>CAMZMU010000052.1:138720487-139920487 GCA_947311845.1 Poa pratensis | reverse complement strand
ACCGTCCAGGTAGTGCATGAACCCAATTAAGGTATGTAGACAGTAACCAGCAAAGAGAAGCTGGAAGTAAACCTATAAACATGAGTAGTTCAAGAGTACTTTTCTCTAAACAAAGAGGTAGGATCCCTAGCTTGCACCATGATTTAGATAAGAAAAAGTTCTAACCATTATGTGGAACATCAAGATTTGACCCAATCTTCTATAGAACTGCATCTTCTTCTTCCATAGCACGCCTGGACACAAGAAAAATAGAGATGAATGAAAATCTGGCCGTGTATACATCATTGGTAAACAAATTATATTTAAATTCAGAGATGACTATTTATACACATAGAGATTCAAACGGCGCGGCTCACCGCACAGCACTTGTTGGTTCCTTTAAATTTCTTGCCCGTGGTTGTCACATTTTATACATATTATTAAAAAGATGGTTTATATCCACATGTATAAGCAAAACAGGATGGTAATATCAGTCATGCCGAGAAGTTGTTAGTCATAGTTGTACCATATTTGGTTTGTGCACAAAGTTGATTCAAAAAGTATTTTACCCATAATCAGCATGAATTATACACATTAATAAGAAGAAAGTTAATAACCCCGACAAGAATATAAGCTATATAGAAAGTTATTGCACACACACACGGTGAGATCATGATGATATTTGCACAGCCTAGATAAAAACATCAAAATAGGTACAAAAGGAGGTTTAATAGGTGTATAGGCATAACAGGTATAATAGAGAGGTGGAAACATATATACTGAATGAACGGGCTAAAAACAATTAGAAGTTGAGTCATAATAACACAACATACAATGGATGCCACAGTCACATCGAGGTTCACAGTACACATCCATAAATTGAACATTAGTAAATAAACAGGTTCTGCTTATTTCATCAATCTAAGATGGATAATGGAGACATTATGTCTACAGCTCATCAAGGAGATTCATGTGGTAACAAATAGCATGGACACCAGGTTTCAGTGGGTGGAGCCAAAAAATAACATCAACCACGGATAGATGAAGGCAAGCCCATAAGGATAATACTTACAAAAAATGAGATAAGTCTGCAAGGTTAGAAAAATCATGATTAGCTGATAGCTATTCCTTGTAGAAGTCAAACAACGGTAAGCATAGTGTATCATTATCTTAAGTACTATGTTCCCGGCTCGCAACCTAGTTCTTGATTTCATTCTCCAGAGCATTAGCCACGGCCTTATGCGGCGTTGACCTACGCCTAGAGCGAAGACAAAGAGAAGGGACACAATTATACATGGTTCGAAAAGACAAAGAATACTCAAAAGCATCAATAAGGTCATGTGCGGGTGGCCCTCCACGAGGAGCTGATGCTGCAGAAGACAGCAACACGTACCACCGCTAGATCTACAGGCACTGGAGGCGCTGCCATCGTTAGTTCATCGATGGGTGGGATAGCGTGCACACCTGAAGTTATTGATAGATCCTTGGTAATATGGGAGACTAAATTAAGAATGGATGGATTTACAGGTGCTGGAGGCTTAATAATCTGGGAGCATGAACACATAATGTTTAAAGGCATCATCTATCGATATGCAAATCAAAGCAGTTATCCTACAGTTCTACCGCATGTTTAACTATACATTCATATGCATCATAGTGCTCATAATCATGAGTTATCATCGTTGCATTATCATGAAAATAGCTAGAAGTCTAAACTTTTGCTCATTGCCTTCATTATGTGCAAACTACATTTTATAATGGTGACTATGTTAAAACTTGCTAAAACATTCGCCTCTAAAGTTTGGCAAGCTCTTAGGGCAGCTAGTTAAGCATCTGCCAAAATAGGGTATAATTAGAGCTCATTTGTCATTTAATCTGGGAGCATGAACTACTATGATCTTTTTACCATTTGCAACTTCATAAATATGCTCAGATAATATTTTAATGTGGTTTAGAGTGTATCATTATGTACTTACTACGACTATACCTCAAGTGACCTGATTTTTGTATAGCTCCAGAATCCAACCCAAAATTTCCAGTTTTCAAGTTGTCAAAATACTGGCTGCAATGTTCTTTGATTTTTTCTACATTCGAATCAGCTCTGTTTGAGTTGCTATTTCGAACAAAAGCATCAAAATAACGAAGAGAATGATGTAATTTAAATACTTTTCAAAGGACTCTACATTTTTTCCTATTGTTTGTCTTACCCGTGGTCTTTGGAAAAACATATAGAAAAGATAAATGCCTTGGTATTAATTAGAATTCAAGAGTAGAAGACACGCAGAGCATCTCAAAGATTATGCCCCTATCGAACAGCGGGATCTCTTTCTTCTCTACTTGACTATCTTAAATAAATAACATTACCTAGCCTCAAATGCAGAGGTGAACACATATGAACTGAAAATTTTAATCATTAAAACCACGTGCTTCTCAATTTAGATATATAGCAGAATAGACGGTACAGGCTGCCAATCATACACAAAGTCTTATTGCTGAACTAATAAAGCAGCCTCACAGTGGCAGATAGAAGCATCATTAAATTAAGTGATGAAATCATGACACGCTAATCTTTTTTTAGATAATGATCAAAATAAAATAGACAGATATCAAGGACAGAATATCAACGGACAGCAATAGAAATGCATTGTTGTAAATTGGTACAAAGACCTAAGAGGCAGTAAGAAGAGGGCAGGCTGCAAATTACCTGTGAAGAGAGCAGACATATCAACAGGCCTTGGGAGATCAGTGATGGGAGTCAAAGCAAAAGTGCAAAAGTGGCATTCTTGTTCCACAGCAAACCTTTCTTCAACAGATGTGTAGCGGCCAAATTTAATCATCAAGCGAGCTTCAACTGGTAAACACCTTTTCTGTTTGTAGTTTGGAAGAAAAAGAAGTAAATAATTTTACCAAAATAAGCATAACAAAACATCCGATTTTTTTAACAGAGAGGATACTTGACAGATCAAGTGGACTAACACACAACAGCAAGCAACGCTGAAGATACACAGACGAAATTGGGTCATGTAAAGCATATTGTTAGGAAAGACACAATACTGACTGAATCAAAAGAAAAGAAAAGTAGCAGCCGCAAACCAACACCATAGCAATAGGATTAACTACATAATTTTACTCGAATTTATGGTTGTGCTATAACCAGGCAGTGCGTGCATTTTAGCAACGCCACTCCAGTTTTTTCCAATCTTTAGAACACTCAGTATTTAATCAATGAATAGAGCTTGAATGAGGATATGTTGTAGCATCTAGTATAGAAAGATGTATGATGTTCCATTTCTGTAACCTTGACCCAACCGGAGCACAGCAAAGATAGAGCACGGAGCCAGATGCTCACCTTCTGACCAGCCAGAACCCTTTGTCCAGAACAAACTAACAGCCAAGGAAAACAACGATGCCTTCAGCCTGCGTCATGGAATAAGTAGCATGTAATCATCACAGACACAAGCAACGTTCTTCCCCAATGGATAAAAAACAACTAACCTGAAACCAGTGCGACCGCAATGCCACCATATCCAACCGAACAACAGATCACAATAACACCTACATGAAGATAAAACTAAGCATTTGACTGTAACCAATACACAGGCACAGACAATGATAGAAAGTTAACCAAAAGAGGATCCAAATAACTGAATCTATAGGCTCTATTTTACACAAAAGCATAGCAGGATGTGTGGCTAGATCGATATTAAACCTAACTACAAATACTTATAATAAGAAATGTTGGATTCATAGTGCTCAAATCCATTTAACTTTGTACCCAAAGGAGTACATAGCATACTATTTCTCGGATCATGGGTTTTACAAACTGGAAGCTCACAACACAAATCACAGAAATATGTGAAATGAAGGCAGTAAAAATGTTATTCCAACAGCTGATTTCTTGGATCTCAACTAAGAACTACACTTACTAATCCAAAGGGAAGAAAACAGGAATATGCAAGACAATATTTTAAAGCATGCATACATTTAATCAAATGGCAGGATCCAACGACACAATATTGTTACCTTAGTTCATGTCTAATCCAAACTGATGCATCACACAGGAAGAACCCATAATAGTTTCTGAATCAATAAATGGAGAAGAAAAAGATAGGAGAGCCAATCTAAACCAGTGAATCACACAAGCAGAGCACATAATTCTGAGAATACAAATGGAAATCGTAGATACCATCATTGTTGGCAAGTCCTCTAATGTGCACCTGTCAGTTCCCCATATATGCACCAACAACCACGCGACAATACCTCCGGACCTGGGCAATACCAAGCATAATCCACATAAATCCATCAGAAATAAAGAGGATTACGTAAATGCAACGAACATAAAAGGTAACAGACCTAGAGAATACAAAGCACTAAAGCACAACTTGAAACAAACTATATTTTCAAAAAGGACAGCTGAAATAAAAGCATAACCTTAATTGAATCCCAATCATTCTCCAAAACATAAAAGGCACAAGTTTCAGTCCAAATGAATACTCAACATTTGGTATCTGTGGCGTCTTTCTTGATCAGCATTGCTATGCAAATTCTACTCTCATCCAATCAATGTTTAAGAGACATGGGGTATCTTCCTTAAAAGTTACCATGAGAAACATTACACACCAAAGTGTATGAACTGAAACCGAATAGTGAAAGTCAACGCATAAGCAGAAAATAATCATGGTATACCTGCAAGCCACTGGTTCAGTAGAGCATTCTTCCTTTGTACTCCCACCACATCTCACTATATGAGGTCAAAAAAATCTAGATCAATGAGAGAAACTGAGCAGCCAAAGCACAGTTAACCTAATATTATCCAACCAGACAGCAAGGAAGACAAACCTCATCAACTGGCAGCAGCAAAACACACTTTCAGCCTTGCCAATTCATTAAAACAGCCTGCAAGGTACAGGTTCAGCAGAGCAATTTGTTTTCCTTTGGTACTCTCCTCTTCAGATCCCTCTTGATAAGGTTATAGGTGCTATACCAGCTGCAGCCTCCTTTGCAGTTGTAAAACGCCTTCAGCATGTAGTACCTCCGGGACACACATCAAGCTTGGCTGGATTTAGTGAAAATGTCAGTATCAAAAGAGGACACGATAGGGAAAAATACAGTGAGCAGCGAAATCTAAAAGCATTAAAGATTGAGACAACAAATGGAATTCACTCAACAGCTAACATTCAGATCATAAAAGCTTCATTGGAGCTCCCTATTTTTCAGGTGAGGTTCAAAAAATATCCAACTTAATAGCTAATAAATCTCTGATGGTTATGACAGGGTATGGCACATATAACTTCTAATTATAATATTGCATGATCAACTGCCTATGAAGTTGTGCAGTAGCCTAGAATAAAACGATACTTACCAGTTACCATCAGGTACATGATATGTGAGGAGGGAATAGTGAGATGCCAAAAGAGCCGGCTCTGGACAAATGTGCATGAGGCAAGCAGGACCTTCGCTTGGCACAATGTTAAGTACGAAGACATTATCTGCATCGGGACACCAAACAACACTGCTTTAAGTTAGTTGTGTAAACAGATCATTGTTGATTAAAAACATAATATGACAACATGATGATAACATTTTAAGCATTCACACATTGTATCCGAGCAGGTTTAGGTCATCTCTAATCCAAATATGTGTGCATCACACAAGAAACCAATGCAACTGATAGGTGATCAAATCCAAAGGTGTTCATCACACATGCAGACCCGTATTTCTAAACCCACTGACAGTTACTATCGCTGATTGGGGCAAAAATTCTGAACAAATATGAAAGTATCCAGTAAAGAACAGTGCAAAGATATGACATAGATTTATCTTCCCCTACAGGTTTTTTTGTCAAACACCTTGCAGGCAAGATAAAAGAACAAAATCTGCACAAACAAAGATGATGATTTGTGGGGGATTAAATAGAGTGAGAGGGAGAGGAGGGAAATCTTGAGGAAGGGAGAGACAAATTACCCTCGCATGTACTCCTCCACTGAACGCGTAAGAGGATGAAGGTGTGGAGCAGCAGGCACGAGCCAACCACCTTCTAAAGGTTTTCTGCGATTGATTTCACTGCACGTTGCGCACAAAAGATTAATCAGAAACCTATGAAGTCCCTGCCACTACTCCTCCACCCAAATGTGAAGACCCTGCTGCCCCTGTTCTTCAATGGCGACGACCTGCGCCCGATCTACAACCACCGCGCGAGACGCCGACGGAGAAAGGGAAGAGGAGGAGGCGAGCGGCGCTTGGCTGTCTTTGATGCAGAATCTCCCCACGAGCTGCTGTGCCGGTGCACAGCAACAGAGAGAATGAAATAAGGGAAGGGATGAACTTGCCTGGTTCGTTCGCCGCCCACCGCCGTGCCCGCACGCAGACACCGTCGAGCAGCACGAGAGGGAGCCCGACGGCGACGAGGGCCAAGGACGAGTGTCGCCGCAGCGGCCGGAGCTGGCGAGGGCCGGCGGAGAGGCCGCAGGCTAGCCTTGCTGCTCCCCACCGCCGTCCTCGGGCTGAAGGACGAGGAAAGGCAGGCAGGAGAAGCCGAAGCCGGCGGGTGAGGGCGCGGGAGGCGCCCCTGGCTCCTCTTTGCCCGCGCCGACCGACGCCGCCGCCGTGCTCCTTCTCCTCCGGTGACCCCCGGCCTTCTCCTTGCCGCTAGGTCGCCGGCCATCCGAGCCGCCGTCGACCCGAGCGCCCACGGCGGAGACGACAGCCATCGCGGACGGTGGGGCAGCTAGGAAACTTAGATCGAGAAATATCTTGCTCGGCGACACGAGGTCGGCAGCAGCCGCACATCGCGGCCTCCATGCCTCTCTCTGCGACGGGGCCATGGCGCCGTCGTTCCTCATCCCTCCCGGCGACGGGGCAAGTAGGGCGTGGCGTGGAGGCCGAACCCCCCGTCGTTCCTCATCTTCCCCGGCTGCTCCCCATGTCGAGCTCCACCTGCTCCAGCCATGGCGCCGTCGTTCCTCATCTTCCCCGCCTGCTCCCCATGTCGAGCTGCACCTGCTCCAGCCATGGCGCCCGGCTGCCCTTCGCCTCTCTCTGCTCGAGCCATGGAGAGACCAGGAGATGGGTGGCGGAGGAGAAGGGAGACGGAGGGGATTGGGGGAGAAGAGAGACGGAGGCGATTGGGGAGAGAGCACGCGGCGGCTGGTGGCTAGGGTTTCACCCGTGCAGCGCAGCTTATATACCTCACGTGCAAAATGTCCGTTTTGCCCAGAACGGCTCCGTCGGAATAACGGCCACTGCCACCGCGGCCGCAGAGGCACCGAATCTCCCAGCCACTAAGTCGATGACAGGTGGGTCCAGGGACTGTAAAAAAAAATCACCACCCAATCGGACGGCCAGGACCGCATCACGTTTCTATAGGACGGCCCAGAACGGCTGAGCTCTGGTGAACGCCGTGGCTCTCCCAAGGATGTTATCTTTAGATTGAATCTCAACAAGAATAGTAAATTCTCAGTTGATTATCCCATAGTTCAATTGGTGCGGGAAAGGGAGGCCTCCCAGGGCACCTCCCCGACCAACGCGTCCTGGGCCGTCCGATCCAGCGCGTGGACGGCTCTGATCCGATCTGCCACTGTTTCGTTGAGCCTGGGCGCTTTTTCACGCGGCACCTCTCGCGTGAACGCCGCTGACCAGTGGGGTCGGAGTTAACTGGGGCCCGGCTGTCGGCCACTGTGTCGAGCCGCCCTCGCGTAGCGCTGCGGGAACGACCACGCGACGCGGTGGCAAGGGCTGTAATTCCGTGACCCGGGCAGGCCCAGCTTCGAGATTTCGCGTCCAGACGAGGGCGATGCCTCGCTGCTGAGCCGCACGCACTCATATCTCGATCTATTAGGGTTTCTCCTCGCTGGCCAGCCAGCAGCCGCCGCCGCCGCCAGGGAAGACCACCGTTCGTCCCATCCGACGACGCCGCCGCTTCTTCTCCGCACGACCAAGGTACTCTGGCAGACTGTCTTCCTACCTGCTACCTACGTTTCTATAGCTTCTTCCTTTCTGCTCTGTTCTTACGCGACCTCCAGTTCTCCAGATCAGCGGTGGCTTCTCTCGCTGCGGGAGTAGCGGCGGCGGAGCGACAGACCGTGTCCTACCTGCCTAGGGTTCATCTCCGTGTCCCATGCCCAGATCTATCGTCTAGATGCAAGGCATGAAGTGACCGGGTATGGATGCATCCAGATTCGAAGGTTTTTTTTCTCGTGTTCTGTTCATGGAAACGAACACTTCGTTATGCTGGATGCTTGTATTTTTTCGTTGGAGTTAATCCAGATCCGAGAGGACCATTTTTCCCTTTGAATTGGTCCTAAGAAGGGGATTTTTTTATTCCAATTTCCAGACTATGCCGTTGTGGGCTGGTGACAGCGAGGTTCAGGAGGAGCGTGCTGCCTCCATCGTCTGGAGGAGCGCCAGCCATTGCTCCACCGGAAGGAGCATTGCTATTTTGAATGAGTAATATATCAAGTAGTATTTACCACTGTGAGATACTCCTCTATACCAATTATCCCTTCTTTGGTTTCTCTGAATTTCTTTATGTATCTAACGATTCAATAGTCTTTCCTTCCTATTCCCATCGCCAGAATAATTATGTATCTACCATAGAAATATGTTTATTTTCTGAGGATGCTAGATTTTCTTTTAATATTCTGCTTGATGAAATTATCGGATTATTTTTTTGTAGGTCTATGTGACTGAAAGTGTACTATCTTTGGCAGGGCGCTGTCGGTTGTTGCTGCCTCTTTCTCTTTGGAAGGTGTTGTCTCCTGGCCTTCAAACGGTGTATTATGGAATTTTTTAATGTGCTCTTCCCTTGTGTTATGGTGATTTGGGAAATGCCATGCATATCAGGGCTTTTTGCTCGGTCTAATTTTCCAGTTAAGGTAATTTCACTACCTGCTTGATTTCTGTTGAAAGAAGAGTGAGCTCAGTCATGAACATACGGTAATTATATTGATTGTTATTTTCTCTTCATGATATCATTGTGCTTTGGAGAGCTAAGCTTTCGGCTAATGATATCACTATTTCCATATTTGATTTATAGCTGCTGCGTAGAGGCATCCAATCCCAGTATTACAGTGCATCATAATGACCAGTTTGCTAATTAGTAACTTGGTATAGCGTAAGTGTATCCACGGTTCCAAATGAAGATCACCATTTATTTTGGAAGGATTGGTGTTGAATTAATTCCTGCGTCTTCAGAGTGAACAGCTTCCAAGATATTTTTCTTAGATGTACAGTGTCTGGATATTGAAAAGATATACTTCTTTCTTCTATAGGTAGATTTCTTGCACGTACATAGCACTCTGGGTTGAAAGGGATGCTTGATTGAATGCATACATGGTTAAATTCATACATTCTGTTGAGGACTATTTACATAAAGGATGTTTCTAGAAAATAATTGGTATATAACTGCATCATATGGATCAACTGTTTTATTTGCCTAATAAATATTTCAGAAGGATTGATTCTCCTTTTCTTTGGTATGAATATGCAGATTGACATTCAATTTACGAGCTGATGTTTAGCTTTGTCACTACTTATGTCTAGCTACGAATGGTTATTCTAAACTGATGTGTACGATCTAGAATTCATATTTCTTTTTTTTATCTCTTGAGTGATATGAGATGCTAGCTCCAGTATGAATGGTCACTACTGATGTCACCTGTCGGTTCTAGCTTAGGATATGATTTGTTAACCTGAGAATAATAACTGTAATTCGCCTCGGTTGGAATTTGATGTTTTCGGTGTATTAATGACCATTTCCGTTTAGAAATTGATGGTAGTTGTTGCCTACCTATTCATGTTTTGGACTGATGATTAGCGTTGTCACTGCTGATGTTTAGCTTTGGCTGAACTGAAGTAAGATTTATCTAGCTACAAATGCTTATTCTAAACTGATATTTAGCTTTGTGTACAAAAGATAATTTTTTTGTGTCCCTTGAGTGATATGACGTGCTAGGTGCTAGCTCCAGTTAAAATGGCATTTTTGTCTACAAAAATATGATATGAGCTGCAGCATGCAGGCATTACATGACACTTTGAACTGTAAAAAAATTGTTTCCTTTCGTCCACCTGATCATTTTTTGCTTCTTCACAGGTTACTTTCGCCGATTTTGGCTTCCCTCCTTGTGCCGCCGTTAGAAGAGTTTTCCCTTCACTACAGCTCCTTTCCCGTCGTCATTATAACAGATTTCACAGCTGCCCCTCGCTACCATGTTCTTCTGTTCAAATGCAGCTGTAGTGCTCCAAAGGTGAGATAATTCAAATGCTACATCATATGTCTTTTGTTTCTCTTTTCCTCCGCAGTTTTCAACTGAGTAAAGTCCGCAGGATCGGACAAGAGTTTATATATGTTTCCAGATATCTGTTCGATGTGGTTGTGGTGATCAAGTGTTAACCAAATTGTGTGATCTTATAATATTTTTAGTGTTCTGGTGTTAGATTTCTGTTTGACAAATATAGTGGTTCCATATTTTGTTTGTATTATCTTTGCATAATTGCTTTGTCTAACCAATTTTGAATTGTTTTCTTTACCGCGGTTCAGATAAGTACCTATTCAACGATATTGAACATCGCGGTTGGTTGCTACATATTTGAAGGATCAGCTGGGTTCATATCAGTCATCTATATCTTGAATTAATGAAATATAAATTTTTGGAGGTACTAAAAAGTAGAGAGGTCCATGCTTTCTTGATGGGCAATTTATTATTCAGAATAGTCTTTTCTTCTGCTCTGGTTTGGTCCTCTAGAGAGGGCCAAAGTTACTGATCTGCTAACATAATAAGTGAAACATGCTGTTGAAATAAAAATATGATTTCATTTCTCTAGCAGAATTGTATTGCTTGCTACGAGGTTGATGGATTTTCACTCCCTACAATGAAACTAAAAATGTGTATTTATCATGGTTTTTAAGGCGTCTCCTTAGGGACGCTTAGGCGGTAAGGTCCCCTGGCGGCGCCTTTTGAAATTTACCCGCTTCTATTCTTAGTAATTTCTAAGTTTTGATGCAAGTTTATAATAGATTGATTGCCATAGGGAACTTCTGCTTAGTAGCTGAATGTACTGGAGTTTGAAACACAATCTGTGAAGTTCTGTACGCAGGCTGTTATCAATAATTTGAGCAAATTTTTTATGTGATGTTCAAGAATAGTTGTGCCACTCCTAGATAGATAAACCAGTTCAACTTTATCCCTTTCAGTATTCATGTGAGTCCAGATAACAATTTATGTTTTGTTGTAGTGGAATGGTTAGTGGTTAGTACACTTTCCTTGCAATCTGTGGAGCATTTTCTGTATGGTTAGTGGTTTTCATTAGTTTAGCTTACTGGTCTTTCCCTGGCATGGTCTCCGGTGTTTTCTTTCTTGCTGCACCTGGAAAGTAAGGTGATCGATATCAGGCTATAGGCTATTTAATTTGTATTCACATTGTAGCTGGTTCGAGGAGATTATTAGTTGAAGATAGTTAATTTTTCTATTCACATTGTATTTTCTTTATATGAATATGTTTATGTGTCTGCTTCTACCTAGGCTCTTTTCCTATTTTCTGTGATTTGTGATGTGGTGATTATGTTTATTCATTTCCATTTAATTTTGTCCGGTATTTTGTTGTTTTCCATGCTGCTGGGAACACGTTTATTTGTGTCTTGGCTGAGTGCCCACACATAGGTGCTGATGAACTTGGTCTGTCCAATATGCCTCTCCGTCGACTAGGCCGATAAGTTCTTTTATTAGAATGCTGCTTGACATGTGCGTCTTTTTTTACAGTTCAGTATACGGTTGAGTTCCAGAAACGAGGGCTTCAACATGCTCACATACTTATTTGGTTGAAAGAAGATCCTAAGGTAACTACAGAAGCTATCGACTATTTTATCTCTGCTGAGATCCCTGACCCCATTGAGGATCTGTTGGGTTATTCATTGGTTTCTCGGTTTATGATGCATGACCCTTGTGGTGAAATGAGTGACAGCTATGTGTCCATCGTAAAAGGCGTCGAAAATAACCATGGATGCTATTGTTTTTTCTTTATAAAAAGCGTTACAGTTTTCAAAAATAGCCACGACCTTAATAAATATATGTTGTACCTTACAACATGGCGTTGTTGAAAAAATTCTAGGCTCACGTAAATGTTGTCTATGGAAGATAATGTAGTGTTCGTTTTACACCCTCATACATATAGGTGCACGTCAGATATATGTTGCCTAGAATATTATTGTTGACCCTTTATCTTATGTTACCAAAGGGACCCATCTCTGGCAAGTAGAGATGTTGTTACTACACCATGGAAAAAAGAGAGACCTATTATTAAGGACCTTTTATTAGGTAAACATGCTCCACCTTTCTCATGACAAATGGCATTGCCATGGATTATTATGCGGTTCAAGTGTCTGACAGGGAGCTTTTACATGAATAGTACTGTAGCGTTTTGTCTCTCGATGGTTTCCGGAACTCTTGATGTTGTCCTTTAAATGCATTGGTGCACTCTGAAGAAAGAAGGCCTATGTTATTGGTGGCTTTACCTTTGGTTCTGGTGATCGCGCCATATGATTGGTCGTTTTCGTTGCCGATTCATATATCCTTAGCTCTATATGGTACTTGCTCCTGTTCTGTATACCCCCTGGTGTTGCAATGATCGGTTTTCTATGGGCCGTCGTCTCAGCATCTCTGAAACTGGATGGACAATTCATACCATAGTTATATAGTTATGGTCTGTCTATATACTCTTAGCTGATCGCAGATTCATGTCTGTAATAGACTTTGTGCTGCCTAGACTCTTATATGTGATCTGGCAGCCTGACCGCTTTCTAATGTGAAGTGTTTCCTTTACTGGTAGCTTGCCTAGATTCTTTTAGGTTCAATGCTCACTGTTTCCCTTACTGTTTTATTGTGTAATGACTTCCCAAACTTCATGAGACTGAGATTATGTAATCACTCGCTTCCATCTTTTCTCCAAATGATTTGTGCTACCATTTGGATTATTGGGGGTTTGGGCCGCTGTTAAACCTGTCTCGCGCGGCAAGCCGCGCCTCCTACCTAGTATGTACAAAGCGTTAATCAATCCTCATGTACCGGTTGATAATAGTAAGAACATTTCGAAGATGAAGATTTCACTAAAAACTAAGGTGTTTGTGTGGTAGTTTCGTTGAAGGATAATTCTTACAAAAATAATCTAGCAAAACGCAATTGAAATGTAAGTAAACAATGAGTCTTTTGTCACCATGAAGAGACTATAAAACACGAGTGGTGTCGGCGCAACTCGATAGGGAGACCAAGGTCAAGGAGGCTCAACTCCATAGGGAGCTCAAGATTCTCCCCTCCGAAACCACACACATGAGCTTGCCTGAACGAGCTTCCTTTGCCGACGAGGTGGAGCGCATCATGAAGGAGAGGAGGGAAAGGGCCGAGGATGCTGTGACGCAAGAATGATCGACATGTTCTTGACGTATTTTTGGTGTATTTTGGTGGTTGGCCTTGATGTTGTCCGAGACATTTGGTGGCCGGCCTTGATGTTGCCCGAGACATTTGGTGGCCGAGACTATGTTGGCAATGATATTTGATAACCTACACTCGATTTGTTTTATTGCAATCATATTTGGGTGCAGACGTTTGGGGGTGCTGGTGGGAGAGGCGACCTGAAAGTGGGTCAGAACACCATCAAAGGTATCCGCTTTAGGTGGTTCCGTATATTTGGGAGCCGCCGGTGGAGATGCTCTTAACATTCAGAAATATTTACTTTAGAAAAAGAAAGATCTGAAACAGAATTCACTGTCACCGCCATAGAGGGATTGAGCTTCAGTGACTTTGATCACAAAAGTCTAGCCGTGACTTTGCCCTCATCTCAGCCATCTAAACGTGATCCAACGGATGGAAAAGAGTGAATATTTTTAGACTAGCATTTAAAAGATCATTTACTCACAAACCTTATGTCCAAATACAACGGAACTTTGTGGTAATGCATAATAACGAGTATGTGATTTACTCGATTATTTTTAATTTTTTCTGGACAATTTTAATTTTAAGTTCACATTTGTGTAGTAAATTTTAAAATGATGTTTATTCACAAACTATTTGTCCAAATACGATGAGATTTTTACGGAATGCATAATATAACATACTCCCTCCGACCCGAATTACCGGGCGCGTGGCAATTTTGCAAAAAAAACCCTGCGCTTTTTCACCTGAAAACACAGGTCCTCCCCAAAAATCTTTTCACCGAAAGGGACATGCACGAGGGCGGCGGCCAGCGAGGTCGGGGCGACCTGGCCAGCGCGGTGGGCGGCGAGGTCGAGGCATCCTGGACAGCGCCGCGGGGGAGCAGGTCCGCCACGCCGGCGACCCAATAGGTCGGGGCAGGAGGCCATCACCGTCTAGGGAGAGCAGCTGCACGACTCAACCCCACCCCAGCCCGTAGATCCGGCTACGCACTCGCGACGCGTCCGCTCTCCGCTGCAGGGTCGGGGCGGCCGGCAGCGGCCTGGGAAGCGGCCGGACACGCGCGCCAGGAGGTCAGGGCGGCCGGCCGCGGCCAGGGAGGGTGCCGGCTACACGCGCCAGACGCGGCAGGAGGTCGGGGCGGCCCGCAGCGGCCAAGGAGGTCCCCGACCTCTACCCCGCCCTCGTCGCCGACGTCCGCGCCCCGACGGCCTCCGCGCTCGTCAGTAAAAGGAACAGAGGAATTTTGGGAAAGGAGCGCGTGGGTTGTCTGGTGATAAAAAGGAAGAAAGCAGGCGTCATCCCCGGCTGGAATCCCGCCATTGTTTTTGGGGAAATCTTTTGCTTTCCTGGAGAAGGAGTGGTCCGATTTCGGACCGAGTTTGCGAGCAGAAGAGGTGAAATTTGGGGGGACAAGACAGGCCGTGAAGCAAGAACGGCAGTGCAGACCGAGTCGGAGCCACAAACCGCTGGTTGTCGACGAGGAGGTCCTGGATGTCGTGGTCCCTGGAGACGATGCGGTCCTCGAGGGCGGCCACGGCGGGGTGCGGCGCGGGGACCCGCACGGGAGCTGGAGGAGGGGCTCGTCGCGGTGGTCGGCGCCAGGTTGCGGCGCGCGGCCGAGGAGCGCCGGGGTGGAGTCATGGAGGCTGATGACGTGCGGGCCGCGGCGGGCGTCCATGGGGAGGCGGACGGCGGCGGGTGGCGTCGCCGGGCGGAGTTAATCCATGATGTTGGGCCGCTCGACTCGATGAGGGCACGGCAGAGGGAACGGGGAAGAACAGGCTGGAACTGGGCTTGGTTTGGGCTAGAAATGGGTGGCAGGGGTTTTTTTAAAAATAAATTAAAACAGTGGTGCGCCCATTAATTCGGGTCTGAGGGAGTATCAGATTTAATAGAATTTTTTTATCTTTGTTACTTTGGCCGTTTTGCAGTCAGTCAGATCGAGTTTCTGCTACATGTGATCCTCTCTGTCAAGATTCAGCTATAAACAAAATGGTTTATGCTCTCTTTCAAGTTCCAACTACCACTTGTATGAAGCTAATAGACTCCAACCAAAAAGGGATTAGCTAGCTCTCGGGAGTGTCAAAACACGAAAGCGGCACAGCCGTTCCCAAGTTCAATCCTATCCATCTCCTCCAGCTGCTGCAGCGCATAGCCATGGAGTCCAAGGACGAGGACGACCATGGCGCCTTCGTGGAGAAATTCCTCCTGCTGCCTCCTTCTCCGACCGCCGAGCTTCCTCTGCACGGCCTCACCTTCGCCATCAAGGACATGCCCGTCCTGCCGCACCATACCAATCACCATCCTCAATCAATTCGCTTTTCTTCTTCCTCTGGATCGACCAGACAGTACTTAATCATCTCGATTGCTTGATCGCAGCTTCGACATCGCTGGCCACGTGACCGGGTTCGGCACCCCCGACTGGGCCCGGACGCACGCGCCGGCCGCCGCCACGGCCCCCGCCGTCCTCGCCGCGCTCGCCGCGGGGGCCACGGCCGTGGGCAAGACGGTGATGGACGAGATGGCCTACAGCATCAACGGCGAGAACGCGCACTACGGCACGCCCGTCAACCCAGTCGCCCACGGCCGCGTCCCCGGCGGCTCATCTAGCGGCTCCGCGGTGGCCGTCGCCGCGAACCTCGCCGACTTCGCCCTCGGCACCGACACCGGCGGCAGCGTCAGGGTGCCCGCCGCCTACTGCGGCGTCTTCGGCCTCCGGCCCTCGCACGGAGCGGTGTCCGTCGAGGGCGTCGTCCCCATGGCGCAGATGTTCGACACTGTCGGTGAGCTAAGCTAAGCAGTCACTGTGGCTTACCTTACTCGACAGTGTCAGAGTGTGACAGCGCCTTTGGTTGCAGGTTGGTTTGCTAGAGACCTGGCTACACTGGCTCGTGTCACCGACGTGCTGCTGCCGCCGGCACCAGCTGCCGATGCCACCGGGCGACGGCCGAGCCGTGTAACGGTTCCGGCAGATTGTTTCCAGGTCTTGGGATCCTCTCTGGAAGACCACGTCTACGAGATCGTCAATGCTTCAGCAGCCAAGACATTCGGCAGTAAGTAGCTATACTGCAGAACTCGTCGACGCGAACTCATCTAGCAGAACAGCCTACACTTCGGAACTTACTGAAGCTCGATCGATCACTTACTTTCCAGCTACATTACTAACAGGTGATGTGGTAGACAATGGGGATCTTGGCGATTTCGTGTCCAGCAACGTTCCAAGTCTCGGCAAGTTCATCGTCGTCGGCTCGTCTACGACATGTGTGCCGGCTCTGTCTGCCATATCGCAAGTCATGCGAGTGCTGCAGAGGTTCGTTGCTTTCAGTTGCCTACAGCCTCTCTACTTACTCACAATAATCAAGCAGAATGGCAGCAGTTCACTCCAGATTGCACGTACCCGCATCCATGGATGAGACTGATTCTGTGACCACACATTTTTCAGGTCTGAATTCAAAGCAAACCACGCAGAGTGGGTAAGCACGGTGAAGCCCAACCTCGGCCCCGGCATCCGGGAACGGGTGCACGAGGCCGTCACATCGGCAGATGATCCGGCCATGGAGGACCTTCAGGCCGTAAGGACCGAATTCAGGTCCGCCATCGCAGCTCTCCTCAAGGTAAACAAACCAACCCATCGATCAATCCAAAAGAATTCATCTTTTTGCTTCGCTATGCTTGAACAAAGTTTGTATTAAATCGCAAAAAAAAAGAACAAAGTTTGTATCAATCTGTAGGAGGACGGGATCCTGGCAATCCCTACGGTCCCCGGCGCGCCGCCGAGGCTGCGCACGGAGCCAGCAGCGCTGGAGGATTTTCGGGCAAGGGCCTTCTCCCTGCTCTCCATCGCCGGCCTGTCGGGGTTCTGCCAGGTCAGCATTCCGCTGGGAATACGCGATGGCGTCCCGGTGTCGGTCTCGCTGCTCGCGCGGCACGGCGCCGACCGTTTCCTCGTCGGCGTGGCGCAGGAGCTCTATGAGACGCTCAGGGACGAGGCCGCCGCGGCATGGGGCTTGTCCGCTTAGCCTGGTTCGTTTGTCTCGCCGAACAGAATCCTCCATCCATCCAGCATATATACAGAAGGTTGTATGATTCCTCTGCCTGAACATATATAATAGGTAAATGCAACGTGAGTGAATGATGAATAATGTTGCTGCGATGCATAAGGAATTTTCACAATCTCTAACACATCCAAAGATGAAAAGGAGAAGTTCCTTGCAAAAAAAAGGAGAAGAACATGCATTTAAGTGCAGAGACTATATGCGCACCATAGTCTTAGGATAGGTCAGCAATCTCAGTTGGAAGCTGAGCCTCTCGCATGCTAATTACAATCACTTGTTCAAGCACAGTTTACTGAAGAACAATATTTTGCAACCAAACACTTGCTATTACGATGTTAAACTAAAGATTTTTTAATGCACGTCTTATCCAGTGCTAACTACTAGTTGTCTTGTTTGTTTCGAACAGATCTTTGTTTGAACTGAACATCCACAAAATCTAGAAGCGAAAAGTGGTTCAAACAAATAACCTACCACCTGATGCTCGACTCACTACTACTCAGCACTTACTATCGTGAGCAAATAATTGCAAAATAACAAATCACGAGGTTCTGAATCCATAGTTCCATAAAAAGCATTCAGAAGAATCCATGCTATGTTTATGTGGAGCTTGCAATAATTCAAGTCAATGAATTAACGTAATTTACATGTGCGCTTCTCTAGGTTTTAAATACACAATAAAAAATCAGAGCAACTACAGTTTGTGATTAACAAGACAGCAGCATTTTTGTTGTATCAGGATTAAATAACTAAATTATAGCTCCAATTCTCATGTTTAAGAAACACAAAAGAATTTAGATCATCCTAGATAGTCTTATTAATCAGCTCTGGTTTATATTGTTTGAACACCAAAAAAAATAACAGCTACAAGTTACTCCTAATTAATCCATTCTTTCACGGAAGGTAGAAGTGCTCAGAGGATACCTCAGCCACCATAGGAATCATAAGTCTATTTGTTGTCTTGGCAAAATGCCAATATCACACAATTCAGAATGTTAACCCTTTTTTTTTAACCTGCCCACATGGAGGTGGCTATTGAGAACCATTTTTTTGGTAAGTAAAATAAACATAACAGGACCCTCTTAACAAGGAAGACAGTACCAATAAACCTAATACTGGGTCAGCTTGCATTTATTACCAGTTTACTACAGTCAGATTATTGCTAATATGGTGTCACACAGAAAGAAACCTGAACAAATAACACGGAAGTGGCTATTGCTAATATGGTGTTTCTAGTAATGGCACTCAGGGTTCAGAAAACAAGATTTGAATAGGCTCTAGTAATGGCACTCAGGGTTCAGAAAACAAGATTTGAATAGGCTCTCTCAAGCTAACCTGCATAAGTCAGGACAATGGCATTCAGAATTGCCTTCATGCACCCAGAGTGACCAAATTACAATGTGCAATTTTTTAAAATGAGAATATATGCAAGTACTGAATATGTCTTTGGTTGCAAAAATAAAGTTAAGAAACTTCGCAAGTAGAAACGAGCTTTTTAGACTTCATGTCTCGATCAACTTGTTGAATTTTCGCCCATAACTTCCACAGTGACTGCAATAATACTCTCTGCTTCTCCCCACCTGCCCAAACAATGTTCAGTATAGTTTCTGGTCACAACCTTTAGAACAAAAACTGTCAGGTTTGCTACTTTTACTTTTAAGCACCAATTTATCCTGAAGTTTCAGCCGATCTTCCTCATGATGTATGTTCAGTGAGTTTATTTGAGCTTCCTGCTCTTCTTTGAGCAACGACAACTTGTACATGTCGGTCCAAATTTCATCAGTAAGGAAAAGCGAAACGATCAAAACAAATGCCATCCTAAGCATTCTTTGAGCAACGACAACTTGTACATGTCGGTCCAAATTTATCAAAACAAATGCCATCCTAAGCAACCCAGATGAGCAACCCAAATAGCAGTAAAGAAAAATTGGAGAGTAAAATCCCTCTAGTGCATTACAGCATCCATTTCTTATCCCAAGACACAGATGTGTCATGCATGCCATGAAACCAATATATATGGGATAAAAGCGAGTGAATATATGTTCTTAGTGAAAAGGTGTATCCTAATTAGTGTGTGAACCGTTCTGGAAGACATATTATTAAAAATTAAACTCAAGAGCATAAAAAAAGGATATCAGAATGTACGCAGGATATCAGAATGTACGGACACATGGCATATAAATTTAGCATAGAGAAGTCAGAAACAAAAAGAAACGGATCAGTAATAAACAAAACTTATCTGTCACTTGGAAGCAGCCACATATGGTAAAACTGTTCTCACTTAAATGCTGAAAAACCTATTGACTAATAGATCATGGTACAGAATTAAGCAAACCAACAAAACATAACCATATAGATATGTTCTCAATAATTAACATGATTTTGCAAGGGCATAGAACTTACTACTCTGCACGAGCATACAATTTTTTTAGTGTTTTACCCCATATACAAACCCTGATACTTCGAGCAATTTTCAGAAGTTGTTCCAGAACTTACAAGACACATCGGTTGTTCCGGAACATATAACACAGCAGCCACTTGAGCAGTGAAACTAAGCATAACTGTTGCCTAATGGTAGCATCAGCAGATTCAGACCATGAAAATCACATTAAGTTTAGATACCAACAAGTGTAAGCCACAGCCACAGGCCATGGAAACCACATCGAATGAACAAATTATAGTTATCATCCAAACAACATGGAAAAGTCACAGCCACACTAAAGCTAGGTAAATCACATTGCATGCAGGTGCAGGCAACTACATATCGAAGTCATGAAAAGTCTTCTGCACTACCTTCTGTTGCTAAACCCCAAATCTCCAACATCCAAAAAACTGCTAACTAATGCTACATCACTTCCCTTCCCAAAAAATGAGTCATTCAAACGACAATGCTCTAGCTAGCTAGTAAATGTTCCATAACTGCCTTAACAAAGAAACAGGTCACTCAAAAGATGATGCTCTAGCTGCTAACAAACACTCCATGAGTGCCCTAAGAAATGAATGGGTCGCTGATAGAAAGATCAGATGCTCTGCTATACCTCCAAACATGACCTTTTGCACGGCCACGGACCTCCAAGGAAGTTTTATCCAAGACCTTAGTGGCCCACATTCTCTTGGAAGCCAATGGCTGCAGTTTGCGCCTAACCTCAGTCACCGTGTTAGAATCTGGACCGGCCAACAACACTATCACCTTCTGCAGCAACACTGCTCTCCCAAGAACCAGCTTCAGGAACTTAACCTGGTTTGTCCCCCCGCTGAACTGATCGAGCACCACCTTCTTGACACACGAATGCATGCATTGGATCGGACCGATCCCCTGCCAGAACCTGGAATTGAGATTACCCCCACCCTTGACTTCACCATGGTTATCGTAGTGGTCGGTGTCATTGTCGGACTGCAAATATGAATACCGCTACATATAATGCTTACAAATACGGAAATCCACTTTGGGTAGTAGGTGCAGATGCACCCACTACCCAAAAAACAATTTTAAAAATGTCAAAAATTTCAAAATACAATTTCGCATATATGTCAAGACATTTTATGTTAGCCCACAAAGTTATGTGAAGAAAAAATATTTTTTGTGACCTGTGCAAAAAAGACAAATCCGGACGCACCAATTTTTTTTTGTACGAGTCAATTTTTTGCCTTTGTTGCACAGGTCACAAAAAATGTTTTTCACCACGCCATTTTTTGTGCTAACACATAATGTTCTAATGCACATCCGGATTTTTTCTGTATGTTTTTGACATTTTGATAAAAAAACTAAAAAACATTTCGTAATAGGTACAGATGCACCTATGAGCCAAATTGCCGCCTGCTGATATAAGTCGTAACATAGTTCACAACCATGCTTTACGTGTAAAGCTTCAATTTTGGAACTAATTTAAGGAACCTAAACTTTTTTCATAAGATTACCATGAAAAACAATTTAAATGCTTTGAGTAATAAGTTTAAAATCATAGATCCAAATGGCAGTACAGTCTAAAAGTTTCACTATTTGTATCATAGACCAAAATAAGCAAGTCCGTGCGGATGCACGGGTTGACGACTAGTTTCTCTAAGCTGTATTGGCTCTTGGAGCCTTTTTTGGTGGTTGTTTCGATACATGATTGCATTCATAATAACCCAACCGTCTAAACTAACTCAAATTTTATTTGGTTTGCTCCGCTAAAATGTCGATATTTTCGAGCCATGCACCTTGGATTTTCAGAAAAAAAGAGTATTACTGTATTAGTCATGGACAATAGTGAGAAGACAACGCGGCATCAGGCATGGCGTTGCTCCTGAGTCACCGTTGTTGACAAGACAACAAGTGCATGGTCGCCATTGCTTCCACGTCAGTTTTACTAAGCTAAACAAAGTTTTCTGTGAGCCTATAAAAGTTACTCCCTCTTTTAGTTTTTTTTCAAAAGTCAAATAATGTCAAGTTTGACCAAGTTTTTAGAGAAAAAAAAACTACTACTACCACCTACGAGGCTACGATCCGATATTAGGTTAGAGAAAAACAACCGTGTACGTGTAATTCGGAGATACATGTCGCGTCAATTATTTTAGACCGGAGGGAGTATCTATATCTATAATACTATATTAAGATCATGTGAAAATTTACTTTATTATATATCTATCATATTGATTTGGTATTGTACAAACTAATATTTCTATCTAGAAAAATTGGTCAAAGCTGTCAATATTTGACTTTAAGAACATACATATACGTCTTACTTTTAGAAATGGAGATAGTAGCAAAACTGGTTCCCCCGATTAATCACCACGAAAGAAGTCAACGAAGATCCTTCCCTGTCTTACAAAGAACTCGTCCCATCGAGACACGCGCACGCAAGAAAAACTCAGCGAGAATATAGAAAAGGGTTTTCTCGTTAGCTTGGGAGAGCTTCTCTGGTTCTTCCACTCTTGTTTGCATGCGGGGTGCTGAAGGCGGCTTCTTCACATCAGCCATGCAATCCCAATCCAACATCTGAGACAATACGCCTTTAATAAAAGAGAGTGCCACACGTGTTCCATCGGGCAGCAGCTAATCCACTTGCGCACATGCGATACGAGGACCGAGCTGCTAATTCCCGGTTGTAATAACCTGCTGTAACGATCGAGATCATCGTCGTTTTTTGTTTTGTTTTTTTTAGATAAAGAGATCATCGTCGTTTACGTACGCACGACCCTTTCTGAGGTTTATCGATCGTCCCGGCCCTATATATATATCATCGCTCACCACATCTCTCTCTATATAAATTCTGAAAGTCGGAAGGGACGAGCTAAAGCTAATCTAGAGCGGAGACACACAAGCAAAGTGAAGAGAGAGAGATGAGATTGCGCATGCTCTTCCATGGCCTGCTGCTGCTTATCGCGGCTGTTGCGCGTGCTCAACAGACGACTACCACATATCCAGCTGACGGTGAGCTAGCATATCCTCAATTTCGTCCTCCCTAGATCTTAAAATCATCATCAATGGGGAAGCTCGCCTCTGTTTTGATTGGAATCAACCGGTCGATATATCTGGGGATTATCAATTGGGTCCCTTAGCTCTTCGAGCTAGCTGTGTTTCAGGGGAATCTCGTCCATGCAACATCTACATGAAATTCATTTTTTGACAATGCAACGTCGTTTTAGAATATTTTTTCGTGAATTAGATGCAATACTTTAACAAGCTAGTGTAGCAAAAAGCAATAACGTATGAAACCTTAATTTGGTTGTAGCAAAACACAGAATCATGCCCTGTTTGTAGCAAATATAGCGACGCATACACCATATGTAGCATACAATATCATAGAAACACGATTGCACCATTTGGGAAATCTTTTTGTAGCATATGCTAAAAAATCGTTGCAATATTCTATTCGTGCTTAAATAAAAACATTGGTAGTGGTACGTAGCATTTTGAAACACCACACCAAACATAAAAGAAATGACCTCCACCGTCAAGCAATTGAGGCGCCCGCCGACCTCATTGCATGCCCATAGGTTCTTCGGCAACGATTCAAACCCACTGGTGCCCTGGCGTCACCATATCAACCCATTCCACACAATTCCAAAATCTCCTTGTAGCTTGTTAGACAAAAAAATAAGGATCTTTACTTACCCCATAGGAGTCGCTGGCGGGCAAGAAGATTGACCTCCCAAAGAGAGGAGGAGGAGGAGGAGGGAGTCAAGAGAGGGATGATCCGGCCGAGGGGATCGATTTTACTATAGAAAAATGAGTCGCATGAGGAAAGAGCGCACTTAACTTTGCATAGTAATATCATGCGACGTCTCAGGGCACACAACCCACACATGAATTACCAAGTTACAACGTGGGTTGATGATGGCTGTCATCACCCCATTAGGTCTCTAGAATTCAAATGTTTGCTCTTTTACTTACTTTTGCTCAGAAAAGTCAGAATCTGAAACTTTGCCAGATTTCACTAGTGTTTTTTTCCTGTAGTGTAGATGCTCTCTCTCGGCCGTCAGTTCGCTTATCGAACGGCTGAGCCGCGACGTGGATGGTTTTTAAACCCTTTTTTTGTTTGTCTCACAGCGGCGGCGCTGAACGCGGTGTTCGCCAAACTCGGCCAGAAGGCGGGCACATCATGGAACATCAGCGGGGACCCCTGCACCGGCACCGCCACCGATGACTCCGATAATGACAACAGCGCCATCGTCAACCCGGGCATCAAGTGCGAGCTCTGCACGCCCGGCACCGGCAACATTTCAGTCTGCCGCATCACCAAGCTGTAAGTGCACCTCTTTGGCCCCACCCACGTGCTCAGCCTGTTCGATGGAATGCCAGTTCCAGCGGCCGCTTCGTTCCTTGGACCAATGAAAGAGATCCATGAGTTGTTAGCTGATGATGGGATGCTTGGGAAATGGGATGCAGGAGGATACACACCCTGGACGCGGTTGGCTCTATTCCGGAAGAGCTCCAGAACCTCACAGAATTGACCAACCTGTATGAATCTCAACTTGCACACGTGGAATTAATAGTCTATATTTATAGCATGCAAGAGTTTGTTTAGGTTTGAGGAACCTAGAATAAGACTGTTTATTTGTGGCGATTTCATTTAGTAAAACCGTCCACAATATCAGCTACCTACTTAATAGTGGCTATGATACTCTGCTGTGCTCAATTGATAGAGACGTTCCGTATAATACCATTTTCTAACAAAACTCAATTTTGTTTCAGGGATTTGGCAGAAAATTACCTAACAGGGCCTTTGCCATCGTTTATTGGGCAGTTGACTAATATGCGGTACATGTGAGATTCACAACTCAAAACATTATTGCATCAAATGAATACATTTATTTCTTGGCATTTAATCTCACATTTTTTTCTCTTCAACATATAAGGACTTTCGGTTCCAATGCATTATCCGGACCTGTACCACTAGAGCTCGGGAACCTTTCCAAACTTCTATCGCTGTAAGAAATATATTTTCTTAAATTTATGACTGTATTTTAGCATACAAGTTTAGAGTCAAATTCAGTTTGAAGGGTAACTATGTTGATAGCCCTTAATGCTTTTTAGAATATCAATTTGCGTGTCTAACCTGGAATTTTTGGTGTATTTTTAGGAGCATTTGCAGAAACAATTTTATTGGCTCGCTTCCTTCGGAACTGGGAAACTTGGCAAACCTTCAGCAACTGTATGTATTTACTGAATTGTTGGGAATCCATTTTTCTTCTGTCAAGCCAGTTGTCTTTTGGCTTGGATTAGTCAGCTCCTTGTCTAATTTGTACTCTGTATTTCTCAATTACAGGTACATTGATAGTGCTGGCCTTAGTGGTCTGCTACCATCATCACTTTCCAAGCTTACGGAAATGAAAATATTGTATGCCTACAGTTGATTTTTTTATTGATATACTATAATGTTCCACGCCATTCAATCTTATGTAGCTCCCTTCTCTTTGTTTAGGTGGGCATCAGACAATGATTTTACTGGGAAAATACCAGATTATATTGGAAACTGGAGTAAATTAACAGAGCTGTAAGATCACTCTGTTCTCAGTCATACCAATTCTCAAAAATAAAGATACTCCATGTTGTGTACACTATTTCAAAGAATACTTACTGCATGGAGGTTTGGAAGAATATTCGTGCATTTTTGTGTTGTTATCTACAAGCTAAGCTTTAGTTTGTGTAAAATATAAACTGTTGTGGAAGTGGGAGATTCATTTTAAATAGTCTTTTTAGGCTTTAAGGCAGGCGTTCTGCCATTCGATTAAATAGAAAGCATTCCTTTACAGGAGAGTCTCAAGACAGACTAAGAAAAGCGTAAAAAGAAGTAAAACGAAAATGCACAAAGTGCGAAAAAACCTTAGTAATTGTCTTAGTTCCAGAGATAGGATTTTCAGTTACTAGAACCTTTCCTGAAGGTGCTGAATCTCCATCTGTGGCCTCTTAAGAAATAGTCCATTTAAGGCCATTAATAGTGCATCTTGCTTTGCCGATTATCCATCAGTTGGTTGCTAGTTTCAGATAAGGTGGTATCAAGATAAGGTGGTAGTATCAATAAGCATCGAATTCACTTTGTTTTTCTTCCAAGGAACATAGAAACATGTTCGTTCACAACTAGGTTACTGCATTTGTCAGGAAATAATGTATGACTAACCAGAACTATGGGATTGTAGGAGGTTTCAAGGCAATTCTTTTGATGGTCCAATTCCAGCTACTCTTTCCAATCTTGGCCAATTGACAAGCTTGTAAGTGCCTATTTCCGGTGATAATGTCTAAATGTGATTCTTAAATGTAAAGGTTGCAGCAGGGAAAACTAATAATCTACTTCTATGGTGCAGACGAATTGGTGATATATTAAATGGAAGCTCTTCTTCACTGGCATTCCTCAGTAATATGACATCTTTGAGCACCCTGTATGCACAACCTTTCATTCAGTTACTGGCTCAAACTACAGCTGTAAATCTCCAAGTTCAACCCTAAAATATGTCATATGCAGGGTTTTGAGAAACTGTAGGATATCTGATAAACTCGTATCAATAGACTTTTCGAAGTTCACAAGTCTAAACTTACTGTAAGCATTTTATTGCGATAATGATGCCTTTCATGCAATATACTTAAATGCATTACTATGGATTATACACTGGCTGATGACATATTTTCCTTCTCGCTTTTTATTATTACAGGGATTTGAGTTTCAATAATGTCACAGGACAAATACCACAAACGTTGTTGAATATTAACTCACTCGCCTTCTTGTATGGACTTTCTTAACTTGCAAAGTGTATTTGTATGTAAGGAAGACTTTCATCATTCTTCTTGCTAATCATTATAAATTTTGTTGTGACTAGATTACTTGGGAATAATAGCCTTTCCGGAAGCCTTCCAAGCTCAAAAGGATCATCACTTAGTAATTTGTATGTAATGTGGTTCAGTTTTATTTACACAATAAAAGCAACGCGGTGTTTATGCAATTTCTAATGGTGCTCTCATTCTATTATTTTGAAGAGATTTTTCTTACAACCAGCTCTCTGGAAGTGTTCCTTCTTGGGCTAAAAATTCACAATTGTAAGTTCCAAATTCTGAAACTCACATGACAGGCTGAACCAAATCCAGCACAGCTAAGGCCATGTTTCGTCTAAATTAGGCTCCTGGGCTGACTTATTAGGCTTATGTTTACACATAACACATGAGATAAGCTAGATTCCTATTTGCTAAGTCTGAAAATTTCTTTTGTTGCATCTAGTAAGCATTTATATAAAAAAGTTATAATGCCTATGGCTCCTAGTATTTGTGAAGTGAGATATTAGTCCTACAACCTAGCACAAAAGCGAGCCATTAATTAGGAGTAACTTAGGTTTTCTTAGTTACGCTACAACAAAGAAGTCCTAAAAAATATTATAACAAATTATGAACAATGCATTCTAATTTTTGCCCGTTGTTCATCCAATTTAGGAATCTGGTGACAAACAATTTCGTGGCAGATAGTTCCAGCAACAGGTTCGTCAACATTTCAGTATCTCTTCAAGACCTTGAAGTTGATAAGTAGGTTTCCTCAGCTTGTACTTTGGGTTTAAAATGTCACTTTGTTACATTTGTAGTCTATTACCTACAGGGTGGGGGTGCCTTCAGCGGAATACACCATGTTTTCTTGGTTCCCCATAGTGTGAGACTTCTGTATTTTGACATTTGAGCATGCGCCTACTCGAGGAACTATAGACCCGCAACTGCAGTTTACCAAACTAATTCCAATATTAAATAATTTAACCTGCTTGTAGCTTCTTCGTTCGCTGTGGACTCTGGCAGTACGCAATTTGTAGCAGGATCAGATAATTCTGCGTATGAACCTGATGGTGCCACTCTTGGAGCTGCATCAATTTATGTTGCAGGAGCACCAACATGGGGTGTTAGCAACGTCGGAAGGTTCATGGATTCAACTAATGGAAGTTATACAATCTCCACTTCACACCAGTTCGTGAATACACTTGATACAGAACTATTCCAGAGTGCTAGGATGTCGCCATCATCCTTAAGATACTTCGGTATTGGGCTTGAAAATGGAAACTATACAGTTACACTTCACTTTGCAGAGTTCGGCTTCCCAGACACACAGTCTTGGAAGAGCAGAGGTAGAAGGGTTTTCGATATATATGTCCAGGTAGGTTCCTGTTGTTAAGTGACAAACATTACTCTTAGATTATAAGCCAATCATGTGTTTCTTTTATTTGTATAGGGTGTGCGTAAGGAGCAAAACTTCGACATAAGGAAGGCCGCAGGCGGGAAATCTTACACAACTGTTCGGAAGCAGTACACTGTTCCTGTCACTAAGAACTTTCTTGAGATTCATCTCTTCTGGGCTGGCAAGGGCACCTGTTGCATCCCTACTCAAGGCTACTACGGCCCTGCGATCTCAGCTTTGAGTGCAACACCAAGTACATCTCTTGACTTGGAATAACGGTTTTTTACCCATGACCTCTCTCCACAAATGTAAGACCTTTTGGTGAGCTGTTTTAGTCCACCAAAACGTCTTATATTTGGGGACAGAGATAGTACCATTTATTCTCAAGATTAACTTGGTAGAAACACATATTAAAGTTAAGCTAAATGCAATATTATGCGTCTTGAAATAAAATCAACCGAAAATACTAGAGCATCAATATGAAAAGGACACGACTATGTGCCGATGGTTATTTATTTAGGGGTAACTAGTAACTACAGAACGTCCACATGAAACGTAGCTACACATTGGATGCATGCAAGCAAGACAAAATTGTAGAAGTTATCCAGATTCACTCTAATTCCAAAAATTCAAAATGTTTTGATTTCTAACCGCACATCCGAGCTCGATTCCCGGTTAGGTGCGGGAGAGACAAGCGTGTGGATAAGAAAGCAAGCAGGGTCGAGTGATTCAGATCAGGCGACGTGCAATGCGTTCAAGCGTAAGAGTAAAACTAGGACGTTCTACATATAGATTTCTCGATATGAGAATGAAGGTTGATACTATACATATTTCATTAGTCCTTTTTGTACTTGTAGCTGTTATAGAATGTTTTGTCGGAGCTTGTTAGGCTTTGCGCAAACTAAAGAATTCAGATATTTTTCATTGAAATAAACATACCTTTCGTTAACTATTAGATAAAACATCAATTTTTCTATTGGCTGTATTAACTATTAGATTGGTTAAACATTCACAAGAGAACAAGTGAATTAAAACAACTAAAGAAACTACTTATGGATACTAGGTATGAGTTTAGATTTCTATGAAGGAAATTTTAGAGAAGTGAAATTCCTAATGCATGTATAGTCTGACATTTAAGACGTAATACACTAACCAGTTTACATATAATCATAACTTTCGTTCAGCCTCACTTGAAAATTGAAATATACAGACTCTGTTGACATCACATTTCTAACAAGTAAACTTTCTGTCAGATTTCACCCCTACGGTGCGTAATGCTGCGGCAAAGAAGAAAGGTAGTAAAACAAGTGTGATTGCGGGAGCAATAGTTGGTGTTGCAGTTTTAGGATTCTTAGCATTTGTTGGAATCTTTGTTTGGAGGCAGAAAAGGAGAAAACTATCGTTGGAGCAAGAAGGTATGCAATACACTAGGACCACACACTGTATTTTAACTGGGCAAAGAAGCACTTAAAGTATACTTGTTATAGCTTTTGTGATGTCTTGCAGAGCTGTACTGTATTGTGGGAAGACCTAATGTCCTCAGCTATGGGGAACTGAGGTCAGCTACTGAAAATTTCAGTTCTAATAACCTTCTTGGTCAAGGAGGATATGGGTCGGTATTTAAGGTATGTTCATCCCATACATAGTCTTGAATTTTCTTTAAAGTTTTCCTTCTGGAAATAATTCCCAATAAGCTAGTAGTACAAGTAAATATCAAAAGGCAAACTTGTCTATACAAGTTACTTCCGTAATTTTCGTTTCTCCACATAGTGTATCTGAAATAAATGATGTCTGACAATGTGGCACCTAAAACTTCTTCTTTGTTAAAAATGTTGTTGCCTTTTTGCAGGGGAAGTTAACTGATGGTCGATTTGTGGCAGTGAAGCAGCTGTCTGAAACATCTCATCAGGGTAAAAAGGAATTCGCGACGGAAATAGAAACTATATCTCGGGTGCAGCACCGTAACCTCGTGAAGCTGCATGGTTGCTGCCTTGAGGGCAATAAGCCATTGCTGGTTTATGAGTATCTAGAGAATGGAAGTCTGGACCGTGCTTTGTTTGGTACAAATTTCGTTGATTGACCCACTTACAAATCTGCAAATTCAGGTTTAGTATAGACAACTAAAACTTGAATCCACATCTGCAGGAAAAGGGAGGTCAAACCTAGACTGGCCAACACGCTTTGAGATATGCTTAGGCATTGCAAGAGGCCTGGCCTATCTTCATGAAGAATCTAGCATCCGTGTCGTGCACAGGGACATAAAGGCTAGCAATGTCTTACTTGATGCCAATCTCAATCCTAAGATCTCAGATTTCGGGCTCGCTAAACTTTACGATGACCAGGAGACACATGTCAGCACGAAAGTTGCTGGTACATTGTAAGTGCATTTCTGTTTTTCTGCCCTTTATGTTTACTTACTATTTTCATATGTATGTAATTGCGCTTATCTTCTCCTTTGTCAAGTGGTTATCTCGCACCTGAGTATGCCATGAGAGGCCATGTGACCGAGAAGGTTGATGTGTTTGCATTTGGCGTCGTGGTATTGGAGACTTTAGCGGGAAGACCAAACTATTACATTACTGAGGACGAAAACAAGGTTTATATTTTCGAATGGGTAAGCTCATTGAGGAACTCCAGGCCTAGTATTCTCTATGTTGTCGATAAAACCTATAGTGAAATTCCTACTCCTAAATATTGGAAATGTAGAGCTCACATGCCTTGACAGAATTATAACTCAAAACCTCTCAACATAGTTTTGACATATGTGAGTGCTTGCATCATGAACTAGTCTCCTTGATTTGTATATACTTTTGGCATATGTGAAACCATCTGAACGCTTTCAGGTCTGGGCACTGTACGAGGACGGCCGCCCTCTAGAAATGCTAGACCCCGGGCTGGAGGACTTTGACAGCGAGGAGGTGCTCCGGGCCATCAAGGTGGCGCTCGTGTGCACCCAGGGCTCGCCCCACCAGCGGCCGCCCATGTCGAGGGTCGTGGCGATGCTGACGGGCGACGTCGAGGCGCCCGACTGGGTGCCGAAGCCCAGCTACATCACCGAGTGGCAGATCAAGGGCAGGGGCGACACCGGCTACATGGGCTCCGAAGTCGGGCAGTCGGGCTCGGCGCCGAGGCCCAACTCCGGCTCGGCGCCGTTCCTGGGCTCCGTCATCGATCAAGGCCGTTGATATGAGTCCACGGCTACTTCCTGTGGTACAGATTAGTTGGGAATGCATACATTTTGCTTGCGGATGGTGTCGCTGCAGTCAGTTTTTTTTTTGCTTAAGAGGTTTCGCAGTTGCGTTGTGTAGTAGGAGCAGTTCTAGGAGGAGTAGCATAGAAAATTGTATGTGTTCGTGTACGTGTGTATCCTTGCAATTTTTCCACCCATTTCATTCCAGCACCTGTCACAATTAATTCATCACAACAACAAAAGTCAACCAAGGTAGAGTCCAACAGAAAAACGAAGCGAGAACCGACCAGGAGGAGTTTCCTAGTTCTGCGGCGAGAACCAATCACTTATTTTCTGGAGTACATTACTAACAGGTGATGTGGTAGACAATGGAGATCTTGGTGATTTCGTGTCCAGCAACGTTCCAAGCCTCGGCAAGTTCATCGTCGTCGGCTCGTCGTCTGCGTCATGTGTGCCGGCTCTGTCTGCCATATCGCAAGTCATGCGAGTGCTGCAGAGGTTCGTTGCTTTCAAGTTCCCTACAGCCTCTCTACTTACTCACAATAAGCAAGCAGATGGCAGCAGTTCACTCCAGATTGCACGTACCCGCATCCATGGATGAGACTGATTCTGTGACCACACATTTTCAGGTCTGAATTCAAAGCAAACCACGCAGAGTGGGTAAGCACGGTGAAGCCCAACCTTGGCCCTGGCATCCGGGAACGGGTGCAAGAAGCCATGATATCGGTGGATGATCCCGCCCTGGAGGACCTTCACGCCGTAAGAACAGAATTCAGGTCCGCCCTCGCCGCTCTCCTCCAGGTAAACAGACCAACCCCCTCAATTCAAAAGAATTCATCTTTCTGCATTCCTCTGCTTGAACCAAGTTTGTACCAATCTGTAGGAGGACGGGATCCTGGCGATCCCGACGGTACCCGGGGCACCGCCCAGGCTGCGCACGGAGGCGGCGGCGCTGGAGGATTTCCGGGCGAGGGCCTTCTCCCTGCTCTCCATCGCTGGCCTCTCCGGGTTCTGCCAGGTCAGCATTCCGCTAGGAATACGCGATGGTGTCCCGGTGTCGGTCTCGCTGCTCGCACAGCACGGCGCCGACAGTTTCCTCGGCGGCGTGGCGCAGGAGCTCTACGAGACGCTCAGGGACAAGGCCGCCGCAGCATGGGGCTCGTCGGCTTAGCCCGATTCGTCGTATCGCCAAAGTGAATCCTCCATCCATGATCCATCCATATATACAGGAGGTTGTATGATTCTTCAGCCTGAACATATATCATAGGTAAATGCAACGTGAGTGAATGATGAATAATATTGCGGCGGTGCATTGATTTTCCACAATTTCGAACACATCCAAAGATTAAAAGGAGAAGCTCCCAGTAACAAAAACGAGAAGAAGATGCATACCTAAGTGTAGAGACTATGGGTGTGTTTGGTAGCCTGGGGCAACCCAGATATTCTCCTCTCATCTCAAATTTCGCTGTTTGGTAGGCCGGGTCGGCTGCCTAGCTCATGCGAAAAGGCCTCTCAGCCCTGCCTGCTTGGGAAGCTCAGATCGAGCTTCGCACCTCAGCGCTGCCATGGTGTTAGGATAGGTCACTAATCTCAGTTGGAAGCTAAGCCTGTCGCATGCTAATTACAATTACTTGTTCAAGCACAGTTACTGAAGAAAAATATTTGCAAGCAAAAACCTTAGCTATTATGATGTCAAAGTAAAGATTTTTTAATGCACATCTTATCCATGATACCTAGTAGTTGTCCTGTTTGTTTCGAACAGATCCTCATTTGAACTAAACATCCACCTAATTTAGAAGCGAAAAGTGTTTCAAATAACCTACCGCCTGATGCTCGACTCACTACTACTCAGCACTTACTAGTTACTACTGTGAGCAAATTATTGCCAAATAAGAAAATCACAAGGTTTTGAATCCATGCTATGTTTAAGTCGATCATGCAATAATTCAAGACTATGGAATTAACGTAATTTACATGTGCGCTTCCCTAGGTTTCAAATGCACAATAAAAAATCATAGCAACTTTAGTTTGTGATTAACACTGAAGCTGCATTTTTGTTGTATCAAGAAAAAAAATTATAGCTCCAATTCTCATGTTTAAGAAACACACAGGCCGGCCCGGATGGGGGGTCAGGGTGGGCGGCCACCCTGGGCCCCCAAAATCCAGGTTCCGTATGTATATGATGTACGTATGCTGTCTGATATGTATTCCCGTAATAAAAAGGAAAAAGGAAAAGAGATGATCGCTGCAAGGAATGATCGCACGAGAAAAGGCCTATGTGCTAATGGGCTTCAGGATCGTGGCCCAAGGCGCCAACTGTCGCATCGCATTTCATGCTCCAGGGAAACAACCCTTCGTCTTTCCTGCAATTCCCCGTCTCGCCGATTTTAATTTTTGGGGTCCCTATTCGTGACTATATCATTTCTGCCTCTTTTCTTTCTTCTCTCAAGGCGCGGTAGGCACACTGCACACAAATCACTGATTTCTCTACCTCCAGTCCTACATAAGTCCTACATATATGATGCATAACTGGTACGACACAAAGTTTTGTAGGAAATCTAATTTCAACCAGTCCTACATATATGATGCATAGCTTGTACCATTCATTTTCAATATACATGTATTGTTTGTCTGGTAATAAGTACTATCATGTCGTTCAAAATATCCATCTGGTCTGGTAGTAAAAAAAGGAAAAGAGAAAAACACGTAATGACTTGATATAGTAGAGATAAGATATTCACAAACTTTTCATAGATAATTTTGCCGATTCGACAAACCCAAATGATGAGTTGAGAATATATTTAACATGCATATTAATCATTATCCTACGATGTCTGTATTAAGGGCCCCAAGTTTTAGATTCGCCCTGGGCCCCCAAAATTTCAGGACCGGCCCTGGAAGCACACAAGAATTCAGATCATCCTAGGTAGTTTAATGAATCAGGCTCTGGTTTATTATGTTTGAACACCAAGAAAAATAACTGCTAAAAGTTACTCCTAAAAATCCATACTTTCAAGGAAGGTAGAAATGCTCAGAGGATACCTCAGCCATCATATGTATCATTAGTCTATTTGTTGTCTTGGCAATATGCCAATATCAAAAAATTCAGAATGTTAGCCTTTTTTTTTTTTTTTCCTTTTAACCTTCCCACGTGGAGGTGCCTATTGAGAACCACTTCTTTGGTTAGTAAAATAAACATAACAGGATATCCCGAAACAAAGAAAACAGTACCGATAAACCTAATACTGGGTCAGCTTGCATTTATTACCAGTTTACTATGGTCAGGTTATTGCTAACATGGTGTCACACAGAAAGAAACCTGAACAAATATCACGGAGGTGGCTACTGATGGTGTTTCTAATAATGGCACTCAGGGTTAAGAAAACTAGATTTGGATAGGCTCTTTCAAGCTAACCTGCATAAGTCAGGATACTGGCATTCAGCATTGTCTTTCATGCACCCAGAAGTGACCAAATTACAATGTGCAATTTTTCAAATGAGAAAATATGCAAGTATTTTTTTGTTGAACATTTAGCAACAAATAAAGTTAGGAAACTTAACAAGTAGAAACTACCTTTTGAGACTTCATGTCTCGATCAACATGTTGAATTTTCAAGTTTCCACTTTGACTGCAATAATACTCTACGCTTCTCCCCCCTGCCCAAACAATGTGCAGTATATCCTGAAGTTTCAGGCGATCGTCCTCATGACGTATGTTCAATGAGTTTATTTGAGCTTCCTGCTCTTCTTTGAGCAACGACAACTTGTACATTTCGGTCCAGATTTCATTAGTAAGGAAAAGCGAAACGATCAAAACAACTGCCATCTGAAGCAACCCAGATGAGCAACCCAGATAAGCAGTAAAGAAACTTAGGGAGTAAAATCCCTCTAGTGCATTACAGCATCCATTTCTTATCCAAAGCCACAGACGTGTCATGCATGACCAATACCATACAACAAATATATACGGGATAAAAGCGAGTGAATATATGTTCTTAGTGAAAAGGTGTATCCTAATTAGTGCGTAAACCTTTCAGGAAGACGTATTATTAAAAGTCAAACTCAAGAGCATACACAAAGATAAGGATATCAGAATGTACGGAGACATGCTATATAAATGTAGCATTCAGAGGTCAGAAACGAAGAGAAACTGATGAGTAATGAACAAAACTTATCTGCACTTGGACTCAGCCACAGGTGGTAAAACTGTTCACAATACAGATTTAAGCAAACCAACAAAAGGTAACTATGTAGATATGTTCTTAATAACATGACTTTGCAAGGGCATAGACCTTACTGACAGACTCTGCAGAGGATATAGTTTTTTTTAGATTTTTTACCCCTTATACAAACCCTCATACTTTGAGCAATTTTCAGAAGTTGTTCCAGAACATACTACACAGCAGTCACTTGAGCAGTGAAACTAAGCATAACTGTTGCCTAATTGTAGCATCAACAGAGTCAGACCATGAAAATCACATTAAGTGCAGATACCAACACGTGTGAGCCACAGCAACAGGACATGGAAACCACATCAAATAAACAAATTATAGTTATCATTCAAACAACATGAAAAAGTCACAGCCACACTAAAGCTAGACAAATCACATTGCATGCAGGTGCAGGCAGCTACATATCGAAGTCATGAGAAGTGTTTTGCACAACCTTCTGTTGCTAAACCCCAAATCTCCAAATCCAAAAAGCTGCTAACTTATGCTACATCACTTCCCTTCACAAAAAATGTGTCATTCAAACAACGATACGCTAGCAAGCTAATAAATTTTCCATAGCTGCCTTAACAAAGAAATAGGTCACTCAAAAGATGATGCCCTAGGTGCCAACGAACACTCCATCAGTGCCCTAAGAAATGAATGGGTCGCTGATAGAAAGATCAGATGCTCTGCTATACCTCCAAACATGACCTTTTGCACGGCCACGGACCTCGACGGAAGTTTTGTCCAAGACCTTAGTGGCCCACATTCTCTTGGAAGCCAATGGCTGCAGTTTGCGCCTAACCTCACTCACCATGTTAGAATCTGGACCGGCCAACACCACTATCACCTTCTGCAGCAACACTGCTCTCCCAAGAACTAGCTTCAGGAACTTAACCTGGTTTGTCCCCCCGCTGAACTGATCGAGCACCACCTTCTTGACACATGAATGCACGCATTTGATCGGACCAACGCCCTGCCAGAATGTGGAGTTGAGCTTACCCCCTCCCTTGACTTCACCATGGTTATCGTAGTGGTCGGTGTCATTGTCGGACTGCAAATCAAAGCGCACAATTCAGCAGGAACGCAAGCAACGAATATTGCAGTACATTTGTGATGACGCAAATTGTGAATACAGAGAGAGCCACGTGATAAAGACTCACAGCCATAATGTGCAAGGTCTCTACTTCAGGGAAGCATCTCAAGAAAGTCAGCAAAGTTTTCACTTCCTCAGCAACCGTGAAACGCACCTCCAGAGCTAACACCTTGACGCTCGGAACCACTGCATCTGGACTAACATCTGTCACCCCAGCCTGCAAATCATCTCAGAGATCAAATTGATAGTTTAATTCAATACAAACCGAACCAAATCTCAAAGATTTGTGAGAAATTGGAGAGAAAAGGTCGACCTTGATGAAGGTGTTGCCAATCTCCAGCACGTGGGTGGCGGTGTCCAAGTAGCCGAGCACGGCGAGCTCAGGAGCATAGCCTATCTTGACCTTGATGGGCGTTCCAGCCACGGTGGGGTGCGTGCAGTAGACGATGAGCCGCTGCAGGCGCCGGGCGGCCACGACGGCGACCTCGTCCGCCAAGGAATGCCAGAGCAGCAGGCAGCGGAGGCTGTGGCTGTGGACGCGGACGCGGTCGGGGTGGCAGTAGTTGGAGATGAGCGCCAGGGTCTCCAGGCAGGGGCTGCAGGCGAGCACGTACTCGAGGTCGCGCTCCTCCGTGATGCCGTGGCAGACGCCGAGCTCCTGGAGGCGGGGGAAGGCGTGCGGGAGGCCGGTGGTGCGGGGGAAGCGCCAGACGCCGAGGTAGAGGCGGCGGAGCGAGGCGCCGCAGCGGAGGAGAGACGGAGGGAGGTGGAGGGGGACGGCGAAGGACAAGGGGCTGTTGACGAGGGTGAGGTCCTCGACGCCCTTGTCGGCGAGGAGGCGGAGCCAGTTCGCGAGGGAGGACGCGACGATGAGGTTGCTGGCGAGGCGGACGCGGCGGAAGGGGCCCGGGTGGGAGGCGAGGATGCGGGACACCGCGGCGGCGGGGGCGCGCCAATCCGTGGGGCTGCCGTCGGGGAGGAGGTCGGCGTCGTCGAGGACGAGCGGGGTGGCGCGCCAGAGGCCGCGCCAGCGCTGGGAGAGCGCGCTGGTGCGGGCAGCGTCCTTGACGGGGAGGCGGGAGACGACGTTGGACAGGAGGTCGTCGGGGAGGGAGCTGATGCAGTCCTCGCCGCCGCCGCCGTCGCAGGAGATGGCGGCGGAGAAGGAAACCGGACAGGTCGGGAGGCAGGCGTGCATGACGTCATCGAGCCAGGGGGCCGCCGTCATGGTCCCCGGCGGCGATGGGGACTGGAGAGCCGGTGGGGAGCAGGCCGGTGCTGTGTGTTGTGTTTTCTTTAACAAATTAAGAAAGTAGTATAGGAAACATGCCCGTGCCCTTGCTACGGATTATTCCCCGTTGCGCGACTGCGCAACTGCCGGATGCAACTACCACATCGCTGACACTACTTTATTTATTAGTAAAATTAATTTTATTTGTATTCATTTAAATTAATACTATATAGAAACCCATACACTGTTAGATTGTATTGTGACCATAATTTTACCATGTTTTGCTTTCTGCTATCCATAGCCCGCTGAATTGGCTATGGCTAGAGTAAAGAATCTAATAATACAACACATACACAAGTACGCACACCCGCAAAGACACCAAAAACACACCAAAAGTCAACTGGTCAATCAGTGGCACACAATATTTAGCAAGTTTCAGTATAAAAATCGCTTTAATAATCTACCAATCTCAGTCTGATGGCAGTTTTACGCTCCGAGTGATTTTTAGTCGGGACATGGCACATGATGTCGGCAAAATTATGAGAAAAAATGTTAAAATCATTACCAGAGTGCAATTATAAATCCTTAAATTACAGAAATATCTGGATTCACTTATGACCAATGTATAAGATGGAAAATGTATAGAAGTTAGATTATCGAGTAACTAGGAAAAAAATAGAAGCTATATCACATTACAATCTGCTTGCCACACTTTGTATTAAAAGAGACCCATAATCGTCGAGCTTCCCTCGGGTAAGCAGTGTGCCGAAGTACTGCAAGAGTGGAGGTGTCTGCCGAGCTTGAACAGGAACACTCTACATTTGAAGCACACAAACAGCAAGTAAAATGATACAATCTTCTCAAGAGTAAATACACTCATGTAAGTGCAAATAACAGAATATTAGTTACCCAAATGATGAGAGATGCCCAAACCAATTAGCTATCCCATCACAAGAAGACCATCAGGGAAAGCATCTCTAAAGCTAAAGTACCGAAGTTTTTTTTTACTTGAGCTAGAACTGAATTCTGAATATACAACATCAAATCAGTAACCAAAAGGTGAATAATTCACACTGTAACTTCAAATGAATATATCTATGTCTACGACACAAACACACCAGCAGTCCATATTAACTGTTGACGCAATGTTCCTGATACCTCAAGCCAAAATTTGATCAAACTCCGAAATTTTAACTGGGACGGAAACAAATATTTGGGAATCTCGTTATTATGTTTAGACGATAATATCACAATAACACATCAGATCAGCTGCACTTCTATTCTCTGTAATTACTGACAACAGGATATTGTAATAACCCACTGAAATAAACTTGATTGTTTCTGTATGCTTCTTGTTATCTATTATCTATAACTGAAACATTGGTGATGGTAAGTACTACAAATGGCTTTACACATGCAATCGAAGCATGTATAAACTAATGGACAGTAATGCAAATACCAAGAAGCTCCTTTGTATAGCTACATGTACTATTAAGCGATTTGGAAGACATGCCATCTAAATGTGGGTAAATGTGTTAAACTGCATGTAAGGAGAACCATCAATTTTAAAACTAAAATCCATCTAAAGGGAAATTCTATCGACAATTTTTTCTCTAAACAAGACACAGTTCCTCTTCAAGATCTGATTATAATCCAAAATATGAAGCACTGTTCTGCAAAATGAATTTAAAAATTTAAAACAAAAATATACAAATAATATGTTGCTCGTACAAGATCAGAGAATAGCATGATGTGTGTAAAACATGGTAAGAAAAGCTGCACGGCTCTTCATCCAGAGGGTTAAACTGCATGTAAAGAGAACCATCAATTTCAAACTAAAATCCATCTAAGGGAAATTCTATCGCCAATTTTTTCTCTAAACAAGACACAGTTTCTCCCTAAGATCTGATTATAATCCAAAATATGAAGCACTATTCTGCAAAATAAATTTCAAAAGTTGAAAAGAAAAATATACAACTAATTTGTTGCTCGTACAAGATCAGAGAAGAGCATGAATCTTCCATTGGTGATAGTAAAGTACTGAATTTTTTTCTCTGCCAAGAGGAGTAAGCATCACCTCTGAAACACATATTTTCTAGAGAGGGCATGTGCCCAAATAATCTAAACAAGCATCCAGGGTACAGAAAAAGGTAAATGTGAATTTCATTTCTTGAGAATTAATTCCCAGGCAGCCGTACTTGCCATACAAGCCACAACTGAATATATCAGAAATTATATATATGCAGCATAATTAGCCTCACTGTTGGGAAGAATAATTAGGGGCAAAGGATAGGAAGGAGGAGCTCACGCAAGAGGTGTAGCAAGAAGCTTTTATCCTGTACGGCGTTGTAGTTGCTCAAACATCAGAAAAAATAGGATATGATCTGCAGTGTAGGTGATACGTCTCAAACATATCTATAATTTTTGATGTTCCATGCTGTTATTATATCAATTGCTACATGTTTTGGTTACACTTCATATCATTTTTATGCATTTTCTGGGACTAACCTATTAACAAGATGCCACAGTGCCAGTTCCCTGTTTTCTGCTGTTTTTGGTTTCAGAAAATCTATTAAGGAAATATTCTCGGAATTGGACGAAACAAAAGACATCGTCAATAATATCACGAGGAGATCACGGAGTCCAAAGGGGAGTCGGAGCAGACCCACCAGGGGGCCACGCCACACTAGGGCGCGGCCCAGGGTGGGCCCGCCCCCCTATGGCGTGGTGGCCCCCCTCGGCCACCGACGCCGCCTCTTCGCCTATATATTCTCCGCGACGCGAAAACCCTATTACGGTCGATCATATTCCACGAAAAGTTCCGTCGCGGCCGTCATCGTCAATCTCAGATCGGAGGAGTTCTGAAGCTCTTCCCGGCACCCTGCCGGAGGGGAGATCATCACCGGAGGGCTCTACATCACCATGCCTGCCTCCGGAGTGATGCGTGAGTAGTCCACCCCTGGACTACGGGTCCATAGCAGTAGCTAGATGGTTGTCTCTCTACCTTGTGCCTCCATGTTTAGATCTTGTGAGCTGCCTAACATGATCAAGATCATCTTATTGTAATGCTAGATGTTGTGTTTGCTGGGATCCGATGAATATTGATACCATGTTTATTCAAGTTGTTTATCTATGTGCTCTTGATCTTGCATGCTCTCCGTTGCTAGTAGATGCTTTGGCCAAGTAGATGCTTGTGACTCCAAGAGGGGGTATTTATGCTCGATAGTGGGTTCAGTCTCTAGATATCTGGATCAGTGACAGAAAGGTCTAAGATGGTAGATGTGCTGTTGCTACTAGGGATAAAACATTGGTGCAGTGTCCAAGGGCACTTGTATTGATTACATTACACACTTTACTTCATGCAATAATCTGTTGTTAGCAACTTAATACTGAATGGATGCGGATGCTGCCTTGAAGGTGGATTATTTAGGCATAGATGCTGTTGGAATAACGGTCTATGTACTTTGTTGTAATGCCCAACTAGATTTCATAGTAGACATCTTGGCATGTATTGCATTGTTATGCCCTCTCTATTTGTCAATTGCCCAGCTGTAATTTGTTTACCCAACATGCTAGTTATCTGTTCTGAGAGAGACACCACTAGTGAACTGTGGACCCTGGTCCAATTTCCTCATACTGTTTACACAACCTGCTGCAATCATCTGTTTCCTGTTACTTGCTGTTTTTCCTGCTGTTTTCCACACCATACGTTTAACTCTTTGTTTCTGCAAGACCGGAGAGATTGACAACCTCTCTGTTTCGTGTTGGGCAAAGTTCTGGTTTGTGTCTGTGCAGATTCCACGTTGGTGCAAGCTCCCTAGCGCCAGGGGGAGTCAACATCAACAACCTTCCGATAGATCGTCAAGTCCTACTGGATTGATAACCTTGGGTAGATTTCTCAAGGGAAAACTTCTGCTGTCTACATCATAACCTTCCTCTTGGGGTTCACCAACACGTAGCCATCAAGCTGTTTTCTGGCGCCGTTGCCGGGGACTTGGAGGCTATTGGAAAGGGGAGTCTCTCAGTTCCAATCTCTTTACTTTGTTTTTGTCTTGTTTTATTTTGTTTTGCTTGCTGTTAAAAATCAAAAACCCAAAAAAATTAAATTCCTGCATCTAGTTTTTAATTTCGAGTTGCCCTTTGCTTGTTTTAGGCTTGCTAAAATGAGTAATCCTGAAAATACTAAGTTGTGTGACTTTACTAGCACAAACAACAATGATTTTATCTGTACACCCATTGCTCCACCTGCTTCTAAAGCAGAATTTTATGAGATTAAGCCTGCACTGTTAAATCTGGTTATGAAAGAGCAATTTTCTGGTGTTAGTACTGATGATGCTGCTGCCCACTTAAACAACTTTGTTGAACTTTGTGATATGCAAAAGTATAAGGAGGTAGAGAGTGATATTATTAAGCTGAAATTGTTTCCTTTCTCTTTAAGAGGAAGAGCTAAAGATTGGTTGCTATCTTTGCCTAGAAATAGTATTGATTCCTGGACTAAATGCAAAGATGCTTTCATTGGAAAATATTATCCTCCTGCTAAAATTATCTCTTTAAGAAGTGGTATTATGAACTTTAGGCAACTTGATAATGAGCATGTTGCCCAAGCTTGGGAAAGAATGAAGTCTTTGGTTAAAAATTGCCCCACTCATGGACTGACTACTTGGATGATCATCCAAACCTTTTATGCAGGACTAAATTTTTCTCAAGGAATTATTGGACTCGGCTGCTGGAGGGACCTTTATGTCCATCACTTTGGGTGCTGCTACAAAGCTTCTTGATGATATGATGGTAAATTATTCTGAATGGCACACTGAAAGGCTCCAACTGGTAAGAAGGTAAATTCTGTTGAGGAAATTTCCTCCTTGAGTGATAAAGTTGATGCTATTATGACTATGCTTTCGAATGGACATGGTGTTGTGGATCCAAATAATATTCCTCTTGCTTCTTTGGTTGCTCATGATGAGAAAAATGTTGATGTAAACTTCATTAAAAATAACAACTTCAACAACAATGCTATAGGAATAATTTTGGTAGCAACAATTATAGGCCATATCCTGCTAATGGTAGCAACTCTTATGGTAATTCTATGGCAATTCCTACAGTAACAATAGAAGTGTGCCCTCTGATCTTGAAGTCATGCTTAAGGATTTTATTAGCACACAAACTACTTTTAATAAAACTGTTGAGGAAAAGCTAGGAAAAATTGATACTCTTGCTGCTAAAGTTGATAGTCTTGCTCATGATGTTGAAATGCTGAAAATAAAAGCTATTCCTAGTGATATTAGAGAGAGTAAAACACTCAATGCTATCCAAATTAAAATTGATAATAACATTAGGATGCTTGCTGAACTTCATGAAAGATGGGAGAGAGAAGAAAGAGAAGCTGAAATTGCTGAACAAAATAGTGTTGTTAGAGTTTGCACTATTTTTACTAATGAAACAAATGATGCCTCACATGCTAATGCGCCCCCTACTGTTAGTGAAAAGATAATAAGTGTTGGAAATGTCTCTACTACCTCTACAAAAAGTTTTAAATTGCCTGATAGCACTACTTTTGTTCCTAGTAAAAGTGCTGAAATTTTTAGAGGTGTTGGTGATAATTGCTCCATTGTTTTTGATGACAACAACTTCAATTTCGAAAATTGTAACATAACTGAAGTCATCATGTTCTTGCAAAAGCTAGCTAAGAGTCCTAATGCTAGTAAAATAAATATGGCTTTTACTGAACATATTATCAAAGCTCTCATGCATGCTAGGGAAGAAAAATTAAAACTTGAAGCTTCTATCCCTAGGAAGTTAGATGATAATTGGGAACCTGTTATTAAAATGAAACTGAGTGAGTTTGAATGCAATGCTTTGTGTGACCTTGGTTCTTGTATTTCGGTTATGCCTAAAAATTTATATGATATTCTCAAGCTTGCACCTTTGGAAAAATGTCATTTGGATGTTCACTTTGCTGATTCTTCTATGAAGAAACCTTTAGGAAAAGTTGATGATGTTTTGATAATGGTTAATAACAATCTTGTCCCTGTTGATTTTGTGGTTTTGGATATTGAATGCAATCCTTCTTGTCCTATTGTTTTGGGAAGACCTTTTCTGAGAACTGTTGGTGCTGTTCAATTCCCACTCAAGAAAGGTATGGAACACTTCCCTAGGAAGAAGATGAAATACTCACATGATACTAGTGTCAAGACAAATTATGGTTTTGGATTTTCTGGTCTTGACAATACTTGATGCATCTCTTCATGCCTAGCTCAAAGGCATTAAAGAAAAGCACTTCTGGGAGATAACCCATGTTTTTATTTGCTGTTTTATTTTTGTTTTCTTGAGTCAAGGATGCTTGTTTACCTCTGTAGCAACTCCTTTGTATCTTTTATTTGCTGTTTTGTTGTGCCAAGGAGAGTTACTAATGCAAAGTTGGTTTTTATTTTCGGGACTGCATTGGGACAGATTGCTGTTCGTCACCGTTTAATTCAGTAGAAAATCAGAAAAAATCGAAAAATGCTGAAATTTTTGTGCATGTTCCTGATGATGTTACGCAACTTTCATTATTTCAAAAGTTTTTCATCTGAGCATCGTAAGTGCCTCGAAAAAATTCGTCATTACAGACTGTTCTGGTTTGACAGATTCTGTCTTTTATTTTGCATTCTCTCTTTTACAAGTTTTTAAGTGGTTTCTTTTCGTGTAAAAGTGCCCACTTGAGCCTAGTAACAGTGGCTAATGTTTAAAATAGTTGGCTTGTGAGTTTTGTCTTTGCTAGAACTTTGAAGTATTATCTTTTAGTGCACTAACCTGCTAATGAGAAAAGCTGTTAAGTTTTGGTGTGAAGGAAGTTTTCAAGTGTTGATAGAGGAGAATGATATTACATGATCAAGAAGAGTGAAGAGCTTAAGCTTGGGGAGGCTTACCTCCCCAGCATATTTCAAGAAGACTCAAGCATCTAAGCTTGGGGATGCCCAAGGCATCCCCTTCTTCATCTACAAATTATCAGGTCATCTCTAATGGTGCTATATTTTTATTGCTTCATACTAGTGTACTCTTCCTTGGAGCGTCAGTGTGTTTTTGTTTTCAGTTTGTTTTGTTTTGTTTGCTGTGCTATACTTGTTGGATCCTAGTATTCATGTTTGGGAGAGAGACACGCTCCACTTTTTCATTAGAATACTCTTGTGCTTCACTTATACTTGTTGAGTATTCCTGTCTAGTTGCTGTTATTGCTGTTAGCTCTCAGTTTTTCATGTATCTCTTGTTAGAGCTTTCAGTTTCTTTTGAAGAAAGTACTCTCTTGCTTCACTTATATCTGTTTGGAGAGTTGTCAAATAAGTTGATTGGTGTTTGGTTGGACCAGAAAAATGCTATGCATGTGGTAGTGGTATAAAATGCTTACATGAATCTTTTTAGATCGTTGTCTTGAGTAATTTGATGCTTGCCAATTGTTTTGAGCTGTCAAGTAATTAATGTTTAAGCTTGTGCATCATGTAAGTAATGGCTATTAATGAAGAACTACTATAAGGATTTTCTGCTATAATAATCTGTTGCATAATTGGAAGTCCATAGTAGTCTAGATAATTTTTGGATGAAGGCTATGTGTTAACAAGGAAGACAGTGGGAGTCTATGGTTCGTCAAACCTTGTGTTTTATGTACACTCTTGCTATTCCAGTTGATAATGATGTTTGCTTATAATAACCTTGCTAGCCTAAACTCTGTACTAAGAGGGAATGCTTCTTGTACATCCAAAACCTTGAGCCAAATCCATGCCACCTGTGTCCACCATACCTACCTATTATGTGGTGTTTTCACCATTCCAAGTAAATTTCTTCATGTGCTATCTACTAACTACTCAAAACTGTTACATTTCCTTTTTGTGTCACTACTTGAAAAGCTCATAAGGACGTAGATAGGTGGTCTTTATTTCCTGGTTGATCAAATTTTACACACCTGGACTAGTGGCATATACATCCGCTTATCCAATAATTTTGCAAAAAGAGCTGGCAACGGGGTGCCCAGTCCCAATTAATTACAACTTTAACCAAACAATTCTCTTCACATCTTTTTGCCCCTGATTCGTCAGTCAAGCAATGTTCACAAGTGTGTAAACAAAAGAGAAGAGGGATGATCTGCCCGCTGGTAGAAATAACGTCCTTCATGGGAGCCGCTCTTGTAAAGTTTGATCAACTAGTGAAGTAGAGTATTGCCTATTTGCTGATTTGTTGACACCTGTATACACCATTACCTTACAAAACAATATTTTATGCTCTCTATATGCCTTCGGGAACTACAGCTCTAGCACATGATGTTAATCCCTGCTTCCCTCTGCGAAGGGCCATTCTTTTACTTTTATGTTGAGTCAGTTTTCCCACTTCTTTCTGTCTACTTAAGCAAACATCATTGTCAACTCCAGTATAACAGTTTTTACATAACTTTGTGTTTGGTTGATCATATTCTTTGCATTGACATTATCTATATGATATACATGTTGAAAGTTGAAGCAAAAGCTGAAGCTATTATCTTCCTTTGTGTTGATACAAACACTTTCATGTTGAGAATTATTGCTGCTGTGAACTAACTATTATGTTAGACTATTATATCTCTAAATGTTTTATAGTGTTATTCATGAAAGTTTGCACTTGTGTGATCACTTATGTTTACTCTTTATTTACTTGCTTGCAAACTATAGACCATTGGCTTGGATCACTTCATTCAGATCATGTGCATTACATTGTTATTTGATCAAAGATTGTGTTGGTAGCATGTCACTTCAAAAATTATCTGTTTTTATCGTTTACCTACTCGAGGACGAGCAGGAACTAAGCTTGGGGATGCTTGATACGTCTCAAACGTATCTATAATTTTTGATGTTCCATGCTGTTATTATATCAATTGCTACATGTTTTGGTTACACTTATATCATTTTTATGCATTTTCTGGGACTAACCTATTAACAAGATGCCACAGTGCCAGTTCCCTGTTTTCTGCTGTTTTTGGTTTCAGAAAATCTATTAAGGAAATATTCTCGGAATTGGACGAAACAAAAGACATCGTCAATAATATCACGAGGAGATCACGGAGTCCAAAGGGGAGTCGGAGCAGACCCACCAGGGGGCCACGCCACACTAGGGCGCGGCCCAGGGTGGGCCCGCGCCCCCCTATGGCGTGGTGGCCCCCCTCGGCCACCGACGCCGCCTCTTCGCCTATATATTCTCCGCGACGCGAAAACCCTATTACGGTCGATCATATTCCACGAAAAGTTCCGTCGCGGCCGTCATCGTCAATCTCAGATCGGAGGAGTTCTGAAGCTCTTCCCGGCACCCTGCCGGAGGGGAGATCATCACCGGAGGGCTCTACATCACCATGCCTGCCTCCGGAGTGATGCGTGAGTAGTCCACCCCTGGACTACGGGTCCATAGCAGTAGCTAGATGGTTGTCTCTCTACCTTGTGCCTCCATGTTTAGATCTTGTGAGCTGCCTAACATGATCAAGATCATCTTATTGTAATGCTAGATGTTGTGTTTGCTGGGATCCGATGAATATTGATACCATGTTTATTCAAGTTGTTTATCTATGTGCTCTTGATCTTGCATGCTCTCCGTTGCTAGTAGATGCTTTGGCCAAGTAGATGCTTGTGACTCCAAGAGGGGGTATTTATGCTCGATAGTGGGTTCAGTCTCTAGATATCTGGATCAGTGACAGAAAGGTCTAAGATGGTAGATGTGCTGTTGCTACTAGGGATAAAACATTGGTGCAGTGTCCAAGGGCACTTGTATTGATTACATTACACACTTTACTTCATGCAATAATCTGTTGTTAGCAACTTAATACTGAATGGATGCGGATGCTGCCTTGAAGGTGGATTATTTAGGCATAGATGCGTTGGAATAACGGTCTATGTACTTTGTTGTAATGCCCAACTAGATTTCATAGTAGACATCTTGGCATGTATTGCATTGTTATGCCCTCTCTATTTGTCAATTGCCCAGCTGTAATTTGTTTACCCAACATGCTAGTTATCTGTTCTGAGAGAGACACCACTAGTGAACTGTGGACCCTGGTCCAATTTCCTCATACTGTTTACACAACCTGCTGCAATCATCTGTTTCCTGTTACTTGCTTTTTTCCTGCTGTTTTCCACACCATACGTTTAACTCTTTGTTTCTGCAAGACCGGAGAGATTGACAACCTCTCTGTTTCGTGTTGGGCAAAGTTCTGGTTTGTGTCTGTGCAGATTCCACGTTGGTGCAAGCTCCCTAGCGCCAGGGGGAGTCAACATCAACAACCTTCCGATAGATCATCAAGTCCTACTGGATTGATAACCTTGGGTAGATTTCTCAAGGGAAAACTTCTGCTGTCTACATCATAACCTTCCTCTTGGGGTTCACCAACACATAGCCATAAGTAGGCAATACTCAGATCTCTCCTTCTAGTAGAACCAAGAAAATGCTCAACATATCTCAAAAGAAATTACATCTAAATGAAGAGAAATCCAACCAAAAGAACATACCAGTGTTGCAGATGTGTATAAAAGTTACAGATCCCAGGCATGCTCACAGCAGCCCCCCACCCCATGCCGCGCTCCCAAAGGTTAGATTTAGCCCGCCACCTCATGGAACTCGTCGATGTACCGTTGCCGCCGTCGGTCTCCCCCACGCCACATCGTTTTCCTCTTTTTTCCCTTCCAAGGTGCTCGTGTGTAGGCCCTCGCAATTAAGCTGAAAAGAAAATATATCCTAATTTTGAAGCATTTGAAGGAAGCAATCGCATAAATAGAAGGCAATAATTGGTGAAGTCTTGCTCTTGATACTAAATGTGAAGAAGGATGCAGAAAATGTAAACCAAAGAAAATAAATCAGAAACATGTGCTACAAAGACCAAGATTTCGATGGGTATGCGCGTATGCCTTACTTGGTTCCCTGAGAGACTCAAGATAGCCGAGGGTGATTAGTGAAAAGTTCCACGGCATGCGCTTTCATTATCCGTTGCAAATATTATCATCTCACCTGTATACTGCACACAAAAGAGTTCATATCATCCAAAAACAGAACATATCAATCCACTGTAACCAAAATAGGTACTGAGGAAAATAGCGATCATGATGGGCAAAGGGCAAAGAAGTGTGGCGCACAACACAACAGTAGACTAAGATTATGTGTCAATCAGTTTTAGCATAAGAATCACATGTGACGATTATTCAGTGATGCAGAAGAAAAAATAACTTTCAGTAGACTAAGCTGTAGGCATGATATCAATGGAGGTGCCCGAACATTAACTTTCAGTTTAGATACCAGAACACGCATGAAAAAAAAAGGAAAATTCAGAGATATATACCACGTCAACGTCAAATTTACTCAAAGCAACGTCATTTTGTAAACATCTTAACTGAATAAAACAAAACAAACTATAACTTCAATCTCTTTCAGAACTGAAACTTTGGACTATGCAAGGAATGCACATACTGAAAAAATAACAAAGCTTGAGCCATTTAACCTTTATAACAACTTACTTCACCATTGAGATAGATGAGGTTTCAAAGCTGTGAGCATATCCATATGATGCTCTCCATGAACCTGCAAGAATTAGGTAGAATAAGTACCTATTATTTGTGAACCTGCAAGAAGGAACATCACATAAATGAGAAACAACTCTGAAATTTAGCCACCAACCTAAACATTGAATAGCAAGTTTACCACCTCTGCTATTTTTCAAAGCAGGCAAGAAAATAGCTAGATACTTTTAAACAACCTACTTCCAAAATGGAATGCATGCCTCATAACTCAATTATAATGCTCTTTTTTTTGAAACACCATCTCTTCACGAGGACCTTTTTAATTTTTTGTTTGAAAAAAAAGAAGTATTTTTGTTTGTCAAAGTAAGCATAACACCTGAATTGTTTAACCACATAGAGGAAGAAAGCTACCTGACATATCAAGTGGACTACATACAGCAGCTAGCTGGCCAACAAGGGCACAAACATCATAAAAAAAAACAGCCCCACATGGAAATTAACTTCCAAGCATACTATCTCAGCCCACACAAGAACCAGAAATAATGTACATATTTACCTATAACAAGTCTGCTTCTGACCGGGAAAGTAGTCCTTAACCTTAAGAGAATCATTGCAGAGAGGAGACAGGAAAATGAAGTCTGAGATCTGCAAGGAAATAAATCAGAAAATGATGAAGAACATGGTGTTAATCTCACCGCTAGAGAATTACTACAGAACCAAGGTAAATGTGCCACAATTTTGCATCAATGAATTTCATCGATCTTTCTAACATGCAAAATATTGTGTACTCTGAACCATGCCAGTGCCTCGCTTCAGTAATAGCAAGAAACTACCACATATTTCCATGATATGTAAAGGGGAAGAGGTAAATTACCTTGATTGAGGACTAATTGCCAAGCTGATGCAGCTGCCACACATGGCACAGCTAAACAAAACCGTATTGATTCTAGGGCTCTCATAGGCACCTGGGTACAAAGAAAATACCCAGAATAATTAGCACCAATCAACAAGAGCCAAAGCAAGCAAAGCAGACTGAGAACAAAAAGAAAACAGGAAGAGAGCTCTAAAAGGAGTAGAATAAAGTTCAAGAGTAGAAGTACCAAACAAAGCACAAGCAGATTACAATACTTTCATCAATTGAAGGAGTGGTGCTTGCACCAGAATACAGTACAGTTTAAATAGTGCTTGCACAAGCACTACTTAAACAAGCAGGTTACAGAACTCCAATGACCAAGCACAAGAACAAGCAAAAGTACATCTAGCCAATCAATTCTCTTGAATTTGCAGAAATTCTTGCCTACACTTTCATCCATATGTTTTCTCTTGAATTTTACTCAACCAAGCAAGCAATGCACCACCCGAGAGATAGAGAGACAAAGAAAGGAAATATGGAGTACCTGGCGCCCAGAACCGTAGCACCGTGGCGAGGCGGTGCAGGGCCCATTCTACCACAGTGGGACGCACTGAGAGGACAACGACGTCGTCTTCCCGCTGCTCTGATGGCCGTCGTCTGCTGCTCCAACGAGCCTTCTACCTGCTGCCGATGCTTCGGCCCTCCATGCGCACGCAACAACCTCCACCTCCACACGCAGTTCCCTCAACTGCAAATCAAGCATATTAAGTTGCATATATTCTGGAGCATTAATATATGCATCTAGCAGTTCACTCAACTGCAAAAATCAGAGCAGCACCATCATAAAAGAATGCCAGATTTAATAAGAATTGTGCAAGCATAAAGAATTAAAGCTGGATCTTCAGCAAATGAATACTCCTAGTGACACATGAGAAATTGGTCTATCTGAATACTGTTATTCAAAGAAGGGACTCATATATCTATCTGAGCTCAGCTGCTACTAAGTACGGACTGAGAGAGACGGCACACTGATATCATAAACAATCAATAAAAACTTGTACTGAATTAAGTATAAAACAAACACAATCAAGGCACACACAACTTTGAGAAAATAGATGACTACATTGATTGAGTCGCTGCAGCTTCAATTTCTCATTGCAGGGGGCGTGTAGGAGCTTGTTTTTGGGGCGCACGGGGCACATCAGAGCAGCGAGGTTCTCCATCCACCGGTTAGCCTCTCCATACAGTTGCTGTAGGCGAGATTTCCCTGAAATACCAAAAAATTACAATTTCAGTATTGATTGTTTTAAGCTGAAGCACTGCCAACAAAAAGCTGAGCATAAATTATATGTCATAGCTTAGTCTAATAATAAATAAAAAGCTACTGTAAAGAGAGGCATGGGTCTACTTTGAGCCACCAAGCAAAAGCAAGTTGAACTACAGCAAGACAAATTATCTTCATAAACAGGTTTGTCTTTCTATGGTTTCTCCCTTAGTTTAGTCCACACTCCACACGACAAATTAAACATGAATAATTGCATACCTGCAATTTTCACAAATCATTACTAGACAAAAAAGGCACATTCTCTAGCAACTTACTACTTATTTAGGAGGGGCTGGAGACTAATCAATATTTAACTCAGAAAACGCAATTGCTTACATGAACACTTTATCTACTATATTGAATTGGTGTACAAATCAACTTAATGACAACCCACACATACCATGTTAAGCGGTAAATTATTTATAGGGAACCTTTGAAATGTCAGCAGAAGAACAATGGTATGGGAAAGCAATCAAAGGCAAAACATTGAATACACTAATCAATACCTTCAGCTTTGCTTCTGGAAATGCCAATTTTCAATACCTCAAATGCCAGACATGGGTATTGAGAAACCTTAAAAGCAAGCAGAGCAAGCAATTGACCTAAGGTGAAACAAGCCCACGAGTATGGCTCATGTTGCCGGTAGAAATATATCTGAAAATAACCTGTCACAAAAGAACGAAAAATACTAATCATCATCTGGATATTCAGAAGAAAACAAACATCATTGCATTCAATCAGAATCTCCCTGTATAATAACCATACATGAGTATTGAGAAATTATAAACGCAAGCAATTGACCTACACTTGTGTTGCACATTGTCCAGCGAGAGTTCGAGCCCGTAAACCACTTGTAATGATTCTACTGGTACTTAAAAAAAGACAACTGGACTGCCATGGAGATGAAACTAAAGATAGTCAAACTAAATTCTTCATATGCATTATTAGATATTAGATAAATGTAAGAATATTTTGCAGCGTTAAACCAGCGCAGAGGACAAACCAGAAAGAGAGGATTGGTAGCAGGTCACCTTTGCAAAGGGTTGGTAGCAGGTCACCTCCAACACAGCAGTTTTAGAGTAATGGCCAAATCCATGTCAAATCTGCAAACAAAAACACCTTATGTTACCCTTCTGCTTGCTCAAATTCATGTTAAAGCTGCAAAAAACAACAACAGATCATCATCAACATCAACAGTTCAAGGCCAAATCAATTCAGAACTCCAACTATGCATATATATGGAGTATATGACCAGAAAAATAAAAACTGCTAATACACATCCAAATATATATATGCAGATCTTGACTTCATGGAGCTGGCACCAATCTCTCTGCAAGTCCAAGAGAAACGGTCATCACAGAGCAAGAAGGACAATAAATCACCTTGAACGGAGAAGGAGAACAAGAACGAACGCATCAGTCATGTGGATCTCTGCTATCTGCTGTCATCCAGATGCAGTTTTGAGCAGTATCAGCACGAGGGGAAGAAAGCTGCACCCGAGCCACCTTCTTCTGCACTCTCCAATCCCCGACCTGCAACCCTAGCTTGGGGGCGAGCTCCAGTAGGCCTCCTCCCCCAGCAGGACAATAAATCAGCTTGGGGACGCATGAAAGAAAACCTAGAATATCATCCCCTTTAAATCTCAAACTTGGGACATACTAAAAGGATCTGTTGGTGCTTGATATTGTACAGGATGGGAAAGTGGAGAGAGAGAGACAGAAAGAGGAGGAGTAAGACGAACCTGTAGGTAGAGGATGACCTAGGAGAGGAGCGGAGGTGTAGCCCACCTCGGGAAGGTCCCATCGTCCAGCAGCCGCCGTCGATGGCTGCCGCCGCCGTCTCTGCGAACAGGTCGGCCGTGACGGAGCCCTTGTCCCGCTGTCCGGGTCGCCGTCCTCCTCGCCGCCCTTGTCCCGACAAGCCACCGCCGCCATGCCCTGCCGCCTCTCCCAGCCTGGCCGCTGATTTGCTGCCGCCGCCGTCTCGTGTAGAAGAGAGAGAAGGAAGAGGAGGAGAAAAGCATGGGAGGGGATTGGCTAGGGTTTCACCAACCCGGAGCTGAGTTTTTTCTCGCTGTGGGCGCAGTGAAGATGAGGGAGACGCGGGGAGCATTTTTTTCGGCCACTGATTTGCCGGGCCCGACAGAAAACGGGCCCCAGCTGTCAGCGCCTGTGCCCCTCAGTTTTTTAGTGCAAAACCGTTTTCACCCGATCCAACGGTGAAAAATTGTGACAGCGCGATTTTGACTGCGATCAGACGGCCAGAAATCACAGATCGGGGCAGGGAGGGGCAAGCGCTCTCAGGAGGCGGGTAGCCATTGAGCTTTTATAGAAGTAATGCCGTTGAGGCAAGGATCGACCACGAACAAACCCACATTGGAGCCGGTGGTCCGTAGGGCAATACAATACTCCGTCCGATTCATATAAAGTGTCGGGAGGAAACATCATCGAACGTACAACTTGTAGAAAATATATTGTTAAGCAAACATCCATATATTATTTAGTACAGTTTAACAACGAGATAGAAACAATAGCTTGTTAGGTGATAGTTATTGATTAAGATACCTTAAGATATATGCAGGACTAAAATAAGATCATGCACCGATGCACGCAAGGTTGTTAGGTCGTCACTTCATGCTGTGTCACGGCACTCATGGACTAAAATAAGATCATGTACCGAAGCACGCAAGGTCAAAACACCCAGGGAGTCATCACACTTTCTAGCCTGCATCGTCAAAGGAAGACCCGGATGTCATCTCGCGGGTGATTGCAATGCTAAGACACGGTCAGAGAAATCACCAGACATATCACATCGTCGTTCCACCTGAAAGATAAGACTTTTTTTTTCAGGTCGCCCGAATGGTAACCTACTTTACACAATTGGATGAAACCAACCTCTTGTCATTCGAAAGCTGAACGAAAAATGCCTTTGGTTCTCCCACCCCAATCTCTCTCTCTCTCTCCTCTGGTGGAGAGGACCTCTGTCGCCGTTCAAAATCCAGCTAAGGAGACGCCGCCCTAGACCAATTCCTCGCGATCAGGACTTGCCCGCCACCCAACCCCGTTCCTACCCAAATAAGGCCGATTTCGGCCATGTACGTTACTCCCGACTTCCCTCGTTGGAGCTCATGGAGAGCGTCGAAAACATGGAAGGAAGATGCATTGCAGTGAGGTTTCGATGGCACGTGTCACTGGGATCTCTCTAGCGCTAGTATCTGGTCGAAAGGTTGTCAAATTGCCTGACAATCGACAGCGGTCGGGGAAACACGGAGCTCCAGTTCATCCAGTCTGTTGCGTGAATCTATCTTATGGTAGGTGGTCGGTTTCAGATTTGCGACACGACTCGACGCACCTGACAATGTCGCTGCTCGGCCTACCTCGGCCAAGAACAACGACGGTGATCAAATTCCAACGAATGGCCAGATTAACATGTTTTTGTCCTGGAGACGAACAAGAACTACTTTTAGTCTATGCGGTGGACAAGAACTTCTTATCATTTGCGAGCCAAACAAAAAATAGCTTATATTTCGTCTTTGCCGTGAACAAAAACTCCATCTTCATTTTCTTGTTTTCTTCTCTAGCTCCAACTTCACATTTCATCCTTCTCTGAAGGGGGGGTCTTGAGTTTTATACCCAAGCACACATTGAGGGTCCGATTGAGCTAACAACACATTCATGGATAGAGAAATATCACACAAGTTTAAGATTAGATTAACCTCAGTCTCTTACTCTATCTCTTGTCTCGGGACCAATAGGCGTTGGTGTTGATAAACCTGATGTCGCATCTACACAACAGCATATGAAAATGAAAAGGCAGTGCTCTAGGATCTATGCTCTAATTAAAATTTTGGTTGTGTCGGGCTCTTAGAAAAGACAGTGTCCAGCCGAAACTCCAAATCTAATTTGGTTTGTTCTGCTAATGTGGATATTCCGAGCCGTGAACCTCGGATTTTAAGAGGAACGAGTATTAGGGCATGGACAATGGCGAGAAGAGAACGCGACATCACGCTTCGCGCTGCTCCTGGGTCACCGTCGTTGACAAGACAACGACATGTGCATGGTCGCCATTGCGTCCCCGCCATTTTTACTAAGTCAAACAAAGTTTTGGGTGAGCCTATAGAAGTTACCCACTCCGTTTCTGAAAGTAAGCGTATTTTTTATATTCAAAAGTCAAACAATGTCAAGTTTTAGCAAGTTTTTAGGTCAAACTGTCAAAGTTGACAATGGTTTTTTTTAAAAAAATACGTCTTAGTTTTAGAAATGGAAGGTAGTACTGTAGTAATACTGGTTTCCCCGCTTAATTCACCACGACAGAAGTCAACGAAGATCTTTCCCTGTCTTGCAAAGAACTCGTCCGATCGAGACACGCGCGCACGCACGAAAAACTCAGCGAGGATACAGAAAAGGGTTTTCTCGTTAGCTTGGGAGCTTCTTCGGTTCTTCCACTCTTGTTTGCATGTGGGGTGGTGGCGGCGGCTTCTTCGGTCCTCCAATTCCAAATTTCCAATCAACCATCGGAGACAATACTCCTTTAATAAACGGAGCCACACGTGTTCCATCACGATTAACGCAGTTAATCATCAGCTACTTAACGAAGTCTTTGAAAAAATAAGCTAATTAATGAAGTGGCCATTCAACGGCTGCTCCACTTGCGCACATGGGATGGGAGGACCGAGCTGCTAATTCTCGGTCGTAATAACCTTTCGATTCGTTGTACCTTAGTTCTCAAAATAAAAAAAAAGATTCGGTGTACCTTCTTTTCTGGCTGGCTTCATGACGTATGATTTTATCCTCATCGTTTACCTGAGGTTTATCGTCCCGGCTCTCACCACAACTCTCTCTCTATATATATCCCGGAAGTCTGATTGTCAGAAGGGACGAGCTAAGCTAAGCTAGAGCAGACACACAAGCAAACTGGCAAAGTAAAGCGAGGGCGAGAGGGAGATGAAGTTGCGCATGCTCCTCCATGGCGCGGCGCTCTTGCTGCTGCTTCTCCCGGCGGTTGCGCATGCTCAACAGACCACGACGACCCATCCGGCTGATGGTGAGCATGCTCTCTTGGTTTCCTCACGCCATTCGATCCGAATCATCACCAGCTGGTTCCGTTGCCCGAGTCATATATAGATTAATCAGGCACTGGTATGCGTAGATCCTCGACTCCAGATTACATGCCCGTGCGAATCATGCCTCACAGTGCCTGATTGCTGCGTTGCTGCACGAGTAAGAATCAGGCTGATTCTTCCTGGTCAGCATGCCGATGCTTCGGACATACCTCACACTCCCTGATTCAGTAAATGGGTAGATAGACAGGGCAGTGTGTTGGCTGCCTTGCAGAGTTGCAGCCAGGATGAGAAGAGGAAGGTTTGGCTGGCGTCGGCAAACGAAACGACCTGTGTGCGAGAAGTGGGAGGGGAATTAATAGCAAGCGCAATTGTTTCTTGCGGTGATTAAGTATTGTGTAGGAAGAGAAAACGTTCGTGGTTGCTCGTCTGTTTCCTACTTTCATTTCTTGGATGGTGGTCCAACAGGTGGGGAAATATTAGATCAGAAGAGGCAAACGTGATAGGCTAAAATGGACTCAGTCTCAAGGCACCACAAATTGACGGATAGATTATCACAATCAAACGGCTATGAATAAACGATGATGTGGATAGGCTGCATATAGAGACAGAAAAATCATAAATAAACTTTGTGCAGTTTTGCTTTATAAGAGGTATAGATCGGTAGATGACCCAGTGATTCGCCTCTGCTTTGATCTGTTTGACTGTATGGCTAACAATGCCAGGGAACACTCTCTTCCTCGATAAAATTCCATCGTTCCACGCCTCCATCGCTAGCTATCTGATCCGTGTTTCAGGCAAATAACGGGCGTCGATGGAACATCTGCATGCAACATTCTTTTTTGGCAATGCAACATCATATTCATGCAAGATTTCGACACGCTCATGCACAAAAAGCAACAATAAATGCAAAAAAAATCTCCAATTTGGCTGTAGCAAAACATAAAAAGTGTGTCTTATTTGTAATAGAAAACAGTAACACATTCAACATTACAAAAACACATTTACAACATTTGGAACAACATTTTGTAGCATATGCCCAGAAATAGTTGTAAATTTTTTCTCGTGTATACTTAACCAAAACGATAGACACAATTAGCATTTTGAAACATTGTTTGCGACATCAGAAATTCCCAAGAGAAATGACCCCCACCATCAAGCAATGGAGACACCGACATCACTGCCATGGGTTCTCCCGCTTCAAATTAATTCCGACCAATTAGCGCACTATCATTTTTTTTTTTTGGAATTTGTTCTTACAAATTGGATTTGTTTCATACATTTATCTATGAGAAAATCCAGGGTCAGAATTCCTTCCAATTCGAAAGTCCCAAATGATCCGAGGGAGCGGAAAGATAGGGATTTGAACCCTTGGTACAAAAAAATGGTACAACGGATTAGCACCTCCGCTCGACCCACAGCCTGAATCCATTCCTCGCAGTTCCAATATCTTTGTGGAGCTTGGCAAATAAAAAAAAATTAAGGTTGTTCATCTACCCACATGACAGTCATCTAGGGCCTGAGGGGCATTTACGTTATGGTAGGGATAAAATAATATGGGCCATCGAGCCAGCAGATCCAATGGCTCAAAGTAAGCAATAGTGCTGACTAAAGGAGTAGTATATGCCGCCTCAAAAAAAAGGAGTAGTATAGTTTAACAAAAGGGAAAATCGGGTAGATGATAAAGTGAAATAGCCCACTAAAAAGGGAGAAAATAATTTCCCTTCACTCACTCGTCTCCCTGACTAGAATAAACTGGTAGACCGTCGATATAACGATGGAGCGGGGCATTTTGTCCTCGCCACTGGGGTATGTTCGCACACGACAAACATATGCACGAGCGAGGGCCATCTCAGCTTGCGGTTTGACCACAAGGGAAAAACTAAATCAGCAGCTCCCTCCGTTTTATTTAGTTCACGTTCTAGGTTTTTTTAAAGTCAAACTTTTCTATGTTTGAACAAATATATGCGAAAAAATATCAATATCTATAATATAAAAATATATCTTATGAAGATTCTAATAATGTTAAAAATGTAAATTTTTATATTCTCTTATATATTTGGTCAAACTTTAAAAAGTTTGACTTTGCCTAAACTCAGAACAGAAACTAACTGTAAACAGAGGGAGTATCACTTCGCGACATGCTAGGGCATGACCAACTCAAAATTTACCGCCCTCGCTTGACTGACAACTCACCCGCTGCAGGTTTTTAAATCAGCGGTTTGCTCTTTTACTTGAGTTTTGCTCCTCCAAACACAAAAGTCAGAATCTGAAACCATGTCCAGTATCACTTGCGGTTTCTTTTCTTGTAGTCTAGATGCTCCCTCTCGGGCGTCAGATCACCATCGGACGGCTGAGAAGCAACCTGGATGGCTGTTTAAACCGTTTTTCTTGTTTGTCTCACAGCAGCGGCGCTGAACGCGGTGTTCGCTAAACTTGGCCAGAAGGCGGACCTGACATGGAACATCAGCGGCGACCCCTGCACCGGCAGCGCCACAGACAACACCGACATCGACAACGACGCCATCTACAGGGCCAACATCAAGTGCGAAGTCTGCACACCCGGCACCGGCAACATATCTGTCTGCCGCATCACCAGGCTGTAAGTGCTCCTCCTAGGCTCCAAGCCTATTCGATGGAATGCCAGATACAACGGCAGCTCCGTTCCTTGCATCAATGCCAGCGATCGGCTGATCGATAGGGCGTTAGCTGATGAGATGCTTGTGATGCAGGAAAATATACGACATGGACGCGGTTGGCCCCATTCCGGAAGAGCTCCGGAACCTCACAGAATTGATCAACCTGTATGAATCTCAAGTTGCACACATGGAATTAATAGTCTATATTTGTAGCATGGGGGCGTTTGTTTTGGTTTGAGGAACCTAGCATAAGATTGTTTATTTGTGGCGATTTCATTTAGTGAAACCGTCCACAATATCGTTTACCTACTTAATATTGGCTATGATACTCTGATGTGCTCAATTGATAAAGACGTTCCATATAATATTCCATTTCTCACAAATTTAATTTGTTTCAGGAATTTGGCAAGAAATTACCTAACGGGGCCTTTGCCATCGTTCATTGGGCAGTTGACTAATATGCTGTGGATGTGAGATTCACAATTCAAAACATTATTGCATCAAGTGAATATATTTATTTCTTGGCATATAATCTCACATTTTCTCTCTTCAACATATTAGGACTTTCGGTTCCAATGCATTATCCGGACCTGTACCACCGGAGCTCGGGAAACTTTCCAAACTTCTATCGTTGTAAGAAATATATTTTCATAAATTTATGACTGTATTTTAGCATACAACTTTAGAGTAAAATTTGGTTTGAAGGGTAACTATGATGATAGCCCTTCATGCTTTTTAGAATATAAATGTTGCATGTCTAACCTGGAATTTTTGGTGTATTTTAGGAGCATTAACGGAAACAATTTTAGTGGCTCGCTTCCTTCCGAACTGGGAAACCTAGCAAACCTTCAGCAACTGTACGTATTTATTGAATTCTCGGGACTCTATTTTTCTTCTGCCAAGCCTGTTGTCTTTTCGCTTGGATTAGTCAGCTCCTTGTCTAATCTGTATTGTCTCTGTATTTCTCAATTACAGATACATTGACAGTGCTGGCCTTAGTGGTCCACTGCCATCATCACTTTCCAAGCTTACGGAAATGAATAAATTGTATGCCTATAGTTGATTTTTTGTTGATATACTGTAATATTTCACGCCATTCAATCTTATGTAGCTCTCTTCTCTTTGTTTAGGTGGGCATCAGATAATGATTTTACTGGGCAAATACCAGATTATATTGGAAGCTGGAGCAAATTAGCAGAGCTGTAAGATCACTCTGTTCTCAGTTAAACTAATTCTGGAAAAAAATGAAAAGACTACATATTGTGTACACTATTTCAAAGAATTTTACTGCAAGCTGAGCTTTATTTTGTGTAAAACCTAACTGGTGTGTAAGTGGGAGATTCTTTTAAATAGTAAATGTCTTGGTGCCAGAGATAGCATTTTTACTTACTAGAGTTTTTCCTGAACGTGCTGAATCTCCATCTGTGGCCTCTTAAGAAACAGTTCATTTAAGGTCTCATATATTAGATCAGCGCTCGATAAACAGTGCATCTTCCTTTGCCGACTATCAATTAGATGGTTGCTAGTTTCAGATAGGGTCATGATATCAATAAGAATTAAATTCATGTTCTTTTTCTTCCACTGAATAGATACACTTGTTCTTTCACTACTACGTTGCTGCATTGGTCAGGAAATGATGTATGACTAACTAGAAATATGGGATTGCAGGAGGTTTCAAGGCAATTCTTTTCAAGGTCCAATTCCAGCTACTATTTCTAATCTTGGCCAATTGACAAGCTTGTAAGTGCCTATTGCTGGTGATAATTGCTAAATGTGATTCTTAAGTGTGAAGTTTGCAGCAGGGAAAACTAATAATAAACTTCTGTGATGCAGACGAATTGGTGATATATTAAACGGAAGCTCTTCTTCACTGGCATTCCTCAGTAATCTGACATCTTTAAGCACACTGTATGCATAACCTTTCATTGAGTTAATAGCTAGAAGTACAATTGTAAATCTCCAAGTTCAAACCTAAAATATGTCATATGCAGGGTTTTGAGGAACTGTAGGATATCTGATAAGCTCGTATCAGTAGACTTTTCGAAGTTCATGAGTCTAAGCTTATTGTAAGCATTTTATTGCGACAATGATGCCTTTCATGCAAGATACTTAAATGCATTACTATGGATTATACACTGGCTGATGACATCTTTTCCTTGTCGCTTTTTATTATTATAGGGATTTGAGTTTCAATAATATCACAGGACAAATACCACAAACGTTGTTGAATCTAAACTCACTCGCCTTCCTGTATGGACTTTCTTAACTTAAAAAGTGTATTTGTATGAAAGGAAGACTTTCATCATTCTTCTTGCTAATCAATATAAATTTTGTTGTGACCAGATTTCTCGGGAATAATAGCCTTTCCGGAAGCCTTCCAAGCTCAAAAGGATCATCACTTAGTAATTTGTATGTAATGTGGTTCAGTTTTATTTACACAATAAAAGCAGTGCGTTGTTTATGCAATTTCTAATGGTGGTCTCATTCTATTATTTTGAAGAGATTTTTCTTACAACCAACTCTCTGGAAGCGTTCCTTCTTGGGCTAAAAATTCACAATTGTAAGTTCCAAATTCTAAAACTCCCACTATAGGCTGAACCAAATCTAGCCCAGCTAAGGGCACGTTTGTCTAAATTAGACTCCTGGAATGACTTATTAGGTTTATACATACACATAACACATGAGATAAGCTAGATTCCTATTTGTTAAATCTGAAAGGTTGTTTTGTTGCATCTAGTAAGTATGTGTAAAAAAAGTTATAATGCCTATGGCTCCTAGTCTTTGTGAAGTGTGGTATTAGTCTTACAACCTAGCACAAAAGTGAGCCATTATTTAGGACTAACTTAGTTTTTCTTAGTTAAGCTGTGAAGTCCTAAACATGCTATATTAAAGTATGACCAATGCATTCTAATTTTGCCTGTTGTTCATCCATTTTAGGAATCTGGTGACAAACAATTTCGAGGCAGATAGTTCTAGCAACAGGTTCGTCAACATTTCAGTATCTCCTCAAGACCAAGAAGTTGATAAGTCGGTTCCCTCAGCTTGTATTTTGGGTTTAAAATGTCACTTTGTTACATTTGCAGTCTATTACCGACAGGGTGGGGGTGCCTTCAGCGGAATACACCATGTTTTCTTGGTTCCCCACAGTGTGAGACTTCTGCATTCTAAAATTTGAGCATGCGCCTACTCGAGGAACTATAGACCCGCAACTAAAGTTTTACTAAACTAATGCCAATATTAAATAATTTAACCTGTTTGCAGCTTCTTCGTTCGCTGTAAACTCAGGCAGTACGAAATCCGTAGCAGGCTCAGATAATTCTTTGTATGAACCTGATGGTGCCAGTCTTGGAGCTGCATCAATTTATGTTACAGGAGCACCAACATGGGGTGTTAGCAACGTTGGAAGGTTCATGGATACAACTAATGGAAGTTACACAATCTCCAGTTCACACCAGTTCGTGAATACACTTGATACAGAACTATTCCAGAGTGCCAGGATGTCGCCATCATCCTTAAGATACTTTGGTATTGGGCTTGAAAATGGAAACTACACAGTTACACTTCACTTTGCAGAGTTCAGCTTCCCAGACACTCAGTCTTGGAAGAGCAGAGGTAGAAGGGTTTTCGATATATATGTCCAGGTAGGTTCCCGTTGTTAAGTGACAAACATTACTCTTAGATCATAAGCCAATCATATCTTTCTTCTTATTTGTATAGGGTGTGCGTAGGGAGCAAAACTTTGACATAAGGAAGGCCGCAGGCGGGAAATCTTACACAGCTGTTCGGAAGCAGTACACTGTTCCTGTCACAAAGAACTTTCTTGAGATTCATCTCTTCTGGGCTGGCAAGGGCACCTGTTGCAACCCTACTCAAGGCTACTATGGCCCTGCGATCTCAGCTTTGAGTGCAACACCAAGTACATCCCTTGACTTGGAATAACTGTTTTTTACCGACGACCTCTCTCCACTAATATAAGACGTTTTTGTGAGCTATTTTAGTCCACCAAAACGTCTTATATCTGGAGACAGAGATAGTACCATTTATTCTCAAGATTAACTTGGTAGAAACACATTAAAGTTAAGTTAAATGCAATATTATGCGTCTTGAGATAAAATCAACCAAAAATACAAGAGCATCAATATGAAAAGGACACGACTATGTGCCGATGGTTATTTATTTAGGGGTAACTACAGAACGTCCACATGCAACACGTAGCTACACATTGCATGCATGCAAGTAAGACACAACTGTAGAAGTTATCCAGATTCACTCTAATTCCAAAAATTCAAAATGTTTTGATCTGTAATGGCACATCCGAGCTCGATTCCTGGTGAGGTGCGGGAGTGACGAGCGTGTGGATAAGAAAGCAAGCGGGGTCGAGTGATTCAGATTAGACAACGCGCAATGCGTTCGAGCGTAAGAGTAAAACTGGGACGCTCTACGTATAGATTTCTCGATATGAGAATGAGTTGTTATAGAATGTTTTGTCAGAGCCTGTTAGGCTTGCGCAAACTAAAGAATTCATATATTGTTCATTGAAATAAATGTAAAGTTGGATAAAACATCAAATTTTCTATTGGTTGTATTAACTATTAGATTGGTTAAACATTCACAAGAGAACAAGTGAATTAGAAATACTAAAGAAACTATTCAGGGATACTTGGTATAAGTTTAGATTTATGTGAAGGAAATTTTAGAGAAGTGAAATTCCTAATGCATGTATAGTCTGACATTTAAGACGTAATACACTAACCAGTTTACATATAATCATACCTTTCGTTCAACCTCACTTGAAAATTGAAATAGACAGACTCTGTTGACATCACATTTCTAACAAGTAAACTTTATGTCAGATTTCACCCCTACAGTGCGTAATGCTGCGGCAAAGAAGAAAGGTAGTAAAACAAGTGTGATTGCGGGAGCAATAGTTGGTGTTGCAGTTTTAGGATTCTTAGCATTTGCTGGAATCTTTGTCTGGAGGCAGAAAAGGAGAAAACTATCGTTGGAGCAAGAAGGTATGCGATACACTAGGACCACACACTGTATTTTAACTGGGCAAAGAAGCATTTGAAGTAAACTTGTTATATCTTTTGTGATGTCTTGCAGAGCTCTACTGTATTGTGGGAAGACCTAATGTCCTCAGCTATGGGGAACTGAGGTCAGCTACTGAAAATTTCAGTTCTAATAACCTTCTTGGTCAAGGAGGATATGGGTCGGTTTTTAAGGTATGTTCATCCCATACATAGTCTTGAATTTTCTTTAAAGTTTTCCTCCTGGAAGAAATTCCCAATGAGCTAGTAGTACAAGTAAATTTTTTTTTTTAGCGAGTACGCCAAAGGCGTACCATCAGTACAAGTAAATATCAAAAGGCATACCTGTCTATACAAGTTACTTCTGTAGTTTTCGTTTCTCCACATTGTCTATACAAGTTACTTCTGTAGTTTTCGTTTCTCCACATAGTGTATCTGGAACAAATGATGTTTGACAATAAGGCACCTGAAACTTCTTCCTTGTTAAAAATGGTGTTGCCTTTTTGCAGGGGAAGTTAACTGATGGTCGATTTGTGGCAGTGAAGCAACTGTCTGAAACATCTCATCAGGGTAAAAAGGAATTCGCGACGGAAATAGAAACTATATCTCGGGTGCAGCACCGTAACCTCGTGAAGTTGCATGGTTGCTGCCTTGAGGGCAATAAACCATTGCTGGTATATGAGTATCTAGAGAATGGAAGTCTCGACCGTGCTCTATTTGGTAAAAAAATCGTTGATTGATCCAGTTACCAATCTACAAATTCAAGTTTAGTATAGAACCCTAAAACTTGAATCCACATCTGCAGGAAAAGGGAGGTCAAACCTAGACTGGCCAACACGCTTTGAGATATGCTTAGGCATTGCAAGAGGCCTGGCCTATCTTCATGAAGAATCTAGCATCCGTGTCGTGCACAGGGACATAAAGGCCAGCAATGTCTTACTTGACGCCAATCTCAATCCTAAGATCTCAGATTTCGGGCTCGCCAAACTTTACAATGACCAGGAGACACATGTCAGCACGAAAGTTGCTGGTACATTGTAAGTGCATTTCTGTTTTTCTGACCTTTATGTTTACTTACTATTTTCATATGTATGCTAATTGCGTTTATCCTCTCCTTTGTCAAGTGGTTATCTCGCACCTGAGTATGCAATGAGAGGCCATGTGACCGAGAAGGTTGATGTGTTTGCATTTGGCGTCGTGGTATTGGAGACTTTAGCTGGAAGACCAAACTATTACATTACTGAGGACGAAAACAAGGTTTATATTTTCGAATGGGTAAGCTCACTGAGGAACTCCAAGCCCTAGTATTCTCTATGTTATCGATAAAACCTATAGTGAAATTCCTACTCCTAAATATTGGAAATGTAGAGCTCACATGCCTTGATAGAATTATAACTCAAAACCTCTCAACATAGTTTTGGCATATGTGAGTGCTTGCATCATGAACTAGTCTCCTTGATTTGTATTTAGTTTTGGCATATGTGAATCTATCTAGACGCTTTCAGGTATGGGCACTGTATGAGGACGGTCGCCCTCTAGACATGCTAGACCCCGGGCTGGAGGACTTTGACAGCGAGGAGGTGATCCGGGCCATCAAGGTGGCGCTCGTGTGCACCCAGGGCTCGCCCCACCAGCGGCCGCCCATGTCTAGGGTGGTGGCGATGCTGACGGGCGACGTCGAGGCGCCCGACTGGGTGCCGAAGCCCAGCTACATCACCGAGTGGCAGATCAAGGGCGGGGGTGACACCGGCTACATGGGCTCTGACATCAGCGGGCAGTCGAGCTCGGCGCCGAGGCCCAACTCCGGCTCGGCGCCGTTCCTGGGCCCCGTCATCGATCAAGGCCGTTGATATGAGTCCACGGCTACTTCCTGTGGTACAGATTAGTTGGGAATCCATACATTTTGCTTGCGGATGGTGTCGCTCCAGTCAGTTTTTTTGCTTAAGAGGTTTCGTAGTTGCGTTGTGTAGTAGGAGCAATTCTACGAGCAGTAGCATAGAAAATTGTATGTGTTCGTGTACGTGTGTATCCTTGCAATTTTTCCATCCATTTCATTCCATCACGTGTCAGTTGTCACAATTAATTCATCACAACAACAAAAGTCAACCAAGGACGAGTCCAACAGAAAAACGAAGCGAGAACGGGCCAGGAGGAGTTTTCTCGTTCTGCGGCGCGCGTGGTGCGGCGTCAAAGCCGTCGATTTCTCCATCTTGCAACATCCAGAACTGTCATCTTTCCAGCTTCTCCATATCCATGGCGCGGCGGCGGCCCATGCTCAGCAGGCGGCGGCGGCTGCTGCTTCTTGCTTTGCATACTACTGGTATCTGCTTGTTTCTCCTGAATTTTTTCCACCGTACCATGTCATGCTGCTGTCCCAATTAATTCACCCCAATACAAGTCAACCACATAAGATCTTTCCCCGTCTTAGAGCATCCAAAGGCCTTATATAAGCTGCGCGCACAAAAAACCATCAATTAAGCACTTTAGCGCGCGCGGGGCTAAAAAGAGTGCTCCAACAGAGGCTATAGGATCAGCAGGAGGCCGAGCGTCAGGCGAGACTGCTGGAGCGTGCCATGCGCCGTCAGGCTCGCTTTGAGCAGGCCAAGCGCACCGCCGTCATCTTTCTCGACGACAATGAGGACGACGAGGAGCAATTGTGTCCTCGGCCGAGCAGGTGGCATGGTGACGACGACGGCGCTTGACCCTCCCATGCCCCGGGCGACGACGACGACAACCGCGGCGACGACGACTACACACTGTTCTACAGCCAGCTGGGCATATAGATCGGCCTTTTTAGTTTGTTTTAAGTTTTCACTATGTAATCAGCAATATGTATGATATTCGTCTAGATTTCGCTAAATTTGAAACTTGTCTGAAATTTGACTCAAACTTGGGTTCCACGGCTGGGAAAACGTCCCTCAGGGTGAAAAATAGCGCGAGCGGCTCCAATTCGGCCAAAATAGCGGCGGATAACACCGTTGGGGGGCATGACGACTGGAGATGCCCTAAGCTGTGGAGTGCTGATAACTTGGGTTGCACCAATTCTTTCTCATGTAAAGGAGCTAAGCAAGGGTAACTCTGGTTTTTCTTTGTGCTTTGTTCCCATAACTGGCAATTATGCCGCACATGTGTGTGCTCTGTACTCACTATTCAGTAAAGAAAAGGCAACGGTGAGCGGTCATCTGGTCTATAGATGCACCCTGTGGACTGGGTTGAGGTACCTCCTTAAACCTGGCGCCGCCCGTCAAACCTACGCACCATAGGTGATAGACTAGGCAACTAAGGGCGGCACATGCCGCGCGCTCTGAAGGAAAAAACCGAGACGTAGAAAATTCAAGTTTGTAAATGTCCGCATTCAAAAGTTGTTTATATTTAATTTTGTCGGAACTGGGGAAAAAAGTTTGCAGATAGCTTTTTTTTCGCGCGGTAGTAGAAAAAACCGAGGCGTAGAAAATTCAAGTTTGTAAATAATCCGCGTGATCGTTTTTTTTCGTTTGTGGGTCGAGTCGGCGTTTCTGTTTTTACATATAGTTTTTTTTAATTGGTAAAGCTTTAGATTAGATAACAGATTCATTACAATAAGAATTGATCAGGTCCTGCAGGCAGGCAGCCAGGCAGGCACCAATCACAATATCAGACCTTCACTACACTCATCCCTGGCTAGCTTAGCTAAAGCATGTGCAACTTAATTACAGCTCGTAGGAACAAACTTAATACTCCCTATGGTCGCTAATGTAAGACACTTTGGCTGCCAAACATTTTACATTAGTGCAGAGAAGAAGTAACAAAGATTGGATGCTCGGATAGCAACCAGATCCACAAAGGAGAACGGTCTTTCTTGATAGCCGCCGCAACACCTACACAATCAGTTTTGACAGTGAAATGATCAGTCATCAGCAGATCCCAGCGGCCTCTACTTCCTCGGCAGAGTCGCATGCCCCATGAAAACTCCATCCAATTGAAGAATTTTGCCATTCCAGTCCGAGCTACCACTCCGCTTGACCTCCTGCTCTCAGGTTCAAACCTAGCACAAACATTTGCTTTGATCATGTCTTAGGGAGGGTTTGTCCAAACCTGAAAGTTTTTTATGTTAGTGGCATAGTACTGATCATTTAATTCAATGGCAGCCGGCTTCATTCCTTTCTCATCCTCCTGGAGGTGGATGCTGTGATCACCGAGGATAGTGTTCTTGTAATTCTCCAGGGACTTCACTGAGACATCGATTTTGTAGTCTCACTTCCAAAAGATCAAATCATTCCTGTGGTGCCATGCACGCCGGGTTAGGAACAGAAGGTTGGTCCTTTCGTATATGAATCTTCTATCCAGTAGCATTAGAAAACCAGTCATGCTCATACGGCATGATCACCTTCTCTTTTGGTAGTTCCCAAATCTGTCCTAGAGGCTCTCTAAGTTTTCTGGCTTTGGTGCATTAGAAGGTGACAGCTTAAGTGTGTTAATCAGTAGTACCTAACAATAAGCAGTTAATCTGGCATCCCTTACATATGCAACAAAAACAAAAGGAAAGTAGGTTCACATTTATAAGTATGAGAAAATTAGAGAAATCACGGACATGAAAAGAAGGCACAATGCGACTGTAGAGCTCGATATTCCGCAAAACTATGTATATGTTAGAAAAAGTAAAATCATATTGCAAAGAAAACGTAACAACATGATTTACACTCTCCTTTTTGGGTCTTAAAGAACTAAATAATGTGGTTCCTACATTTGGTTGAAATGACTAAAATCAACCAGATCCAGATGTATCGCTAAACAAGTAAGCAGTAAAGAAGGTCCAAAATTCTGTAGATTAGCCGAGTATGGTTATTTGAGTTACAGTAACATGATTTTTTGTGAATATCATAAAGATTGGAGTAAACGGTGAAGATAAGAGGCAAATCTGGCGTTCTCCAGCTCTCACAGATCTGATATGGTCAGGGTTGGATTAGAATGAAAAAGATAGCTGAAAGGGCAAATTCAGTACAAAAGAACTTAGAGAAGCCTGGAAAAAAATAGCCATGAAAATCTTGTATAGTTAATACCTTGACCAAAATCAAAAGCCTGCTTTGTTAACATGGAGCACTAAGATAGTCACCAAATTAGTAAAAATATCGTGAAAACCGACATGTTATGGTTAATATGGTTATGAAGATCATGGTCTGAAAGCATTGGAGTAAAACTTCGGTTTGTTTGTTTAGGTTCTGGAGTGCACACTGGACACTTGCGACAGTTCTTTAGTCATACTACAAAATTCTAATGGTAACATAATGGGATCACTAAGTTGATCATCTCATTCTTAGTTCCACCTAGTCTCACTTAGGCATAAGTTGCTTATGTTCATGGGCAGCTAGCCTAACGGTTTCCGAACTCAATTATTTTACCGAAAAATGAGTATATGCTATAGTAATGTTGTTGCTTGTCTGAAAATGAATGCAGGTGTATGTGCATGCTTGATCTTTCATAGGTAGCACCTTCAGTTTTACCTCTGAGGGGCTGGCATACTTATGGTCAGATGGTTTACCAAATTTAAAAGACCAGCTGGCTACAAAATACTTATAACAATTAGCAAAGCAAGCAGTTTTCAGTTTCAGAACAATGCATAGTATAGCTTGCATATTTAGAGACGTGTATTATAGTCTGCTCCAACGAAACGACCTGGATCTTCTCTTATGGTTCAATTTAGCACTTCCCACACCACAAAATACATGCAAGCAAGTATTGGTTTACTGGACAGCAACAAAGCAGTTCTGAAAATCCAGGAGTAACTGTTCACTGTATCAAATTAGAAAACACTGTAGATGAAAAAAAAAATGTTACTTGCTAATCACAATAATGAAAATGAGTTAGTGAGTTTGTTGTCATCCTGTTTGTAGGTCTCTTCCGAAAATGGATAATATTTTAGTATAATGGAGCTAGATCTTACTTAGTGCTTTTGCCTCCCAAGACCACCATAACGACATGAAGGTCGATACTGGCAACATGCTAGTTTTTTCCACAGCAATTGCGGGTACTGGAGACAAATCTTCTACTTCGTGATATCGCCTCCCAAGATCAACCTTGAAACACACTTAATTAGTAACTGCTACAAATCCTTCCTTACCAAACAAAACTATGTTAACGGTTTGCAGATGATTATCATTGCTATAGGTACTAACTTGCAGTCTTACTAATTTGACTGTCTTATAAACAATCAGATGTTATCACTAAAGACTCCCTTACGGAGGCGTTCTGATGTGAATGCGACAAACAATGTAAGCTTGTTAAAGGGTAGGTTGCTGAAACGAAAGAAGAGATACACCTCTGAAGAATTTGAAAATGACGCTCAAGAATGACAGGCCGACGAAAGAAGAGATACACCTCTGAAGATTTTTCAAAATGACGCTCAAGAATGACAGGCCTACCTCTGCAGCATGAGAAATTTTATAGTGAGAAGTATTTTTATCGAGCATATAACCAAGTATGATTTTCTCATGTATAACACAAATGGGAAAGTAATGAGTGGAAGATGCAGATTGTAGTTTCTCACACTAACCAAGTGAAGATGGACTTCTAAAGTGAGAAAATATATGCTACATGACCTCTATCTCTGCAATCTCCTACCTTGCTTTGCTGTTCTATGTAAGTGAAATTCATGAAAAAAATCTATAAAGGGTATTACTTTCTACGACATGCTTGTTATTGGGTTACAGATTCCATTAATTGTGTCTAGAATTTCTTCCATGAGCTTACCACATCTAAGTTGTGTTCCACAAATAGAAGAAGGCCTAATTAATGGGGTACCAGGTCGTGCCATCGTTGGGTGAGGAACATGAGCTGCACCTCCGCCTGCTCCAAGGCTGCCAAAAGCACACCGCTACAATTCCGTCGACGACACTGTATCCGCAGTAGATTCTCAAAGAGTATGACACCAGTGTCGGACATGACACAAAACAGACATAAACATGTGGTCGACTTGTAACTCAGCCTCCATGTGCTCCTGCTATATCAATATCCATTCGCTCTCTATGCTCCTTCACCTCTAGGATCCATACCCAGCCTCCGCTCAAACTATTCAACCTCTGAAAAGCCATTGACTTGAGAGAAACGGACATCCACTACAAACTTTTATTTCTCCGAAATCCATCGGCTACAAAATAACGGGGCCTAAGCCTGCGAAAAATAGAAACAAAATTAAAAAAGAGGGAGAATTAACCTGGTGTTTGTTTGGGCTGTGGCTGGCTGGCTGTGGCTGGCTGTGCTGCTGTGCAGGAAAAGCTGCTGTCCAGAGAAAGCTGCTTTTCTGAGTGTCACTGTTTGGCGACTTGGCTAGTTGTCTAGCTGTGTGTCTGAAATACCTCGAGAGTTCCGAGGACATATGTATTTACTGATTAAAGTGTAAAATCGTATCTCACTATGAAATACCAGGAATATACAACATTAAACAGAACAAATAACTACTATGATCTAGATTTTCCAAAATACACATCTATACGATTAGACAAATACCATTTCACAAATAAGATATACCTTTATTTAGAGAAAAAAATGGTGTTCACATAGAAATCACGGACAATTCATGAGTACACAATGTGATACTGTACATCGTATCTGTAGTTCTGTACATGCTAGCCCAGCGCGCGTATCTGTGGACTACAGCAGGAAAAAAAATTCAGAAAAAGGAAACTACTAATTCTAGCTAGCCGGATCTGCTGGCTCTTCGAGTGAGGGCGTTGAAGAGCAGCTCGTGGAGGTAGTTTGTCCGAGCTCGGACATGGACGCCGCACACAGATGACGAAACTCGTACGGCCCCGCAGCTTCTGGAGGCCTCGCTCACGAGACGACGAGCGGCGACTGGGGACAAGGTCTGGTCGGGGAGGATGTCAGCCGGGGACGAGGTAGGAAGAGGACAGCAGGGAGGAGGTGAGCTGGGCGGACGGGGTTGGAGGAGGACGGCGGGGACTGCAGGGAGGAGATGGCAGCGAGCTTGGATGGCGGCAACCACGGCGGGAAATATCCAGATGCGGGGAGGGATTCGGCCGTCAGGGGCCGTGCGCCGCTCGCCGGCGGGAGGCGAGCTGCAAGCTGGCGGCGCGGGAGTAGCGAGCGGGCGGCGCTGGGACACGAGAGCGGAACCCTATCCTCGAGAACGGGTGTGGGGAAAATGTGTTTGACCTTCGGTGGCATTCCCTCGTAAATTTCGACGAACGTTATGTCCAAATAAGAAAACGTTTCCCACACCTTTGCGGGAAGCCGCTCGAAGCTCCTCCAGAGGTGCTTTCTCCTCACCGTGTATTTTCTCTCTGGCTTTGGCAAAGCCAGAAGCCACCGCAGGGGTGTTTGGTTCGATTTGGATGCTTTTTACAGTAGAAAGCTGGTAAAAGCCCAAACAAACACCCCGGTAGGCAGATGCATATCGTTGCATGGTCATTCAATCGAACAGTTGGTGAGCGTTGTGGATCGGTCTTAACTTTGGCTGTGCAACCATCTCTGCGCCGGCAACCAAAGCATCACATGCATCACACAACCTAGCAGGAAGCATTATCCAAGAAAGCACCCGTGCCCAGCAGAATAGGAAGCAAACAACTAAGCATGCACCACGCAAGATTTGAAGCAGCAAAAGATACCTTGCTGCTGGCGACGGGCGGCGGAATCGACTCCAGGCGGCAGCGGAGGTGACTCCAGGCAACAGAGAGGGTCGAATCCAGGAAGAGGCGATTGGAATCCGGGCAGCGACAGCAAGATTGGGCGGTGTCGTGCGACCCAGGCAGCGGGCGCTGCGACCTTCCTGCTAGATGCCAATCGAACGAATCGAGATATAGCGCACTCGCGCTGGTACGCACGGCGTCAAACGCACCTCAACGCGGGGTGCTCGCAAGCGGCGGCGCCGCTGCTGTTTGGTCGTCGGAGCGTCGCCGGCGACGTGCGAATGCGGCGGCGGACAGCGCGCATGGCGGCTGCGATTCCGGCGCGCACGCAACATCCCTGCACACGAATCTCGGTGAGGAGGGAGAGGAGGGGATGGTGGAGCTCCCGAGTGCGTCGATCTGAGCGGGGAGGTGCGGAGCGGCGGGGCGCGCGTCGGCGGAGGCGGCGAGGTCGGAGTCGCCCGGGAGAGAGAGGAAGAGGGAGGGGGAGGTCTGCGGACGCTTTTCCACTGAGGCCCCTGGCATTGCGGGAATTTGCGGGTTGGTCCTTGGCGGGTTTTTTTTTGTGAAGTGGCGGGGGTTTCCTGCGAAAGCGTGCGTCAAATTTCGTGCGGGGCGACGTGGTAGAAACTCGGCTGCTACAGTAATACTGTAGCAGCGCCAACGCATCTGGGCTCTCCGACGGCGCGATCGGACAGCCGGCCGCTTTCGGGCGACGTGGATAGCTAATTTGAGGGAGAAACACACCAACTTTTATATATCTCTACTATATAATATGGCTTCAGGAGGTGATGGTACGTTTTTTGAATTTCCCAATTTACTCCTGAGAGTTGGGAAATATTACACCTTATGCCACCGCTAAGTGATATGACCGATCCGCTATTTGCACGAGGCGAGGCCGGGCGGCGCATCATGGCGGCAGCGCGCCGACAGGAGGAACGCTGGAGCCGGGCAGCACCGGGCGCACTCAGAGCGGTGCTGGCCGAGCCGAGGTCGAGGCGAGGAGGCCCGGGCGGAGCAGGACGATGGGCGGCGCTGGGGCGCACGGGCCGGAGCGGGCCAGGGCGGAAGGAGGAGAGGACCCCGGGCTTTAGCGCCGGAGGTGGGGTGACGAGGATGTGGGGCGGAGAGCTCCGGGCGGCGGTCGGTCTAGGGGAGGGCGGCGAGGCGCACGGGTGCGTGCTGCGCGTGGGATTGGTGCGTGGCGGATGTAGGGATGGAGAGAGGACGCCGGTGCCTTTCCGGATCTGTGGTTGGCTGGGCCGGAGGTGGCCGGAGATGGGAGATCAGGTGATGGCGGTAGACTGCCCTGCGCGAGCTCGGTCGCGAGGCAGCGAGAATCTGGCCGCGGCTTGATGGAGATGCAAACCCGGTGGTCGCAGTCGCTCGAAGCTTCATCGATTGATTTCTTCGTATCAAGCAGGCCTGATTGATTCGCTGCCGCACATCTGTAGCTAAGCTGGACGATTCTGTCTTGGAAATGTAGGAAGCTAGCTTCAGGTCTGGCCATATGCACGTAATGTGTCTGTCCTTATTCAACGTGTATGCTCACAAGTGCATTATACACAGTATTTTCAGCATGTGTACATGTAACAGTACACAACCTGAGGGGTGATGTGAAGAAGTATCTGGTCTTCAGGAGCAAGTGCACTTCAACAAGTAATCCATCCAAACATTAAGCGAAATCTGCTGCTCTTTTTGGATTCCAAATGTCAATTGCACATCCAAACAACAAACTTGAATTGAAACTCACTTCAATACCTCGGCTAATTTGGTAATGGATCCCATTTCAATTCCATGAGCTGAATATCAACATCCAAAAAGAGCTATATTCCAGCTGATGAACGGACATTAAGATGTGGCGGCCAGTTTCCTGTGGCCTTTGCGTGTGTGATAATTTTTCATCACTCCTGCAGATCCGTGATATGTAAACAAAACATTGGAAAGTATGCGGTAAATTTTTATTTATCTTATCGTAAAGGTTGTTGCATAGATGTATAGTGGAAGAGAGCAAAATCATTAACCAATATATCTTCATGGATAAATATGATAACTTCAATCACAAATTTGACCAGTTGCAACGCACGGACACTTTGCTAGTCTCTACAATATGTAATCCCGCACAAAGCTGGCCACCTGGGCCGTGCCAATGGGCTGGCCCGCGAGCACGCGTGCACGGCCCGCCATGGCCTTAGCGGGCCCTGCTCGGCACGTCAACCAGCAGGGGCCGTGCCTGAGCCTGTAGGCCGATCCCGCGTGCCGGCACATGCACGGCCCGTTTAACTTGCCAGACATGCAAAATTAATACGAGTTTCCTAGGGTTTGAACTCGCGACCTCCTTCCAAGCTCAAGTCATGTTAACCATTGAACCTGTTACGTGATCATGTCTAGTATTAGATCATGTTACCTCCTCCCTCTTCCTGTGCACACCCAGCGCTCTCGTGTTCGCACACACCCAGGAATCAGTCGCGGCCGCGGTGCCCTCCGGCGCCACCTAAAGTCTAAACGTTGTTCTGTTAAATTCAGTTAAACACCTTCTTTCTCCTTCATGTTAATTTCGATTCAGTTTGTAGCACACACGACTTACTGTCCCGATGGCTGCGCTCCTGTGTTGCACCCTACGGAACAGAGTTCGAATCCTAGCACTACCCTTTTTGGGAATATTTGCACAATAATAGGGAAAATTGGGTACGGGACAAAATTGGCCCACTAGTGCTTAGCGGGATTGTGCCGGCCCGTTTAGTTGTTGTGCCGTGCTCGGGTCTTAAGGCCAGGTCCGTGTGCTGGCACGGCACGGCCCACCTACTAGACGGGCCGACACGGGTCGTGTCGTGCCAGGCCCGCGTAGATCTAAACGTGCCTGGGCCATGCCGTCCCGTTGGCCATGTATTCCCGCATGAAATAGCGAGTTGTGGTTCATCGCAGAATTTTGACGCTCGATCAGTCATTCGATGGTTCAGATTTATCTCACCGTGAGCGTCCGGCCGGCCAACCGTGTGATTGGCCCGCTTGTCAGTGGCTGCTTGCGAGTTGCGACACGGCTTGGAACTGCCCCTCTCGCCGACCCGGGATTCGTCGCTCCCTTCCTGAAAGGGCATGGCGCCCCATGTGATGACAATCCTTATGGACTAATGTTCGTATTGAGTTATTCTTGTAGGTTTGTCCATTGGCACCGCTTGAACTCCATTTGTTGGATTCAAGGTTATATGCCATCAAGATCATTGATTATTATGTACATATTTGATATGATCAAGAAGATAAAAAGATACAAGGTTGATCAAGACTAACTGTAAAGAGTGGTTTTATGTTGATCAACACACAAAGGTCAAATGATATACCATGTGGGATCATGCGATCCAATGGTATAGCAAGAAATTGTCCATATAGCTTTGTGAACTAACCCATTATGTGTGTATGGCATTCCTTGTTGGGGTTAGGTATCTCTCCATGGGCTTGAATCAAAAAAAAAAGATTCCTTATAGCTCATGGAGGATGACGTCAAGCGGTGATCATCATCAAGGTCGAAATGTGCAAGTTCAAGATGGGCATCTCGAAGATATCATATGCTTGTAGATTGCAACCCTTTTGGGAATCGGATAATCCGCATGTGAAGATGTTCCTAAGAGAGGCACTCCCATCTTGGTATGGGGGAGTGATACCCGTAGAAGTGATAGCCTTCAGTAGCTACCTGCAAGATAAAGTATACAGGGTTAGGTTGAGCCTCCAAGTGCAGAGTATGTAGTAAGTGGAAGACGTGTTTTCCCCACGAGTGTGACTTGAGGGTTTAATATCGAACTCTCGGGGAATCAGTAGTGAAAATTTATCTCCTTATCCTTCTTTTTGGTCACCTACAAAACAGAGTTAAATGTTTTGGTCCTCAACCTCACCTGTGGTTGTCAAGCACAAGGTGTAAAATGATATCAAGATAATTATGCAATGCAAACAAGAAATAAATATGCAATGGTGGTGAATAAATGTGCAAGGATGATGATAACAATGATGAATGATATTTTTGGGTTTTTTATGATGAATGCAAGATGTAAAAGTGTTTTTGTATTTTCGGATTTAATAATGGCAGAAAATGGAAAAGTGGTAAAAGTTGTTGGAAAGGTGTTTCTTATGATTAAAAATGGACCGGGGTTCATGGTTTCACAAATGCACTCTCTCTTTAATAAAGTGGCAGACAATGGACACATAGAGTTGACATATGAGATTGCAACACAGTTTGATATCAAGTTACTAATTATATGGGCATCACGTCCTAACATAGAGATCTTTTGGTTATTAATCTCACTTATACTCCACCAAGATGCGAACTAAATCATAACACCTTAGTAATTAAGATAACTCAGAGTATAGCTTAAGTATCATGACATGAAGTTAAAATAAGAACATGCTAGATCTAGTCACAGAGAAGTGGCAAGTCACCCACAACCCTTGTAGCATGGTATTTTTGTTTATCCCTAGTGAGGTAACAAAGTAAGGTAAAACACCCAAGTGGATCGCGATATTACAGTGTCAACTTACCGCACTCACCACCCCCCGTTACTCCAACTAATGCACACATCACCCACACACGCTCTCATAAACATGCTTGATCATAACAAGTAGATAAGAACGGGGTACATAATATGCATCTATATCATAACTGAAACAAACATTGCAATCTCAAACATATATTAACTCACAAAAAGATCCACCACATAGGAATTACAACGATGACCGTAATCATGTTCAGCAGCTCATACGGTACTAATTAGTGAAGCTCAAAGAGAGGAGAGATACATAAGTTACTTCCACAAACCCATAGTCCAGAGGTGGACTACTCCCTCTTCATCATGGAGACGGTGGAGATGTCGATGGAGAAGATGGAGACCACGCCGGCAGCGCCCCGCCGGAGTTTTCCCCCTCCAATCTGCAGCTCCAGATCTCTGTTTTCGTGTTTCTGTGTGTGGCGGCGCTTGTTTTCGAGAACGCGTGGGACTTCTTTTATAGGCGTTTTTAGGTCAAGACGAAGTCGGTGGAGAAAAGATCGACGGCAGCGGAGCCTCGAGGGCCAAAAGGTGGGCCCCACGCGGCCAGGTACAGGGCCGCGTGGGCCCCCCTCTTTTGGCCTTCGGCCTCCGTTTGCTTCTTCCTTCGCTCCCAAGTCTTCCTCCTTCCAAAATATGACGCTGTATTTTTCCAGTTATTTGGACGTCGTTTGGGTCCCTGAAACTTAAAAGGAAAAAATAGGGTTTTCTGCCTGCGCAGGGTTAATTCCATAAAAATAGGAAATAAATATTTTATTCCCAAAATCATTATATAACAGTGATATAACCCTTATATGATGCAAATATGATTGGAATATGAGTGATATAGTGCAAAGTTCATGTATGCATTTTACATGCATCAACATCCCCAAGCTTAACCAATACTCGTCCTCGAGTATGAAGGTGATAAAACTAACATGGGCTTTGCAATATAGCACTAACAATGGATATCAAAGATGATTGCTACTGCTACATAGAGTCAAATGATTCATTCTTCAAAGGAGTAGCAATATGCAAATAGTTTATGAAGTGATATCAAGTATTCAAGCAAGGATGTTCAATGATAGTTCACAAAGTGTAACATAGAAGATAGTAATATGGACCACATGTATGCATAATGATAAGTAAGAACATCCTACATTGGTCATAGAGTGTAGATGAAAATCTGAATATAAAAGGTGGACACTTTGGAAAGATGTATATGTGAGTAGAGGTAAAGCATGCATAAGTTTCATCTAACTTCCAAACTCTTCTACTTAAGTTAATGATTGCAATGTGGAATTCTTGGTGTCAAGCTCTCATTACCCCTATCATAGCATCTTGAATGATTAAAGTTTAATGTGAAAGCAAATATGAGTAGTGTGCTTGATAAAGTAAAGGTTAGGTGTCTCATGCCCCTTGAATACAAGTACCTACACCATGAGTTACTCAACTTAGGAAACAAAGCAAGTTCAAGTTTATATCATTGTAAGTAATAATAGTATCATCAAGAGCGTCAACTGGGGTACCTCTTGTCCCAGGATATGGAACAAGCCCATATCAAAATGACAAGACAAACAAACAAGATGAACAACCTCAACACCCTTTTTATTTACCATTGGAATAGCTTTTTATTATAAGGTGCATCACAGACGGTTCACCATAGCATGTAAGTAAATTTCCACCATGAATGATGCATGGCTTAGATTAGCGGCCCAGGCGTCTCTCTAACCATTTATACAAACTCATTTAAACTACTTCATTTCCACCTCATTTCACCATGATAGGCATCCATAAACAAAAGTACATGATATCAACTAAATGAGATGAAGGAGCATGTTGAAAGCTTTGCATGTGACAGCACATATGGGCTAACTCCCAACCTCGGACATTTATCAAGCCACTAACATCATAATCTTAATCACAATGGGTCATGTTTTATTTATGCAATAAAAGTAAAGTGTGCATCAAGTTCGTGAGAGCTATATAACCAACTTTTCCCATAACAATCAATAACATAAACATTTTCATTCAGAGGTATAGATAACACAAATATCATGATAAACATACTCGGAATAGCATAAAGCCAATAGGTAGATATGGTGGACTCACTGGAATAACTTTGGTTGAAGGTGTTGGAAACAAGTTTTTACTTGTTGGAATTTTTGGGCTAGCAAGAGGGAGAAAGTTGACCATCTAGATGCATGCATGAGTGTCCATAGAACTAACTAATCCATGTTAAACAAAGTAAAATAACTTTCAGCATCAAAACATGAATAAGTGATAGCTCTTGATAAAGCATTTGCAAATTATTACTCATAAACAAGCTCATGAATCATGCAACTATATGTATCATTAAAAATCAACTCAAACATCCCTTTTCCCAATACAATAAAAGCATCCAACATATTTCAACCCATATTTCCAGTAGCTCTCTCATATAAATGATAGTGTGGTGGTCTCACAAAATAACAATCAAACCAAAAACAAACAAAAAGACGCTCCAAGTTTATGCGATAAAGTGTTTCGATCGAAAAAAGAAGTTAGACGTGTGCAAACCGAGAGTGTGTAGGTCCAGTGGGGTTGTCTTCACATCCCCAAGCTTATGGTCTTCACCATCCTTGGATAGCTCTTGGTGCATCTCCTCCAATCCCTGTGAAAAAACTTCAAAACACCGTTTCTCCCATTTTCTTTTCTGTGGGGTGCATTAGTAGTGATAAACAAATAGGTTTCTTGCTGCATATAATCCTTAAACAAAACATCATATGAATGTCCAGAAAGTATATAATGTTGTATGCCTACTCATAAACTCATTTGAATCAAAAGATTCAAGATAAAAGTTCAAAACATGCATAAAACAAAATGGGACAGAATCTGTCCAGAAAAACAGCAGCAGCAAAACGTATTTTTCTACCCTACCAAACTTTGCCGAAAAATTCCGCAAAAATTCATGCATACAGAGGATGAAAAGTTGCAACTACAGTTCAAATATGAGCTCATTCGGAGTTACAGAATAAGAATTAAAAATCATACCGTGCACAGATTCGTGCAGGAATAAAATCTCCGAACGCTATAAGCAACTTTTCAAACCAAAATGGGTAAAACTTGGCACTTTATTAAAATTCCAGAAACTAAACTAAAAACAAACTCTCTTGTTATAGCAAGAGGACACAAAGAAAATCACACAAAAAATAACCGGGTTGCCTCCCGCAAAGCGCTTTCTTTATAGCCATATAGCTAGGCTTCTTACTTGTTGTTTATTGAAGATGAAGCTCATGAGGGAGCTTGAACTTTGATGTTCCCCTTCCTTGGGAAGTGTTCCATGCACTTCTTGTGTGGAAACTGAAACTTCACGTTCCCCTCTTTGAATCAATGATGGCACCTGTAGTACGAAGAAAAGGTCTTCCAAGAATAATAGGACTAGAGGTTTTATTCCCCATGTCCATGATTAGAAAATCCACAGGCACAAAAGTCATATGTAACTCTACCATAACATCACTTACTTTCCCTAAAGCATGTTTAATGGAATCATCAGCAAGTGCAAGTTCAATAGAGCATTTTTCAAGATTTTTCAATTCAAGTACTTCATATAGTTCTTTAGATAACAGAGACACTAGATCCTAGATCAAGTATGGCATGTGTCTCTTTTCCAATAGTTACTAGTACCTTGGGAATCCATATATCCCCAAGCTTAGGTGGTATCATGGCCTCTTGGTTGTACCTAGCAATTTTCTCTTTCAAGACATGATTAGCAATATAGGAACCAAAACCAGCTTGATTAGTGTTGATGGAAGGATCACTTGCAAACTTTTGTAAGATAGAGATTAATTCATGCAAGCTACAATTTTCTAAGTCAAGCAAAGGATCCTTGACTTCACTAAGCATTTTAACTTCCTCAACTTTCTTTTCCCCATTGTAAAGGTTGAATATTTCATAACGGTCATCAAACACATCTTCAGGTACTTGGGCTTTTTCTAAACTTTCTTTAATTCTTACTTCCAAAAGCAAACCATCAAGTAAATAGAGGGTGTCAGTTGCAGAAATATTCATAAAAGAGTCCTCACATTCATTATCCAAAAAGACTCTAGAAGTTTCAAACAATCCTCTATAGAAAACATGCATGAGCATCCAATCCCTAAGACCATGTTCCATCCCAAAAGCTATGCCTCTAAATATCCTCTTCTTGTTTAAAGGTGATAAGAACTTGTCTAAGATTACAAATCTTTTCAGTGGAACAAAATCTTTCAATGAAAGCCGCTTTCAAGTTAAACCAAGTGCTAAAATTTCCAGGTGGCCATTTTAATATCCACTCTAAGTCTTTTCCACCTAGAGAGTAAGGAAAAAGCTTAATTTTGACACTAGCATAGCTCAAATTTAACATTTTGCACCTTTCATCAAACTTCTTCAGATGGAGTATATGATCTTCTTTTGGTTTCCCATAAAAACAATATTCATAAATAGCTTTCATGATATTAGGATCTACCACACATTCTCAACAGGGATATTCATATCTTGAGGAAAGTTCTAAACACTAAAAGGCCAAAAGGTTCTCTTTTCCATTATGCAAGTTTTTATGTATTTTTTAATTTTTTATGCAAAACTGAAAATAAAATGAGTCTCACAAATGCAAACCGAATTACAAATGCAAGACAATGACAAAACAAATAATTTTGCTTTGAAGGTAAAGATGGATAAGATGATGTTCACGTAGGTGCAACCTCCCCAAGCTTAGGTGTTAGCACAAGTTGGTGATGTTGACTTTGTTGTGATCTACTTGGATAAACCTTCGCAGCTATGATTCCCCGGCAACGGCGCCAGAAAACAGTCTTGATACCCGTAGAACTGATAGCCTACAGTAGCTACCTGCAAGATAAATTATATGGGGTTAGGTTGAGCCTCCAAGTGCAGAGTATGTAGTAAGTGGAAGACGTGTTTTCTCCACGAGGGTGACTCGAGAGTTTAATATCGAACTCTCGAGGAATCAGTAGTGAAAATTTTATCTCCTTATCCTTCTTTTTGGTCACCTATAAAACAGAGTTAAATGTTTTGGTCCTCAACCACACCTGTGGTTGTCAAGCACAAGGTGTAAGAATGATATCAAGATAATTATGCAATGTAAACAACAAATAAATATGCAATGGTGGTGAATAAATGGGCAAGGATGATGATAACAATGATGAATGATATTTTTGGGTTTTTATGATGAATGCAAGATGTAAAAGTGTTTTTGTATTTTCGGATTTAATAATGGCCGAAAATGGAAAAGTGGTAAAAGTTGTTGAAAAGGTGTTTCTTATGATTAAAATGGACCGGGGTTTATGATTCACAAATGCACTCTCTCTTTAATAAAGTGGCAGAAATGGACACATAGAGTTGACATATGAGATTGCAACACAGGGTTTGATATCAAGTTACTAATTATATGGACATCACGTCCTAACATAGAGATCTTTTGATTATTAATCTCACTTATACTCCACCAAGATGCGAACTAAATCATACACCTTAGTAATTAAGTAACTCAGAGTATAGGCTTAAGTATCATGACATGAAGTTAAAATAAGAACATGCTAGATCTAGTCACGGAGAAGTGGCAAGTCACCCACAACCCTTGTAGCATGGTATTTTTTTTATCCCTAGTGAGGTAACAAAGTAAGGTAAAACACCCAAGTGGATCGCGATATTACAGTGGTCAACTTACCGCACTCACCACCCCCGTTACTCCAACTAATGCACACATCACCCTACACACGCTCTTATAAACATGCTTGATCGTAACAAATAGACAAGAACGGGGTACATAATATGCATCTATATTCATAACTGAAACAAACATTGCAATCTCAAACATATATTAACTCACAAAAAGATCCACCACATAGGAATTACAACGATGACCGTAATCATGCTCAGCAGCTCATACGGTACTAATTAGTGAAGCTCAAAGAGAGGAGAGATACATAAGTTACTTCCACAAACCCATAGTCCAGAGGTGGACTACTCCCTCTTCATCATGGAGACGGTGGAGATGTCGATGGAGAAGATGGAGACCACGCCGGCAGCGCCCCGCCGGAGTTTTCCCCCTCCAATCTGCAGCTCCAGATCTCTGTTTTCGTGTTTCTATCGTGTGGCGGCGCTTGTTTTCGAGAACACCGTGAAACTTTTATAGGCGTTTTTAGGTCAAGACGAAATCGGTGGAGAAAAGATCGACGGCAGCGGAGCCTTGAGGGCCAAAAGGGTGGGCCCCACGTGGCCAGGTACAGAGGCCGCGTGGGCCCCCCTCTTTTGGGCTTCCGGCCTCCGTTTGCTTGCTTTCTTCGCTCTCAAGTCTTCCTCCTTCCAAAATATTGACGCCTGTATTTTTCCAAGTTATTTGGACGTCGTTTGGGTCCCTGAAACTTAAAAGGAAAAATAGGGTTTTCTGCCTGCGCAGGGTTAATTCCATAAAAATAGGAAATAAATATTTTATTCCCAAAAATCATTATATAACAGTGATATAACTCTTATATGATGCAAATATGATTGGAATATGAGTGATATAGTGCAAAGTTTATGTATGCATTTTACATGCATCAGGGAGCATTATGTGAGTCTTCACCAAGCAAAGCGCAATCAAGAAAGGTGGTTCACTTGAAGAGATCAAGATCGTCATCATCTAGCTCAAGTGGAATGCGCAAGGCAAATGTATGATAGAGTTTCTATTTTACCGGTCTCGTGGTTCCAGTTGGGAGACCGGGTTATAGGATAGATACCGTACTATCAAGAGGGGCTCTCGATTGAGTTTTAGCGTATCAGTTGGAGAGAGCTCAAACCTTTGCACACTTAGCATATCATCTTTCTTGGTTTTTATTTGGCTTTTATGCATTTGAGAATTTAGAGCTTGTGTTCATCTATATACCAAGCTCTAGTTGATAAAAAACGGATTTCATGAATATCTTGTTGCGTTTTTGATATTGGAGGTTTTACCGTTTTGTCTTTTATAAGAGAGGTCAAACTCTCCTCTTGTGGTTTCCTCCTCACATGATGGACTATGATGTTTCTCTCCATAATTGTTGGGGGATAATAACCCGGTATACTCATGACCAAGGAAGAATCAGTCGGACGGCCCAAGGCTTAGTCCGGGTGACGCGTACCAGATATGGGCCGGGTTATAGTTGGGCCAATATGCCTAAACATGACTCGTCCCTAGAAGGAAGGACCTAGAAGAACTGGAGTCCAAGTGAAGGAAGGAACCGGGTGACTTGGAGGCTACGGAAGGTCGAGAAAAACCTAGAGTAGGACTCCGAGCTCGTATGTGACTCGGTCTTTACCTGTACGTTCGGGAGACCCGGCATCTATATAAGCAGGCTCCCAGAACATAGATAGACAAGTCTAAACTCTCAAGTCTTAAGTCCTTAGTCCCAAGCTATCAAGCGAAACCCTTGTAATCAATCTCGTAACCCGGCTCTGTTGTCGTAGCCGAGTTATCGAGACCTCAAGATCAATAACATAGAAGCAGGAAGTAGGTCTTTATCTCCAATGGAGAGGCTGAACCTGGGTAAACCCTTTTTCATCAACGAGCGTGACAATCTTCTGCAGGATCAAGGCGCCTTGCCCCAAACATCAAGTTACCCTATGCATGGTAACATCTGCCGTGATAACCCCACGACAGTTGGCGCCCACCGTGGGGCCTACGACCAAAGCTGTCTTCATCATGGGAGAAGCTCTGCGAGGGATGGAAAACCTCGCGATCGGCGAGGTCAAGATGGATCAGCACGGAAAGCGCATCGTCGACGATTCCAGCTAGAAAGAAGAAGCAGATCTGCTGGAGACCGGCCGGGTGATCCCGTTCGGCCGGATCAACGTCTTCGTAGGTATGGTTAACGCAACTCAACAAATTGATGACGAGGTTATGTGCGACTCCGTTTCAGGGGCAGCCACCATCGTCCGATCTGATGGAGAAGAGTCAGTCGGAACAGGAGGTTTCATATATCAGTTGGACATCCAGGCTTGCGAGCCGGAGTACCGACACAAGGAAGATTTGGATACAGATACAGAGTCAATCTTACCGTTGTTTGACGAGAGATTTGGGTACGAGGCTGATGAGGAAGATTATGAGTCGGAGCCAAGGACCAGGAAGCGTGCTGCGGTGTACACCCTGAGGAACCACAATGATGGGACAGAAGCTTCAGTAAGCGAGGATGATGCCACGCGCGCGGCAAGAGAGGCCAGAGAAAGAGTTCAGCGTCACTCGACTTTTCAGCCGGGTGATTGCTCGGAACAGCCGGTTTTGATGGAAATTCCACCAGTTTTGAGTCCCTTGGACTTTGACGCTACAATAGTTACCACCCCAATCACACCAGATAACGCAGCGACCCGGGTGCAACAATTGGATACGTTACGAATCACGCTGGAGAATTAACAAAAGGCTTTATTGGCAGAGCAGCAACGTATGTTTAATGAGCAACAAGAGATGGAGCGGGATCGAGCCCGTGTGGAGCGAGAAAGGTTAGCAATACAGAATCGCCATGAAGATCTTACAGCAGTACATCAGAGGAGGCACCAGACCCGGGTGATGCCAGGCATAACCTTAGATCCAACAAGATTGAACTTTGCATCGCCAAACGGAGCTCCCAATATCACTCGGCCTGAGCCGGCACCGGTGGGAATCGGGCATGGAATCATGGTTAGAGCAGATCAAGGAGGAAACGGGGTGCCGCCCAACACTCGAGCAGGAGTTCAGCAAAATCAGAACACAACGGCTGCGGGTGGTATGCCACCACCAGCCGATCGGTTCCACACGCCCCGTGGTCACTACTCAAATCCGGCTGATAACGTGTACGCAGCAACGTTAGCATTATGCCGCATGCCATTTGATCAATCGCCAGAGAGAGAAGAAGCACGCAGGGCAATTGAGATGTTGAAAACTGCGGTCACACAGCAGGGCAACATGCCGGATAAGAGAGGCCAGTAGAAAAGGATTTTCTGTCTTTCTCATTCTGCCGTTCGGTTCTTCCACTCTTGTTTGCATCTGGCCGCATGGCGTGTGAGGTGGTGCTTCGGTCCTCCTAGCTACTCCAATCAAACGTCGACGGAAGCAAAAATAATCTACGTAATTGTCGATCCACCTGCGCACATGCATGGGGCTAGACGACCGAGCTGCTTCTCGGTCGTAATAACCTTGCACGGTTCGCTGTACCTTATTACCTAGCTAGCTACATGCATGCATATACGACGTATCGATTTATCCTCATCGTTTACGTTCTGAGCTAGATTTATTGTCCAGGCTCTATCATCGCTCACCACTCACCACATCTCTCTACATATCTTCCGGAAGTCCGAAGGGACGAGAGCTAAGCTGAGCTGGAGCAAACACACAGGCAAAGTGCGTAAAGTGTGGGAGGGAGGAAGATGAGGTCGCGAGCGCATGTTCCTCCATGGCGCGGTGCTCTTGCTGATGCTTCTTGCGGCGGTTGCGCATGCTCAACAGACGACGACAACCCATCCGGCCGACGGTAAGCATGCATGCTAACTTAAGTACTATTCCCTCCGTATCTAGCTACCAAAAGATTTATATTTAGATACAGAGGTTACCCCACGTCATTCGTTCTGAATCATCATCAGCTGGCTCCGCTGCTCGAGTCGTAGAATGATCCAATGATTCGTCTTTCTTTTCATATGTTTGATCGTATGGCTAACAACGCCGGGAAACACTCTCTCCCCCTTTCCTCGATAAAATTATATCCTTCTCTTTCCACGCCTCGTTCCCTAGCTATCCGATCCGTGTTTCGGGGGCGTCTGGTCGACCCAACATTTTTGGCAACGCGCGCAACATCATTTTAGTAATGTTCTTTCGTTATGAATTGTAGCGAAAAAATTGATGACAAACTCGTGTGGCAAAAGGCAACGACGTATGAAAAAATATCCAGTTTGGCCGTAGCAAAACATAAAAATCGTGTCCAGTTTGTAATACAACTATGTGCTCAATGCATTCAACAGCGTAGAAAAAACATTTGGAAATCACTTTATAACTATGTGCTCAATGAGAGTGGACTAATGGAACCGGGCTACAGTGAGCCTTTTCTTAAAAAAAAAACCACAATTTGAAGTTGTAAAAATTTCTGAAGAACTTTCTGCATGTAGACAATGGTGTATACTACCGAAGTGTAAAATCTCAGAAAATAATACCTCGTATTTTAGGCAGCGCAAAAATGATAAATCTAAAATTTGAAACTAGTGAACAGTGCAAAATTTGAATTCTTCCAAATATGTCAAAAAAATCATTTTCTGTGGCTCAAAACGTGAACTATTTTTACTCGATAGTTTGCACGTTGATAGAATACAACATTTTTTATTTGCAGTATTTTTTCAGAAATTTTTTATAACTTCAAAATGTGGTTTTAGATTTGAAAATAAAGGGCTCCCTGTAGCCCGGGTTCCATTTGTGTTTATCCTGTGCTCAATCCTTTTTTAACCCTCTTTTTTGTTTGTGTCACCATCTTTTTTTTGTAGTCTAGATGCTCTCTCTCGGCCGTCAGATCACCATCGACGGCTGAGCAGCAACCTGGCTAGTTGTTTAAACCGTTTTTCTTGCTTGTCTCACAGCAGCGGCGCTGAACGCGGTGTTTGCTAAACTCGGCCAGAAGGCGGACCCGACATGGAATATCAGCGGCAACCCCTGCACTGGCACCGCCACGGACAACACCGACATCGACACCAATGACATCTACAGGGCCAACATCAAGTGCGAAGTTTGCACAGCCAGCACTGGCAACACATCCGTCTGCCGCATCACCAAGCTCTAAGTGCTCCTCCTAGGCCCCAAGACTGTTCGATGGAATGCCAGATCCAGCGGCAGCTCCGTTCCTTGCATCAATGCCAACAATCGGTTGATCGATAGGGCGTTAGCTGATGAGATGCTTGCGATGCAGGAAAATATACGAAATGGACGCGGTTGGTCCCATTCGGAAGAGCTCCGGAACCTCACAGAATTGACCAACCTGTATGAATCTCAACTTGCACATGTGGAATTAATAGTCTATATTTGTAACATGGAGAAGTTTGTTTTGGTTTGAGGAAACTAGAATATGATTGCTTATTTGTGGCGATTTCATTTAGTAAAACCGTCAACAATATCGACTACCCACTTATAGTGGCTATGATACTCTGTTATGCTCAATAGATAAAGACGTTCCATATAACATTCCATTTTCTCACAAAATTAAATTTTGTTTCAGGATTTTGTCACGAAATCACCTAACAGGGCCTTTGCCATCGTTCATTGGGCAGTTGAGTAATCTACAATACCTGTGAGATTCACAACTCAAAACATTATTGCATCAAGTGAATAATTTTATTTCTTGGCATATAATCTCACATTTTCTCTCTTCAACATATAAGGACTTTCGGTTCCAATGCATTATCCGGACCTGTACCACCGGAGCTCGGGAACCTTTCCAAACTTCTATCGTTGTAAGAAATATATTTTCATAAATTTATGACTGTATTTTAGCATACAACTTTAGAGTCAAATTCGGTTTGAAGGATAACTATGATGATAGCCCTTCATGCTTTTTGGAATATAAATGTTGCTTGTCTAACCTGAAATTTTTGGTGTATTTTAGGAGCATTATGGGAAACAATTTTAGTGGCTCGCTTCCTTCCGAACTGGGAAACCTGGCAAACCTTCAGCAACTGTACATATTTATTGAATTCTCGGGACTCTATTTTTCTTCTGCCAAGCATGTTGTCTTTTCGCGTGGATTAGTCAGCTCCTTGTCTAATCTGTATTGTCTCTGTATTTCTCAATTACAGATACATTGACAGTGCTGGCCTTAGTGGTCCACTGCCATCATCACTTTCCAAGCTTACGGAAATGAATAAATTGTATGCCTATAGTTGATTTTTTGTTGATATACTGTAATATTTCACGCCATTCAATCTTATGTAGCTCTTCTCTTTGTTTAGGTGGGCATCAGATAATGATTTTACTGGGCAAATACCAGATTATATTGGAAGCTGGAGTAAATTAGCAGAGCTGTAAGATCACTCTGTTCTCAGTCATACCAATTCTCAAAACGTGAAGATACTCCATGTTGTGTACACTATTTCAAAGAATACTTACTGCACGGAAGTTTGGAAGAATATTCGTGCATTTTGTTGTTGTTATCTACAAGTTGAGCTTTAGTTTGTGTAAAAATAAAACTGTGGAAGTGTGAGATTGATTTTAAATAGTTTTTTCTTGGGTCTTTAAGGCCGGCATTCTTCCATTCGATTAGATAGAAAGCATTTCTTTACAAGAGAGTCTCAAGAGAGACTAAGAAAAGCTTAAAAAGAAGTAAAACGAAAAAATGCAAAGCACAAAAAACCTAATTGTCTTAGTGTCAGAGATAGCATTTGTAGTTACAGAACCTTTCCTGAACGTGCTAAATCTCCATCTGTGGCCTCTTAAGAAATAGTCCATTTAAGGCTTCAGACATCAGATGAGTGCTCGATTAACATTGGATCTTGCTTTGCCGATTATCCATTAGTTGGTTGCTAGTTTCAGATAGTTCAGGTGGTAGTATCAATAAGCATTGAATTCACTTTGTTTTTCTTCCAAGGAATAGAGAAACATGTCCGTTCACAACTAGGTTGCTGCATTTGTCAGAAAATAATGTATGACTAACTAGAACTATGGGATTGCAGGAGGTTTCAAGGCAATTCTTTTGAAGGTCCAATTCCATCTAGTCTTTCCAACCTTGACCAATTGACAAGCTTGTAAGTGCCTATTTCCAGTGATAATAGCTAAATGTGCTTCTTAAATGTAAAGTTTCAGCAGGGAAAACTAATAATTTACTTCTTTGGTGCAGACGAATTGGTGATATATTGAATGGAAGCTCTTCTTCACTGGCATTCCTCAGTAATCTGACATCTTTGAGCACCCTGTATGCATGACCTTTCATTCAGTTAATGGCTCAAACTTCAGTTATAAATCTCCAAGTTCAACCCTAAAACATGTCATATGCAGGGTTTTAAGGAACTGCAGGATATCTGATAAGCTCTTAGCAATAGACTTTTCAAAGTTCACGAATTTAAAATTACTGTAAGAATTTTGTTGCGACAATGATGCCCTTCATGCAAGATACTTAAATGCATTACCATGGATTATACACTGGCTGATGACATCTTTTCCTTCTCGCCTTTTCATTATTATAGGGATTTGAGTTTCAATAACATCACAGGACAAGTACCACAAACCTTGTTGAATCTGAACTCACTCGGCTTCTTGTATGGACTCTCTTAACTTGCAGGTGTATTTGTACAAAGGAAGATTTAATCATTCTTCTTGCTAATCTTTATGAATTTTGTTTTGACTAGATTTCTTGGGAATAATAGCCTTTCAGGAAGCCTTCCAAGCTCAAAAGGATCATCACTTAATAATTTGTATGTAATGTGGTTCAGTTTTACTTAGACAATAAAATTAGTGGGGTGCTGATGCAATTTCTAATGGTGCTCTCATTCTATTATTTTGAAGAGATTTTTCTTACAACCAGCTCTCTGGAAGCGTTCCTTCTTGGGCTAGAAATTCACAACTGTAAGTTCCAAGTTCTAAAATTCCCGTTACAGTCTGAACCAAATCCAGCCCAGCTAAGGGCTTGTATGGTCTAAATTAGGCTCCTGCGCTGACTTATTAGGCTTATACGCAAGCATAACACTTAAGATAAGCTAGATTCCTATTTGCTAAATCTGAAACGTTGTTTTGATGCACCTAGTAAGTATTTATAAAAAAGTTATAATGCCTATGGCTCTTATTCTTTGTGAAGTGAGATATTAGTATTACAGCCTAGCACAAAAGTGAGCCATTATTTAGGAGTAACTTAAGTTTTAGTAGCTAAGCTATAGCATATAAGTTCTAAATATGCTATAAAGTATGAACATTGCATTCTAATTTTTGCCTGCTGTTCATCCTATTTAGGAATCTGGTGTCAAACAATTTCGTGGCAGATGGTTCCAGCAACAGGTTCGTCAACATTTCAGTATCTCCCCAAGACCTTCAAGTTGATAAGTAGGTTCCCTCAGCTTGTATTTTGGGTTCAAAATTTCACTTTGTTACATTTGCAGCCTATTACCTACGGGGTGGGGGTGCCTTCAGCGGAATACACCATGTTTTCTTGGTTCTCCACAGTGTGAGACTTCTGCATTTTGAAAATAGAAGCATGTGCCTACTCGAGGAACTATAGACCGACAACTGCAGTTTTACTAAACTAATACCAGTCTTAAATAATTTAACATGCTTGCAGCTTCTTCCTTCGCTGTGGACTGTGGCAGTACACAATCCGTATCAAGCTCAGATAATTCTGTGTATGAACCTGATGGTGCCAGTCTTGGAGCTGCGTCAATTTATGTTACAGGAGCACCAACATGGGGTGTTAGCAATGTTGGAAGTTTCATGGATGCAACTAATGGAAGTTATACAATCTACAGTTCAAATCAGTTCGTGAATACACTTGATACAGAACTGTTCCGGAGTGCAAGGATGTCTCCATCATCCTTAAGATACTTTGGTATTGGACTAGAGAATGGAAACTATACAGTTACACTTCACTTTGCAGAGTTCAGCTTCCCAGACACTCGGTCTTGGAAGAGTGGAGGTAGAAGGGTTTTCGATATATATGTCCAGGTAGGTTCCCGTTGTTAAGTGACAAACATTACTCTTAGATTATAAGCCAATCATATGTTTCTTCTTATTTGTATAGGGTGTGCGTAAGGAACAGAACTTTGACATAAGGAAGGCCGCAGGCGGGAAATCTTACACAGCTGTAAAGAAGCAGTACATTGTTCCTGTCACTAAGAACTTTCTTGAGATTCATCTCTTCTGGGCTGGCAAGGGCACCTGTTGCATCCCTATTCAAGGCTTCTACGGGCCCGTGATCTCAGCTTTGAGTGCAACACCAAGTACATCCCTTAACTTGAAACAATGGTTTTTTTACTAACGACCTCTCTCCACAAATATAAGACAGTTTGGTGAGCTGTCTTAGTCTACCAAAATGTCTTATATTTGGGGACAGAGACAGTACCATTTATTCTCTAGGTTAACATGGTACAAACACATATCGAAGTTAAGCAGAGTGCAATATTATGCGTCTTGAAATAAAGCAACCGAAAATACTAGAGCATCAATATGAAATGGCACGACGGTTATTTATTTAGGGGTAACTACGGAACGTCCACATGCAAATTAGCTTCACATTGCATGCATGCAAGTAAGACAAAACTGTAGATGTCAGATTCACTCTAATTCCAAGAATTCAAAAGTTTAATTCTCTAATGGCCCATCGGAAGAGATGAGCGTATGATAAGGAAGCAAGCGGGGTTGAGTGATTGAGATCAGCCTAAGAGTAAAACTGGAACGTTCAACAAATAAATTTCTCGATATGAGAATGATGGTATATACTAAACATATTTCATTTAGTCCTTCCTGTACTCGTAGCTGTTATAGAGGTTTTCATCATAGCCTGTCAAGTTTTGCTGAAACTAAAGGATTCAGATATTGTTCGTTGAAATGAATGAGAAGTAGGATAAAATAATCAATTTTTCTATTGGCTCTACCATATTAACTATTACACTGATTAAACATTCACAAGAGAACTAGTAAATTAAATATACTGAACAAACTACTCAGGAATACTAGGTTTGAGTTTAGATTTCTGTGAAAAACTTTTAGAGAAGTGAAATTCCTAATACATGTATAGCCTTATATTTAAGCCATAATACACCAACCAGTTTACATATAATCATACCTTTCATTCAACCTCACTTGAAATATACTGACTCTGTTTACATCCATTTCTAACTAGTGAACTTTCTGTCAGATTTCACCCCTACAGTGCGCAATGCTGCGACAAAGAAGAAAGGTAGTAAAACAGGTGTGATTGTCGGAGCAATAGTTGGTCTTGCAGTTTTAGGATTCTTAGCATTTTCTGGAATCTTTGTTTGGAGGCAGAAAAGGAGAAAACTATCGTTGGAGCTAGAAGGTATGTGATACACTAGGACCACACTGTAATCTAACTGGGCAAAGGAGCATTTGAAGTAAACTCGTTATATTTTTGTGATGTCTTGCAGAGCTCTACTGTATTGTGGGAAGACCTAATGTCCTCAGCTATGGGGAACTGAGGTCAGCTACTGATAATTTCAGTTCTAATAACCTTCTTGGTCAAGGAGGATATGGGTCGGTTTTTAAGGTATGTTCATCCCATACATAGTCTTGAATTTTCTTTAAAGTAGGGATGTAAACTGTACGGATAAATTCCGCACCGAATCCGCACCCGTATCCGTTTTTAAGGATATGATATGTAATTATGGAAATCCGACGGATACATATGCGGGTAAGGATATTCGTTAGGCGGATATCCGACGGATATGGTAGAGGATATGGTATTGCAATTATCCGACGGATGCGGATTATCCGCTATTTTTTGCGGATTATCCGATATACTCTATTCGTATAATCAGATTTATTAGCTTGTTTAGTTAGTATAAATATCCAAATCCATTAGCACATTAAACTAATCACCCGATTATTTCTCTCCGTATATAACTAATCCTACCCTACTGTGATTTATACTCGGTAATCATATAGAAGTATTCGTTCTATGTCGTCCAACCATGACTTGCATCATGCACACGAACATTTTTGTCACTCTGTAGTGTTATGTGCTTGGATAATTCTTTTGTTAAAAAAAATTCACGATAAAATTTTGTTTCTTTGTATTTATTTATTCGCTACTTAGTATTTTTATCCGGTCCACATCCGCTCCGTTCCCGATCCGTATCCGGTCGTTATCCGATCCGCTTCGAATCTGACAAAACAATATCGAAAAGGATATGGAAACAACATTATCTGATCCGATCCGATTCGTTTACACCCCTACTTTAAAGTTTTCCTCGCTGAAGTAATTTCCAATAAGCTACTAGCACAAGTAAATATCAGAAGGCAAACCTGTTTATACGTGTTACTTCTGTATTTTTAGTTTCTCCACATAGCGTATCTAGAGCAAATGATGTTTCACAATGTGGACCTGAAACTTCTTGTTAAAAATGTTGTTTCCTTTTTGCAGGGGAAGTTAACTGATGGTAGATTTGTGGCAGTGAAGCAGCTGTCTGAAACATCTCACCAGGGTAAAAAGGAATTTGCGACGGAAATCGAAACTATATCTCGGGTGCAGCACCGTAATCTCGTGAAGCTGCATGGTTGCTGCCTTGAGGGCAATAAGCCATTGCTGGTTTATGAGTATCTAGAGAATGGAAGCCTGGACCGTGCTCTGTTTGGTACAAATTCTGTTGATTGACCCACTTGCAAATATGCAAACTCAGGCTTAGTGTACACAACTAAAAACTGAAATCCACATCTACAGGGAAAGGGAGGTCAAACCTAGACTGGCCAACGCGCTTTGATATATGCTTAGGCATTGCAAGAGGGTTGGCCTATCTTCATGAAGAATCTAGCATCCGTGTCGTGCACAGGGACATAAAGGCCAGCAATGTCTTACTTGATGCCAATCTCAATCCGAAGATCTCAGATTTTGGACTCGCGAAACTTTACGATGACCAGGAGACACATGTCAGCACGAAAGTTGCTGGTACATTGTAAGTGCATTTCTGTTTTGATAACCTTCATGTTTACCTACTATTTTCATATGTATGGTAATGACGTTTATCCTCTCCCTTGTCAAGTGGTTATCTCGCACCTGAGTATGCCATGAGAGGTCATGTGACAGAGAAGGTTGATGTGTTTGCATTTGGCGTTGTGGTATTGGAGACTTTAGCTGGAAGACCAAACTATTACACTACTGAGGACGAAAACAAGGTTTATATTTTCGAATGGGTAAGCTCACTGAGGAACTTCATGCCTCAGTATTCTCTGTGATATCAGTAAAACCCATAATTAAATTCATAGTATTGGAAATGTAGAGCTCACATGCCTTGACATAATTAGTAGAACCGTAGTGGAGTAGTTCAAGATTTAGTCTGCTAAATTTGTCTATGGTACTTGAACAGTGAACACAATGTTCTGAATTTTAGCTTACCATCTGGACGCTTTCAGGTCTGGGCACTTTACGAGGACGGCCACCCTCTGGACATGCTAGACCCCGGGCTGGAGGACTTCGACAGCGAGGAGGTTCTCCGGGCCATCAAGGTGGCGCTCGTGTGCACCCAGGGCTCGCCCCACCAGCGGCCGCCAATGTCGAGGGTGGTGGCGATGCTGACGGGCGACATCGAGGCGCCCGACTGGGTGCCCAAGCCCAGCTACATCACGGAGTGGCAGATCAAGGGCGGCAGCGACACCAACTACATGGGCTCCGACGTCAGCGGGCAATCGAGCTCGGCGCCAAGGTTCCTAGCCTCCGCCATCGATGAAGGCCGTTGATCAATGATCCCTATTGTGGATCAATCGGTCCACTGCTACTTCTCGTTGTACAAATTCGTTGAGAACGCATATATTTTGCAGATGGTGTCGCTACCGTCGGTACTTTTGCTTGAGATGTTTCCTACTTGTAGTGTGTAGTAGTAGGCTAGTAGCAGATACAGTTGTACGCGTACGTGTTTATCCTTGCATCTGTCCGTCCGTGCCAACACGCGTCATGCCAGTACCTGCCACAACTAAATTCAGCGCAACAACAGAAGTCAACCAAGATCCCTCCCTGTCTTTTACAAAGAACTCGTCCGATCGAGACACGAAAAATGGACGAGACCAACAGAAAAAAGAAACAAGAACGAACGAGGAGTTTTCTCCTTCTGCGGCGCGGCGCGCGCGGAAGTGTCAAAGCCGTCTGTTTGTCCAGCTTGCAACTGTCCTTTCCTCCAGGCGCCGCGCTGCTCCGACTGCTGCCGCTGCCTACGACAACCATGGATCCATCAGACAGTGAACGTGCCTGATTTCATTCATCTTTCCTCAAACTAGGACGGAGTGTTTGCTTTCCCACACTGTTCTTCCCTGAATCCTGATGGAACCTAAACCGTCTTCAACCTCTGTAAGTCTGTATTGCTTCGCATACGTAGTCTACTTGTTTCTCCTGAACTTTTTTCCATAGTTCCCATGTCATGCCGATCCATGCATGACATGTCATGCTACCACCTGTCCCAGTTGATAATCTATATCTATACTATACCTAATAATAAAAGTATTAAAACTTCTTCTCGTACGACACTTTTGTTTCCGGTTTTGCCCTCCCACCACATCTCATATAACGCAGCAATGCCATTGAACCGGTTTGTTTCGGCCTTCGCTCGTGGTGGCGCGGGACCTCTGGGCGGCAGGAGTACGGCGCGCGGCCACGGTCGGGTGGAGCGGCGCGGCCTCCAGCTATGGGAACAGTGCGCTGCTACCGTCGGGAGGGGAACAGGGCGCGGGCATCCGACGAGGGGAAGGAAGCGCGGCCGCCCGTAGGGCCGAGGGGAGGACAGCCGCTAGCGGGGGTGGGGAGTGGGGTGCCGCCAGCATCTGCTCGCCATTGCCTGCAGCTCAATATCACGTGCGGCAGCCGCCCAACCCCGCTTTAACCGTCGTCGGCGCGGAGGGAGGCGCAGACCGACATGATCGACGGGAACAAGCACGCCTAGCCGTTGAGGTGCTCCGCCTCGAGGTCCAGGAGGTGTGGTGATCGGAGCTTGACGCGGGCACAGTGGGAGCCCGGGCGTCGACAGTGTGATGAAGCTCGGGCAGCTAGGGCGCTAGGCCACGGCGTCGGGCACGATGGAGAGGACGGGGACAATGGCGGCGAGAGGTGTGGGGGCTCGGCCAGCCGCTGTCCAAGATGGCGAGGTGGGAGTTTGGGTGCTCGCCGGCCGTACGACGTGAGGTGGGAGCAAAGACGCGAAACTCCACCGCTAAACAGAGCAAGAAATTCCCCCTCCCGGCCTTCGCTCGTGGTGGCGCGGGACCTATGGGCGGCAGGAGTACGGCGCGCGGCCGCGGTCGGGTGGAGCGGTGCGGCCTCCAGCTATGGGAACAGTGCGCTGCTACCGTCGGGAGGGGAACAGGGCACGGGCATCCGGCGAGGGGAAGGAGGCGCTAGCGGGGGGGTGGGGAGTGGGGTGCCGCCAGCATCTGCTCGCCATCGCCTGCAGCTCAACATCACGTGCGGCAGCCGCCCAACCCCGCTTTAACCATCGTCGGCACGGAGGGAGGCGTGGACCGACATGATCGACGGGAACAAGCACGCCTGGCCGTTGAGGTTCTCCGCCTCGAGGTCCAGGAGGTGTGGTGATCGGAGCTTGGCGCGGGCACAGTGGGAGCCCGGGCGTCGACAGTGTGATGAAGCTCGGGCAGCTAGGGCGCTAGGCCACGGCCTCGGTGGACAGGAGCCCAGGAGAGATAGGGAGGGTTCTGATTGCAAAAATACATATGGGGGCGGGGGTGTAGGAGGAAAACGACCAACTGAATTTATTGATTTATTATTTAGGGGAAAACGACCAACTGAATCTAGGGTTTCCATCAGGTTTGGCCTTGGGCTTCTCTAGGCCTAGCCGGCTGGGCTGCGCTCTCTCTATCACTCTAGAACCGTTTATTTTACTTAAAAAGGCCCTTTTGTTTTATTTCTGTATTCATTATATCTAATTACTAACTATATAGGGCCCAACCAGATCACCGACAAAATATGGCAAGGAAAGACCGAATATTTTCTAGGCTAGGCCGAAATGATCTGTCCGTCTCCATTGCATTATATATTATTCTTTCCATTCACACGTTTCAGGATTGATTTGGCTAAACTATCTAGCATTCGAGCCATATAAAATAATCTAGCTATGATGCCTGCCTCCAGGTACGCAAAAGTTTAGTACCACTCGACTGCTGAGGGAAAACGAACCATCGCAATACCATACTACTTAAGTGTTTATAAGTTTTAAGAAAAATTACAACATGCTAAGATTAAAAAAATTGAGAGTTAAGAATTTTTCATTCCTTTTTCAACTGATTATTTAAGAAATGCACATAAAAATCTATATACTGCATATGTTTACACGTGATATAAACATACATTGCCAAATTATGAATTATCGAATCGAACATGTTTCAATTGAACATCGCATTGTACGTTTCTATTTTACAAAAAATGTGTAACGCGAATTAGAATGGAATTAATAGGGTGTTGCAACAAACGAGTTTCTTTTTTAGTCAGTCGTCTTCTCACCAAACCCAATCGACATCGGTCAAAATTAACGGGAGTTCGTTGGCAGAGTCCTAGGTGTCGACAATGTTGGAGAGGACGATGATGAGTTTCTACGACGCGGTTTTTTCTCCCGTTGCAACGCACATGCATTTTTCTTAGTATATACTAAAAGCAAAATGAGGGTGTTTTTCGAGCCACCACGTTAATCCACATCATCATAATTAATTTCAACAGTCGGATCTAAAAGTTACGGCTGCGATATAATTAGAAAACGTTACATTACGTTAACAGTCGGATTTAAAATTTACGGCTGAGATATAATTAGAAAACGTTACATAACGTTACGATTTGACAAGAAAACACGGTAATCCAAGTCCTAGACGGAAATAACATCTAGGGATCGAAATAGAAAGAAACACAAAGGTGAGGATGGTTTGGCTGTTTCTAGCTCAGCTACTGAAATTAATAATGCACGATCGGCGGCACTCCTCGAGGGTGACCGCCGGGCACAATGAAAATATTATCCCTGAACTGTCGGGGTGTTGAAAATGACCCGACAGTTCGGTCCGTGCTGGATATCCAGCGAAAGCACGATCCTGATATTATTTTTCTCTCGGAGACGCACCTTGACACCTACCCAGCTGAATGTTTGAGAAGGCGTATGAAGATGGACAGGAAGTTTGTGTGTCCAAGCGATGGGAGGAAAGGTGGTCTCTTGCTGTTCTGGAAAAAAGGAGGTACATGTAGAGCAACTAGCTTTACATCCCATGTTCATTGATGTCAAAATAAAGGTTGGTAATGCTTTCTGGCGTTTTACTGGTATGTATGGAGAGTTCTGTCGGGAAAATAAGCATAAAACATGGGATCGAATGTGTCAACTGTACCACAACCCTGATTTACCTTGGCTTTTGATGGGTGATCTTAATGAAATTCAATTTCTGCATGAAAAGGAGGAAGGAAACCCAAGACCCCAACGATATATGCAAGATTTTCAGAGTGCCATTGGTGATTGTTTTTTGAGAGATACAGGGTTTATTGGAGACCCTTTTACATGGAGAATAGGAAGAATTCGTGAACGCCTGGACAGAGGCTTGATCAATGAGGAACACAGATCATTATGCATGCGGCGCTGGAGCATCTGCAATTTGTAAGATCAGACCAACGACCGCTGTTGCTGAACACAGATCATTATGCAAACTTAGGGATTGGTTGTTCTGGTCCTAAGCCATTACGTTTTGAGGCAAGATGGCTGAGAGAAGAGAGATTTTCCACTGCTGTTAAACATGTCTGGGATCGGGTATGTGGTGCTGTGGAGGTTACCAATATTCATGAAAAGCTCTCACGTATGCATCGAGAGTTTCATGACTGGGATCAACGTGTGCTCAAGAAGCCGAAAAAAGACTTCGAAAGGCACAACGAGACCTGGAGGAGGTCATGACGGGGCCGATGTCTGATGAAAATGATGAAAAAAGGAAAGAGCTAACCGAATTAATAGAATACTTTCTTGAACTAGAAGAAATTCAGTGGATGCAAAGATCGCGAGCTAATTGGCTGAAGAGTGGAGATAAGAACACATCTTTTTTCCATGCATATGCATCTGCGAGAAGGAAGAATTTTTTATAAAGAATTTAAAGGATGAAAATGGATCTGTTCTGGAAGGTACGGCGGCTCTTAATCCTCATGTTCAAAATTATTTTGCTAACCTGTTTACATCTGAAGTTAATCAAACACATCCGAACGTATTGGAGAAGGTGGAAGCTAAGGTAACAAATGCAATGAACGATATGCTTCTAGCTCCATATGATTCTGATGATGTCCGAAGAGCTTTTTTTAGTATTGGTGACTTGAAAGCACCCGGTCCAGATGGTCTTCATGCAATTTTGTTTAAAAAAATATTGGGATATTCTAGGTCCTGATATTACTCAAGAGGTATTGTTTGCAATAAATTCAAGAAAAATTCCCGCTGATTGGAATGATACAACGGTTGTCATGATTCGCAAAAGTTGATTCCCCTGAAGTTGCTACCAATTCCGACCAATAAGTCTTTGTAATGTGCTCTATAAAATAATCTCGAAGATGTTGGCTGCTAGATTGAAAGGATTCTACATGAAATTATATCACCGACTCAGAGTGCCTTTGTCCCGGGGAGATTGATTACAGATAATATTCTTATTGCATTGCATACGAATGTGTGCATAAAATTAAGAACAAAATGGCGGGTCAATACGGCATTTGTGCGGTGAAGTTGGACACATGCATAAAGCCTATGACCGAGTGGAATGGGTTTTCTTGAGGAACATGATGGAAAAATTAGGATTTCATTCACGTTGGATTGAAATGATAATGGCATGTGTGAGTTCGGTCAAATATAAAGTGAGATTTAATTCTCAGCAGACAGAAGAATTTACCCCTACACGTGGTATTAGACAAGGAGACCGCCTTTCTCCATATCTTTTCTTATTATGTGCAGAAGGTCTATCTAGCATGTTGCAGTTTGAAGAAGAAGCTGGTGGCACTGAAGGAATTAAAGCGTTAGTCTCACACCTTTTATTTGCTGACGATTCTTTAATTCTTATGAGAGCGGATGTGTTAAATGCAGCTTCCTTACAGCAAGTGTTGGACTCCTATTGCGCAAGTTCGGGACAGATGGTGAGTTTGGATAAATCTAGTATTTTCTTTAGTCCTAACACTAATGCCAATACACGTTTGGATATTTGTCAAGAGCTCCACATTGATACTGAAGCACTATCAGACAAGTACTTGGGTTTACCGGCGATGGTTGGAGCAGATTGTAGTGATTGTTTTACACATTTTGTGGAGAGGATCAAGAACCGGCTATTTGGTTGGATGAAAAAACAGCTATCTTTAGGTGGGAAAGAGATTTTACTTAAGGCAGTAGCTCAAGCTATTCCGGTGTTCGCTATGTCTGTTTTTCAATCTTCCTAAGAGTATTTGTATGGAAATCACCGATGTAATTTCCCAATTCTGGTGGGGAGATGATGAAGATGACAAAAAGATGCACTGGTACACTTGGTGGAAACTGTGTTACCTAAGATCGAGGGGGATTCTCGTTATCCGGCCAGCATCAACCGTTCTCATGCTTTTGATGATTTCATTGGCTGGCATCTTAGTGCAACGGGAGCTTTCTCATTGCGGACAGCCTACCATGCAGAATGGATACACAAATTCTGAAGCCATGCAAATCATGGAAAAAATAGCACGCTATTTCCCCGTTAATAGCACGATATAGCATATTTGGAGAGGCCACGCTATATTTAGCCTAAAGTTACCGCTACGGCGCTATTTGTCTTTTATACGGGTCAAACCACACTAAACGTGGTAATATTATAGATATATTAACAAAATGCCTAGAAATAACGTTAAGTGATGATGATGGCGGGCAATCTCGTGGTTCTTCTAGTTATTCTAAAGACGATGTTAATGATTCTGATTAAAGTTTAAAACTGTTTATCTTTTAGTTTATTACTTTTTCATGGTTTAAGCCTCATATTTGTATTTGTGCTATGGATTTAGCCTTGACATTTGAATATACTTACCTAGTTATGCATGTATTGCTTTAGGAAAAAAAATATTGCTGAAATCCTTAATATTTGGGCTATATCTTACATTTTTTCATCACGCTATTTTACATGTAATTTCGCTATATCACGCTATATCTTGTATAGCTTTTGGAGGAGGGCCACACTATTTTTGATAGCACGCTATTTTTTTCCTTGATGCAAATACTAGCTTGCACCCTGGTACGTCATCGACGCCTCCAGTTTGGCAAGCACTTTGGAAACTTCAAGTTCCACGCAAGGTTCAGATTTTTGGTTGGCGAGCTTTACACGGAATCATCCCTTTGAAATGTATTCTTGCTAATAGGCATATTGGGCTATCTGGGGAATGCCCAATCTGTCATAAAGGAGCAGAAGATGGCAAGCACTTGCTTTTTGAATGTCAGCCTGCGGTTTCTCTCTGGTCCAAGCTGGGAATGATCGATCATATTAATGCTATAGCCCATTAGAGGAGCTACTAAATCATGAAGATAACTCCCTGTCAATCATGCCGGATGTGGGGTTCAAGGAAGTACTTCTCACGGGATGTTGGTATATTTGGTGGATCTGGAGACAAGTTACACATAATGGAGATATTCCACCTGTTTGGAGATGGCCAATGTCTGTTTTAGCAATCGCGCATAACTACAAAAAATCGTGTGCTCGAATTGTTGCAGGTACAGGCGAAAAGTAGACATTACCTGGACCTGGTTTTATCAAACTTAATGTTGATGCTGCATTTCATGCTGAGATGGGAGCTGGAGTCACGGCATCTGTTCTTAGGGATGGCCGTGGTAATTTTCTTGCCGATGAGAGATGGCCTAGCCCTCGCAAACTCTCTCGGGTTCAATAACATAGAGGCAGAATCTGACTCTACCCAAGTTATCAATCTCTGTACCGGTCAATCTCAATGGTGTGGGATGCAGCGGCGGCAACTTATGCGGAATGTGTGGACTCGCCAACATCAATAGGGAAGGTCAGATTCAAACATTGTCCTAGGACAGCTAATAGAGTGGCTCACGAACTAGCTAGTTATAGTTTTTTGTAATACCAATTATGTTAGTTGGATTAACGAACCCCCAGGTTGGTTAACTAGGACTTTGATACACGATGTAACTTTTGGTGATTCTTAAAAGCGGCAAGTTTCAGACGCACTCTTTTCTTGACCAGGTCTTCGGGGATTGGAACGTTTTTAGTGAGTCGGCTTGCTGACTGAATATATTATGAGTTTTAAAAAAACCTAACCGGACAGAGTAACGGAACTCTTTTTTGTACGAATCAAAGAAAGAAGCGCCGGTGATCAGATTCGCCGGCCGGACGCTTGCCGGCGGAAGGAGACCATGTGCGTGCCTTCTCGAGGTAACTCTTCTGTTCGAAACGAGGAAAGGAGTGCAGATATCAGATTCGCCGGCCGGCCGGACGTCGTCGGATGCCGGATGCCATTAACCAGATTCGTTTTCTACATCTGTTTTTTGTGACCTGCTTCATCATATCTATTTTGTTGGTTCATTCATCCTATCCATTTGTGCCCCCTTCCTAACGCTTTGTATCCAGCTAATGATTATGGAAATTAGTCTAAATTTAGTGTTATTACAAATACATTAATTGCTAAAAGAGCATTTTCCAGGCACACAAATTATCTAAATGAAAATAGCACCTAGGAGAAAGTGAATTTCTGAAGGTAAATCTATAATACAAAAAAAATCGATTAGGACGTCCTGCCGAGTGCAGATATACAGGGATATGAGTGCATAAAAGTGATTTTTTTATTGTAATATATACTCTTTGATTTTTTGCTTTAGAAATTGTAGGAGTTTTCTCTGATGTTACATCAAGTTTGAGAGGAAACGTTCATCTCAAGTCTAAACTCCTTGAACATATATACGGTTATGAGTTGTAGCAAGAAAAAAAATTCTACCAATTCCTATGATATGTAATAGATTTAGATTTAGGAGGGCATGCTATTGCAATCAAAATTTATATAATACTTACATGTTTATGTGAATCCAAAAAAAACCAACAATATTTTTTGGTTCACTGGACCTAATAAGAAAGTTGTTTACCGAGAAGAGGCTGAAATTGGTGGTGGCTCAAAGAGATTGTGTAGGTGAGGAAAAGTAGGAGTCATTCCTGTAGAGATATTTAATTTTTAAGATTAGAAATGTTAGTGATCACTTCAGTTTAACACACTCAATTTGAAACAAAATGTATCGTTGAGTATAATGTTTTATAAAATGATCTATTGATGTATTTCCTGTTATACAACTAAACATTTTTTGGGTTTCTAATCATTTATGATCTAATAGAACGTTTCATTGCAATGTTGTAATAAAATTGGTGAAAACAAAGATGCCGAAACTATATTTGACAACAAGTAGATAAGACAGTTTGGGTATAAGATCAGTGTGGCTCAGATTCTCTGACTTTGTCCCTCTGACTTTTCTGTGACTTTGAGTCATTGGTGCGTGAGGCCCACCAGACATGGAGCCCACCTTTCAATGACCTAAAGTCAGGATGGGCTAAGTCATACAATCCCCACCGATAAGAGTGAATCCAACTGATAATGATATATGAGTAGGTCAAAAAGTATTGGTAATGATAACAGTACCCCATTTAATGTTGCCAAGAAAACTTGCAGTCAAAGTCTCTAAAAGACTGACATTGAGTGTTGATGTATAGATATATATTGGAAGAGTAACAAAAGATAAACCGTTGAAATTTTTATTTATTACTTCAATTACGTTTAGTTTTATGTTTGTATACAAATAATGGTATAAGTTGCACTTTGGATAACTTCTGCACTTTCATTTCCGACTAGAGGGTAACAGTCTAATATTTCAGAACAAAGAGTTAATGCGAAGGAAATATGTACACAAAGTAAAATAAATGTCTTACTATTTAAGCGCGGCTAATATTTCAACGAGGTGAAATGATGCTCTCGCTTTTATTCTTTATAGCTTAGCGAAGTTGATAAGCTGCTCCATCAAAGATCACCTAAATATGTTCCTGATGTATTGCTCAGTTGAAGCGTAATACGATCTGGACCACAATTCTGGTATAGCAATTGACAACCTGAATTTAGTCCAACAGGATCTATTATCACCGAATAATTCACGACCAGGTCTTTAATACCATGTACAAGTCACACATATGCTCAGTGAGAGTTGATTTGTAAACGACATAATCATCGATCCATGTGCGATATTTTAAGTAGATAGATAAAGTCAAAATCGGTAAATAAGAGCATCTCCAAGCGAGGAACCCATAGGCAACCCAAACGTCCGGGCGGACAGCCCGGACGGCCTTTGGGCCAAAAACCTTCACCCAAAGAAGGCCCCCAAACCGCCCCCAATTGACCGGGCGGTCCGGCACACCCCAAACCCAGCCCATATCTGAGGCGGGTTTGGGGTCGCCCGGACGCGACCGGACGCGCCCGCCCTTGTGTCGCTGACAGTGCGGCCCCACGCGCCGGGAGACTGACCGGCGCCGGCAGCGTGAAGTCCAGTCGCCGGCGCGGAATCCCAGGCGCCCTCCGCCGCGTGTCCACTGCCCACCGGCGTGTTTAATACCGCTGCCTCTGCCTCTCCGCTCTGAAAGTGCATGCTTGCCCCCATGCGTGGTTTTGGTAATTAATGACAATCCTTATGGACTAATGTTTGCATTGAGATATTCTTATAGATCATGTCCATAGGAAAAGATTGGAGTTCATGTGTTGGACTCTAGAAGATTACATGATGATCAATGCTCTATTCATGGTTTTATATGAAGAATGGTCATATGTAGAGAAGATGAAGTGCAAGTTCAAGAGAAGCATCTCGAAGAAATCATATGCATGAAGCTTGCCACCCATTTGGAGATAATGGTCAAGTGAAGATGTTCCTAAGAGTGACACTCCCATCTTGGTGTATGGGGGAGCAACATTTGAATCTTCACCAAGCAAAGAGCAATCAAGAAAGGTGTTCCATCTTGAGAGAGCAAGATCATCATCATCGAGCTCAAGTGGAATGCGCAAGGCAAATGTATGATCTTGATAGGTTTTCTATTTTACCGGTCTCATGTTGTTAGTGGGAGACCGGGTTTTAGGATAGACGGCGTACTATCAAGAGGGATTCTCAAGTGAGTAACTTGATCGCATCTTTGTGGAGAGCTCATACCTTTGCATACTTGGCATATCATCTTTCTTAGTTCTTATTTGACTTTTCTCCTTGTTGGGTCTTGGTGCTTGTCGTGATCTTCATGACAAGCCCAAGTTCTTTGAAAACGGATTTCTTATGGAAAACTTGTTGCGTTTTCGTGTTGGAAATATTATCGGTCCTCCTTCGAGATAGGGTCCACACCCTTAATATTTTTGTGGCAAAGCTCCTGTCGTTACCTTTCCAACGCAATTGGATTCACCTGTTTTGGAGTTCATACGAGAAAGTTATTGCATTTCAGGAAGAGCTTTTCTGTGTCTGGCGGTAGTACCGCTCCACTTGGAGCGGGACTCCTGCATCACAGCTGGTACTCCTCCTGGCGGTGGTACCGTGTGGTACCGCTGGTTTCAGCCAGCGGTACTACCGCTGGTGGTACCGCCAGAGGTACCGCTAGGCCGGTTTTGCTCTCTGGACTCGCTACGGTACCCACCGGCAGTTGCCTCGTACTACCGCTGGTTTCCTTCTATTTTATTCAAAGGATCCCAGCGGTACTACCGGCAGTGCCGCGGTAGTACCGTTGTGCCTGTCAGCTACGGTACTTCTCCGAGGTACCGCTGCAGCTGGGTTGTGCAGTACACTGGGTACCGCAGTGAGACCAGCAGCGGTAGTACTGCTGTCCCAGCGGTAGTACCGCTGGGTACGAAAACTGGGCATAACGGTCAGATTTCCAGGGAACCTATTTAAGGGGTCCTCTTCCCCAATGGTTCCCTAGCTTTTCCAAGCACGTTTTCCCCCCTCTCTCACCTCCTTTGTTGACCTTGGAAAGCTTGCCCTCTCCCAATTCCTCCAATGATTCTTGCATATCTTTGAGGGATTTGAGAGAGGAGACCTAGATCTACATTTCCACCAATCAATCTCTCCTCTAAGTGAGGGGAACATAGTGGATCTAGTTCTTGGAGTTCTTGTGTGGTTCTCTTCTTTGTTCTTCCTCTCTTCTCCCCCCATAAGCATTAGTTGCTTGTGGTGGGATTTGAGAGTGAAGGATTTGAGCACTTGTGCTCTTGCCTTTTGCATTTGGTGCATCGGTGTGCTCTCCACGAGGATTCGTGGAAGTTGAAAGCTTGTGAACTTGTTACTCTTGGGTCTTCGGGCCCTAGACGCCTTTGTGGTGGTTGGACCCTTGTGTGGTCAATTAAAGCCGTTCGGGTGCCTCCAATCCATTGTGGGTTGTGCCTCGAATTGTTGTTGAGAGCCATTCGGGAGCCCCCAACCCATTGTGGGTTGTGCCCCGGATTGTTGTTGAAAGGCTCCGGATTCCGCCTCGAAGGAATACCGATAGTGGAAGGTGAACTAAACCTTTGTGGTGCGGTTCATCGGAGAATAGGGTGAGCCTTTGTGGCGTTGAGATCGACCTTTGTGGTGCCTCACACCTCTCCAACGAGACGTACTCCCTTAACAAGGAGGAACTCGGGAATACATTCTCGTCTCCGCGTGCCTCGGTTATTTCTATACCCGAGCTCTTTACTTATGCACTTTACTCTGTGATAGTCTTCGTGCTTGAAGTATTCTATATTGCTTTCACCTTGTTGCTTGTCTTGCTTAGCATAAGTTGTTGGTGCACATAGGTGAACCTAGTTTATTTAGATTGTTGGCTTGTTAATTTAAACACATAGTTTTATTCCGCAATTAGCAAGCCTTTAACCGGAAAAGTTTTAATCGCCTATTCACCCCCCTAGGCGACATCATTGTCCTTTCACGCTCCCCACTTCCTCTCCTCACTTCCCCCTTCCCGCTCCAGCGCCTCTTCCTCTCCGACGCCACCACAATGTCGTCCTCCTCCGACTCCTACGACTGGGACGCGCCCGAGTCCCCAATCGACGAGGACGAGCTCGCGTCCCGCCTCGCCATTGAGGATCCCTCAAGGACTCCACCCCGGCAGCGAGCGGGCAATGCAGCCGCACTGCTCCGCCGCGTAGATCTGCACCGCAGATTGGATGCGGCTCCGCGCCCATCCACCGCCGCCGCCAGGCCCCGCCCTCTCCGCCGATGCGCTCCGCGCCACAGACGCGCGGGAAGAAGAAGACAGCCGTGTTCCCCATCCCGCCTGTCCGTGCTCCGGCGGGATGGAGGATGACCCCCGACGGCGACGGGGGCTGGCGTCTGCGGCCGGTGACACCTCCACGGAGGGCGCCGGAAACGGAAGGCAAGGCGGCCGACGTTCCCCCGGACGTCCTCGCGTATTCCTGGACCACGGCGGAGACGGATGCGCAGCGCCTCCGCCGCAAGAACAAGGAAATGTTCGACGCCGCCGTCGTCGCGTCCATGCGGTCCTCGGAGGTGAACAACGCGGCGGTACGCCGCGCTTCCGAGCAGGCGCGCCTTGTTCGCCTCCTTGCGGCGCGGTCAAGGAGCAGCGGCAACTCTGGCTCCAGCGGCGGCGGCGGTGACCCCTACGCCGTCTTCGAGCGCGTCTGCCGCCCAGGCGCAGACGTGAAGGGGAAGGGGAAGGCGCCGGAGTGAAGCTCCACCGCCGTAGACCTCGAGAAGCTCCATACGTGCATGGTTTGCATGGATATAGGAGCGGATATTGGGGGTCACGGTTGTAGGACATCACATTTGGGGTTTGTCCGGTCGGTGTCCGCGGACACTTTGGGGGCCGATTTTGGGGACGTGGTTGGAGATGCTCTAAACATATCATTTCCTTTCATATTATAGTTTTCTAAATGAAAACATAGCTTTCTCGGTGAGCCTAGTAGCAATAAATAAAACTTCTTTTTTTATAGTAGTATAGTTAACAAAACTGGTTCTCCAAATTAATTAACCACATCAGAAGTCAAGTCAGTGAAAATCCCTCCCAATCTAACGACCCAATTAATTAACCACATTGTCCGGACGTGTCCGCGGACACTTTGGGGGGCCGATTTTGGGGACGTGGTTGGAGATGCTCTAAACATATCATTTCCTTTCATATTATAGTTTTCTAAATGAAAACATAGCTTTCTCGGTAAGCCTATTAGCAATAAATAAACTTCTTTTTTTATAGTAGTATAGTTAACAAAACTGGTTCTCCCAATTAATTAACCACATCAGAAGTCAAGTCAGCGAAAATCCCTCGCAGTCTAACGACCCAATTAATTAAGGACGGTGCTACCTAGCGAACGTGCCCCATGAATACCGATCCGTACGGCGGCAATTAATGGACTAATGAAAATCCCAGACTCCGTCCCGCGCACGCGCCAGCTGAGAAAGTTATCCACTAAAATTAACCCACCTGGAGTATTGGGTCGTCTTTTGGCCTGGGTCGTTTTTTGGCCCAAAATGTACTGAACCCAGAAACCTCCGGATCCAAATGCCACCTCCTCTAGCGATCGGCACCATCTTGTCTTAAAAACACTCCAGATTTCAAATCCATTAACAACAAATTTATCAGGTTTTCCCAACCTACTATCCCGAGTAAAAAAGAACTTATTTTCCCCCTTCTCCAAGTGAGATCTTAGGCAAAAAAAAAATCAAGTACTGGACAAAAATCGAGAGACATTCTAGGACAAAAAACACTAGGAACATGAAAACCTACTATCCGGAAAAAGATCACTCGACTATTTAGACAAACTGGTAATTAGGATACACAAACTAGGTAGCACATCACAAAAGTGAACAATCATACTCTGTCTGCAACCCTAAACTTGATAGAACATAAACACGGCAATTTAGTACTTCGAACCTCGCAACATAAGTTTTTTGAACCTGGCAACTAAGAACTTCAAGCCTGGCAATTACAAACTATAAACTTGGCAATCAAATAGAAACCATCTGTATTTGAACAACCATACACGTGTCTTTAACCCTAAACTTGACTAAACATAAACATCCCAACTGAAAACTTCGAACCTGGCAACTAAGAACTGCAAACCTGACAACTAAGAACTTCAAACATGGCAACTACAAACTACAAACCTGGCATGCAAATAGAAACCATATGTGTTTGAACAACCATACATCTGTGTGCAACCCCAAACATTACTGAACATAAACATGGCAACTAAGAACTTTGAACCTGACAACTAAGAACTTTGAACTTGGCAAGCAAATAGAAGCCATCTGTATTTGAACAACCATACATATGTATGTAAAATTTGACTAAACATAAACATGGCAACTAAGAACTTTGAACTTGGCAACTAAGAACTTCAAACCTGGCAACTAAGAATTTCAAACATGGCAACTACAAATTACAGACCTGGCAAGCAAATAGAAACCATCTGTATTTGAACAACCATACATCTGTCTATAACCCAAAACTTGACTAAACATAAACATGGCAACTAAGAATTTCAAACCTGGCAACTAAGAATTTCAAACCTGGCAAGCAAATAGAAACCAACTAAGAATTTCAAATATAAAAGGTAGAACCTGCCAACTAATTGTAAATCTTGGCAACTAATTCATCGTTCTAACCACGACCTCCACCCATCCATACAATACACGTTTGGTTTGCACTTCTTGTCCATGATAACACCTTGATAGCCGGTGTTTCCTTAAAAATTATCAGCAACTCTGAAAAAAGAAAAATATGGTTATTAACATGTGGTGACTAGCCATGCAAAAACTGGTGACTTAACCATGTTATAAAAAATAAGAAAATAATGGACAGAAATATGCGGTCTCGTGAACAAAAATGCTCACGGTAACTAGTAAGAATAATCTAGGTGACTTAACTCTTCATAATTTGGTGACTTAAAGACTTGTGATGAAAAAATGAACAAATGTCACTGGTAACCACTAACAAAAATCTTGGTGACCAGGCATATATAATTTGGTGACTTGTAAAACTTTGGTAACATGAACAAATGCTCCTGATAAGTAGTAGCCAAAGTCTAGGTGGCTAAACATGATCGAGTCATTTGGTGACTATGAAATAATGTGGTGTAAAAAATGAACAAATGTTCTCGATAACTAGTAACAAGAAATTAGGTGACTAAACATTAACAATTTGGTGACTGACGAAAATTGTGGTGTAAAATGAACAAATGTTCGTGGTAACTAGTAACAATTATCTGGGTTACTAAAACATACATAACTTGATGACTTGGATCATACACATTAAGAAAAAAGAAATATAAACTTCCACTAATCAACCATGCGCAAAAAAAAAAGCACGGCTATAGATAATCATAAAACGCGGTAAACTACAAAAATGAAATTACATGGTAGCTAATACAGTCATATACAAATTTGTGTTACTCTGGCCGGTGGCGGCGGCGTGCCAGCCGACGGCGAGGGAGAGGCAGAGAAGAATAATCCCAACGAAGAAGGGGAAGGTGGTGGCATTGTGGCGGGTGCTCTGGCCACTGGCGACCGCTAACCCTAGCGCGTAGAGGCTGGTCACATCGATAAATGTCCGCTGCCGGCTGATTGGATTTTGGTCCATGGTTTCAGACTACAAACTGAGACTGTTAGAGGCTGATTGGTTTGTAGACCATTCCACTAACACGCTAGAGCCCAAACTAAACCAACTTGAATCAGGAAATCATACCATTCAAACCAATCCAAAAGCAGTCCAATAGAAAAACCAAATTGAAACTGTAGTTCCAGCCCAATTTATTCCCAAGCCTAATGGTGATACTGATACGTCACACGTATTTGCTCTGAATTTTTGTCTATCAATGATCAGTTAAAAGACTTTGGACTTTTTCTCTACAGGCTACAGCTTTGTCTCATTTTATTCATCGGGGAATCAATTTTGGTTCATACCCCAACCATCAAAATCAGATTGCATGCAGGACAAAACACAACACAACCCAGCACATGCATAACCAGTGAGGCATTTTATCGAACAAACTGAAGGCGCCCAAGTATAGGTCGCGGTGAAATACCTCACGCCGACGCGGAAGCTGTCAATCCTGATGGCGATGAAGCATCGTAGGACGAGCACGTCAAAGACAGCAAGCGCCACCCCGTAGTAGATCTCAGCTGTTCCTATTCCCACCAGCACCACTGCCAAGGTAGACATCCACGAGGATGCCGCCGCGCCTACGTGCTAGAGTGGCCGCCGAGGATTCAAGCGTGTCCTGTCGTTGAGGTCGCCACCGCGCCTAGTCGCCAACGTCGTTGCAGATGTCTCCCGCGTGTCGTCCTCTCACCAGCGCTCCGCCGCCGAAGGCGATGTCGTCGAGGTCGCCGGCTCACCTAACCGCCGAGGTCTCCCGCGCGTCGTCCTCTCGCCAGCGCGACGCTGCCGAGGGCGACGTCGTCGAGGTATCCACGTCTCCAAGCCGCCGAGGTTTCCCGCGCGTCGTCCTCTCGTCAGCCCGCCGCTGCCGAGGACGTCGTCGTCGAGGTCGTCGCCTCGCCTAGCCACCGAGGTCTCCATAGCTGCTGCTCGGCCGCCTCGTACGTCTTGATCTCCTGGACCAGCTCCGCCGCTCGCGCCGATGCCGCGTCATGCGGGCTTGCTCCGCCTCGCACGCCACCGTCTCCCTCTACTTCCCCATCTCTGCCATGTCTCTCTCATCTGGGCTGAGCGGTGCTTATCCACTTGACTGTGTGAGCGTGGATATGAACCGGACAGAGAAAGCGTCCACATCGCCCGATTACGGAGCGAGCGGGAATCTTGACGCGCCGGACGCAATGAGTTGCTGGGTCACGTCCCCTTGTTAGATTAACCGATTAATTAACCAGATCAGAAGTCAAGTCAGCGAAAATCCCTCCCAGTCTAACGAAGAACTCGTCCGATCCAGACACGCGCGCGCACGAAAAACTCAACGAGGCCGGAGCTCTGGCGTCGATCTGCTGCCTTCGTCGACCTGGTGGTTTTTCGGATCTCTCAGGTTCGGCCTCCCCTCATCGAATCCCGTGGGCTGTCGGCGGATCCAGCTAAATAATCTGAAGATGGAGGTGTGTTGGGGCTTCGCGGCGACAACGGCGACCGTGGGCGTCCGTCGTGGGTTGTCCGGTGGTCTCCCGCCGGCGGAGGGGCTGACTCCGGCCAAGGACAAGCGAGCTTGTGGAGCGGCGGCGGCAAATCACCGGGCCGTTCCGGCTGTCGGTGTGATCGGGATCCAGGAGTGCTTCGTTGTTTTTCTCTTCTGTTTGTAAGGAACGAATTCCCGATGTAATCCTCTGTCTTTGTCAAAAAAAAAAAAAACTCAGCGAGGCCAATAGAAAAGGATTTTCTGTCTTTCTCATTCTGACGTACGTCCAGCTTGGGAGCCTCTTCGGTCCTCCTAGCTATTCCAATCCAATGTCTGACGGAGGCAAAAAAAAATCTACGTAATTGTCGATCCACTTGCGCACATAGAGGACCGAGCTGCTTCTCGGTCGTAATGACCTTTCACGGTTGGCTGTACCGGCCTTATTATATTGAGAAAATTCCCTACAAGACACTCTGTTAAAATCACGTTTCTTATTTGACACTACTTAAATATTTCTTCCCTTTATGTCTCTTTTCAAATTTTCTTTCCTTTCATGACATTAACATCAGGTCCGTTACACTGTTCTGTTAAAAAATAATCGGTAGGACAAAAATACCCTTGTCTCTATATCGAACCAAAGCAACTTACTAAATCATGCCGGCCAGGCCAGCCGGATCGGCATCTCAACCACGACTGCGAAGACGGCGCCAGCGGCCGGAGCCGAAGCTTCTGGAGCAAGCGCTGGCCGTCCCCGTTCGGCGGCTACATGTGTCCCGGCCGCCGAGCTCACCGCCGAGATCGCCGCACGCTCATGCAGGGTTCCCTTCCCAGGATCCCAACAGCCGCGCAGATCCACGGGGCGAGCTCTCCGGCATGGATCTCGCCGCCCTCACGCGTGGGCTCGGTCTCCTCGGCGCGGTGGAACGGCTACCTCGCCATGGAGGCGCGCGAGGCGGCGGCCGGGCGGTGACGGCCAGGGCCAGGGGCCGCTGCCTCGCGGCCGCCGGTGCCGCGTTGAAACTGTCGTCCGCGTTCCGGGACCTCGTCGTGGAGGCGCGCGGGGCGGCGGCCGGGGCGGTGACGGCTAGGGCCTGGGCGCTCGGGAAGATCCTGGCCGCGCTGTCGTCTTCTTCCCGCTCGACGACGCCTCGCGTCGCTGCGTCGCGTCGCCAGCCTAGCTCAAGACGCTCGTCACCGTGCTCTCCCACGGCGACCTCGCGGCGCGGGCCAGCGCCGCCGTCGTGCTCGCGTCCTCCGCCGACCGGGGCACCGTCGAGGCCATCTCCAGGACGCCCGGCGCGTGCGACGCGCTCGTGGGCCTTGTTCGAAACCCCGTCTCCACGTAGGCCACCAAGGCGGCGCTCCGCCAGTGGCCGAGCTCGGCGTCGTGCACGTCCTTGCGAAGCTCCTCGTGGACGCCGACAAGGGCACCAACGAGAAGGCCCTGGCAGCGCTCGACGGCGTCCTCTGCGCCGACGCGGGCCTCCGGTCCGCGTGCGCGCACCCACTGGTCGTGCCCAAGGATCAGGCCAGCGAGCTGCTCAGAAGGAATACTGGGAAAGAAATTATATGTATAGTTTTTATCACATTATGAGACAGGGGTAAAAAGGTCTTTTCATACCCCTCTCTAACACTGTTTGTTCACAAAATGAACTAGTGTCAAGAAAGAAAATAAATTTTGAGAAGAGACATACAAGGAAGAAATATTTTAGCAGTGTCAAATAAGGAACAAACTTTTAAGGCAGTGTCTTAGAAGGAATTCTCTCTATTATATTACCTGGCTGACTACATGCATGCATGACGTATCGATTTATCCTCATCGTTTACTGTCCAGGCTCTATCATTGCTCTATCATCGCTCACCACTCACCACATCTCTCTACATATATTCCGGAAGTCCGAAGGGATGAGAGCTAAGCTGAGCTGGAGCAAACACACAGGCAAAGTAAAGTGAGGGAGGGAGGAAGATAAGGTCGTGCATGTTCCTCCATGGCGCGGTGCTCTTGCTGATGCTTCTTGCGGCGGTTGCGCATGCTCAACAGACGACGATAACCCATCCGGCCGACGGTGAGCATGCTATCTTAGGTTTCCCCACGTCATTAGTTCCTAATCATCACCAGCTGGCTCCGCTGCTGGAGTCGTAGAATGATCCAATGATTCGTCTTTGTTTTCATCTGTTTGGTCTTTTGTCATTAACTAGCGAACGTGCACGTGCAACGCACGACCTCCACTACTATTCAATATATTTACAATCCATAGAAATACAAAAATATTAACTTTGGTTACTCTCCACACTTGATGCATGATTTTTTTTAAGCCAAAGTGATCCCTGAAGTTTATTTTTCCAATTTCTTCAGTACTTTTTGTGCACCGGGTAGGTTATTCAAGTCATGATACTTGATAATCTTCAACGTACATGAAATAATTTTTTTCATGATAAAAGGAGTGGAGTTTAAGTAGATTGGAGATAACTCTAACTAACGTCTAGGGTCCAAAAAACTCTTAACACACATTTACTATTTATGTCCTAAATAAATCATTTGTTTTCCCAACTCAGCTTGGTAATAGATAGTCTTGTGGATGCCAATGTATTATTGCAACTCATATAAAATTACTGTTGCATGGGAAATAAATGTTGATAACATTATTATAAGTAAATTTTATGGAGAAGTAAATGTTGTGGTCTATTTGCAAGTTACCGTCGCACTGGAATTACATAGCCATGATCTAAACTCCACTGCAGTCTCCTCTTTGTGTGGAGAGAGTTGAGCTGATAAGGTCACTGAGAACTCCTCCAAAGCTGCGCCCTTTGATAGTAGAACGGCATGCTCTGTGGCCATGAAGCCCTTGAGAACCAGTTGCCTGAGTTCCGGATGGCCGCGGATGACGGCCGTGAACTCGCTGCTGTAGCAAGTCATCGATGGGCGCAGGGCAAGGTGAAGATAAGTCAGCCTCTTGCACCGGTTGATGAGCTCCATGATTGGAGCGATTTCGTGTGACCCTTTGCATGTGAGGTCGTCGTAGATATCGGTTATTAGCGTCGTGAACTTGTCGTAGTTGGGGACGTCGAGGAACTGCAGGTCGTCAGGATGGAGGCCCCTTTAGTGCAGGGATCGCATGCGCTGGGTGTGCAACCAGCACGACGCGTCTCGCGTTGTGGCAGCAGATCATGGCGAAGCTCCGCAGGTGGGGGCTGCCGAGGGTGATCTCCGTGGCGCCCGGGCACTACTCCAGCTTGAGGTCGGCGAGGCGCGTGCAGCTCGCGAACAGCTGTTGCAGCACCACGCCCGGCGCCATGATCCGCATGAGGCAGAGCGTCTCCAGCGACGCGGCGATGAGGACGCCGCACGGCAGGTCGAGCGTCCAGTTGGTGAGGCATAGGCGACGCAGCATGTCGCATCGGAAGAGCTGGCGTCGGCGCCGAAGTCGGCTGAGGCCTTGTCGGACCTGCGGCAGCCGGCAGAGCCGATCGTGGCCGATTGGAATTGGTTCCGATCAGGACACCTTCTGTTTTTTAATTTCTTTTAGCGGTGGCAAATATCGTAATTATCACGAAACGAAATAAAATGAACCGGTATGATGACATTAGCAGTATTATGTGATTTGGTGGGAGGGTAAAACGGGCAAAATTAGATTTGTGTTGAGTTGTCAAACATTGGAGCGATCTGCACCGTTGGTCAAATATTGAAGGGTTCAGATTCAATATATCAACACAAGTTTGCTCTTTTAATAGTAGTATGATTAATCTCTAAGCTGCTAGGAGTGTACTTGCGTTTAGTTCAGCGCGTCTTCATCCTTGTCTTGGACACGGGCCAGCCCTTGCCCAGAATGTCTGGCAGAAGCTCCTCGTCATGAACTGGACCGCGTGGCAGGGGCTGGACGCCCTGGTTTGACCGTGCTGCCGGCCGAAGCACACCGTGCATGAGCGGCTCTTCCTCCTGCGCCTACGGCAGCAGCTCCATATCCTGGTCCTTCACTGCGCCATGACCATGGTTACGGACCACGGCCTCCCATGGACGATCTGGTCGCTCTGGCTGCCAGCGGCGAGCACATCATGCATGACCGGATCTTCCTCCAGCGCGAACGGCAGCTGCTGCATGCCCTGCTCCTTCAAAGCACACGGACCATGGACGTCGACCACGTCCTTGCTGCCGACGCCGACCAGTATGTTGGGCATGCCCGGCATCGTCCTCCGGCGCGTAAGCGATGGATGTTGGCTGATCTCTTCGCTGGGCCGACCGCCGACGTAGGAAAGAAACCCGTCGATTGGGCGACCGTAGGGCTTGAAAACAAAACAAACACTAAGTAGGCAGTATCATCAGGACTTGGAGTCGTACTGAACTAAGAAAACCGATACGATCATGACGCGATTGGAGACGGAGACACCCACACGCGTAGGAAACTAACCTAGCGCTCGATCGGTCGTGACGTACTCCCTCCGTTTCAAATTAATTGACTTTCTTTTACCCACATGTGGATGTATCTAGACATGTTACAAGTATAGATACATCCACATTTGGACAAATGAAATTCAATTAATTTGGAACGGAGGGAGTATGAACTAGGTAAAAATTAAAGTCCGAAATTACCCTTTTAATTTTGGATAGAGGGGGGTACACGGAAGCGGAACCCTTGATCGTATGGCTAACAACGCCGGAAAACACTCTCTCCCTTTCCTCGATAAAATTCTATCGTTCTCGTTCCACGCCTCGTTCCCTAGCTATCCAATCCGTGTTTCGGGGGCGTCTGGTCGACGCAACATTTTTGGCAACACACGCAACATCATTTTAGTAATGTTTTTTTCGTCATTTATTGTAGCGAAAAAATTGATGACACACTCATGTAGCAAAAGGCAACGACGTATGAAAAAATATCCAGTTTGGCCGTAGCAAAACATAAAAATCGTGTCCAGTTTGTAATACAACTATGTGCTCAATGCATTCAACAGCGTAGAAAAAACATTTGGAAATCACTTTATAACTATGTGCTCAATGAGAGTGGACTAATGGAACCGGGCTACAATGAGCCTTCTTTTAAACCACAATTTCAAGTTGTAAAAAATTCTGAAGAACTTTCTGCATGTAGACAATGTTGTATACTACCGAAGTGTAAAATCTCAAAAAATAATACCTCGTATTTTGGCAGCGCAAAAATGATAAATCTAAAATTTGAAAGTAGTGAACAGTGCAAAATTTGAATTCTTCCAAATATGTCAAAAAAAATCATTTTCTGTAGCTCCAAACATGAACTATTTTTACTCGATAGTTGCACGTTGATAGAATACAACATTTTTTATTTGCAGTATTTTTTCAGCATTTTTTATAACTTCAAAATGTGGTTTTCATTTTGAAAATAAAGGGCTCCCTGTAGCCCGGGTTCCATTTGTGTTTATCATGTGCTCAATCCTTTTTTAACCCTCTTTTTTGTTTGTGTCACCATCTTTTTTTTGTAGTCTAGATGCTCTCTCTCGGCCGTCAGATCACCATCGACGGCTGAGTAGCAACCTGGCTAGTTGTTTAAACCGTTTTTCTTGCTTGTCTCACAGCAGCGGCGCTGAACGCGGTGTTTGCTAAACTCGGCCAGAAGGCGGACCCGACATGGAACATCAGCGGCGACCCCTGCACCGGCACGCCACAGACAACACCGACATCGATACCAATGACATCTACAGGACCAACATCAAGTGCGAAGTCTGCATAGCCGGCACTGGCAACACATCCGTCTGCCGCATCACCAAGCTGTAAGTGCTCTTCCTAGGCCCCAAGCCTGTTCGATGGAATGCCAGATCCAGCGGCAGCTCCGTTCCTCGCATCAATGCCAACGATCGGTTGATCGATAGGGCGTTAGCTGATGAGATGCTTGCGATGCAGGAAAATATACGAAATGGACGCGGTTGGTCCCATTCCGGAAGAGCTCCGGAACCTCACAGAATTGACCAACCTGTATGAATCTCAACTTGCACATGTAGAATTAATAGTCTATATTTGTAACATGGAGAAGTTTGTTTTGGCTTGAGGAAACTAGAATATGATTGCTTATTTGTGGCGATTTCATTTAGTAAAACCGTCAACAATATCGACTAGCTACTTATAGTCGCTATGATACTCTGTTATGCTTAATAGATAGAGACGTTCCATATAATATTCCATTTTCTCACAAAATTCAATTTTGTTTCAGGATTTTGTCACGAAATCACCTAACAGGGCCTTTGCCATCGTTCATTGGGCAGTTGACTAATCTACAATACCTGTGAGATTCACAACTCAAAACATTATTGCATCAAGTGAATAATTTTATTTCTTGGCATATAATCTCACATTTTATCTCTTCAACATATAAGGACTTTCGGTTCCAATGCATTATCCGGACCTGTACCACCGGAGCTCGGGAACCTTTCCAAACTTCTATCGTTGTAAGAAATATATTTTCATAAATTTATGACTGTATTTTAGCATTCAACTTTAGAGTCAAATTCGGTTTGAAGGATAACTATGATGGTAGCCCTTCATGCTTTTTGGAATATAAATCTTGCTTGTCTAACTTGGAATTTTTGGTGTATTTTAGGAGCATTATGGGAAACAATTTTAGTGGCTCGCTTCCATCTGAACTGGGAAACCTGGCAAACCTTCAGCAACTGTACATATTTATTGAATTCTCGGGACTCTATTTTTCTTCTGCCAAGCTTGTTATCTTTTTGCTTGGATCAGTCAGCTCCTTGCCTAATCTGTATTGTCTCTGTATTTCTCAATTACAGATACAGTGACAGTGCTGGCCTTAGTGGTCCACTGCCATCATCACTTCGAAGCTTACGGAAATGAATAAATTGTATGCCTATAGTTGATTTTTTGTTGATATACTGTAATATTTCACGCCATTCAATCTTATGTAGCTCTTCTCTTTGTTTAGGTGGGTGTCAGATAATGATTTTACTGGGAAAATACCAGATTATATTGGAAGCTGGAGTAAATTAGCAGAGCTGTAAGATCACTTTGTTCTCAGTCATACCAATTCTCAAAACGTGAAGATACTCCATGTTGTGTACACTATTCAAAGAATACTTACTTCATGGAAGTTTGGAAGAATATTCGTGCATTTTGTTGTTGTTATCTAGAAGTTGAGCTTTAGTTTGTGTAAAAATAAACTAGTGTTGAAGTGTGAGATTCATTTTAAATAGTTTTTTCTTGGGTCTTTAAGGCCGGCATTCTTCCATTCGATTAGATAGAAAGTATTTCTTTACAAGAGAGTCTCAAGAGAGACTAAGAAAAACTTAAAAAGAAGTAAAACGAAAAAAATGCAAAGCACAAAAAACCTAATTGTCTTAGTGTCAGAGATAGCATTTGTAGTTACCTTTCCTGAACGTGCTGAATTTCCATCAGTGGCCTCTTAAGAAATAGTCCATTTAAGGCTTCAGACATCAGATGAGTGCTCGATTAACATTGGATCTTGCTTTGCCGATTATCCATTAGTTGGTTGCTAGTTTCAGATAGTTCAGGTGGTAGTATCAATAAGCATTGAATTCACTTTGTTTTTCTTCCAAGGAACAGAGAAACCTGTTCGTTCACAACTAGGTTGCTGCATTTGTCAGGAAATAATGTATGACTAACAAGAACTATGGGATTGCAGGAGGTTTCAAGGCAATTCTTTTGACGGTCCAATTCCATCTAGTCTTTCCAATCTTGACCAATTGACAAGCTTGTAAGTGCCTATTTCCAGTGATAATAGCTAAATGTGCTTCTTAAATGTAAAGTTGCAGAAGGGAAAACTAATAATCTACTTCTTTGGTGTAGACGAATTGGTAATATATTGAATGGAAGCTCTTCTTCGCTGGCATTCCTCAGTAATCTGACATCTTTGAGCACCCTGTATGCATGTCCTTTCATTCAGTTAATGGCTCAAACTTCAGTTATAAATCTCCAAGTTCAACCCTAAAACATGTCATATGCAGGGTTTTAAGGAACTGCAGGATATCTGATAAGCTCGTAGCAATAGACTTTTCAAAGTTCACGAATTTAAAATTACTATAAGAATTTTGTTGCGACAATGATGCCCTTCATGCAAGATACTTAAATGCATTACCATGGATTATACACTAGCTGATGACATCTTTTCCTTCTCGCCTTTTCATTATTATAGGGATTTGAGTTTCAATAATATCACAGGACAAGTACCACAAACCTTGTTGAATCTGAACTCACTCGGCTTCTTGTATGGACTCTCTTAACTTGCAGGTGTATTTGTACAAAAGGAAGATTTAATCATTCTTCTTGCTAATCTTTATGAATTTTGTTTTGACTAGATTTCTTGGGAATAATAGCCTTTCAGGAAGCCTTCCAAGCTCAAAAGGATCATCACTTAATAATTTGTATGGTAATGTGGTTCAGTTTTACTTAGACAATAAAATTAGTGGGGTGCTGATGCAATTTCTAATGGTGCTCTCATTCTATTATTTTGAAGAGATTTTTCTTACAACCAGCTCTCTGGAAGCGTTCCTTCTTGGGCTAGAAATTAACAACTGTAAGTTCCAAGTTCTAAAATTCCCGTTACAGTCTGAACCAATCCAGCCTAGCTAAGGGCTTGTATGGTCTAATTAGGCTCCTGCGCTGACTTATTAGGCTTATACGCAAGCATAACACATAAGATAAGCTAGATTCCTATTTGCTAAATCTGAAACGTTGTTTTGGTGCACCTAGTAAGTATTTATAAAAAAGTTATAATGCCTATGGCTCTTATTCTTTGTGAAGTGAGATATTAGTATTACAGCCTAGCAGAAAAGTGAGCCATTATTTAGGAGTAACTTAAGTTTTAGTAGTTAAGCTATAGTATATAAGTTCTAAATATGCTATAAAGTATGAACATTGCATTCTAATTTTTGCCTGTTGTTCATCCTATTTAGGAATCTGGTGTCAAACAATTTCGTGGCAGATGGTTCCAGCAACAGGTTCGTCAACATTTCAGTATCTCCCAAGACCTTCAAGTTGATAACTAGGTTCCCTCAGCTTGTATTTTGGGTTCAAAATTTCACTTTGTTACATTTGCAGCGTATTACCTACGGGGTGGGGGTGCCTTCAGCGGAATACACCATGTTTTCTTGGTTCTCCACAGTGTGAGACTTCTGCATTTTGAAATTAGAAGCATGTGCCTACTCGAGGAACTATAGACCGACAACTGCTGTTTTGATAAACTAATACCAGTCTTAAATAATTTAACATGCTTGCAGCTTCTTCCTTCGTTGTGGACTGTGGCAGTACACAATCCGTATCAAGCTCAGATAATTCTGTGTATGAACCTGATGGTGCCAGTCTTGGAGCTGCGTCAATTTATGTTACAGGAGCGCCAACATGGGGTGTGATACGTCTCCAACGTATCCATAATTTCTGCTGTTCCATGCTTATATTATACCATTTGCTACATGTTTTATATACACTTCATATCACTTTTATGCATTTTCTGGGACTAACCTATTAACAAGATGCCACAGTGCCAGTTCCCTGTTTTCTGCTGTTTTTGGTTTCAGAAAGTTACTTCTGGAAATATTCTCGGAATTGCACGAAACAAAAGGCCAGTCCCTATTTTTCCAGCACGTACACGGAGTCCGAAGGAGAGACGAAGAGAGCCACGAGGTGGCCAAACCACACCGGCGCGGTGGGCCCCCGCCGCGCCTGGTGGTTTGGGCCCCTCGGGGGTCCGCCGACATCGCCCCTTCGCCTATTTATTCCCCGAGACGCGAAAACCCTAAAACACCGAGCCTTTCATCCAGAACATATTCGCTGCCGCCGCCGTCGTCAACCCTAACTCGGGGGGTTCTGAAGCTCTTCCCGGCACCCTGCCGGAGAGGGGAATCATCACCGGAGGGCTCTACATCGCCATGCCCGCCTCCGGAGTGATGCGTGAGTAGTTCATCCTTGGACTATGGGTCCATAGCAGTAGCTAGATGGTTGTCTTCTCCACTTGTGCCATCATGTTTAGATCTTGTGAGCTGCCTATCATGATCAAGATCATCTTATTGTAATGCTACATGTTGTGTTTGCTGGGATCTGACTTATATTGATACCTATGTGGAGCTGAATATTATATTATCATGTCTATGTCATTTGTGATCTTGCATGCTCTCCGTTACTTGTTGAAGCCTTGGCCAAGTGAATACTTGTAACTCCAAGAGGGGGTATTTATGCATGATAGTTGGGTTCAACCTCTATTTAACCTGGGATAGTGACAGCAAGTTCTAAGGTTGTAGATGTGTTGTTGCCACTAGGGGTAAAACAGCAATGCTTTATTCAAGGATGAATGTATTGTTTACATTACGCACATTACTTAATGCAATTGTCTGTTGCTTGCAACTTAATACTGGAAGGGGTACGGATGTTAACCGGAAAGTGGACTATTTAGGCATAGATGCATGCTGGATAGCGGTCTATGTACTTTGTCGTAATGCCCAAATGAATCTCATAGTAGACACCACAGCTCACACATGCATGTTATATGCACTTATCAATTGTCAATTGCCCAGCTGTAATTTGTTTACCCAGCATGTTAGTTATCTTATTGGAGAGACACCACTAGTGAACTGTGGACCCCGGTCCATTCTTTTACATCTGAAATACAATCTACTGCAATCATTGTTCTCTACTGTTTTATGCAAACAAACATCATTTCCATTCGATACGTTTAACCCTTTGTTTTCAGCAAGCCGGTGAGATTGACAACCTCACTGTTAAGTTGGGGCAAAGTAATTTGATTGTGTTGTGCAGGTTCCACGTTGGCACCGGAATCCCTGGTGTTGCGCCGCACTACACTCCTTCACCAACACCTTCGAAGCAAACCTCGTTTTCCTACTGGTTCGATTAAACCTTGGTTTCATACTGAGGGAAAACTTACTGCTGCACTCATCATACCTTCCTCTTGGGGTTCCCAACTGACGTGTGACGTACAAGCATTGTTTCTGGCACTATTGCCGGGGAGATATTCCCTCGTCAACTAGAGCCACCAACACGTTTTCTGGCGCCGTTGCCGGGGAAAACGAATTGCTTCTGCAAGGGGAGTCTCTCACACCCAATCTCTTTACTTTGTTATTTGTCTTGCTTAGTTTATTTTTATTTAGTCTTGTTTGCTCTCTTTATCAAAAACACAAAAAAATTAGTTACTTGTTTAATTCAGTTTGATTTTGTTTTTCAAAATGAGTACTCCTGAGAACACTAAGTTGTGTGACTTCACTAGCACAAACAACAATGATTTCATATGCACTCCTATTGCTCCACCTGCTTCTACAGCAGAATTTTATGAAATTAAACCTGCTCTATTAAATCTTGTTATGAAAGAGCAATTTTCTGGTGTTAGTACTGATGATGCTGCTGCCCATCTTAATAACTTTGTTGAACTTTGTGAAATGCAAAAGTATAAGGATATGGATGGGGATATTATAAAACTGAAACTTTTTCCTTTCTCCTTGAGAGGAAGAGCTAAAGAATGGTTGCTTTCTTTGCCTAGAAATAGTATTAATTCTTGGACAAAATGCAAAGATGCTTTCATAGGGAAATATTATCCTCCTGCTAAGATTATATCCTTGAGAAGTAGCATTATGAATTTTAAACAACTTGATAATGAACATGTTGCTCAAGCTTGGGAAAGAATGAAATCTTTGGTGAAGAATTGTCCCACTCATGGACTGACTACTTGGATGATCATCCAAACCTTTTATGCAGGATTAAATTTTTCCTCAAGGAACTTATTGGATTCAGCCTCTGGAGGAACCTTTATGTCCATCACTTTAGGTGCAGCAACAAAGCTACTTGATGATATGATGATCAACTATTCCGAATGGCACACCGAAAGAGCTCCTCAAGGTAAGAAGGTAAATTCTGTTGAAGAAACCTCCTCTTTGAGTGATAAGATTGATGCTATTATGTCTATGCTTGTGAATGGTAGATCTCATGTTGATCCTAATAATGTTCCTTTAGCTTCATTGGTTGCTCAAGAAGAGCATGTTGATGTAAACTTCATTAAAAACAACAACTTCAACAACAATGCTTATAGGAATAATTTTGGTAGCAACAATTATAAGCCTTATCCTTCAAATGGTTATGGCAATTCTTATGGTAATTCCTACAGCAACAATAGAAGTGTGTCCTCTGATCTTGAAGCTATGCTTAAAGAATTTATTAGCACACAAAAAGCTTTCAATAAAACTGTTGAGGAAAAGTTTGAAAAAATTGATGATCTTGTCTCTAAAGTTGATAGTCTTGCTCATGATGTTGAAATTCTAAAACTGAAAGTTATGCCTAATGAAGTTAAAGATATAAGTCATTTGCTACAGCAAATGCCATCCAAGTTCGAATTGATAATAATATTAGGATGTTGGCTGAATTGCATGCTAGGTGGGAAAAAGAGGAAGAACTTGAAAAAGAGAATAGTATAGTTAGAGTTTGTACTATCACCACCACTAGTAATGCTAATGTTTCACATGCTAGTAAGCCTCCTACTATTGATGGTAATGTTATTGGTGTTGGTAATGTCTCTACTACTTCTGCAAAGCGTTTGAAATTGCCTAAAACTGCTGAAACTTTTTCTGATAAAAGTGCTGAAATTTTTCAAACTATTGGAGACAATGGTTCCACCACCATTGACAATAATGATTTTGATTTTGATGATTGTAACATCTCTGAAGTTATTATGTTCTTGCAAAAATTAGCTAGAAGTCCCAATGCTAGCACTATTAATTTGGCTTTTACAAAGCATATTACAAATGCTCTTTTGCAAGCTAGGGAGGAGAAGTTGAAACTTAAAGCTTCTATTCCTAGGAAATTAGAAGATGGTTGGGAACCCATCATTAAGGTAAAGGTGAATGATTTTATTGCAATGCCTTGTGTGATCTTGGTGCAAGTATTTCGGTTTTGCCCAAGAAGCTTTATGATATTCTTGATTTGCCACCTTTGGAACATTGTTATTTGGATGTTTTTCTCGCTGATAATGCTATGAAGAAACCTTTGGGGCGAGTTAATGATGTTTTTATTACAGTAAACAATAACCTTGTCCCCGTTGATTTTATTGTTATGGATATTGAATGCAATGCATCTTGTCCTATTGTTTTGGGAAGACCTTTTCTTCGAACTGTTGGTGCCATCATTGATATGAAAGAAGGTAATATAAGGTACCAATTTCCTCTCAAGAAAGGTATGGAACACTTCCCTAGGAAGAGAATGAAGTTACCTTTTGACTCTATTGTTAGAGCAAGTTATGATGTTGATGCTTCTTCTCTTGACAACACTTGATTTTCACTTTCTGCGCCTAGCTGAAAGGCGTTAAAGAAAAGCGCTTATGGGAGACAACCCATCGTTTTTATTTGCTGTTATTTTTGTTTTCTTTGAGTCAAGGAGTTTTGTTACTTCTGTAGCAACTCCTTTGTATCTTTATTTTATCGCAATGTTGTGCCAAGTAAAGTTCTATATTGAAAGTTGATGCAAGATTTGGATTTCTGCGCAGTGACAGATTTTTAGCTGTCACGGATTTGAGCTTATCTCCCTGTAGAAAATTCAAAAAATTCTGAGAAAAATCACGCATATTCCTGAGATATGTACGCAACTTTCATTATTTTAGGCCAGATCCATCTGAGCAACTTAAGTGCCTCGAAAAAATTCGTCATTCCAGACTGTTCTGTTTTTGACAGATTCTGCCTTTTGTTTTGCATTCGCTCTTTTACTGTGTTTGTGTGGATTTCTTTGCTCCACAAAGCATTGGTGGCTGTAGCTAATGTCCAGAAGCTTTGGGATTGATTGTATCATTACAGAATATGAGAATTTTTGATTATGCACTAACCCTCTAATGAGAACTGTCTTGAGTTTGGTGTGAAGGAAGTTTTCAAGGATCAAGCGAGAAGGGTGATATTATGTGATCAAGAAGAGTGAAAAGCCTAAGCTTGGGGATGCCCCCGTGGTTCATCCCAACCATATTCAGAGAGACTCAAGCGTCTAAGCTTGGGGATGCCCAAGGCATCCCCTTCTTCATCAACAAACTTATCAGGTCATCTCTAGTGAAACTATATTTTAATTCTTTCACATCTTATGCGCTTTACTTGGAGCGTCTGTGTGTTTTTATTTTTGTTTTTGTTTGAATAAATTCGGATCCTAGCAATCCTTGTGTGGGAGAGAGACACGCTCCGCTTTTTCATGTGAATACTCATGTTCTTCACTTATATTTGTTGAGTATTCTTAACTAGCTACTGCAGTGCTTTTAGCTCCTGTTTTTCATGCATCTCTTCGAGCTGTTAGCACTTGTTTATAAATACTCTCTTGCTGCATTATATTATCATTTGGAGAGTTTATGTTTAAATAAATTGATTGGTGTTTGTTTGGAAGAAAGAAAATGCTACATGTAGTAGTTGGTATTGGAAAAGACATATGCATTCTTGTAGATCATTGTCTTGTTTGATTTGATGCTTTGCAATTGTTTTGAGCTCTCAAGTAGATCATGTTTAAGCTCTTGCATCATGTAGTTAAAGCCTAGTAGTGGAGAACTACCGTAGAGCTTGTTGAGACTTGGGATGCATATTTGTTCTCTCTAAGGTCTAGATATTTTCTGGTAAAATGTTTGAGCAACAAGGAAGACAGTGTAGAGTCTTATAATACTTGCAATATGTTTTTATGTGATTCTTGCTGTACCGGTTTATACTTGTGTTTGCTTCAAACAACCTTGCTAGCCTAAACTCTGTACTGAGAGGGAATGCTTCTCGTGCATCCAAAACTTGAGCCAAAACCCATGCCATTTGTGTCCACCATACCTACCTACTATGTGGTATTTCCTGCCATTCCAAGTAAATATTTCATGTGCTACCTTTAAACTATTCAAAACTTTATTACTCCTTATTTGTGTCAATGTTTTATAGCTCATGAGGAAGTATGTGGTGTTTTATCTTTCAATCTTGTCATTTACTTCTGACAGACTTTCACCTGGACTAGTGGCATATACATCCGCTTATCCAATAATTTGCAAAAAGAGCTGGCAACGGGGTGCCCAGCCCCAATTAATTACAACTTTCATTAATAATTCTCTTCACATGTTTTGCCCTGATTTATCAGTAAGCAACTTAATTTTGCAATAGACACTCCTCCATGGTATGTGAATGTTGGAAGGCACCCGAGGATTCGGTTAGCCATGGCTTGTGTAAGCAAAAGGTTGGGAGGAGTGTCATCTATAAAGAAACTAAAATACATGTGTAAACAAAAGAGAAGAGGGATGATCTACCTTGCTGGTAGAGATAACGTCCTTCATGGGAGCCGCTCTTTGAAAGTCTGGTTGACAAGGGGGTTAGAGTGCCCACTACCATTCGTTGACAACAACAAACACCTCTCAAATACTTATTTTGTGCTCTCTATATGCTTTCGAAAACTTAAAAAGCTCTAGCACATGATTTAATCCCTGCTTCCCTCTGCGAAGGGCCTATCTTTTACTTTATGTTGAGTCAGTTTACCTACTCCTTTCTATCTTAGAAGCAAACACTTGTGTCAACTTTGTGTGCATTGATTCTTACATATTTACTTATTGCACTTGTTATATTGCTTTATGTTGACAACTATCCATGAGATATACATGTTACAAGTTGAAAGCAAATGCTGAAACTTAATCATCCTTTGTGTTGCTTCAATGCCTTTTACTTTGAATCTATTGCTTTATGAGTTACCTCTTATGCAAAACTTTTTGATGCTTGTCTTGAAAGTACTATTCATGAAAAGTTTTTGCTTATATGATTCATTGTTTACTCTTTATCTATTTGTTAGCAAACTATAGATCATTGCTTTGAGTCACTTCATTCATGACATGAGCCTTGCAATATATTGATCAAGATTGTGTGAAAGCATGTCTCCTCAGAAATTATTTGTTGTTATCGTTTTACCTACTCGAGGACGAGTAGAACTAAGCTTGGGGATGCTTGATACGTCTCCAACGTATCCATAATTTCTGCTGTTCCATGCTTATATTATACCATTTGCTACATGTTTTATATACACTTCGTATCACTTTTATGCATTTTCTGGGACTAACCTATTAACAAGATGCCACAGTGCCAGTTCCCTGTTTTCTGCTGTTTTTGGTTTCAGAAAGTTACTTCTGGAAATATTCTCGGAATTGCACGAAACAAAAGGCCAAGTCCCTATTTTTCCAGCACGTACACGGAGTCCGAAGGAGAGACGAAGAGAGCCACGAGGTGGCCAAACACACCGGGCGGGTGGGCCCCCGCCGCGCCTGGTGGTTTGGGCCCCTCGGGGGTCCGCCGACATCGCCCCTTCGCCTATTTATTCCCCGAGACGCGAAAACCCTAAAACACCGAGCCTTTCATCCAGAACATATTCGCTGCCGCCGCCGTCGTCAACCCTAACTCGGGGGGTTCTGAAGCTCTTCCCGGCACCCTGCCGGAGAGGGGAATCATCACCGGAGGGCTCTACATCGCCATGCCCGCCTCCGGAGTGATGCGTGAGTAGTTCATCCTTGGACTATGGGTCCATAGCAGTAGCTAGATGGTTGTCTTCTCCACTTGTGCCATCATGTTTAGATCTTGTGAGCTGCCTATCATGATCAAGATCATCTTATTGTAATGCTACATGTTGTGTTTGCTGGGATCTGACTTATATTGATACCTATGTGGAGCTGAATATTATATTATCATGTCTATGTCATTTGTGATCTTGCATGCTCTCCGTTACTTGTTGAAGCCTTGGCCACGTGAATACTTGTAACTCCAAGAGGGGGTATTTATGCATGATAGTTGGGTTCAACCTCTATTTAACCTGGGATAGTGACAGCAAGTTCTAAGGTTGTAGATGTGTTGTTGCCACTAGGGGTAAAACAGCAATGCTTTATTCAAGGATGAATGTATTGTTTACATTACGCACATTACTTAATGCAATTGTCTGTTGCTTGCAACTTAATACTGGAAGGGGTACGGATGTTAACCGGAAAGTGGACTATTTAGGCATAGATGCATGCTGGATAGCGGTCTATGTACTTTGTCGTAATGCCCAAATGAATCTCATAGTAGACACCACAGCTCACACATGCATGTTATATGCACTTATCAATTGTCAATTGCCCAGCTGTAATTTGTTTACCCAGCATGTTAGTTATCTTATTGGAGAGACACCACTAGTGAACTGTGGACCCCGGTCCATTCTTTTACATCTGAAATACAATCTACTGCAATCATTGTTCTCTACTGTTTTATGCAAACAAACATCGATACGTTTAACCCTTTGTTTTCAGCAAGCCGGTGAGATTGACAACCTCACTGTTAAGTTGGGGCAAAGTAATTTGTTGTGTTGTGCAGGTTCCACGTTGGCACCGGAATCCCTGGTGTTGCGCCGCACTACACTCCTTCACCAACACCTTCGAAGCAAACCTCGTTTTCCTACTGGTCGATTAAACCTTGGTTTCATACTGAGGGAAAACTTACTGCTGCACTCATCATACCTTCCTCTTGGGGTTCCCAACTGACGTGTGACGTACAAGCATTGTTTCTGGCACTATTGCCGGGGAGATATTCCCTCGTCAACTTAGAGCCACCAGGGTGTTAGCAATGTTGGAAGTTTCATGGATGCAACTAATGGAAGTTATACAATCTACAGTTCAAATCAGTTCGTGAATACACTTGATACAGAATTTTTCCGGGAGTGCAAGGATGTCTCCATCATCCTTAAGATACTTTGGTATTGGACTAGAGAATGGAAACTATACAGTTACACTTCACTTTGCAGAGTTCAGCTTCCCAGACACTCGGTCTTGGAAGAGTGGAGGTAGAAGGGTTTTCGATATATATGTCCAGGTAGGTTCCCGTTGTTAAGTGACAACATTACTCTTAGATTATAAGCCAATCATATGTTTCTTCTTATTTGTATAGGGTGTGTGTAAGGAACAGAACTTTGACATAAGGAAGGCCGCAGGCGGGAAATCTTACACAGCTGTAAAGAAGCAGTACATTGTTCCTGTCACTAAGAACTTTCTTGAGATTCATCTCTTCTGGGCTGGCAAGGGCACCTGTTGCATCCCTATTCAAGGCTTCTACGGGCCCGTGATCTCAGCTTTGAGTGCAACACCAAGTACACCCCTTAACTTGAAACAATGGTTTTTTTACTGGCGACCTCTCTCCACAAATATAAGACAGTTTGGTGAGCTGTTTTAGTCTACCAAAATGTCTTATATTTGGGGACAGAGACAGTACCATTTATTCTCTAGGTTAACATGGTAGAAACACATATCGAAGTTAAGCTGAGTGCAATATTATGCGCCTTGAAATAAAGCAACCGAAAATACTAGAGCATCAATATGAAATGGCACGACGGTTATTTATTTAGGGGTAACTACGGAACGTCCACATGCAAATTAGCTTCACATTGCATGCATGCAAGTAAGACAAAACTGTAGATGTCAGATTCACTCTATTTTCAAGAATTCAAAATGTTTAATTCTCAAATGGCCCATTGGAAGAGATGAGCGTATGGTAAGGAAGCAAGCGGGGTTGAGTGATTCAGATCAGCCTAAGAGTAAAACTGGAACGTTCAACAAATAAATTTCTCGATATGAGAATGATGGTATATACTAAACATATTTCATTTAGTCCTTCCTGTACTCGTAGCTGTTATAGAGGTTTTCATCATAGCCTGTCAAGTTTTGCTGAAACTAAAGGATTCAGATATTGTTCGTTGAAATGAATGAGAAGTAGGATAAAATAATCAATTTTTCTATTGGCTCTACCATATTAACTATTACACTGATTAAACATTCACAAGAAAACTAGTAAATTAAATATACTGAACAAACTACTCAGGAATACTAGGTTTGAGTTTAGATTTCTGTGAAAAACTTTTAGAGAATTGAAATTCCTAATAGATGTATAGCCTAATATTTAAGCCATAATACATCAACCAGTTTACATACAATCATACCTTTCATTCAACCTCACTTGAAATATACTGACTTTGTTTACATCACATTTCTAACTAGTGGGCTTTCTGTCAGATTTCACCCCTACAGTACGTAATGCTGCGGCAAACAAGAAAGGTAGTAAAACAGGTGTGATTGTCGGAGCAATAGTTGGTCTTGCAGTTTTAGGATTCTTAGCATTTTCTGGAATCTTTGTTTGGAGGCAGAAAAAGAGAAAACTATCGTTGGAGCTAGAAGGTATGCGATACACCAGGACCACACTGTAATCTAACTGGGCAAAGGAGCATTTGAAGTAAACTCGTTATATCTTTTGTGATGTCTTGCAGAGCTCTACTGTATTGTGGGAAGACCTAATGTCCTCAGCTATGGGGAACTGAGGTCAGCTCCTGATAATTTCAGTTCTAATAACCTTCTTGGTCAAGGAGGATATGGGTCGGTTTTTAAGGTATGTTCATGCCATACATAGTCTTGAATTTTCTTTAAAGTAGGGATGTAAACTGTACGGATAAATTCCGCACCGAATCCGCACCCGTATCCGTTTTTAAGGATATGATATGTAATTATGGAAATCCGACGGATACATATGCGGATAAGGATATTCGTTAGGCAGATATCCGACGGATATGGTAGAGGATATGGTATGCTATTATCCAACAGATGCGGATTATCCGCCATTCTTTGCGGATTGTCCGATATAATCTATTCGTATAATCAGATTTATTAGCTTGTTTAGTTAGTATAAATATCCAAATCCATTAGCACATTAAACTAATCACCCGATTATTTCTCTCCGTATATAACTAATCCTACCATACTGCGATTTATACTCGGTAATCATATAGAAGTATTCGTTCCAACCATGACTTGCATCATGCACACGTACATTTTTGTCACTTTGTAGTGTTATGTGATTGGATAATTCTTTTGTTAAAAAAATTCACGATAAAATTTTGTTTCTTTGTATTTATTTATTCTCTACTTAGTAATTTTATCCGGTCCACATCCGCTCCGTTCCCGATCCGTATCCGGTCGTTATCCGATCCGCTTCGAATCTGACAAAACAATATCGAAAAGGATATGGAAACAGCATTATCCGATCCGATCCGATTCGTTTACACCCTACTTTAAAGTTTTCCTCGCTGAAGTAATTTCCAATAAGCTACTAGCACAAGTAAATATCAGAAGGCAAACCTGTTTATACATGTTACTTCTGTATTTTTAGTTTCTCCACATAGCGTATCTAGAGCAAATGATGTTTCACAATGTGGACCTGAAACTTCTTGTTAAAAATGTTGTTTCCTTTTTGCAGGGGAAGTTAACTGATGGTAGATTTGTGGCAGTGAAGCAGCTGTCTGAAACATCTCACCAGGGTAAAAAGGAATTTGCGACGGAAATCGAAACTATATCTCGGGTGCAGCACCGTAATCTCGTGAAGCTGCATGGTTGCTGCCTTGAGGGCAATAAGCCATTACTGGTTTATGAGTATCTAGAGAATTGAAGCCTGGACCGTGCTCTGTTTGGTACAAATTATGTTGATTGACCCACTTACAAATATGCAAACTCAGGCTTAGTGTACACAACTAAAAACTGAAATCCACATCTGCAGGGAAAGGGAGGTCAAACCTAGACTGGCCAACGCGCTTTGATATATGCTTAGGCATTGCAAGAGGGTTGGCCTATCTTCATGAAGAATCTAGCATCCGTGTCGTGCACAGGGACATAAAGGCCAGCAATGTCTTACTTGATGCCAATCTCAATCCGAAGATCTCAGATTTTGGACTCGCGAAACTTTACGATGACCAGGAGACACATGTCAGCACGAAAGTTGCTGACACATTGTAAGTGCATTTCTGTTTTGATAACCTTCATGTTTACCTACTATTTTCATATGTATGGTAATGACATTTATCCTCTCCTTGTCAAGTGGTTATCTCGCACCTGAGTATGCCATGAGAGGTCATGTGACAGAGAAGGTTGATGTGTTTGCATTTGGCGTTGTGGTATTGGAGACTTTAGCTGGAAGACCAAACTATTACACTACTGAGGACGAAAACAAGGTTTATATTTTCGAATGGGTAAGCTCACTGAGGAACTTCATGCCTCAGTAGTCTCTGTGATATCAGTAAAACCCATAATTAAATTCATAGTATTGGAAATGTAGAGCTCACATGCCTTGACATAATTATAAATCAAACCCTCTCAACACAGTTTTGCATATGTGAGTGCTGCATCATGTAGAACCGTAGTGGAGTAGTTCAAGATTTAGTCTGCTAAAATTGTCTATGGTACTTGAACAGTGAACACAATGTTCTGAATTTTAGCTTACCATCTGGACGCTTTCAGGTCTGGGCACTTTACGAGGACGGCCACCCTTTGGACATGCTAGACCCCGGGCTGGAGGACTTCGACAGCGAGGAGGTTCTCCGGGCCATCAAGGTGGCGCTCGTGTGCACCCAGGGCTCGCCCCACCAGCGGCCGCCAATGTCGAGGGTGGTGGCGATGCTGACGGGCGACATCGAGGCGCCCGACTGGGTGCCCAAGCCAGCTACATCACGGAGTGGCAGATCAAGGGCGGCAGCGACACCAACTACATGGGCTCCGACGTCAGCGGGCAATCGAGCTCGGCGCCAAGGTTCCTAGCCTCCGCCATCGATGAAGGCCGTTGATCAATGATCCCTATTGTGGATCAATCGGTCCACTGCTACTTCTCGCTGTACAAATTCGTTTAGAACGCATATATTTTGCAGATGGTGTCGCTACCGTCGGTACTTTTGCTTGAGATGTTTCCTACTTGTAGTGTGTAGTAGTAGGCTAGTAGCAGATACAGTTGTACGTGACGCGTACGTGTTTATCCTTGCATCTGTCCGTCCGTGCCAACACGCGTCATGCCAGTACCTGCCACAACTAAATTCAGCGCAACAACAGAAGTCAACCAAGATCCCTCCCTGTCTTTTACAAAGAACTCGTCCGATCGAGACACGCGCCGCGCTGCTCCGACTGCTGCAGTGCTCCATGCGGCGGTTGACCATGCGCAGCAGGCGGCGCCTACGAAAACCATGGATCCATCAGACAGTGAACGTGCCTGATTTCTTTCATCTTTCCTCAAACTAGGACGGAGTGTTTGCTTTCCCACACTGTTCTTTCCTGAATCATGATGGAACCCTAAACCGTCTTCAACCTCTGTAAGTCTGTATTGCTTCGCATACGTAGTCTACTTGTTTCTCCTGAACTTTTTTTTCCATCGTTCCCATATTATGCCGATACATGCATGACATGTCATGCCAGCACCTGTCCTAGTTGATAATCTATATCTATACCTAATAATAAAAGCAGTAAGACTTCTTCTCCTGCGACACTTTTGTTTCCGGTTTTGCCCTCCCACCAAATCTCATATAACGCAGCAATGCCATTGAACCGGTTTGTTTCACTTATTTACCGAAACTGCCACCGCTAAACAGACCAAGAAATTCCTCCTCCCGACCTTCTCTCTTGGTGGCGCGGGACCTCTCGGCGGTAGGAGTACGGCGCGCGGCCACGGTCGGGTGGAGCGGCGCAGCCTCCAGCTATGGGAACAGTGCGCTGCTACCGTCGGGAGGGGAACAGGGCGCGGGCATCCGGCGAGGCAAAGGAGGCGCGGCCACCGTAGGGGCGAGAGGAGGACAGCCGCTAGTGGGGGGGGGGGGGGTGGGGAGTCGGGTGCCGCCAGCATCTGCTCGTCGTCGCCTGCAGCTCAACATCATGTGCGGCAGCCGCCCAACCCCGCTTTAACCGTCGTCGGCGCGGAGGGAGGCGTGGACCGACATGATCGACGGGAACAAGCACGCCTGGCCGTTGAGGTGCTCCGCCTCGAGGTCCAGGAGGTGTGGTGATCGGAGCTTGGCGCGGGCACAATGGGAGCCCGGGCGTCGACAGTGTGATGAACCTCGGGCAGCTAGGGCGCTAGGCCACGGCGTCGGTGGCCAGGAGCCCAGGAGAGATAGGGAGGGTCCTGATTGCGAAAATACATATGGGGCGGGGATGTAGGAGGAAAACGACCAACTGATTTTTTTCTTTTTTATACTATTATTAAAAGAGCAAACATGTGACGGAGATATTAAATTGTAGTTGTTCATTATCTGATCTACGCATCAGATCCTTCCAACAGTGTTGAGCACCTCAACACATCTGATCCAGCGAACCGGTATGAATCTGTTTCTTCTTTTCCCTATATCTATCTCTGCCGCAGCAGTCCAAGGAATGTATGAGTTGCAGCCAAAAAAAAAAAACGCATGAGTTGCAGCCCGCCGCCGAAGTGGCACCCTTGCTATTTCCTCTCCACCAGCGGCATCATCAAATCCTCTGGTCCGGCTCATGTTCAGGCTGGAACACCAGGGAGCCCGAGAGGGCAGGGAGGGATGCGACTTGGAAAGTTTCCGGCAGTCGATTGGCGTGGCGGAGAAGATCCAGCCAGAGGCCTGCATCGGAGGTGGATGGGGAGGGGCAGGAAGGCGGCTAACCATGGAAGCCGCGCCGCTCGTATGCCCCTACCCGTGACTCCCGATGTTGTCTCCTGACTTCCTCCATGGCAGTCCCAAGCAGCAGTGCAAGAACACGGGGAAGAGGGGCCCGATTGGCCGATTTGGAGGAGGCCGACGGCGCGCACAAGCCTTGCGACTGCGCTCTCTAAGACGAGGCAGAAGAAACTAAACTTTGTCGCCTCGTTCTGATTGAACAACGTGTTTTCTCATGTTTGTTCCGTTTCGAATTTGTAAAGACTACATTCTCTTTTTCTGGGATTCGACCGTGCACATTATTTTGTAGTGCGAGCAATTGCCATCTTATTGACCTCTTTCTCTTGCAGGTGAGACTTTCATGATGCCATTACGAAAGTTTAGCACTAAGCGGGGAATAGACATGAAGCGAATACATTGGATCGGTTAGTATTTCTTTAATCTGCATGGATATTTCCTTTTCCTTATTCAATTTGTAAAGAGGAGTTTGATTCCAGGTATGTACCACGACTCAGAGAAAGATCTCCACACAAGACTAATTAATCCTATCGCTATACGACCCTACTCATTTATATTGTTTTTGAGACTTAGGGTGCGTTGGGTATTGTCGTGGTTGATGATCACCCATCCTTTATTCAGTTTGTAAACTAACGCTCAACGTTACCGACCTGGTGTCAAAATATCGTGTTAAAAAAGTTGAAAGAGGTGCGTATATAATATTGTAATTCTTTTGACACATGTTTTGTATGACAAAATTAAATATATGACTGAATTTGTGTTTTACTTTTTTCTCAAACAAACGAAAAACAACGGCAATGTTGTGGGGAGATGGTGAACAAATAATGAGATATTCAGATGTAGGAAATGTCTTGAAACATAGTACAAAACCTAATAAAACAAAATGGTCGGAATCCATAAACACGTGGCTTGTGTATTTATTTTGAACCCTCTTCTCTATCACCATTGTTAGAGAGTAAAATTGGTCAATCTAGAGAGGCCGTGGCAACGCACGGGTATTCAATTAGTAGGGGAAAACGACCAACTGAAGCTAGGGTTTCCATCAGGTTTGGCCTTGGGCCTCTCTAGGCCTAGCCGGCTGGGCTGCGCTCTCTCTATCACTCTAAAACCGTTTATTTTACTTAAAAAGGCCCTTTTATTTTATTTCTGTATTCACTATATCTAATTACAAACTATATAGGGCCCAACCAGCTCACCGACAAAATATGGCAAGGAAAGACCGAATTACTAACTATATGAAAGCTGGCCAGAATCGCGAGCTATCAGCGCGCGACGCACTGTAGCTAGCTACAGCAGCTACAGTGTTGAACAGTGCTCGTGGTAATTTCGCAAAAAAAACCTCCACTTTTCGGAAATCACAAGAAAGTCCTTCTGTATATAGGACCAACCTGTAACCTAGATCCCTAATCCTCTCATCCTCACATCCTCTCTCCCTCCAGCCCTTCCTGCTCGCGCGCCGGCGCCGCCCTCCCTCCTTCTCGCGCGCCGGCGAGGAAGCCGCCCACGCGTGCGTTGTTGTTTTATGGTGATCCAAATTCATATGACGATATGGAGTGAGCGGCTAACCTCGGAGTGAAGCGGAGGCCCGTCGCCGGGAGGCTTGGGCCGTAGTATCCGGATCGTGATGGTACGGATCGTGTCCGAGTCGGACTGCAGGCCGACTTAGGGTTTTTCCCACTATAAATACATCTTGTAAGCCGCCGGTTGGGGTAAGCCACACATTGTAGACCCACGACGTTTGTAACCTCACCCCGATATAGTGAAGTATTGTTGGTTGGCGCCCGTGGTTTTTTCCTCTCCTTTGTTTGGAGGGGTTTTCCACGTTAAATCTCGTGTCCCCGTTGGTTTGATCTTTCCGCTCTTCATCGTTTTCGTGCTATCTTTTGTAACAAGTGGTATCAGAGCCCGTGTTTCAGATCTGTTTCAGATTAGGGTTTTGGATGCATCGATGAAGTTCGATCTACCGTTGCTGGACTACAAGACAAGATTTTCGTTATGGAAGGTCAAGATGCGTGCGATCCTCGCACAGTCCAATGATCTTGACGAAGCGCTGGAGAAATTCGGCGATAAGGCGGCGGCCGACTGGACCGCCGATGAGAAGAGAAAAGACCGTAAGGCTATGTCTCTTATTCAACTTCATCTATCTAATGATATTCTGCAAGAAGTACTACAAGAGAAAACCGCAGCCAAGCTGTAGGCTAAGCTGGAGTCGATCTGCATGTCCAAGGATCTCACCAGCAAGATGCATATGAAGATGAAGTTGTTCTCGCACAAGCTGCAAGAAGGTGGTTCGGTGATGAATCACATATCGATCTTCAAGGAGATCGTTTCTGACCTAGTGTCGATGGAGGTAAAATATGAGGATGAAGATCTTGCACTTTTACTTCTAGTTTCGCTGCTAAATTCCTATGCAAATTTCCGTGATACCATACTGCTTAGCCGTGATGAACTAACCACTGCTGAGGTTTATGAGACCCTCATGACGAGGGAAAAGATGAAGGGTATGGTACAGAAGGAGGAGGAGTCATCATCCAAGGCTGATGCTTTGGAGGTCCGAGGCAGGCCTCAGTAGCGAGACAACAACTACAACCACAACAACAGAGACAAGAGCAAGGGCGACAGAGGTCGCTCAAAGTCTAAAGGTCGTGACAAGTTATGCAGGTATTGTAAGAAGAGTAATCACAACATCGATGATTGCTGGAAGCTGCAGAACAAGGAGAAAAGAAAAGGTACTTACCAACCAAAAAATAATAAAGGTAATGATACCGGTGAGGCTGTTGTTGTTGATGGTAGTTCTGATGGCGAATGCCTAGCTGTTTTAGCTGCATGTGTTTCTCGTCAGGATGAGTGGATTCTAAATACTGCATGTTCTTTTCATATTTGTTGTAACAAAGATCGGTTCAGTTCTTATGAGTTAGTGCAGACTGGAGACTTCGTGCGTGTGGGGAACGACCAGCAATGCACCATTGCTGGCGTTGGATCTATTCAGATCAAGACACATGACGGCATGACACGCACGTTGACAGGCGTGAAACACATACCATCCATGGCGAGAAATTTGATATCGCTCAGTACCCTTGATTGTGACGGGTACATGTATACCGGCGGAAACAGACTTCTGAAGGTATCAAAAGGTTCTCTCATTGTTATGGTTGGTGATATGAATTCTGCTAAATTATATGTTCTTGGAGGTAGCACTTTATCTGGTACTGTTGCTGCTGTTTCTCATGATGATTCAAGTAAAACTAACCTCTGGCATAAGCGTCTTGGACACATGAGTGAACTTGGTATGGCAGAATTGATCAAGAGAGAGTTGCTGCAAGACTGCAGTTTGGGAAAGATGCAATTCTTTGAACATTGCATATTCGGTAAGCACACAAGAGTTAAGTTCAATGCTTCCGTTCATACCACCAAACGTACACTTGATTATGTACATGCTTACTATTATTGATGATTACTCTAGAAGAGTTTAACCTCTTATGGTGGTGCTCGTTATATGCTTACTATTATTGATGATTACTCTAGAAGAGTTTGGCCTTATTTCATGAAAAATAAGGATGATTCGTTTGCTGCTTTTAAGGAGTGGAAAGCTATAATAGAAAGGCAAACAGAGAGGAAGGTGAAAATACTTCGTACTCACAATGGTGGTGAATTTTGTTCGAATGCTTTTAATGATTTTTGCATAACAGAAGGAATTGTCAGGCACCTCACCATCCCGTACACGCCTCAGCAGAATGGTGTAGCGGAGCGGATGAATGGGACAATCATGTCCAAGGCTCGTTGCATGATCTCCAATGCTCGCATGAGTAAGCGTTTCTGGGCTGAGGCGGCTGCCACCGCCTGTTACTTGATAAGCAGGTCACCATCTATTCCCCTCGACAAGAAAACACCTATGGAGGTATGGTCAGGTACTCCTGCTGATTATTCACAGCTTAAAGTTTCCGGTTGTACTGCTTATGCTCATGTTGATAATGGAAAATTAGAGCCGAGAGCTGTTAAGTCTGCTTTCATTGGTTATGGTTCGGGTGTAAAAGGATATAAGTTGTGGAATCCCGAAACTAACAAGGCATTCATGAGCAGGAGTGTTGTTTTCAATGAATCTGTTATGTACTTTGATAAGTTGTCCTCAGATGTTTCAGATAGTTCGGATGAGGAACAGATTCGTGTCGAGGTGGAGCACTCCACTGAAAAGGAAATGTCACTGAAGATAATGATGGTGATACGTCAGATAACTCTGATTCTGAATGATAATATGCCTGATTCACCACCTGTTATGCAGCAACAAAATCAGTCGATTGATGCTGGTAGACATAAGAGAAATTGTGGTCCTCGACCACGTTTAATTGAGGAGTGTAACATTGTTAATTATGCTCTGAGTTGTGCAGAACAGGTGGAGCATGGACATGAGCCATCCACGTATACTGAAGCGATTGCTACAAGTGACCGTGAGAAGTGGATCTCCGCTATGCAAGAGGAGATGCAGTCACTTGAGAAGAATGGCACATGGGATGTTGTGCGCTTGCCTAAGCAAAAGAAGGCTGTCCGCTGTAAGTGGATCTTCAAGAGAAAGGAGGGTTTGTCTCCAAGTGAGCCTCCAAGATTTAAGGCAAGGTTAGTAGCAAAAGGCTTCAGTCAAATCTCAGGTATTGATTACAATGATGTTTTCTCTCCGGTGGTCAAGCATAGTTCTATTCGGACATTTTTCACCATTGTTGCTATGCATGATCTTGATCTTGAGCAGTTAGATGTTAAAACCGCGTTTCTACATGGAGAGTTGGAGGAGGAGATATACATGGACCAGCCAGAAGGGTTCATAGTGCCGGGTAAGGAGGATCTTGTTTGTAAGTTGAAAAGGTGCCTATATGGTTTGAAACAATCTCCCCGTGTTGGGGGGCTACCCCCAGGTAGGGTCAAGGCCTGGCATAAGTTAAGCTTAAAGGTGTGCCGAGGTACAGAAAGGTCCGACCTGTTTGGGCCTTGAGGTGTCAGAGCTTTATCTGGTACTGGAGAGTATTATGTCCGACCTAAATTGGGGCCGTGGAGTCCGAGGTCATGTCAAGGGCGAGAGCCGGAGTTCTTTACCGAGGTCCATAAGCCGACCTCTGTTAAGCAGCATCGCCGAGCTGTTAGTATGTTCAAGGAAGACACTAGAGGAATGGAGATCCGAGGTGTCTTCTGCTCAAGGGCCGAGGTATGTCAGAGGTAACATGGGTGCTGCAGAGCCCAAGGACCGAGGTAAGGAGCATTAGGTCGGGCAGGAGTCAATGCTCCTGTCACTTCCTGCCTGACACCAGAGCGTCTGGCGCGCGCGGTGCCCATCAGAGGCGTGCTCCGTATTCCACGGGGTTGCATGCCTCTGACCGCTGACACCGGAGGTACCAGGGAAAAGGCTACGCGGTAGCTAGGCGCGGCTATGACGTGTCTCTGTCAGAGGGGACATTCTAGCTATACCGTTGTGCTACAGGAGATGGGCAGGTCACGTCTTGTCCCTGACAGGAGTGGCATGTGACTCCTCAGTGGCATGTCTACAGTGCTTACCAAGTTTAGCAAGGGGCACAACCGTAACCCGGCTAGGCTATATAATGGGCTTCACCCCCTCCTGCGTGAGGGATCCGCGGAACACCATCTACGATAGCCATCCATCCCCCGATCGATCACACGAGCGAAGCAGAGATACCTCGGAGTCCCCAGCGATACCTCGGATAAGGCTCGGAATTCCTTCTCCACCCTTGTAGCTTCATCTTCTACCTCAAGTTCTCACCTTTGTAGCATCACACAGCTCGAGGTGCAGCTTGTACTTGTCACCTTGAGTTATACACCAGCTAGGATAGTGCTGCAGTAGGGGTGTTACCTCCACACGAGGGCTCTGAAGCAGGGTACATCGTGGTGTGCTTTGTGTTCTTGGTTTCTTGTTCGTGTTCTTGCGGTTTCTTGTGTGTTCTTGCGTGCTTCTTAGCGCGCAAACCCTCCCCGGATTCCCCCAACGACCATTCGGCCCCATTTAGCCATACCTATGGCATCTATCGTGATCCCACCACGACAGTTGGCGCCCACCGTGGGGCAGATTGAGGCGTTGGATGGAGTTTTCATCCGGACGGGCTCAGGCGAGCGTGTTCTTTCCGGGCTTATCGCCAAGATCGGTGAGTTCACCTTCGTCAGCGACAATGCGGGGTGTTTCGCCGGCAAGCCCTTCCCCGAGCATGGCTTCACCATGATGCTTGGCAGCTTCGTCACTATGTTGCTGTCGAGGTTGTTCGCGAGTACCCGGAGCAGGTGCTCGTGGACGACGAAACTCCTCTCCTTGCGGCTCTAGGTCGGCGTATCACTCGCCCCAGAGCTGCGTGGAGGTGATGATGACCGGTCCGGTTGATGCCGCTGGCAAAGCAGATGCCAGCAAATCCAAGCCGGCCGAGGTTGCTAAGGTGAGATCTGCAAAGCCCAGGCTAGAGAAAGAGTTGCCTGGTACCCCCGAGGTGCAGGGCCGAGGTGCGACCCTAGTAGAGATAGCGGAGACCCTGACAGACCCAGTAGATCCAGGAGTGGATGTAGTAGTGACTGCGGCCGAGCTAGAGGCAAAGCGTGTCCTGTTGCAAAGGGAGGCTGTAGCAATGATGACAGCTAGAGATGAGTTCAATAGAGATCTGCGTGAGTACAATGCAGCAAATGGCTTCACCCCGGTAGCAGCTGATACAAATAGGGGAGCCGAGGTGCGGCAGAGAGGCAAGGGCTCAATGATGAGATGGACAGGGAGGCTCGACCTACCACCTCGGCTAGGAGTGAGAGTCGCGTGTCGACTGGAAGGCCGGTGTATAGTTCCCCTGCTAAGAACCTCAGAGCTGCCGAGGCAGGCAGGGCCGAGCTATCCGGGTTGACTGGAGATGCATGGCGTGCGCAGCAGAAGCGAGTCAATGAGTTAGTGTATGTAGCTAACCAGCAGAATGAGGCTCTCCGCAGAGCATATGCCGGGGCTGGTGATTCACAGATGGTTTATTCAGCTAGGCCAGTTAGTCAGGTGTCCAAGGGGCAAGCCTCGTCTCCACTCGTCGGAGGAGCCGATCGAGCCCGGAGTGTCACCTCGGGTCAGAACAAGCAGCTGCAGATGCAGATGTATGATCCGGTGTTAGCAGCAAAGCAGAAGGTGGGCCAGGGCAATGCTAGCCGAGCTAAGGGAAACCCCGGCCAAGGTAATGCAAGCCGAGCTAAGGGTAACTCCGGTCAGGGAAATCAGAATGGCGGGCAAGCAGCGTCGGCTGGCCGAGGTAAACCACCTCCGCCCCCGAGGTATCAGCAACAACCCCGCAGCAGCAGTATCAGCGAGAGGAGTATGTTCAGCAACCTCAGAACGTCGGTCAAGGCGATGACCGATATGATGATGGAGACTCGGCCATGGCGCGAGCTGGATACCACAGAGTGGATGGGGCGTTGGGACCTCGGATAGGAGCTCGGATGTTAGCTCCGGCGATGTTCGTAACAAGCTGGATAGAATCTACTTGTCCGAGCAACTGGAGGAGGAAGGCCCTCCTGGTCCGGCGTGTTTCGGACCTCGGATCATGAAGGAGCCACCACCGCCAGTATCTCAGTTCCAGTTAGGTCGGAACACCAAGCCATACAACGGGAGCACCAAGCCGCAAGATTGGCTGACAGATTATGTATCCTCGGTGCACATAGCGGGGGGCAATCGCCGATGGGCGGTCCGGTATCTCCCGCACATGTTGGAAGGTCCAGCTCGGATCTGGCTGAATAATTTGCCGGAGTATAGTATCAACTCCTGGATAGACTTGGAGCTGGCGTTTAACAGCAACTTTGCTAGTACATACAAGAGGCCAAACCGACCTCAGCTCCTGGCAGCATGTAAGCAAGATGATCATGAAACTGACCGAGAATTCTTAACTCGGTGGAGCAATGTTCGGAATTCCTGTGAAGGAGTTGTAGAGGCACAGGCCATTTCCTGGTTTGCAGATGGTTGCGACATGGCAGCATGCTGTGGCAGAGGCTCCAAAGAGATATGCCGAAATCCCTAGCAGAGACAATCCGGATTGCAGATTCTTATGCTCTGGGTGATCCGATGCAGCCAGCAGCAGAGGCAGTGGCACGTAACAGAAGGAGGGAGCCAATAAACAACCGGCTCGGACCAAGGTGTAATGACCGCCAAGAGTTCGGACAAGAGGAGGGAGCCGGACTATCCATACACCTCGAACCAAGTTGCAGCGGTGAACCCGGATCAGCCCGGAGCTGGAGGTGTCCAGAGGCCAAAATCAATGGTCCGGCATTTAGTCCGAACCCGGAGCCACCCTTGACTTATGAATCAATGATAGATGGTCCTTGCCGTTACCATACGACCGACCCCGCAAGCCAGCCAACCATTCAACCCGGCAGTGCAGCTGGAACCGCAGAATCAGAGAAGAAGGGGCGAAGGCCGGAGGAAACAGAGGAGGACCACCTCAGAGATTTCAGCCGAGGCCCACCCAATCTGTCCGGAGCAAATGTTACCCCGATAACCACTGCACCTCCTCCGAGGCCTGCAGCAGCAAGGCCCGTGAATGTTGTGAATGTCCGAGGTAATAACAACAATAATGGTGCCGGACCAAGTCAGCAGTATGAATACCCCGGAAATGACTATAGAGAGGCTCATGCGAGCTATGTGGTCTTTGTGACCGAGCCAACTGACAAGAAGAGTGTGCAGAGGCGTGCCATGGAGGTGAATGCAGTAATGCCGGTGGTGCCGACCTATATGAACTGGTCTGAGCAGGAGATCACTTGGAGCAGGAAAGATACACCTCGGATCATGCCGAGCCCTGGAAAGTATGCCCTGGTGGTAGATCCACGTTGTGTGGGCCTACAACAATGTGAGGTTCACCCGAGTTCTGGTGGACAATGGCAGTGCCATCAACATCATGTACCGAGACACAATGGTGAAATTGGGCATATCGCCAATCAGTTGATGCCAAGCAGTTGTACTTTTCATGGGATTGTGCCTGGCGTTTCCTGTGCACCCATGGGCAAGATATGGGTGGATGTAGCATTTGGAACCAAGGATAACTGCCGAGTTGAGAGTATCGAGTTCGAGGTGGTGGACTTGGAGAGTGCATACCATGCATTGCTTGGAAGGCCGGCTCTGGCCAAGTTCATGATTTCCACCCATGTTGCATACCTGAAGATGAAAATGCCGGGGCCTAATGGGATCATATCCATCTCGGGTGACTACAAGCGAGCCATTCAGTGTGCCTCGGCGGGGTCTAATCTGCCGAGTCTTTGGTGATCGCAGCTGAGAAGAAGAAGCTGCATCAAGTGGTGGCAATGGCGCAGTCAACACAGCTCGGCATGTCCGGACTGATGAGCCCGGACTCAACTGCAGCATTCGAGGTGCCCAAGGAGACCAAGAAGATCCCCATTGACCCGGAGCACCCAGAGCGCATGGCCATCATTGGGACCGGGCTGGGCGAGAAATAGGAAAGCGAGCTCTGTCACTTCCTCCGTGAGAATCGGGATATCTTTGCATGGTCGGCTAAGGACCTGCCTGGTGTTCCGAGGGAGTTGGCAGAGCACTCTTTATTTGTCAGGCCGAGGTGAAACCGGTGAGGCAACCGACCCGTCGTCTCTCAGACGACCGAAGACAAGTGGTGCTGGACGAGCTGGCTAAGTTGCTTGCAGCCGGGTTCATTATGGAGGTGCTGCATCCGGACTGGATATCCAATCCGGTCTTGGTGGAAAAGAAGAAAGACGAGCCAGCCGTGGTCAAGGTGTGGCGCATGTGCATTGACTTCACTAACCTCAACAAGGCGTGCCCAAAGATCCATTTCCATTACCTCGGATTGATCAAGTGATCGATTCCACTGCTGGTTGTGAACTGTTGTCTTTTATCGATGCGTACTCTGGTTTTCACCAGATACCACTGAACCCAAAGGATCAAATAAAGACTGCTTTTATTACCCCGTATGGGGCGTATTGCTATCGTGTCATGTGTTTTGGTCTGAGAAATGCCGGGGCAACTTATCAGAGGTGTATGCAGAAATGCCTGCACTCTCAAATGGGCAAAAATGTGCAAGTGTATGTCGATGATATCGTCATCAAAACTAAGGAGAAACGTACTCTCCTCGAGGATCTCGAGGAGACATTTGTGAATTTGAGAAAATATCGGTTGAAACTTAACCCGGACAAGTGCACCTTTGGTGTCCCGGCTGGAAAGTTGCTCGGATTCCTGGTGTCTAGCCGAGGTATCGAGGTTAACCCGGCCAAGATCCGAGCTATTGAGAACATGAAGTTACCGAAGTGTTTGAAAGATGTGCAGAAATTCACAGGGTGCCTAGCCTCGTTGAGCCGATTTGTAGGTCGGATGGGAGAAAAAGCCTTACCTTTGTACCAGCTCATGAAGAAAAGTACCGGGTTTACATGGACCCCGCAGGCCGACGTGGCGTTCAATGAGCTGAAAAAGATGTTGTCCACCGCCCGGTGTTGGCATCACCATTGCACAATGAGCCGATGTTACTTTACATTGCGGCCACAAACCGAGTTGTAAGTGTGGCAGTGGTGGTGGAGCGAGAAGAAGGTGGCAGGTCGGTGCAGAGACCGGTGTATTACTTGAGCGAGGTGATCTCTACCTCGAAGCAGAATTACCCTCACTACCAGAAGATGACGTATGGTGTCTACCTGGCGGTCAAGAAGTTGAAGCATTATTTCCAGGAGCATCCCATGACGGTGGTGTGCGAAGCTCCAATCTCGGAGATCATCGGGTGCAAAGATGCAACTGGCCGAGTTGCCAAATGGGCGATTGAGGTGTCTCCATATGCACCACATTATGAGAGAAGAGATGCAATTAAATCCCAGGCGCTGCCGGACTTCTTTTGTGATTGGGCCGAGATGCACCCAGGCCGGACTATAATTATTGGAAAATGCATTTTGATGGGTCCAAGACAAAGATCGGGCTGGGGGCTGGAATAGTCCTCACCTCACCGAAGCGAGATCAGCTGAAATATGTGCTGCAGATTCATTTCTCGCATCAAACAATGTGGCGGAGTATGAGGCCTTAATCCATGGACTCAATGTGGCGAAGGAGATCGGTATCCGGCGTGTAGAATGCTTCGGCGATTCCGACCTGGTGGTGCAACAATCTTCTGGAACTTGGGATGCTCTGGATGCCAACATGGCGTTATATCGGTTCCATGTGCAAAAGATATCCGGGTTCTTTGAAGGGTGTGAATACAGCATATACCTCGGACAGAAAATAATGCTGCCGACGTGTTGTCAAAGCTCGGTTCATCTAAAGAGGCAGTACCACCTGGGTAGCCCTGAATCACTTGAGAACTCCTTCAATCAAACCTTCTCCTGAATCCGAATCTATTTTCATCCCGGCGAGCAAGAGTCCGGACCTGTTCCAATGGAGGTAGACGTCGGATGCGTTGGTCGGACCCGGGGACTGCGTGGCAGAACTCGGGGACTGCGCACCGAACCTCGGGGACTGCTCGCAGACTCGGGGACTGGTCGCAGGATGGTGGAGGAAATAATGGAGGAGATTATGGTGGCCGAACCAATGGAGGTGGACGAGAAACTTTTTCCTTTGCACCAGTGCCGGAGTGGGCGGAGCAATCATGAAGTTCATAACGAGGGAAGCTTGCCAAGTGACACAACCGAGGCTAGGAGAATCCAAAGGAGGGCAAAGGCGTACACCATCATCAACAAGGAGCTCTATAAAAGAAGCGTAACCGAGGTGTTGCAACGGTGTGTCGAGCCAGCTGAAGGCAAGGAGATGCTTTTGGAGATCCACCAAGGAGAGTGTGCATCATTGCAGCACAAGAGCTCTGGTGGCCAAGGTGTTCAGCATGGGTTCTATTGGCCCACTGCTCTTGCCGATGCAGAGGACATAGTCCGGAGATGTGAAGGATGCCAAAGGTTTGCCAAGCAGACGCATATGCCAGCCTCGGCGCTCAAAAAATTCCTATCACTTGGCCGTTTGCGGTATGGTGTTTGGATATGGTAGAGTTCAAACCAGCCCGAGGTAACATGACGCACATACTGGTGATGGTGGACAAGTTCACCAAGTGGATCGAGGTGAAACCAATCCGAAGTTGGATGGTCATTCAGCAGTGACTTTCTTGAAGGAGATCATTTGCGATATGGGTACCCCATAGCATTATCTCGGACAACGGCACAAACTTCGCTGTTGGAGAATTTGCTCGGTTCTGCATGGATAAGGGAATCCGGCTGGACATCGCCTCGGTGGCACACCCAGGCTAATGGGCAAGTAGAAAGATCAAATGCATTGATATTGGCCGGAATCAAAGCTCGGCTGATAGAACCACTGTTGAAAACACCGGGGTGTTGGATAGATGAGATACCAGCAGTTCTGTGGGGTCTAAGGACCACACCGAATAGATCAACTGGCTATACGCCATTCTTCATGGTCTATGGGGCCGAGGCAATGCTGCCAACTGACATCGAATATTATGCGCCCAGAGTGGCAATGTACACTGAAGCCGAGGCAAAAGAGGCTCGGGAGGATGCAGTAGATCTGCTCGAGGAAGCTAGAGAATTGGCCTCATCTCGATCTGCAATATACCAACAAGGTCTCCGACATTGTCATAACCGGAATGTCAACCCTCGTGTGTTTCACGAGGGAGATTTAGTGCTGAGGCTGGTGCAGCGCAGTAAAGGTCGGCACAAGCTGTCACCTCCATGGGAGGGACCGTTCATTGTGAGCCGAGCTCTGCTCAATGATTCATACTATCTTATAGATGCGCAGGAACCAAGGAAAGATGGGCTGGACAGACCGGGGTCAGAGGTCAAGCGACCATGGAATGTAGCTCAATCTTTAATGAAAGGTCGGCACTCCGAGGTTGAGCTCGGGGACTGCCTCGCTCATATGCATGAGTTTTACTTCTGTTTTTCCATACTGTTCATATGCCGGACTGTTTTGAACCTCGTCTCAAACTTCAAGTAATGTATGTTATGCAATCCATCTTGTGACTCGACTGACGAACGTCTAGATGGTAGTCAAGAGCAAAGATCATAAAGTGTGGGAAACATGAAAATGGACTCGGGGACTCGGTCCAAAAATATAGTCCGGCATGTGTCGTTCGCTAACCCCTGTTTTTACTTCTTTTTTATGTCGAATGACTTTGAAACATACCTCAGAATTTACTAAGTACTGTATGCTATGAGCAACAATCTTGTGACTCGACTGTCGAACGCCAAAATGGTAGACAAGAGCAAAGAATGCCAAATATAGTAAACACGAAAGTGAACTCGGGGACTCGTTCCAAAAGGATTCGATATAAAGCTTAGAAAAGCATGGTTCGGATAAGCATGATAGTGATAGAGGTAGCAAAGTGAACTACTTAAGTTTGATTACATCTGCATCCCGGCATACCGGGGATTTAATAAAGTTTTTTGGCTAAGCATAAGTTCAGGTCGAGGCATCACGAGTTGCATCGGCAGCAGCTGACGCGTCAGCAGTAGGTTCCGGAGTCGAGGTAGCCTGGGCAGTGCTGTCAACCTCGGGTTCATCCTCGCGGTTTTCATCGACTTCAGCTTCTTCTGCCTCGTCGTCGGATGCTGTCTCATATTCAGCATCTGCTTCTTCTCCTGCTGCATAATCCTCAACGTCGGAGTAGGTCTCTCCTTCGTTGAGGTTCTTTGTGTCGGCATATCCAGCAAAGAAGGCAGCCATCTTTTGGCGGCGCTCGATGAGGATTGGGTCGGAGGACCAGGGCGAGCCTCGGCGAAGAGTGTTCATCTTCTCGAGATCAATCTTCTCGCACCAAGTCATGATAAATTTGAGAGCGACATCAGCTCCAGCGCGAGCTGAAGATGAGCGCCACTCCCGGAGTCTTTGTTCGGCTTCGTGAAGCTTGGAGGCAAGGTCGGGCGTGGTCTTAGGAGCGTCAGCAAGAGGCCATAAGGCTCGGAAAGCTGACAGACCTACATCGAGGAGTTCCATCCCAATGGTCTTCAGGGGATTGATCCGAGACTTGATGGCCACGATATGGTCCTCAATGGTCCAATCGGGGTTCTGTTCATTCCGCCTCTCCCTGTGTCGACCAGTGATGCTGCGAGCCGCAACTTGTGTGTAGGTGAAGTGTTCTACAGAAGGAAAGCTTGTTAACAATGTGAGAGATGGTTCGGCAGAGAGCCAATGTTGTGGAGGACAAAGAAAAGCTAAGGGAGGCAAGAAGCTTACTGTCCATTTCGCGGTTGATGTATTGCAGCGTCGGGAGGAACTGGTTCACCGAAGCCTGCAGGGCTTCCAGAGCCTCAGTTGCAGAATTGGCGCGGACCTTGGCTACCTGGAGAGCTTCTTGGTGGTCCTTGGCAGCGTCCTCCCGAAGTTTCTTCTCTGCCTCGATGGCCTTATCCTTCTCCTGCTGAAGCTTCTCCGTTTCGGATTTACGGAGGCCATCAATGCGCTGGAGTTCCTTTACCAGACGAGCTACGTCGGCTTTCTCTTGCTTCAGCTTGTCTTCCAAAGTTTTCTTCTCTGCAAGGGCGGCCTTGTGCTCGTCGTGGAGTTTCTTGTGGTCAAACAAGAGTGTGTGAAAGATGTCCGTGCGGAGGTTCATGCTCTTCTGCAAGGAGGATAAAAATAGTTCGGTTAGAAGAGTTATACCTCGACAAGAGTCTCGGGGACTCGGATTCGAGTCAGTTGAAAGTGTTGCCGGGGTATACCTCGACATGAGTCTCGGGGACTCGTACCCGAGATACTTGCTAAGTTGAGGTAAAATGGACTAGATACTTCGGATGAAAATGGAAAGTTTAAGATGGGAAGTTTAAGTTGGAAGATTCAAGCCAAACAATTTTAACTCCGGCGGAGTGTCAATAGTTTACCTTGAATCTCGGGGACTGGGGATGATGGATATTAAAAGAGCTACTGCATAAGAGTAAAGAAGATAGAACTTACATTGACAGTCTGAGCAGCGCGCAGGGCAGAGGTTTGCATCTCAAGCATGCTTCGGGCGCAGGCGCTGTTTCCTGAGGGTGCTCCCCCATGGAAACCGAGGAGGCAGAGGAGACCTCGACCAAGTCTGCAGAATTCCAGTCTGCATTGTAGCGTTCCAAGGAGCCGAGGCTCTGGCCACTATCAGTGCGCAGAGGGGGAAATCCCCAGGGTCCGCCCTGCTTGACGGCGTTAACCGAGGCTTCCAAGGCTAAAGTAGCCTCGGCGCTCGAAGCCGGTCGTTTCTCCAATATGAGAGAGGCCCTCCGTGCATATTCTTCAGCTGGAGGAACAATCTCGTCAATGGATACTTGGGGTGGAGGAGTTCGACCTGCCACCGGGGTAGGAGACCTCGGTTGGTTCCTTGAGGGAGAAGAGATAGTCAGGGTACGGGACCCAGATGTCGGCTTGGCGGTGGCCTTGGCCTTCGCCGTCTCTTTCTCTTTGCCCTTATCCAACGCCAGAGTGGTTTGGCGGAGTTGTTTTGGGGGCTGCTGTTGTGGCTGCTTCTGTTGCTGCTGTTGTTGATGTTGCTTCTATTGGGGCTGCTTCTGTTGCTGTTGCTTCTGCTGCCGCTGCGGAGCTACGGTGCCAGCCGGAGTCTGGCGCGGAGAAGTATGACCTCGGCTGGGGACAGATTGCCCTGATGCCGGGCCAGAGCTCGGTGGAGGAGATCTGGGGCGAGAGTTCAGCGGGGAGGTCGTGGCCCCGGAGGCACCACCGAGCATGGAGGAAACCTCCTGATGCACGTCCATGGCGGCCCTGCAACAAAAAGAAGATGGTCAAGTGTTGGCACGAAAATAACTCGGTTAAGCAGTAAAAGTTGTTAAGTTTAAGAGCAGAGCATTACCCATCGGAGGTAGGAAGCTTCCTGCCCCCGGTCTGGGCACGAGGAGGCTGTCCGACTTCTTCAGCTGACGTATCTTGGCCGAAGCCTCGGTGTATCCGGAGGCTCCGGTGGCGGATGGTCCGGCGGCCGTAGCTCCGGGACCGGCGCGTTTCCGGCTGGTCGCTGGAGCAAAGTTGGGAAGGTGAGGAAGGCAGGAGAGAGGTACCGCGTTTATCGGTTCCATGATAAGGAACCGCTCATCATCATCATCCGAGATTTCTTGAACCGAAGCTTGTGCTTGAGGCTTACCCGCAGTAGAGGTGCGGGCCGAGGTAATCGGCATAAAATCCTCCGGGTCAGGATCCACGTTTGATGGTGGGTCCTCGACCGGGAGATCGTTGATGAAGTGATCAGCAGGATGAACTCCATCCTCGGTGGTCTGGCGGGCAAACCGCTGTATAGCAAAAGGGTGAAAAAAGGAGTCAGGAAGAAATTATCAAGATAAACAGCGGTAGCGAGACCTCGGTGGTAAAAGAGTATCGGAGAAAACGTCGGGTTCGCGTACCTGTCTCAGTGGCTTGGTCCTGTGGCAGGGCTCCATTCCCCATGTCCAAGCGTCGGTGATCTTGGACTTGGTGATAGCTCGGACTCGGCGAGCTACCGCGGCATTTTCCAGTGCAATATGGCTGTTCCGGGTGGGGTCGTACAGATCGCTCATATGGTAGATCTTGTGAGCCCTTGCCTGGAGAGGAGAGACCCTGCGCTTCACGAAAGTGCAGGTCAAGTCGTCGGCCACCAGAGCTTTCCCGTCGTTCTCGGGGTCGGCCGGGTTCACCCACTTTGCGATATATCCATGGATGGAGTTGAGTTCGCCGGTTTGGGGGGAGGGGATGTAGTCCCAGTTGAGCTGTTCTGTAGGAGGGCTCAAGTTAAACGCTGGCAGGTTGAGGAAATCCTCTTCGCCGGAGTTCTTCACGTAAAACCACGTCCGGAGCCACTTGCGGACAGTGTCAGGAGTGGTAATGCGTGGGAAGATGGAGCCTCGGCGAGGAGCTATGGTGGCTGCTCCGCAGGCGGTTAGCTGCTTGGGGAGATCCTTGTTCTTCGGATCCGGGATCACCTGCCGCTTGAGCTGGAAGTAGCGGGAGAAGAGGTCTACCGTGGCCTTGAGGCCGAGGTATCCCTCAGAGAAGGAAACGATGCAGGTTAGAGTGGTGATGGCGTTGGCAGGGAGGTGATGAACCTGGAGCCCGAACTTGTCCAGGAAGCTCCGGAAGAAATCGCTAACGGGCTGTCCGAAGCCGCGCTGGAAGTGCGCAACAAAGACCACCCGTTCCCCTTCTTGAACTATGGGCTCGAGTTCGCCTTCTGGTAAGCGACACTCTACCCCGGCGGGGATCCGCCGAGTCGCCCTGAGCCATTGGATTTCGTCCGGGGTTACATCCGAACCCTCCCAGCCGGCACGTTCGCCGGGCTCCACTTCGAGGTCTGGAACCTTGGCATGATCCGAAGTCTCAGGGGTAGACATCTCGGCAGAATCAATCTGCAGAGAATGCACAGGAGTTTAGTAAAGGAGAAAGTAAATATGGATTCTAATGCTACATCTGGCTAACTCAGGAGGAGTTTTGTGGCTATCTTATATACATAGAGGCGAATCTATGCTAGGGGAGTATCTATCCGAGGCACGAAACTACTTTCTACCCAAAGAAGTATGCAAGTAAGATCTACCGGAGGGGATAAATGGAGTTTTAATCAAGAACATATGAAGAACCAAAGCGCGAAGAGGGAGAAACCTAAAGCAATGCTTAGAATATCAAGAAAAGAGATGTGTACCGTGAAGATGAAGTGCTGAAGGGCGGTGGTGGAGACGCGTTCGCAGCGGCGACGGAGGAGCTGCTCGTCGGCGGCGAGAACTTGCTTCTTCTCGAGTGGAAGCGGCGGTGCTTCTCGCGGAAGAGGAGGCAATGGCACGATGAAAGAGCAAGAAGAAGGAGTGCCTGCCCTGGAGCCGTATTTATAACCGCGTGCGGTAACTGCGCACTACCGCGCGGTTACCGGAGACGTGGGATCGTGTGTGGGCAGAGGAGCGGTTGCAGCGGTTGTGGCCGCACGATCGGCCATATCGTGGGCCGCGGGATGGCAACCGTCAGCGCTGGATTGTCTGTGCAGGCCAGCACGAAAATCGAGGGGTCGTGCGCGGTCAATTAAGTCAAAAACTTGAGTGCGCATGTTTACTGTTTGGTGGGTCCGGCTGACGAGGGCGGCGTGTTGTCAGGACCTGTCTTTCAAAGGTCTGGATTTCAGACTCCGGGCAGAGATTCTCTGCCACGTGCCCCGAAGAATCTTGAGGCAAGATTGTGCTGAGTCAAACAGTTCGGAGAGGTCATATTGCAGATCAACCTCGGATTTAAACATGGTCTATGGGAGGTACGTCGACAGAACTAAAAATGAGGTCAGATTCAGAGGTGGTGACTTGTTTGTTTTTTAACCTGCTACGGCCCTCCATCCGAGGTCGTAGGACCGCACCAGCTTCGGGGACTAATGTTGGGGGGCTACCCCCAGGTAGGGTCAAGGCTTGGCATAAGTTAACCTTAAAGGTGTGCCGAGGTACAGAAAGGTCCGGCATGTTTGGGCCTTGAGGTGTCAGAGCTTTATCTGGTACCGGAGAGTATTATGTCCGACCTAAATTGGGGCCGTGGAGTCCGAGGTCATCTCAAGGGCGAGAGCCGGAGTTCTTTACCGAGGTCCATAAGCCGACCTCTGTTAAGCAGCATCGCCGAGCTGTTAGTATGTTCAAGGAAGACACTAGAGGAAAGGAGATCCGAGGTGTCTTCTGCTCAAGGCCCGAGGTATGTTAGAGGTAACGTGGGTGCTGCAGAGCCCAAGGACCGAGGTAAGGAGCATTAGGTCCGGCAGGAGTCAATGCTCCTGTCACTTCCTGCCTGACACCAGAGCGTTTGGCGCGCGCGGCGCCCGTCAGAGGCATGCTCCGTATTCCACGGGGCTGCATGCCTCTGACCGCTGACACCGGAGGTACCAGGGAAAAGGCTACGCGGTAGCTCGGCGCGGCTACAACGTGTCTCTGTCAGAGGGGACATTCTAGCTATACCGTTGTGCTACAGGAGATGGGCAGGTCACGTCTTGTCCCTGACAGGAGTGGCATGTGACTCCTCAGTGGCATGTCTACAATGCTTACCAAGTTTAGCAAGGGGCACAACCGTAACCCGACTTGGCTATATAATGGGCTTCACCCCCTCCTGCGTGAGGGATCCGCGGAACACCATCTACGATAGCCATCCATCCCCCGATCGATCACACGAGCGAAGCAGAGATACCTCGGAGTCCCCAGCGATACCTCGGATAAGGCTCGGAATTCCTTCTCCACCCTTGTAGCTTCATCTTCTACCTCAAGTTCTCACCTTTGAGCATCACATAGCTCGAGGAGCAGCTTGTACTTGTCACCTTGAGTTATACACCAGCTAGGATAGTGCTGCAGTAGGGGTGTTACCTCCACACGAGGGCCCCGAAGCAAGGTACATCGTGGTGTGCTTTGTGTTCTTGGTTTCTTGTTCGTGTTCTTGCGGTTTCTTGATTGTTCTTCCCCGCGTGCTTCTTAGCGCGCAAACCCTCCCCGGATTCCCCCAACGACCATTCGGCCCCAGTTTAGCCATACCTATGGCATCAATCGTGATCCCACCACGACACCCCGTCAGTGGTATAAAAGGTTTGATTCATTTATGTTGTCACATGGCTTTAAGAGGTCTGAATTTGATAGCTGTGTGTACATTAAGTTTGTTGATGGATCGCCTATATACTTGATGTTATATGTTGATGATATGTTGATTGCTCCCAAGAGCATGAAAGATGTCGCTATTCTCAAGTCACAATTGAGTAGCGAATTTGAGATGAAGGATCTTGGTGCTGCTAAGAAAATCCTAGGTATGGAAATTACACATGACAGAAAGTCTAGGTTCTTATTTCTTAGTCAGCAGAGTTACATTAGGAAAGTTCTTCATCGTTTTAACATGCATGATGCAAAGTATATTAGTACTCCTATTGCTTCTCATTTTAAGTTGTCATCTACTCAATGTCCTACTACTGATGATGATTTGGAGTACATGTCTCGAGTTCCATATTCTAGTGATGTTGGTTCCTTGATGTATGCTATGCTCTGTTCACGTCCTGATTTGTCATATGCTATGAGCTTGGTGAGTAGATACATGGCTAATCCTGGTAAAGAACATTGGAAAGCTGTTCAGTGGATTTTCAGGTACCTCCGTGCACGTCTGATGCTTGCTTGAAGTTTGGCAGAGCTAGTGAGGGACTTGTAGGCTATGTGGATTCAGATTTTGCTGCCAACTTGGATAAGAGGAAGTCCCTCACAGGTTATGTGTTCACCATTGGTGGTTGTGCTGTTAGTTGGAAGGCAACACTTCAGCCGGTTGTTGCCCAATCCACCACGGAGGCTGAATACATGGCCATTGCAGAAGCAGCTAAAGAAAATTGTTTGGTTGAAAGGTTTGTTTGCTGAGCTTTGTGAAGTTGATACTTACATTAACCTGTTTTGTGATAGTCAGAGTGCCATTTACCTTACTAAGGATCAGATGTTCCATGAGAGAACAAAGCACATTGACATCAAATACCATTATGTGCGTGATGTTGTTGCACAAGGTAAGCTGAAGGTATGCCAGATTAGTACTCATGATAATCCGGCTGATATGATGACAAAGCCTATTCCTGTTACAAAGTTTGATCTATGCTCAGGCTTAGTTGGTATCACTGTCTATCCCAAGAGGCTATTTCGCGCCGAAAGTGTTCTCTTTGTTGTTTCAGGGGTGAAGGTTCTTGATACGTCTCCAACGTATCTATAATTTCTTATGTTCCATGCTAGTTTTATACCAATAGCTACATGTTTTATTCACACTTCATAGCATTTTTATGCATTTTCTGGGACTAACCTATTAACAAGATGTCACAGTGCCAGTTCCTGTTTTCTGCTGTTTTTGGTTTCAGAAAAGTTGTTCTGGAAATATCCTCGGAATCGGATGAAACAAAATCCCAGATGCCTATTTTTCTGACACGTACACGAAGTCCGAAGGAGAGACGAAAGGGGGCAGCAGGGCGCCGTCCCCACACGGCGTCACGGGTGGGCCCCCTGCCGCGCCACCCTATGGGGAGCGGGCCCCGCGCCTCCACCGACGTTGCCCCTTCGCCTATAAATTTCCCCCAGACTTGAAAACCCTAAAACACCGAGCCATTGTTCTAGAAAACATCCTCTGCCGCCGCCGTCAACCCTAACTCGGGGGGGGGGGGGGTTCAGATGTTCTCCTCCGGCACCCTGCTAGAGAGGGGAATCATCACTGGAGGGCTCTACATCGCCATGCCTGCCTCCGAAGTGATGCATGAGTAGTTTATCCTGGACTACTGGTCCATAGCAGTAGCTAGATGGTTGTCTTCTCCTTTTGTGCCATCATGTTTAGATCTTGTGAGCTGCCTATCATGATCAAGATCATCTTATTGTAATGCTACATGTTGTGTTTGTTGGGATCCGATGGATATTGAATACTATGTCAAGTTGATTATTGATCTATCTTATATGTGTTGTTTATGATCTTGCATCCTCTCCGTTATTAGTGTAGGCTCTGGCCAAGTTTATGCTTGTAACTCCAAGAGGAAGTATATATGCTAGATAGTGGGTTCATGCCTCCATTTAATCTGGGACAGTGACAAAAAGTTCTAAGGTTGTGGATGTGATGTTGCTACTAGGGGTAAAACAACAATGCTTTGTCTAAGGATATTAGTGTTGTTTACATTATGCACCATACTTAATGCAATTGTCTGTTGCTTGCAACTTAATACTGGAAGGGGTGCGGATGCTAAACTGAAGGTGGACTATTTAGACACAGATGCATGCTGGATGACGGTCTGCATACTTTGTCGTAATGCCCAAGTAAATCTCATAGTGATCATCATGACATGTTTGTGCATTGTTATGCTCTCTCTATTTATCAATTGCCCAACTGTAATTTGTTTACCCAGCATGTTAGTATTTTATTATGGAGAGACACAACTAGTGAACTGTGGACCCCGATCCATTCTTTTACATCTGAAATACAACCTACTGCAATCATTGTTCTTTTACATTCTCTGCAAGCAAACATCATTTTCCACACTATACGTGTAATCTTTTGTTTTCAGCAAGCCGGTGAGATTGACACCCTCACTGTTTCGTTGGGGCAAAGTAGTTTGATTGTTGTGTGCAGGTTCCAAGTCGACGAGTCAGACCTCCCCTTCATCACCACACTTTTTCTGACGCCATTGACACCTTCGAAGCAACTTCGATCTCCTACTGGTTCGATAACCTTGGTTTCATACTAAGGGAAAACTTGCTGCTGCACTCATCATACCTTCCTCTTGGGGTTCCCAACGGACGTGTGACTTAACACGCATCAAGCAACCTTTTTCTGGTGCCGTTGCCGGGGAGGCCGAATTGCTTCTGCAAGGGGAGTCTCTCACTTTCAATCTCTTTACTTTGTTTTTTCTTGCTTATTTTAATTTTACTTTGTCTTGTTTGCTTCTTTATATCAAAAACACAAAAAAAATAGTCTCCTGCATTTAGTTCATTTCGGTTTGTTATTATGTCTAGTTATTTATTTGTTATCAATGGCTTCTCTCTTTGAAACAAAATCTTATTGTCTAAGTGGGTTCACGGAGGAACAACAGAATTATTATAAGGAATACCGCTTGTCTAAAAAAGGGAAGCACTTATGGGTACAAATATATAAATTTAATTGTTTTGCTAGAAACTTGTGCTCTACTTATGATGAATCCTACTGCTTTGATGAATCTTCTTGTTGTAGGAGGCATAAACACCTCCCTTTTCAATGTGAGTATAATGATAACGAAACCTTGGCTGCTTATGCTAAAGGAAACAATGATTTTGATAATCTTGAACAAATTGAAGAATTTGTTGCTTTTAAGGGTGCATATGAAATTGCTGGTTATATTCAAAATGATGATGCTCCTTGTAAAACTGAGAATTATGCTATACTTGGTTATTGCCTTGAATATTACAATGATAATCCTTATATCACTGAATTTCTTGAGAAAATTTATTCTCCAGAACAACTTGCTACCTTTCAGGAACCTGTGGGAGAAGAAGCTGTTAAACCTGAAAGCTCATTGGATGAAAAAGAGGAAGAGAGTGATGAACAAAAGGAGGATCTACCTTCTAATGATACTAACTCTCTAACTCTAACATTATTTGATTGCCCTCCATGCCTGCCTAAGGAGGAGGAGTGCTATATTGTTGAATGTCATGATTCTATTGAAATATCTACTTTTGATAAATTTGAAGTAACAAACACCTTGACTCAAATAGAAGAGGAAATGACAGAAAGTAAAACTGTGGTCCCTAAACTTATATATGATAATTCTCTTGATGATGGTCCTAGTTTGTCTTTGAATTCTCCTTATTACACTACAGAGGAGAAACATTATTTTGATGATACTATGTCTCCCACTTATGACGACTACAATGATGAATGTGATATTTTCAGTCCACCTACTATTGAGTATAAAGTTTATTATGATTATGATATGTATATATGATGATTATAAATGTTTTACTCCCACTACCACTAATAAGAAAGATTTTACTTATGTGGAGAGTATTAATACTTTTATGTTTGTAGATCATGAAAAGCATGCTTTATGTGATAGTTATATTGTTGAGTTTGTTCATGATGCTACTGAAAGTTATTATGAGAGAGGAAAATATGGTTGTAAAAGTTTTCAAGCCACTAAAATACCTCTCTTTATATTGAAAGTTTTGAAATTGTACTTGTTTCATCTTTCTATGCTAGTTGATTTATACTTCAATAATTTATTTTGTTACAAGACTCCTTTGCATAGAAAGTGGGTTAGACTTAAATGTATTTGATATTTGTCTCTTGGTGCTCTCTTTTGTTTTTCAACTCTTATTCTTATGAGAGCACCATTAAAATCTTCTAACCTAGCTAAAAGGCATTAAAGAAAGCGCTTTAGGGAGGTAACCCTTTATCTTTTATTTTCAGTTTTTCTCAAGGTGTTGTTTACTTCTGTAGCAACTCATTTTTATCTTTATTTTATTGCATTGTTGTGCCAAGTAAAGTCTCTAGTTGAAAGTTGTTGCTAAAATTGGATTTCTGCGCAGTGACAGATTTTTGCTGTCCACCGTTTTGAGCTTTATGCGCTACAGAAAATTCGAAAAATTCTGAAAAAAATCACGCATGATCCTTATATATGTACGCAACTTTCATTAGTTTGGGTTTCTTCCATCTGAGCAAGATAAGTGCCTCGAAAAAATTCGTCTTTCCAGACTGTTCTGTTTTTGACAGATTCTGCCTTTTATTTTGCATTGTCTCTTTTACTATGTTTGATTGGATTTCTTTGCTCCATTAAACATCAGTGGCTGTAGGTAATATCCAGAAGCTTTGGTAATGATTGTGTCACAGTAGAATATGAGAATTGTTTTATTATGCACTAACCCTCTAACGAGTTACTTGAGTTTGGTGTGGCGGAAATTTTCAGTAGCAAGAGAGAAGGATGATATGATGTGATCAAGAAGAGTGAAAATACTAAGCTTGGGGATGCCCCCATGGGTCATCCCTGCAATCTATTATATAATTAAAACACAAGACAATGGATGGTGGAGATTTAGCAAACCAAAGTTAGCGCTGATTAATGGTATAGATTTATCTCTCGGTGTATGCACGACTTGGAAATAGAAGAAGAAAACGTACTCTACAGAAACACCACATGTTAAAGGAAAGAGAAGTTCCCGTCAAAAAAGGGAAATAGAAGTTGTAATAATCAAGCTACAGGGGGCATGCCAGGAGGAGATCGATGCGATTGCTCTGCATTATGGCTAGCATCGAGAACGGCAAGATGGAAGACCACCGGCATCGCTCGGCCACGTCGAGAACAAATCAGTCTTCACGGTTCACGCTAAGCCTATATCACGGTGGCCATCAAGAGCATGCAGACATCTGAATCTGCGAGATGGATTGGACTACAACTTTGAGCCATGTCGCCGGCCGCTCAAGAGCATGCAGACATCTGAATCAACGAAATGGATTGGAGTACAACTTTGGAACCAGTCAATTCTCAATACTCCAGCCACGCATCAGAAACAATTTTTCTCATGTACGTACTTCCGTGGGGGACATGCAGGCGGAGGTGTGATTGATTGCTCTCTGGGTAATCTTGCTCGCTTGCAAAGGCAAGGCCGGGCGGGCGGCCGGGGGCCTCGCTCCGCCACACCCGGAATCAGGCAAGCTCTCCACACTCCACGCATCGGGATCGTTTTGTTTCTCATCTAGCATGCCAGGAGCAGGTAATGTCGAGGCAATCTTGCTAGCATACAAAAAAGCAAGATCGGACAGCCGGCCGGCGGCATCGCTCGGCCACATCCGGAATCAGTAGCCCTTCACGCCAAGTGTAGATCATGGCGGCCATCAGGATCTGCGTGTCAGCAGCAACACAATATGTAGACTTCAGACTCGACGATATATGGCAACACAATATGTAGACTTCCGACTCGACGATATGGATTGGACTGCAAACAATGAGCCATGTAGACCACGAGTGTGGGGCACCGTTGTTAGACTGCAACGCACCATGTTATACTTGCACGAGCTCAAGAATTGGTAATCCAGTTGTTGCATGCATGATGGAAGGAACGATTCTGAGGTAATAAGCTGTACCAATTTAAATCTGAGTGCTCATATTATGGTGCCTAGACCATGAAAATAATTGCAATGGACATTTTTTTGCAGGATGAATTCTATCTTGAACTGAACTTATAATGCTTAGTTGTCTCTCCTGGTGTCTAAGCTGTTGCGTTCCTCGCAACAAAATTGGTCCAATCGTTCTGTTCGTATTTTAGTATTAATCTACTATTGATAACATTGTATTTTGTAAAGATCATTTTTTTTCTCTGTATGCTGCATACAACATATCGTCATAGACAAATTCCTTACTTGGAGATTGGCTAAAATCTACAACCATTGGTAATAAGTTGTACCAATTTAAATCTGAGTGCTCATATTATGGTGCCCTGACCATGAAAATAATTGAATGGACATTTTTTCTGCAGGATGAATACGTATCTTCAACTGAATTTATAGTGCTTATTATTTGTCTATCCCTGTTTCTAAGATGTTGCGTTCCTCGCAACAAAATTGGTCCAATCGTTTTGTTCCCTGAGTTTTGATGACTCTAAATTGAATAGATGTTATTTTAATACCAATCTACTATTGATGCAATTGTATTTTGTAATGATCGTGTTTTTGTCTGTATGCTGCATAGAACATATCCGCATAGTCATATTTCTTACTAGAAAGCATAAAATTGCTGCTTCTTTTGCTTACACCCAACTAAAGCCTAAAAGCTGCTGCGTGTAAAACATTACAACCTCTGTTTATATCTTTATTTGTTCTTTATTTTTGCAGGTGTCATACCCTTTTGGATAATGGTGGGTGAAATACATGACAATAGGAATTTAGCATATAATTTTCAGCGAATTTCAGGTACCTTTTACATCTTGCATCTTTCCTGTTTTCTCAAAACAGTACTTCAGTGGTTCCAATATCTGCAGTTAAACAATAATATACCTGTTTATTTGTACTAATCTCTCATGCAAGCACGAGAACAGATCATACCTGTGAAAGACATTTATTAATTATATAACAAGAAAAGGTGCATTGTTTCTAATGGAATGGGTACAAGATTTCATAAAGTGTAAATAGTATTTTCAAATATATTTTTAAGTCTTTTGTTTTGACCTTTACGAATGCGCTCATCTTACCACATCAAGTTATTGAAATAGGGCGCTAAAGCTATTCATATGTTACGGTTAGAAGGGAGACACTATTTTGTAAACAGGACTTTTTTTACAGATGCGTTTCTGGAACCTTAGGAGAGGCAAACATTAAAACCTGTAAGAACAATATAAGCTGGTATCTAGAATGTGCAACATTTGTGCAACCTATTTTAAATGAGGAAGTAAAACTTTTGTTTTTTGTTGAACACTAAAATTAGGAGTCACCGGTTCCTGCCAAGTTTTCTATTAAGTCATTCAATGTACATGAAGTTAATATTTACATCGCCTTGCCAGATAGATGGAAAACAAATTTAGCACTCAACCGAATGAACAAGCTAAATTTTGTGAGAGAGACTGACAAGGACAAAACGTAAACTATAGGACCAAGAACAAGAAATTCTGGGCAAACTACATATCTATGGGATTCTACCGTAGATGATGTTGTGGAGTAGACATGTTGGGCGTCAAATTTGTAGATATTGTTTTTTCTATTCTGAGATTCAACCGCAGATGACAAAGCTACGAGCAGTGCCATCCTCTTGAGTTTGTTTCTCTTTCTGGTGAAACATTGATGGTTTCCTGATGCAATTTAGAAATGTATCACTAGCAGGTAAAAAGAAAGGAAGCGAAGCAAGAGTATCACTTAAATCTGCATACATATTTTTTCTTTCCCTTTTTTGTTCAAATTTGTCTTTCATCTGATGCAAGTATTCCATGTCATTTCAACGGAAATAAAAATAATAGTTTATTGAAAATTCTGTGTTCAGTCCACGTCCCATCAAAATTTATATTTATCTTAAGCATTGATTTTTGACAAATCATATCGCCTGAAATATATATTGGAGAAAATAATGGTCTCCACACATAAATTTGGTAAGAACAGATTGAACAATGATACAAATCTTCCCAAGAAATAGATTGGCATGCCACAGCAGAAGACCCATTGCATTAAGGTCCACGACCTGACTATTGCATGCACTAAGATCTCTCCATCCATGCATGGTCAAGATGGAGAGCATGATAAAAGAATAGCTGAAGAAATTAAAATAAAGTTATACCAATTTTATATTATAACATTTCTAAAAGTTTTAACACTGGAAACATGTGAGCAGTAACTAACCTCTAGAAACTAAGTATTATAAATGAATTAAGTATTCGCTCTTCGCTTCAGTTTTCATCAAGAAGAAAAATAATACATTAGATATCAAGAAACAAATGATCTTATTGCTAGCCGCGCAATTGCGCGGGCCACCCAGCTAGTATTCAAGAAGACTCAAGCGTCTAAGCTTGGGGATGCGCAAGGCATCCCCTTCTTCATCAACAATTTATCAGGTCATCTCTAGTGAAACTATATTTTAATTCTTCCACATTTTATGTATTTTACTTGGAGCGTCTGTGTGCTTTTATTTTTGCTTGTTGTTTTTATTTTTCTGAATAAAGTTGGATCCTAGCATTCTTGTGTGGGAGAGACATGCTCCGCTTTTTCATATGAATACTCATATTCTTCACTTATATCTTTTGAGTATTCTTATCTAGCTACTGTATGTTTTTAGCTCCTATTTTTCATGCATCTCTTTTAGAGCTGTTAATTCTTGAGGAGTAATACTCTCTTGTTTCATTTGTAAATCATTTGTAGAGTTTTTGTTTAGTTGCTTGGTTGATGTGTTGGTTCAGAAAATGCTGCATGTGGTAGTGGTATAGTAATAACTTGCATAGTCTTGTAGATCATTGAACTTTGATGACTTGATTCTTTGCAAATGTTTTGAGGTATTTAGATGGTAAAGCTTGCTGGTTTATTAAGTTAAAATTATTAGTGGATAGTTGTCTTTAAGCTTGTACCGTACTACAAACTCTATTTAAATTGTTGAAGGTGTAGTTGGACTTGATAGCTTTCCATGTCTAAAAGTGATTCGTAATAACTAAGTTGTGCTGAAGGTCGAGGGATCTAATGGGGTACTTGTGCCGCCGTGAACGGCCCTTCTTGGAGTAAACTTTAATCATGTTCTTAATGTTGAACCTACTAGGTGTTTGCAATAAGCTTGTGAGTTCTTTTTGACTAATGTTGAACTACGGTTTTTGGCACTTCCACCATCCATATTTGCTAGCCTCTTCGGTGCTATGCATTGCCTTCTGCTCACATTGAGAGTTGTGCATACTTCGCCAGTACATCCAAACCCGTGGGAGAACTTTCTCTTGTTCTCCTACACATAAACCCATACATCTTCCTCAAAACATCCACCATACCTACCTACTACAGCATTTCCATAGCTGTTCCGAGATATATTGCCATGCAACTTCCATCTTACATTACATGACTTGCTGTCATTCATCATATACATATTGCTTTGCATGATTCTATACAGCTGATGTGTGGTTTACCCATGTTACGCTAGATCATTGCATATCCTGCTACACTGGCAGAGGCATACAGTTTCATACATCATGTTTTAGTTCGTTGTGAGTTATTTGTAATAAAAAGTGTATTGTCATATTAGGATGTTGCCCCTGAAAGTGAAAAGAGCCATGGAGGCCACCGAAAAGAGAAACAGAAAAAAAAAGGGGGCAACATTACTATCCTTTATCCACACTTGTGCTCATGTTGAAGCACCTGCATTATTCATAATCATCATTTGTGCTCATGTTTAGCACCTATACTCCATGTGAGAGAGTTTTCATATTTTACTAGTATAACTATGTGGGAAATTTACACTATAGAAATTGGGTTGTATATTCCAATGATGAGCTTCCTCAAAAATGCTCTAGGTCTTCATGAGCAACCAAATTGGATGCACCCCGACTAGTTCCATTGGAGAGCTTTCATACACATATAGCTCTATGTGCATCCGTTGCATGGCAATCACTACTCCTTACATAGCTTCGATTATAAGACTTCCCCTTGTCTAATGATCACTTATAGCTTTGTGAGACTTTCTTCGTTTGGCCTTCCAAACCCCCATTAATGTTCTCTTAGCCATAACATCCTGGTGCCAAAACCAAATGCTTACGCTCACCGGTTGAGTAGACTTCAAAACAGTTGATTCATGATGTTCATATTTATTTTTACTTGGCTGAATCCTCCTTTGTTGTGAAAGATTACTTGATGCTTGGAATTGACGGATAGAACTCCTACATCTTTACCCAATAATAAAAGAAGCAAGGCTTCTTGTCGTGGTTTCGACCGTTGCTCGCGTTAATTTCAATCAATCTCTAATACACCGTTTTGGTCCGCCGTGCGTGCAGATAATTTAAATCTGAGTCCAACACGGACAGGCGACATGCCAATGCACCGCCTTAGGCCTGCCTGCTCCCGACATAAAACAAGGGTCTCGGAGGAGACACGCGCAGAACTCCTGCAGGCAATGCCTCGCTCACGCACGCGATATCTCAGCGGAAACGATCTCGCCAAGAGCTCGAAGGATACGGTATCGCCGAGAGCCTGTGGCCGGAGCATACGCGTGCACAATTCCGTCGCTTAAGCAGACGTGAGCTCAGAGGACACGATCTCGCCAAGAGTCTCTGCCCTGTTACACACATACACTGATTCATGCCGGCAAGGCACTCGTTACATCTACGCCGGTGAAGCTAGGAAGAAGATGGCTGGCAAGGCAATCGTTCCATCTATGCGAAGGCATCGGCGAACCTAGGAAGAAGATGTCTGTGATATTCTCCAATGGTGTCTGAGCCTTGGTGCTGCCAGATCGAGACGATCAAAACCTCCAGATCATGGGGAGAGAGGACAATTTGGGCGAGATGAGTTTTTTCAGACATGAGGAAGACGACTCGGTTGAGGAAGTTTGGGAGAGCATAAAAAAGATTTATCAAGCAGCTAACTCAAGTAGTACAGAACAGACGTGAACCCAAGCAACTACCTCCAGAAACAAGAAGCAGAGAAGAAGTTGTATGAAATCAGCAAATCAAGAAGCTGACACTAAATCCGCACGATGGTGTCCAATCCGCACCCAGTACACCATGGTTCTGATTAGGTGAAATTTCTTATATGTAGGAAACCAAAGTTAAGAGCAGACTGTGGTTCTTATACTCAATCAGAAAAGGAGGAGACTGAACAAACCTCAGGCGTCTGATTTTGTAGGCCAAAGTAAGGCAGCTAAGCACAAGAAAAAATTCTCACGCGAAAATTATAAGGACATCAAACAAATAGACCTCAGGTAAGCTACAGGCAAGGGCACCGGGCCAGGCAATTGGACTCAGGCTAGCAACCTAACACACCCATACTCTGAATAGGCATGTATCAGTAACACAGCTTTTTGGCTCATACTTGCATCTATATCAGGATGGAATAGTTTGAATAGGTGTTTAACTCTTTTCACTGATAAGAACATAATTCTGTGTGAATTAGTACTACTGATCGTCTTTGGCACAATCCATAATTTCTTGGAAATTGTTGTGTTGTTCAATTCATATTGAAGTTTTCTCGTCGGGATATTCTCATCTAGCCGCCTGATCATTGTTAAGAAATTAGAATGGAGATCTGGATGCAGTTCTCTGTGTTGAATCCTGCTTGGCCACTCTAATAGTATCACCCTGCTGCTACTATGCTTCCACCACACCACCACCGTTTCCTACATGCCTGGGCTACCAAATCCTCCTCAACTATTGCGAAGTAGATGGAGATGTTCTTATTTCCTTCTGCCGAGCTAGCTATGTGGACTCGAGGAAATAAATGTGTTGATGCAATGATGTATTTGCCGATCGAAGGAATGCTCCAACTCATGTATATCCATGTTTTTTACCTCTTTTTTCATCCCTAACTACAGAACTGTCGTGGGTGTTTCTACTATGTCTATTACAGAACATAATTTGAGTGTCTCCGCAGCCTTTCCTTTTTCTCTCCCGTTGCAACGCACGGGCATGTTGCTAGTTGGATACTTAACACATCTTTAATGAACCTTGTACGGTTTCATGTCTTTAAAGCAATCATTCATGAAAAGTTTTAGCTTGTTTAACTAACTTGTTTTGTTGTCTCTTATATCAATTATAGACTTTTGCTTTCAATGATTTGATCTCAGCTCATATGCTTTACAATATTATTGATCAAGATTATGTTGGTAGCATGTCACTCCAGAAATTATTGTTGTTATCGTTTACCTACTCGAGGACGAGTAGAACTAAACTTAGGGATGCTTGATACGTTTCCAACGTATCTATAATTTCTTATGTTCCATGCTAGTTTTATACCAATAGCTACATGTTTTATTCACACTTCATAGCATTTTTATGCATTTTCTGGGACTAACCTATTAACAAGATGCCACAGTGCCAGTTCCTGTTTTCTGCTGTTTTTTGTTTCAGAAAAGTTGTTCTGGAAATATCCTCGGAATCGGACGAAACAAAATCCCAGATGCCTATTTTTCTGACACGTACACAAAGTCCGAAGAAGAGACGAAGGGGGGCAGCAGGGTGCCGTCCCCACACGGCGGCGCGGGTGGCCCCCCTGCCGCACCACCCTATGGGGAGCGGGCCCCGCGCCTCCACCGATGTTGCCCCTTCGCCTATAAATTCCCCCAGACGTGAAAACCCTAAAACACCGAGCCATTATTCCAGAAAACATCCTCTGCCGCCGCCGCCGTCAACCCTAACTCAGGGGGTTCAGAAGTTCTCCTCCGGCACCCTACCGGAGAGGGAAATCATCACCATAGGTCTCTACATCGACATGCCTGCCTCCGGAGTGATGCGTGAGTAGTTCATCCCTGGACTACGGGTCCATAGTAGTAGCTAGATGGTTGTCTTTTCCTTTTGTGCCATCATGTTTAGATCTTGTGAGCTGCCTATCATGCTCAAGATCATCTTATTGTAATGCTACATGTTGTGTTTGTTGGGATCCGATGGATATTGAATACAATGTCAAGTTGATTATTGATCTATCTTATATGTGTTGTTTATGATCTTGCATGCTCTCCGTTATTAGTGTAGGCTCTGGCCAAGTTTATGCTTGTAACTCCAAGAGGGAGTATTTATGCTAGATAGTGGGTTCGTGCCTCCATTTAATCAGGGACTGTGATGACCCACACGTATAGGGGGTGTATCGTAGTACTTTCGATAAATAAGAGTGTCGAACCCAACGAGGAGCAGAAGGTGTTGACAAGCAGTTTCGATGAAGGATTCACTGTAAATGCTCACAGACATGTTTTTAGGGGTTTTTGATATAGCAGATAAATAAAATACAAGTAAGTAAAATGCGGTAATAATAATTGCAGTGAGTGGCCCAATCCTTTTTACAGCAAAGGACAAGCCGGTATGTTTACTTATGATGACCAAACGTTCTTGAGGACACACGGGAATTACGTCAAGTGCTTTTGCTTCATATAGTTGATTAATCTTCATTGTTTTGATAGGTGTTGCAGTGGGTGAACCGCCCTTCCTAGAACTAATACATACTTGTGATTAAACCCCTTGCAAGCATCCGCAAATACAAGAAAGTAATTAAGATAAATCTAACCACAGCCTTAAACTCTGAGATCCTGCTATCCCTCATGCATCGATATACCAACGGGGGTTTAGGTTTCTGTCACTCCGGCAACCCCACAATTGGCAACCAAATACACAATGCACTCCCCTAGGCCCACAAAGGTGAAGTGTCATGTAGTCGACATTCACATGACATCACTAGAAGAATAACACCACAACTTAAATATCAAACCATTAAATATTACTCAACATAATATACTACTAACATCAAGACTTCTCCCATGTCCTCAAGAACTAAACGAACTACTCACAAGACATCATATGGAACATGATCAAAGGTGATATAATGATGAATAACAATCTGGACATAAACCTTAATTCAACGGTTTCACTCAATAGCATCAACCACAAGGAGTAATTAACACCGGAAAAGCTTCCCCTATGAACTAGACAAGATTCAACCCTAGATGTTACAGCAGAACGGAGTGGAGCGGCGGAGATGATGGTGCTGGCGGTGGAGATGATGATCCCAATGAAGTCCAGCTCGATGACGGTGATGATGGCGGTGATTTTCCCCCTCCGGGAAGGAATTTCCCCGGCAGTTTTCTCCCTGCCGGAGAGCTTTTCTCTCTCTCGTGTTTTCCGCCTCGTGGAGGCGGCGAAATATTTTCTCGACGTCCCCCTAGGCTTAGGGTTTCTGGGAGATGATGTACGCGAAAAGGGGCTGGCTGAGGTGGGCTAGAGGCTCCTCACCACGTGGCGGTGCGGGGCAAGGTAGGCCGCGCCACCACATGGTGAGGGCCCATGGTGGCCCACCTTGGCCTCCCCTTTTGGCTGCCTCCAGCATCTGATAAAATAGGAGCTTCTAGATGTTTTCCTCAAATTATTGATCTTCAGAAATATAGTATCTTGACGGCCCTTTTTCTAGCAGAAATTTGACTCCGGTGTTTAATTCTCCAATAATCACCAAACATGCAAAATAGATGAAATAACATAAGTATCATCTCTAAATATGAAATATATCAATGAATAACAGTAAATTATGATATAAAATAGTGATGCAAAATGGATGTATCAACTCCCCCAAGCTTAGACCTCGCTTGGCCCCAAGCGAAACTGAGCTCGGTAAACAAGTCCACAAGTTTATGGAGCGAAGTGTCGATAAACAAAATACGGACAAGAAGCATCACATTCATTAATACACAAGTCATTCTAGACAGCAAGTTGCCTTCATATAACATAACTTGAAACAGTAAAGGGAGTCACAATAAGGTGCATAGAGAAAATCATAATTGGTGATGGCAAACTTTGTTCTTGGTCAGAGAACAATTAACAGATTGTACTTATCTTTTGAGCAGAGTCTTTATACTAGAGATTATACTGCAGAACTTACATGCTCAATCATAACAATCTCTTTTACAGTCATTGATAACTTTCAAAGTTATATTCATTCGGATAACAGCTTTGTGCTACACAAGGAAACATAAAAGACATGATTGAAAATATCAACATATAGATGGTTGAATCACAACAACTCAAATGCTTGCTTGAGATGGAAGGGAATAGGTTTACTGACTCAACATGAAAGTAAAAGATAGGCCCTTCACAGAGGGAAGCAGGGATTAAATCATGTGCTAGAGCTTTTAAACTTTGAAATCATATAGAGAGTATAAAGTAAGTTTTAAGCTATGTATGCCGTTGTCAACGAATGGCAGTAGGTACTCTATCCCCCTTGTCAACCAGACTTTCAAGAGCGGCTCCCATGAAGGACGTTATTTCTACCCAAGGGTAGATCATCCCTCTTCTCTTTTGTTTACACATGCATATTTATAAATTGGTATGACACTCCTCCCAACCTTTGCTTACACAAGCCATGGCTAACCGAATCCTCGGGAGCCTTCCAACAATCACATACCATGGAGAAGTGTCTATTTGATAAAGTTTAACATTTTGTAAATTTGCTTTTGATAAATCATTGGCAAACATGTGAAGAGAATCAAATGGTTATAGTTGTAATTAATTGGGACTAGGCACCCCATTTGCCAGCTCTTTTTGCAAAGTTATTGGATAAGCGGATGTATATGCCACTAGTCCATTGGTGAAATTCTGTCTGACAAGTTAAATAGAGAACAACCCACATACTTCCTCATGAGCTAATAAACAGTGACACAAATGAGAGATAATAGCTTTTGAATAATTAAAGGTAGCACATGAAGTATTTACTTGGAGTGGCAGGAAATACCACATAATAGGTAGTTATGGTGGACACAAATGGCAATGGTTTGGTTCAAGGTTTGGATGTATGAGAAGCATTCCCTTTCAATACAGGTTTTTGGCTAGCAAGGTTATGTAGCAAGCATAAGAGTTGAGGGATGCAAACAAATATATATGTAGTAAGAACAATCATGCAATCTTCCTTGGAAGCACAAATAATTTTAACTTGAGAATACTAAGCTTATGAGCCAACAAGAAAGAAAGATCATGGAATAGTTCATGAACATGCACTTCCCTCCCTCTACTTAAGCCTCAAAGTATTGTAACTACTGACCAATGCTAAGTTTGCCAAAACCAAAAAGATATACTTGATGTTCCCAAAGTGGTACCAATACTAATGACAAGATTATCAACATGAAAGAAATTGCAAACTAAAATAAAGTATGCAGAAAGTAGATGATGAAACTTCTCATTAATATTCCATAACGGCAACTCACACCAAGGGATACATAGATAATCAACTAAAAGAGAGATACTTCCACACTGCAAACCATCCTATAAGATAACTTCCCTACTCACGATATGACTATTGAAAAGTAAAAGGTAAAGATAATGTGGTGATACCGCGACACTCCCCCAAGCTTGGAACAAGCCAAGGGGATGCCAATACCGATGATGAATTACTCCTTCGGCGGTGGTGGTGCAATATCCGCATCATCAAACTTCCAAGGCAGAGGCTCTCCGTCAACAAGTGATGACTTAGTCTTAGGTATCCTGAAACTGGCAGCAGAGCTTATGCGTTTAAACCTGATTTCATACTCACAGTTTTGATTCTGAACATCGTAGAGTTGCGCTTGTAGTTTGTTGGTGGTCTCATGGAGTGAGAAAATGTTCTCCCAGAGCTTTGCGGTCTCCCTCTTGTGTTCAGCCTCAAGTCCAGTCACCATCCTGTTGAAGATGTCCAATTCACGTTCCGCCATCTTCTTGTATGTAAAGACCTCTTGCTCTAGCTTCTCCATCCTGTCTTCCAGGCTTCCTTCCCCTTTAGGACCTTGAACGTCTTCCACTTGCAACTCCCCATCCTTGTTCAGCGACTCCTTCGGATGCATCTTCAACTCGTTCATATACGGGTTGACGACGTTCACGAAGAAGCTGTCCTTGGAGGGCTCAGATGAAGACATGGCGGCTCTAGATCCACGGACGAAACTGGCAGAAATAGATCGAAACAAAATACGACGAAAAGGCGATACACGAACCTCGGGGGCTCGAGCTAGATATATAGCAAAAAGTTTAACGACAAAAGGAAGGTGCAGGAAGAAACCTGGTTGGAGACGGGCTCCTAGGTGCCCTCACCATACGGTGGCGCGGCCAGTGGTGGGCCCGCGCCGCCACGTGGTGATGTGCCCTCGGGCACCGTCTCCCATCCGGTTTGGTCTCTTATTTTTTCATATATAATAAAAACGATGAAAATATCTATTGGAAAGTTAAACGCGAACTTTTTCTTACCGAAACTGTTACCTATTCAAAGTCAAATTCTGCAGTCCCATGGAAATGCTTTTCAATGAAAACTTCCGGAGTCACCACTTTAATAGTGTCAACATCTTCATTGTAAGAATCTCCAGAAATATAATGTTTGAGTCTTTGACCATTCACCACTTGTGTAGAGTTATCTTTGAGTGAGGCAATCTTTATTGCACCTGAACGATACACCTCCTCAATAACAAAAGGTCATTCCCATTTTGAGAGTAGTTTTCCTGCAAAAAACCTGAGACGAGACCTATACAATAGAACTTTCTCACCAACATTAAACTCTCTTTTAAGAATTCTCCTATCATGTCATTTCTTAACTTTCTCTTTAAAGAGTCTAGCATTTTCATAAGCTTCACTTCTCCATTCATCTAAAGAACTGAAATGAAGCAACCTCTTTTCACCAGCTAGATTGAATTCTCTATTAAGTTCTCTCACTGCCCAATAAGCTTTGTGTGCTAATTCTAAAGGCAAGTGACAAGCCTTACCATAAACCATTTTATAAGGAGACATACCCATAGGGTTTTTATAAGCAGTTCTATAAGCCCATAAAGCATCATTCAACTTACTAGCCCAATTGTTTCTAGATTTGTTAACAGTCTTTTGCAAGATAGATTTAATCTCTCTATTTGATAGTTCTACTTGTCCACTGGTTTGGGGATGATAGGCTGAAGCAATTCTATGATTAACACCATATTTAGCAAGGGTCTTTCTAAAACCACCATGAATGAAATGAGAACCTCCATCAGTCATAAGATATCTAGGCACACCAAACCTAGGAAAAATAACATCTTGAAGCATTTTTAAACAGGTCTCACCATCAGCACTTTTTGTAGGTATAGCTTCTACCCATTTAGTAACATAATCAACAGCAACAAGTATATGAGTATTACCTTCTGAAGGAGGAAAAGGACCCATGGAGTCGAATCCCCAACAATCAAATGGTTCAATAACAAGAGAATAACTCATAGGCATCTCATTACGTCTAGAAATATTATCAACTCTTTGACATTCATCACAAGATAAAATAAACTTCCTTGCATCCTTAAAGAGGGTAGGCCAATAAAAACCTGATTGTAGAACTTGTTGTGCAGTTCTGTCTCCAGCATGATGTTCTCCATAAGCACTACCATGGCATTTTCTCAATATCTCTCGTTGTTCATGTTCTGGAACACATCTTCGCATAATGCCATCCACTCCTTCTTTATATAAGTGTGGGTCATCCCAAAAATAATGCCTCAAGTCATAAAAGAATTTCCTTCTTTGCTGAGCTGAAAAGGTTGGAGGCAAGTACTTGGAAACAATAAAGTTAGCATAATCAGCATACCAAGGACTATCTCGTGAACTTACTAGCCCAATTTTTTCTAGATTTTTAATAGTCTTTTGCAAGATAGATTTAATCTCTCTATTTGATAGTTCTACTTGTCCACTAGTTTGGGGATGATAGGCTGAAGCAATTCTATGATTAACACCATATTTAGCAAGGGTCTTTCTAAAACCACCATGGATAAAATGAGAACCTCCATCAGTCATAAGATATCTAGGTACACCAAACCTAGGAAAAATGACATCTTGAAGCATTTTTAAAGAGGTCTCACCATCAGCACTTTTAGTAGGTATAGCTTCTACCCATTTAGTGACATAATCAACAGCAACAAGTATATGAGTATTACCTTGTGAAGAGGAAAAGGACCCATGAAGTCGAATCCCCAACAATCAAATGGTTCAATAACAAGAGAATAACTCATAGGCATTTCATTGCGTCTAGAGATATTACCAACCCTTTGACATTCATCACAAGATAAAATAAACTTTCTTGCATCCTTAAAGAGGGTAGGCCAATAAAAACCTGATTGTAGAACTTTTGCGCAGTTCTATCTCCAGCGTGATGCCCTCCATAAGCACTTCCATGGCATTTCCTCAGTATCTCTGTTGTTCATATTCAGGAACACATCTTCGCATAATACCATCGACTCCTTCTTTATATAAGTGTGGGTCATCCCAAAAATAATGCCGCAAGTCATAAAAGAATTTCCTTCTTTGCTGAGCTGAAAAGGTTGGAGGCAAGTACTTGGAAACAATAAAGTTAGCATAATCAGCATACCAAGGACTATCTCGCGAACTTACACTTATTGCAGCCAATTGTTCAGGAAAGCTATCATTAACAGGAATAGGATCATAAGGAATGCTTTCCAATCTAGACAAATTATCAGCAACAGGATTTTCAGCACCTTTTCTATCTACAATATGCAAATCAAATTCTTGCAAAAGAAGTACCCATCTAATAAGCCTTGGCTTAGCATCTTTCTTTTCCATAAGGTATCTAATTGCAGCATGATCAGTATGAATAGTGACTTTCGAATCAACTATATAGGTCGAAATTTGTCACAAGCAAAAACTACAGCTAGAAATTCTTTTTCAGTAGTCTTTTGAGCAGAATCAAGAGTTTTACTAGCATAATGAATAACATTTAACTTTTTATCTACTCGCTGCCCAAGAACAGCGCCTACAGCATAATCACTAGCATCACACATAATTTCAAAAGGTAAATTCCAATCAGGTGGTTCAACTACAGGAGCGGTGATTAAAGCCTTTTTCAAAGTTTCAAAAGCTTCCTTACAATCATCATCAAAAACAAAGGTACATCTTTTTGAAGAAGATTAGTAAGAGGCTTGGAAATTTTAGAGAAATCTTTAATAAACCTCCTATAAAAACCAGCATGACCAAGAATACTACGAATACCTTTAACATCTTTGGGACAAGGCATCTTTTCAATTGCCTCCACTTTAGCTCGATCAACTTCAATACCTCTTTCAGAAATTTTATGTCCAAGAACAATTCCTTCATTAACCATAAAGTGGCATTTCTCCCAATTAAGAACAAGGCTAGTTTCTTCACATCTCTGCAAAACTTTGTCAAGGTTGTGCAAACAATTATCAAAGAAGTTCCATAGACGGAGAAATCGTCCATGAAGACTTCCACAATTTCCTCACAAAAGCCATGAAAAATAGCAGACATGCATCTTTGAAAAGTAGCAGGAGCATTACATAAACCAAAAGGCATACGTCTATAAGCATAAGTTCCATAAGGACAAGTAAAAGTAGTTTTCTCTTGATCTTGCTCTCACAGCAATTTGAGAAAACCCAGAATACCCATCAAGGAAACAAAAGTGAGTTTTCTTAGACAACCTCTCAAGCATTTGATCAATAAAAGGCAAAGGATAATGATCTTTCTTAGTTACTTTGTTAACCTTTCTAAAATCAATGCACATTCTATAACCAACTACTACTCTTTGAGGAATTAGTTCATCATTTTCATTAGGAACAACAGTAATTCCTCCTTTCTTAGGAACACAATGCACAGGACTTACCCATCTACTATCAGCAATAGGATAAATAATACCAGCTTCAAGAAGTTTTAATACCTCATTTCTTACCACTTCTTCATCTTGGGTATTAAACGACGCTGATGCTCAACAACAGGCTTTGCATCAGGTTCCATATTAATATGTTGACAAATAGTAGGGAAATCCCTTCAGGTCATCAAGAGTATATCCCATAGCTCCACGGTGTTTCTTCAACACTCCAATAACCTTTCCTCTCTTACCTGAAAGTTTAGAACTAATAATAACAGGATATATTTTCTTATCATCAATATAAGCATATTTAAGATTATCAGGCAAGGTTTCAAATCAAAAACAGGATCCTCCTTGGTGGCATTGTGGTACCCAAATCTTCCACAGGTAAATTGTGTTTGAGCATAGGTTGACGAAGGAATACTTCATCAAGCTCATTCCTTTCTTCCATAAAGACCTCACTTTCATGATTCTCCATATGTTGCTGCAAAGCATTGTTAGGAGCAAGAACAATAGATGCAAGTTGAGCAATTTCAAAATCCTTCTAGGCAATTCAGTTTCATAAGGTGCTTTAGCAAATTTAGAGAAATTGAATTCATAAGATTCACCAGCAAATTTAGTAAAGATTTTCTCTTTCTTACAATCTATAACAGCACCACAAGTATTCAGAAAAGGTCTACCAAAAATAATAGGACAACTCATTAGCAGCCGAACCAAGTACAAGAAAATCAGCAGGGTATTTAGTCTTACCACAAAGGACTTCACATCTCTAACAATACCAATTGGAGAGATAGTTTCTCTATTAGCAAGCTGAATAACCACATCAATCTCTTCAAGTTACAAGGAGCAATTTCATGCATAATTTCCCTGTAAAGCTCATAAGGAATAGCACTAGAACTTGCACCAATATCACATAAACCATAATAGCAATGATCACCTATCCTAACAGAAAGCACAGGAACACTAGTTTTCCTAGAACTTTTAGGATGTGAAACAATATTAGAAGCATCTTCACAAAAGATAATATGTCCATCTTCTAATTTTCAGTGACAAGGTCTTTAACCATTGCTACAGCAGGTTCAACAGTTATTTGTTCATCAGGTTTATAGCTTTCTTTGTACTTTTTAACAACACTAGCTATAATAGAGTGTTCCTTAATTTTAGGAAAAGGAACTTTTTCAATATAAGGTTCAGGAATAATGTGATCAACAGTATTAACCTCAACACTTCTAGATAGGAGAAACAGTTTATCTTTATAAGGTTCATGATAATTTTAAAACCCTCCTTGGCATACCGAAATAAGAGGCAAAGGCTTTATAAAATTTGCAACAACTTGAGAGTCAAGGCCATAAGTAGTGCTAATTTTGCGATAATCATCAGTATTCATAAAGTTTTAACACATTCAAATCATATTTATACCTGACTCTACCTTTGTCGTTCTCCCATCCTTCAGTGTTCTCCTGAATCCGATCAAGAAGGTCCCATTTAAACTCTTCTTTATTACGAGTGAATGATCCAGAACAAGTAGTATCCAATAGAGTTTTATCCTGAAAGGAGAGCCTTGCATAAAAGTTATCAATAAACATTACCAGGAAGCTCATGAATGGGCATTTGAGCATTAATGACTTCAATCTCCCCCACGCTTGGCAATACTCTCTCCATCATAGGCCAAAATTATATATGAGGTTCCGGTCCTTATGAATCTCACTTGGAGGATAGAATTTAGAGTAAAAGAGAGGTACAATTTCCTCCCATCCAAGAGAACCCATTCTTCAGCAGTTTATACCAATGTGCAGCTTTACCAGACAGTGATAGAGAGAATATTTCTTCTTAACTTCTCCATTGAAATACCTGCACACTTAAATAACTCGCATAATTCATGTAGATAACCAGGATGGACAGTTCCATCCCTGCATAGCGGTTATTGTAACACGTTCAACAATTTTCATAGGTATTTTGAATGGATTACCTGCTCATGGCGCCTCCTCTACTACCTTAGCAGTGGTAGTGGTTTTCCCAAATAGGAATTCAAGAGAAGACCTCTCCATAATGAAATATAGCAGCAGGCAAAAATAAAAACAGCACGTACAGTAAAGTTTTCCTTACCAATTCCACTTACCAATAGCGCTTCACTCCCCGGCAACGGCGCCAGAAAATAGTCTTGATGACCCACAAGTATAGGGGGTGTATCGTAGTACTTTCGATAAATAAGAGTGTCGAACCCAACGAGGAGCAGAAGGTGTTGACAAGCAGTTTTGATGAAGGATTCACTGTAAATGCTCACAGACAAGTTTTTAGGGTTTTTGATATAGCAGATAAATAAAGTACAAGTAAATAAAATGCAGTAATAATAATTGCAGCGAGTGGCCCAATCCTTTCTACAGCAAAGGACAAGCCGGTAGGTTTACTTATGATGACCAAACGTTCTTGAGGACACACGGGAATTGTCAAGTGCTTTCGCTTCATATAGTTGATTAATCTTCATTGTTTTGATAAGTGTTGTGTGGGTGAACCTATGCTAATGCACCGCCCTTCCTAGGACTAATACATACTTGTGATTATACCCCTTGCAAGCATCCGCAAATACAAGAAAGTAATTAAGATAAATCTAACCACAGCCTTAAACTCTGAGATCCTGCTATCCCTCATGCATCGATATACCAACGGGGTTTAGGTTTCTGTCACTCCGGCAACCCCACAATTGGCAACGAATACACAATGCATTCCCCTAGGCCCATAAAGGTGAAGTGTCATGTAGTCGACGTTCACATGACACCACTAGAAGAATAACACCACAACTTAAATATCAAACCATTAAATATTACTCAACATAATTCACTACTAACATCAAGACTTCTCCCATGTCCTCAAGAACTAAACGAACTACTCACAAGACATCATATGGAACATGATCAGAGGTGATATAATGATGAATAACAATCTGGACATAAACCTTAATTCAACGGTTTCACTCAATAGCATCAACCACAAGGAGTAATTAACACCGGGAAAGCTTCCCCTATGAACTAGACAAGATTCAACCCTAGATGTTACAGCGGAACGGAGTGGAGCGGTGGAGATGATGGTGCTGGCAGTGGAGATGATGATCCCAATGAAGTCCAGCTCGATGACGGTGACGATGGCGGCGATTTTCCCCCTCCGGGAAGGAATTTCCCCGGCAGTTTTCTCCCTGCCGGAGAGCTTTTCTCTCTCTCGTGTTTTCCGCCTCGTGGAGGCGGCGAAATATTTTCTCGACGTCCCCCTAGGATTAGGGTTTCTGGGAGATGATGTACGCGAAAGGGGGCTGGCTGAGGTGGGCCAGAGGCTCCTCACCACGTGGCGGCATGGGGGCAAGGTGGGCCGCGCCACCACATGGTGAGAGCCCATGGTGGCCCACCTTGGCCTCCCCTTTTGGCTGCCTCCAGCATCTGATAAAATAGGAGCTGCTGGATGTTTTCCTCAAATTATTGATCTTCAGAAATATAGTATCTTGACGGCCCTTTTTCCAGCAGAAATCTGACTCCGGTGTTTAATTCTCCAATAATCACCAAACATGCAAAATAGATGAAATAACATAAGTATCATCTCTAAATATGAAATATATCAATGAATAACAGTAAATTATGATATAAAATAGTGATGCAAAATAGACGTATCAGACAGTGACAGAAAGTTCTAAGGTTGTGGATGTGCTGTTGCTACTAGGGGTAAAACAACAATGATTTGTCTAAGGATATTAGTGTTGTTTACATTATGCACCATACTTAATGCAATTGTCTGTTGCTTGCAACTTAATACTGGAAGGGGTGCGGATGCTAACCTGAAGGTGGACTATTTAGACACAGATGCATGCTGGATGGCGGTCTGTGTACTTTGTCGTAATACCCAAGTAAATCTCATAGTGATCATCATGACATGTTTGTGCATTGTTATGCCCTCTCTATTTGTCAATTGCCCAACTGTAATTTTTTTACCCAGCATGTTAGTATTTTATTATGGAGAGACACCACTAGTGAACTGTGGACCCCGGTCTATTCATTTACATCTGAAATACAACCTACTGCAATCATTGTTCTTTTACATTCTCTGCAAGCAAACATCATTTTCCACACTATACGTCTAATCCTTTGTTTTCAGCAAGCCGGTGAGATTGACACCCTCATTGTTTCGTTGGGGCAAAGTAGTTTGATTGTTGTGTGCAGGTTCCAAGTCGACGAGTCAGACCTCCCCTTCATCACCACACTTTTTCTGACGCCGTTGACACCTTCGAAGCAACTTTGATCTCCTACTGGTTCGATAACCTTGGTGTCATACTGAGGGAAAACTTGATGCTTGACAAGGGGCGTCCACGGCAAATCCCATGGTTAGGTACCTAGGGTTGATTATGTGGTAGAGAACGCGTAGTACTGGTGGACACGACGGCTGACAAGCGGGAGTTTACCCAGGTTCAGGGCCCTCGAGTGAGGTAAAACCCCTACGTCATGCTTGTCTGTATTGATTGTGTGAATATTGAGGGTTACAAAGGTCCGGCGAGGTGCTGATCTCGTCGGGTTCTGATGGCTGTGGATTGCTTCTCCCTCATCGGTTACCCTCCTGGCCTTTATATAGGAGGCCAGGTCTTGGATACGTAACCGACTAGGTTTACACATATGGAAAGTTCTAACCGACTATGATCTAATCTAATAGGAAACTCCTCTTCGTCTGGCTTCTTTCTTCATGGGCTTCTTTTATTCTGGGCCTCTCCTGGGCTTCGCCTGTACCAGGTACCTTCACGCCAGGGTACCCGAAGGGTATATCCTCGTCACTAGCCCCCGAGTGCTTGCTTGATTACGGAGAATCATGGATGCACTCCCTCCAACATATGTATCGTAGCTTTATTCTTCTGGCAAGTGTGTATGTTTTTTATGCAACCTTGGGGATAATAGCATAGTAGGCCTAGAGTACTTGAGACTGGTTAACTACACATTCGGGTAAAACCTTACTAGCCTTCAATCAAACACAAGTCCCCAGACTCGAATCTGGAACACACTCGAAACAACTTTTGCCTGGGGATTATAGCTTGGCAGGCCTGACTCACTCGAAGAATATCGAGCTCAGTTAACTACGCATTCGGGTAAAACCATGCCAGCTTTTAATCAAACTCGAGTCCCCGGACTCAAATCTGGAACACAGTCGAAACAACTTTTGCCTGGGGATTATAGCTTGGCAGGCCTGACTCACTCGAAGAATATCGAGCTCAGTTAACTACGCATTCGGGTAAAACCATGCCAGCTTTCAATCAAACTCGAGTCCCCGGACTCGAATCTGGAACACTTTTGATATATCTGCCTAGGGATTTTGACTTAGTAGGCCTGAACTTACTCGAGTTACCGATGTCAGTTAACTGCTCATTAGGGCAACACCATACTAGCCTTCAATCAGATTCGAGTCCCCGGACTCGAACCTGGAACATACTGGACAGACTCGACTCAGCCGCTTGGGGTCTTACTGATTCGTTCTGCAGATCATATTTGCTACCCGACGCGTCCGTCAGGATTTTCATCATGTCTGTTGACACGGAAAAACTTAAGAGAAAACACTGCCGGAGTGTCCCTTAGCCCAGCTCGATTCAATCGGCAGGTCTTACCTTTGCATTTGCGTATGCAGCATCCGAGACTTTTTCGATTGACATAGTCCGGGAATTTTATGAATTATGTTTGTAAAATAAAAGGATTTTGCCGAAATAAATAAGTCGAGTCTGCTTTGTCGAGTGAGTATTTTTTTTTTACCTTTTTAGAAATCTTATGGGAGCGCGACAGCGCTCCCATGGGAGTAGCCCCCGAGATTGTGGTTTATTGTTTGCAATAGAGGACAATCTTAAATTCATTATGTTCTGCATGTCCTTAATCGAAGAAATTTTTGATATATGCTCCCATGGGAGTAATATGACTTAGTCGAAGGAACGGTCGAGTGACCAAATTTGATTTTAGGAAGGATTTGCCACACCCGAACTAAATAAGGCAATCGTGTGACCAATATGCGTTGGACATATTCGAATCTATTTTTGAACAGATCTTTCAAATGACATCTAGGATGATGTCTATTTCGACTGTAATTCCTGACTCGCGTGGCGTGCGTTATGCTGCGATGGATGGGACGTAACACATAGGTGGGCCCATTTGTGCAGAGCTGACCGAAGACGGTACCGCTTGGACTTGATTTGACCAGACGGGCCCAATTTTTCCGGAGGCCTGATAGTGGCTCCTCTTTCTGCGTGCGTAGTGGGCGGAGTGGCCGGCCACGGTTGCCCTCCGCGTTTGCCATGTGTATGGTCAGATTGCATGCGTAACGCACGATTTGCCTCTGAATGGTTGTGATTGCTTTTGACTGGTGGTAAATAGGGGAACGGCGCTGGCATTTGTTTTTTACCTGCCATTTGCTCTGCGCGCCGCCCTTGTTCCATCTTCTTCCTTGCGCTCTGCCCCCATTACTCCTGTGCTAAAGCTTTGCGCGCTCTTCCACCTGCTCGTTGACGATGAAGAAAGCAGCGGGCAACAAACGCTCCGCCTCGACTGCTGCCGCCGCGCCCGATGTGGCGGTGAAGAAGGGGAAGAAGATTGCGGCTAGCACATCTGCTGCCGCCGTCGACCTCAAGGAGACCAATGGGGATTGGATGAAATCCACCCTAAAGGAGGCACAGCTGGACAAGCTACGCGAGGAAGGATTGCTGCCACCTTCTGACCAGCTCCCTGTCCGCGCACCTTCGCCCAAGGAGGTACTTCCCGAGCCTCGCGCTAACGAGCGCGTTTGTTTCACGGAGTTTTTGCCTAGAGGTTTCTCGCTCCCCCTCCATGATTTTGTGCGAGGTTTGCTTTTTGCCTACGGGGTGCAGATCCATGATCTCACCCCGAACGATATTCTGCATATTGCGTGTTTCATTACGCTGTGCGAGTGCTTTTTGGGTGTTGCTCCTAGTTGGGCATTATGGAAGTCCATCTTCATGGTTCGGCCAAACAACCGAGGCGGCCGAACTTATGCAGTCGGAGGCCTATAGATCCAAGTGCGCAGCGACACCCGGTACTTCACGCTGAAGCCAGTTGACTCGGCGCAGGGGTGGAGGAAGAGGTGGTTCTATGTGCAAGTGGACCAAAATGTGGCCCCAGCATTTTCGACTGCTGGTATAGCCGCTAGGACAAGAGCCTGGGACCACGTGCTTTCAACTGAAGAAATGGCGGAAGTAGCACCCATGCTGGAGACAATTGAGGGGCTCCTCAACAGCGTCACAGGTGTGCATCTGATTGCCACCTTTGTGAAGATGCGGGTATGGCCACTCCGCGCTCGTGCCCATCCAATGTGGGAGTATGAAGGTGTCCTTGATGCCACCCGCATGAGCAAGGAGGAGCTGTCCAGGAGTGAACTAGTGACACATGTGCGGTCAATCACCAGCACAAAGAAAAGTGAACCATGCAACGTCGACTGTCCCATCGACCCTTATGGGGCTAAAAAGCCTTTGCCAGAGGTTAGTAAATCTTTCGAGTTTATGATCTCCTGTTTTGTTACTCCTCTGTGCATCTTTTTAACTTTTGAATGCTATATTTTGTATGCAGGACCACTCGACTACCTCAACCCTTCCTCCTCTACCCGAAGATGGCCCATCGCACGAAACAGAGGTGACGGTAGAAGCAAAGGGAGGGGATGAATCGCCTATACCTTCGGCTACCGCTTCACCCTCAGAAGAGGCTGATGAAGAAGGGGTAGAGGATGCCCAGGGCAAGGAGCATGCCGTGACTGAGGATGCTAGCGAGGTTTCTGCTCGTAAGCATCGTCGGGTAGCCCGAGTTATATCTTCTTCCACAAGCTCACCCGCAAAGGAATCGGATGTGAGGGATGATGGGAACTCAGGTTCGTCTCCTACGACCACAACTATTCCTTTGGACGTGAGTCCTTTGAACTCGGCTCCTCCTCCTCCTCAGTCGGGTGGGCAGCTACCTTTTGGAGGCCCAAACTTTGACGAACTCGACACCGACGATGAAGAAGAGCACATGTTTGCTCCTTTATGTAATAATTAATTGTTTTTTTAGTACTGCTTCTTTATGCTACATGTCTTTCAATCACTTGCAGTGCTGAGACTGTGCGACCTTCAACTCCTCCAACCGAAAGAGCTCCGACTACAACCCAGCCTGAAGCGTCTCTTGCTGCTGCTCATGATGTGCAAATAGTAGCCACAGCTACTTCCATTGAAGCCGCAAAGGTTGCGAGTACGTCGATTCCGCAAATTGGGACTTCTGCTGCCAAGCCTGCGCCTTGGGCTGAACACGTAAGTATCTTTTGTCGAGTCTTCATTCTGAGACTTATTTGTGTATAGCTTATGTTTGTTTCATGTTTGTGCAGCCCTTCTACCTCAACCTTGTGGAATCAGGTAAAGCATTTGTCCAGGTTGAACAAGAGAGGGACAACCTACGTGCTGCCATGGAGCAACTTAGCCGTAAGTGTTTTTGATTTCTTCATGCCTTTGCTTTGTCGATTGTGAATGACATTTGTCCATCTTTCTCAGGTGACAAGGCAACTGCTGAGTCTCGGGTTAAAGAGTTAGAAGAGACACTCGCCAGGGAGCGCGCGGAGTCGAAGAAGGCCCTGGATGATGCCAAAGACTCCGCCGCTTCACGTGAGAAGAATTATGCTGAACGCCTGGCGAGCCTCACCCGAGACGTAGGCGGTGAGTTGAATCTTTCTCTTTTTGCCTACTTCTTTTTGCCACTGAATAATATGTAACTTTTTTCTGTTACTTCTGCTTTTTTTTTAAAGGAGTTGTTGGTGCACCAGCACCTGTAGACCAATCGAATGCCGATTTGTCCCTTGACCGCGCAATCGGCGACCTGGATGCCGTCTCTACCCAAGCCAAGGACGCATTCGCGAAGTCTACGAGCACGCTCGGCGCCGTGTTCAAAGATGTGTTCCCATCCAGCCTACCTCCTTCAACTGTGGATGGCTTCGCAGACGTCCTGGGTCCTGGAACTTCGACTATGGCGAATTTTGCTCGCACTTTGACGGTACGCGGCTCAGAGACCACCCTCAAACTCCTTTTAGGTCATGGGATAGAGGGTGACTTTGAAGCTGCTCTATCTGATTTCCCTCGCAAGCCTGGCGGGAAACTAGTGCCCCTAAAGCATTTGAACGAGCCAGCCGCAAAGTTGGCTGAAATTTTTATGGCCACCATGGAACGCCGGGTAGCAGAGGTCGCTGCTCGTGCGAGTAGGGCTAGGTCAAAGTCGATGTCTGAGAAGTAGGGCAGTCGTGCCTTTTTATGCTTTGTAATTAAACTTATGATCATGCGAGTACACATGTGCCTTTGCTACCTTTGCATGAATATAATTTCCTCATTATGATCCTGCTTGCAAAGCTGTATGTTGTTGCTCATCTGAGCTTTGTTACTAGTTTCTCATGAAACTTTTATGATACTTGGAACAGAAACAGCCATCCGCTACTTCATCTAGTTCGTCGCGGCATCGTGCCCCTACTCGATCTCGAGCTCCGGTGGCAAACGATTCCACAGTAATACGTTATATGAAGTCTCGACTCGCAAAACATTAGCAAGAGCTGGCAAGTGTCCGAAGCGAGCTGGATAGGATGAGGGCAAGGCCTGCTTTACCTACCCAACGGGAGGAGTACGTGCTTGGCGAGATGGAGATCGTGAACAGACAGCTCGAGCGTAAGCATGACTGTTTAATCTTGTGAGTTCACAGCCTGTTCCTTTTTGTTCACCCTGCTTGTGTTGTAGTTTTTGTTCAAGATTTCCAGGCGGAGCAGGCTCGCGTGGATGAGCAGTTGAATAATGCGACTGACGAACCTACGACTGGCCGCCAGCACTTTCGATTGGACAGGTATCATGCCTGCAAGTTGGCCACTCTGAAGGATCGAGTGTTCCGTGGTGCAATTTTACTCGAGCGATGCAGGGCAGCATTTTTGCGGATCAACTACTATCTGTTTCCAACTGGGCCACAACCACAAGGGATCCATTCCCTAATTGATCTGTTCCAATCTGTCGACTCTATCCGGGATGCAATAACTCGCAAAGTTTTGCTTGGAGCCAATGCTGCTCTGGCTTATGTCTGTAGCCGAAAACCTACTTTGCAGCTTCCTCCACCTGCAATTGGCTCGCAGCTAGATCAGTCGTGCTTAGACGGGACCGTAGATGCAGCCAACACATTGGTGGAGCGATTTTATGACCAGCTCATTGGTTCGAACTTGCCCATGAAGGATGAGCCTATGTAATATTGATACTTTGTATAGTAGAATGTTTATAAATGTGCAGCCCCCGAGCCTGTCGAGCGGGGTGTATGTGACAAATGCTTACTTATTTGTGTAACTACCTAGCCCCCGAACATGTCGAGTGGGGATTGAGTGTGAACCCAGCCCCCGAGTATATCGAGTGGGGTTTGAGTGTGAACCCATCCCCCGAGTATATCGAGTGGGGTTTTTCGTTATTGTGCTAGAGGCGTATTTTTGACTGTTAATTTGCAGAAATATGAGAAACTTTAAGATAGATATGGAGGAACATATGATTTTATTCCAACTTTGTTGTTCGACCAGCAGGCCGCCTCATTAAAAACCTTCCAGTCCCCTTAGGTACCCTGGTAAGGGAAAAGAGTGCGTCTGAAACCTGCTGGTTCTTCCAACATTATGCACTATTACATATTTATGCATAGAACTGACGCAGATGCGCCCTTCTGTGCATTAGTGTCACTCGATGACATGTAGACCATCTTTGAAGGTTCAGTTGGGTGCTCCTGGTGCTTCGTCGTGTCGTTGATGTCCTTGGGCTCTCTGTCGATTGCCATCTTCTTGCTTTCAGGTGGAAGTGTGCGGTTGTTGGAGATCTCAAGCTCTTCGAGTGATTGCTCCATCCCATACATCTCAGAGATTTTGCTGAAGTCACGGTCACATGAATCTGACCTTTGAAAGTTTCCGTTGACTGTGATGACTCCCTTTGGTCCTGGCATCTTGAGCTTGAGATAAGCGTAGTGCGGGACGGCCATGAATCTTGCGAATGTCGGATGCCCAAGTATAGCGTGATATTGTGACTTCCAGTCGACGACTTCGAACTCAATCGATTCAGTTCTGAAGTGTTCAGGGGTTCCGAATGTAACGTCGAGCTGGACTGTACCTTTCGGGTGTACTGCTCTGCCTGGGACAATGCCATGGAAGGTGTTTGTCGATTCTGGCAGATTATCGACTGCCTTGTTCATCCTTCGCAGGGTATCCGTGAAGATTATGTTGAGGCCACTGCCTCCATCCATGAAGACCTTGGTCATGGCGTAATTGCCAATTTGTGCGTCGATTACTAGGGCTGCGTGCCCTGGTCGATACACTGCTGGCGGGTGATCCTCTCGGTTGAAGATGATTGGAACTTCGGATCCTTTCAAAAATTCTGGAATAGCTGGTGGTGCCATGACCGCCATGTTGACGTGTCGTGTGTGCAGCTTCTGTTCTTGATTGGATGATCGCCCCTTTTGGATCATGTTCATTTGGCCTCGAGTGGGAGGGTATTGCTGCTCCTCTCCCTGAGGTACTTGATGTATGGCTACTGCCACTTGTGCTCCTCCGTTAGGTTGTGCGGGTACCATGTATACTGGCGCTGGTTGCATTTGCTGTTGTGCTAGATATGCCTGAGCAGGCTGTGCTTGCTGTGGAACAGAATATACTTGAGTGTTTTGTACTTGCTGCGGTGCAGAATATACTTGAGCTTGTTGTACATGGTGTGGCGCAGAGTACACTTGAGTTGGTGCCGCTTGCGTGTGGGTTGCTGCGATTGGCTGTGTTTGCGTCAGTTGTGGCGGAGCGCGTCCTTCCTTCCGCATTCGTAGTACGTACTCGATCGCCAATTGGTCGAATTCCCTGCAGTTCTTTAGTGAATGATTAGAACGTAACCTACCGTCGTCTCCCTTGTATAGGTGAAATCTGCAGTGATCGTCCATCCTTTCCTCGAGTGAGCGCTCTAGCTCCTTATCTGTTCGCCTGCGCCATTCAGGTCTTTTGTAACTATCACGGTTGTCACGCCCACGATAATTGTCACGGCGGTCGTCTGAGTGGTAATCTCGATTATCACGGCTATCTTCAGGACGTTTGTCAGTTTGGTCTCGGCTGTCTCGCGACTGGGTGAACCCTGCTCCTACGAAGCTTGGCTTGTCATCATCATAGTGACGATACTTGCGCTTGCACCTTCTATCATCCATGTAGTTGTCTCTACGATCTCGATTGTCTCTGTCATGGTTGTCGTGTGACGGCGTAGGTTGATTGCCTCTTACTGAGTCTTCTCCGTTTGCCCACTTTGTTACGATTGCCATGAGTGCTGCCATTGTTTTTGGATCTTCTCGACCGAGCATCTCTCTGAAATCTTTCCTCCATAAGCCTTCCTTAAAGGCGTCGATTGCCCTATCTTCTGATACATGCCCTATCGAGTTACGAATGGCAGTCCATTGCCTTATGTATGATCGCAACGATTCATCTGGGCCTTGCTTACATGTCTTGAGCTCTTCAAACATTTTAGGCATGTCGCACAAGGGTCCGAAGTACCTGACGAAGTCATCGCGGAATTGCTCCCACGAGTCGTAATATGACTCGGGTAGCGATTTTAGTCAATCACGAGCTGCTCCTTCCATCATGAGTTGTATGTACTGCATCGCTGTAGTTGTTGTGCCACGCTGACAGCCGACAGCTAATATATAATCTTCTAACCAACCTGAGGGTTCTTGTTTGCAGTTGAATTTTGGCGTTGTTGCGAGTGAGAATTTCTTGGGCATGCGAGCTTCACGAATCCGTCGGGTGAAACACAATGCTCCACATGGCCCTATGTCAGCCTCTGAGTCAGAGCTGCTGCTATATGACCTTCTGGATCGGCTCCTTTGATGGCGCGAGCTTCTTCTGTCGCTCCTTCCCCTGGGGCTTCGACTGCGACGGTCCCGATCTATTCTCCGTGCGGGGTAGCTTGTGTTGGCTGTATGGCTTTTGTTGCGATTGCCAGTTGTTTGTACAGCTGAAGATGATGATCTCTCTTTGGATCTCCTACTGGTGGTTCGATTGTTTTGAGGTAGTTGCCCAACGTCATCAGCGCCCCAACTGGCTCAGTTGATATGATCATGCCTTCTCTATCTACTTCCATAAAAGCTGGGTCAAGGTTTCGAGTGATTGCGGCTCGATCCGCTTCTCCCAGGTTGAGCCTTGGCCTATTTGCGGGATCATGCCTCCCAGTGGAGCTCATGGAAAGTGCCCTTCGCCTGGCGCTTGATATGCTCGCCTGTTTTCTACGTTCCTCGAGTGTCGCTCTATAGTTGTTCAGACGAATATTTTCTTGCCGGTTGAAGTATGCATAAGTCATCTGTTCTTCCGGAGTTGCGTCGATTGGCATCATCATGCAATCTTTTATGATTTGATCTATTTTGCTTGTTGTTTCAGTCGTGATGGTCAGGGTGGTCTTTCCATCAGGCATGGTAACTGTACATGGGAATTGTGTGGGTCGACGACATGCTGCTGCTGCGGATGTTTCTGCGGCGCTTGCGGTGTACACTTGGTAAGGTATCACTTGGTCAGCGGTCCCATGCTATTGACACGTACCATGGACTCGGCGTCGTCATCCAAACTCATGTCGGAGTTACTCGGTTTTCTGTTGGTTTTGCCGTAGTCAAGTTGGTCGTCGATTGTCCTGTCCAAGCCTCCAGCATTACACGTGAAGATCTCGTGGTTGGCCTGCACCTTGGGGCCATTAAGGTCGGCTAGGTAAATGATGTCATCAAGGTTTTCCTCGTTTTCTAAGAGGTTTGGGCAATCGAAGATGCCTTCGAGTGACTCAGCCGAGTTGTTTGGACGGAACACAGATTCGACTTCGCTTCCTCCAAAGTTTTTGGCCACTGCTTTGCGAAACTCTCCATCGTCCATTGAAGTTGCAGAGTCGCTTGGTGTCTGGATCGATGCGATCTGAGATGATGTCGCTGCCAAGATCGAAGGTGTTGCAGATGCAGTCGACAGGTTGTCGAGTATCTCCATGTCGACTGGGTCTAATAGATCCTGCACACCATCTTTATCAACGAAAAAATTGAAATCACCAACTGTAACGTCCAAACCTGATTCTAGGCTAGCAAAGGCCTGTTGAGCTTCAATCGAGTGTGGTTTGAGTCTCCTTGGAGAAATTGGCGAGTGTTCGCCTTTTGAGTTGGTTCCAGTCGATGGGATCGGCGAGTTGCCATTTGAGGTCATGATCGGTGATTTGCCGTTTGATGAGGTGATCGGTGAGTTACCGTGTGAAGGAGAAGTTTTCGAGTGACCACCTGATGATGAAGCTGGTGAGGCCGTGAATCCAGCACTACCTGTTCCCACAGACGGTGCTAATTGACGAGGGGCGTCCTCGGCAAATCCCATGGTTAGGTACCTAGGGTTGATTATGTGGTAGAGAACGCGTAGTACTGGTGGACACGACGGCTGACAAGCGGGAGTTTATCCAGGTCCAGGGCCCTCGAGTGAGGTAAAACCCTACGTCCTGCTTGTCTTATTGATTGTGTGAATATGAGGGTTACAAAGGTCCGGCGAGTTGCTGATCTCGTCGGGTTCTGATGGCTCTGGATTGCTTCTCCCTCATCGGTTACCCTCGTGGCCTTTATATAAGAGGCTAGGTCTTGGATACGTAACCGACAAGGTTTACACATATGGAAAGTTCTAACCGACTATGATCTAATCTAATTAGGAAACTCTTCTTCGTCTGGCTTCTTTCTTCATGGCTTCTTTTATTCTGGGCCTCTCCTGGGCTTCGCCTGTACCAGGTACCTTCACGCCAGGGTACCCGAAGGGTATATCCTCGTCACTGCTGCACTCATCATACCTTCCTCTTGGGGTTCCCAACGGTTGTTTGACTTAACACGCATCAGTTCTCGTTCATGCTACAAGATGGAATTTGTCTCAAGGTGGAGTGTTGTTTTATGGTGATCCAAATTCATATGACGATATGGAGTGAGTGGCTAACTTCGGAGCGAAGCGGAGGCCCGTCGCCGGGAGGCTTGGGCTTGTACGGTACGGATCGTGTCTGAGTCGGACTGCAGGTCGACTTAGGGTTTTGCCCACTATAAATACATCTTGTAAGCCGCCGGTTGGGGTAAGCCACACATTGTAAACCCACGGCGTTTGTAACCTCACCCCGATATAGTGAAGTATTGCTGGCTGGCGCCCGTGGTTTTTTCCTCTCCTTTGTTTGGAGGGTTTTCCACGTTAAATCCCGTATCCCCATTGGTTTGATCTTTCCGCTCTTCATCGTTGTCGTGCTATCTTTTGTAACATGCGTCGCGGTGAGTGCGCCTCCCCGTCAAGCGCATGCCCGGCGAGAAAGCCGGCCACACGCCAAAAAATCTCATTCCAATTCCCCCGTCGTCGTTGCCCAGCTTCCGGGCCGCGTCGCCCTCCAGCCGGCCGCCGGCGCCGCTCTCCACCTCCCCCGTCCGCCGACGCCGCCTCCAGCCACGGCCCCGTGCCACCCTCCGACCCCGGCCGCCCGCATCGCCTCCAGCCCCGCGAGGGAGATCATAAACCACCGGACCCTATGGCACCCCAACATAATCGATTCAAGGAGGTCAATGATACGCCCATTTTGCATCACTATTTTGTATTATAATTTACTGTTATTCATTGATATATTTCATATTTAGAGATGTTACTTATGTTATTTTACCTATTTTGCATGTTTGATGATTATTGGAGAAATAAACACCGGAGTCAGATTTCTGCTGGAAAAAGCGTCGTCAAGATACGATATTTCTGAAGATCGATAATTCGAGGAAAATATCCAGGAGCTCCTATTTTGTCATATGACGGAGGTAGCCAAAAGGGGGAGCTGAGGTGAGCCAAGGGGGGCCCACACCCCTGCTCACGCGGGCCCACCTCTGGCCGCGCCGCCAGGGGGTGTGGAGGCCCAGGCCCACCTCAGCCATCGCCTCTTCGCGTACATGACCCCCTGGGAACCCTAAGATGCAGAGAACCATCGTGGAAATATTCCGCCGCCTCCACGAGGCGGAAAACACCAGAGAGAGAAAGCTCTCCAGCAGGAAGAAATCTGCCGGGGAAATTCCCTCCCGGAGGGGGAAATCGTCGCCATCGTCACCGTCATCGAGCTGGACTTCATTGGGATCATCATCTTCTCCACCGCCGACACCATCATCACCGCCGCTGCACTCCGTTCCGTTGTAACATCTAGGGTTGAATCTTGTCTATTTCATAGGGGAAACTCTCCCGGTGTTAATTACTCCTTGTGGTTGATGCTATTGGGTGAAATTGAATTAAGGTTTATGTCAGATTGTTATTCATCATTATATCACCTCTGATCATGTTCCATATGATGTCTTGTGAGTAGTTCGTTTAGTTCTTGAGGACATGGGAGAAGTCTTGATGTTAGTAGTGAATATGTTGAGTAATATTTAATGGTTTGATGCTTAAGTTGTGGTGTTATTCTTCTAGTGGTGTCATGTGAACGTCGACTACATGATACTTCACCTTTATGGGCCTAGGGGAATGCATTGTGTATTCGTTTGCCAATTGTGGGGTTGCCGGAGTGACAGAAACCTGAACACCCGTTGGTATATCGATGCATGAGGGATAGCAGGATCTCAAAGTTTAAGGCTGTGGTTAGTTTATCTTAATTACTTTCTTGTATTTGCGGATGCTTGCAAGGGGTATAATCACAAGTATGTATTAGTCCTAGGAAGGGCGGTGCATTAGCATAGGTTCACCCACACAACACTTATCAAAACAATGAAGATTAATCAACTATATGAAGCGAAAGCACTTGACAATATTCCCGTGTGTCCTCAAGAACGTTTGGTCATTATAAGTACAACAACCGGCTTGTCCTTTGCTGTAGAAAGGATTGGGCCACTCGCTGCAATTATTATTACTGCATTTTATTTACTTGTACTTTATTTATCTGTCATATCAAAAACTCCTAAAAACTTGTCTGTGAGCATTTACAGTGAATCCTTCATCAAAACCGCTTGTCAACACCTTCTGCTCCTCGTTGGGTTCGACACTCTTATTTATCGAAAGTACTACGATACACCCCCTATACTTGTGGGTCATCAAGACTATTTTCTGGCGCCGTTGCCGGGGAGTGTAGCGCTATTGGTAAGTGGAATTGGTAAGGAAACTTTACTGTACGTGCTGTTTTTATTTTTGCCTGCTGCTATATCTCATTATGGAGGGGTCTTCTCTTGAATTCCTATTTGGGAAAACAACTACCACTGCTAAGGTAGTAGAGGAGGCGCCAGATGAGCAGGTAATACCGTTCAAAATTCCTATGAAAATTGTTGAACGTGTCACAAATAACCGCTATGCAGGAGATGGAACTGTCCATCCTGGTGATCATTTGTTATATCTACATGAATTATGCGAGTTATTTAAGTGTGCAGGTATCTCGATGGGAGAAGTTAAGAAGAAATTATTCTCTCTATCGCTGTCTGGTAAAGCTGCACATTGGTATAAACTGCTGAAGAATGGGTATTCTCTTGGATGGGAGGAAATTGTACCTCTCTTTTACTCTAAATTCTATCCTCCAAGTGAGATTCATAAGGACCGGAACCTCATATATAACTTCTGGCCCTATGATGGAGAGAGTATTGCCCAAGCGTGGGGGAGATTGAAGTCATTAATGCTCAAATGTCCCATTCATGAGCTTCCTGGTAATGTGTTATTGATAACTTTTATGCAAGACTCTCCTTTCAGATAAAACTCTATTGGATACTTGTTCTGGATCATTCACTCGTAATAAAGAAGAGTTTAAATGGGACCTTCTTGATCGGATTCAGGAGAACACTGAAGGATGGGAGAACGACAAAGGTAGGGAGTCAGGTATAAAATATGACTTCGAGTGTGTTAAAACTTTTATGAATACTGATGATTATCGTAAAATTAGCACTACTTATGGTCTTGACTCTCAAGTTGTTGCAAATTTTTATAAAGCCTTTGCCTCCTATTTCGGTATGCCAAAGGAAGGTTTTAAAATTATCATGAACCTTATAAAGATAAATCTGTTTCTCCTATAGCTAGAAGTATTGAGGTTAATAATGTTGATCGCATTATTCCTGAACCTTATATTGAAAAAGTTCCTTTTCCTGTCAAAATTAAGGAATATTCTATCATAACTGGTGTTGTTGGCAAAAGTACAAAGAAAGCCATTAAACCTGATGAGCAAATAACTGTTGAACCTGTTGTAGCATTGGTTAAAGATCTTGTCACTGAAAATTTAGAAGATAGCACATTATCTTTTGTGAAGATGCTTCTAATATTGTTTCACATCCTAAAAGTTCTAGGAAGTCTAGTGTTCCTGTGCTTTCTGTTAGGATAGGTGATCATTGCTATTATGGTTTATGTGATATTGGTGCAAGTTCTAGTGCTATTCCTTATGAGCTTTACAGGGAAATTATGCATGAAATTGCTCCTTGTGAACTTGAAGAGATTGATGTGGTTATTCAGCTTGCTAATAGGGAAACTATCTCTCCAATTGGTATTGTTAGAGATGTGGAAGTTCTTTGTGGTAAGACTAAATACCCTGCTGATTTTCTTGTACTTGGTTCGGCTGCCAATGAGAGTTGTCCTATTATTTTTGGTAGACCTTTTCTGAATACTTGTGGTGCTATTATAGATTGAAAGAAAGAGAATTTTTTTACTAAATTTGCTGGTGAATCTTATGAGTTCAATTTCTCGAAATTTGCTAAAGCACCTTATGAAACCGAATAGCCTAATAAGGATTTTGAAGTTGCTCAACTTGCCTCTATTTCTCCTGCTCCTAACAATGCTTTGCAGCAACATTTGGAGGATCATGAAAGTGAGGTCTTTTTGGTAGAAAGGAATGAGCTTGACGAAATATTCCTTCATCAACCTATACTCAAACACAATTTACCGGTGGAGGATTTGGGTACTACGATGCCACCAAAGAAGGATCCTATTTTTGATTTAAAGCCTATACCTGATAATCTTAAATATGCTATATTGATGACAAGAAACTATACTGAAAGATCGATATGTCGACTAGGAGGGGGGGTGGTTAGGCGACTACCAAATTTTAATACTTTTTCGATTAATTAGGGCTTGAACAAGTATAACAAAGGTTGACTAGATGTGCACTAGATGATAGCAACCTATGTGATACAAACAAGGTAAGTAACGTAGCGGAAGCAATAAGTAAAGGATAGAAATAACCGCAAAGTGGAGACACGGAGATGTTTCCCGTAGTTCCTTCCCAAGGGAAGTACGTCTACGTTGGAGGAGTGTGGAGCCACCTAGGCGCTCCAATAGCACGGATGTGCTCACTCTATTCTCCGTGAGCTTTACCCGTGGGGGTTTGGCTCATCCACTATGAGGTCACCTTGATGGCGTTGACCAAGCCGATACATGAAGGTCGGGGAACTCCACAATGAGTTGGAGCCTCCCAACAATGCCTCGGACTCCCTCCGAGACTCACAAAGGCACCTAGGGTTACAAGCAACCCAAGATGCAAGAACCACACCAAAAGGTATGGGGGATTTGAAATTCCTTCGGTGGAGATGTAGATCTAGACCTCCTTCCTCACTCCTCAAAGTATCAAGACGATTGGGTAGTTGGAGTGGGAGATCTAGTAGTTTGAAGCTTTCATTAATGGGGGAGAGAGAATGCTTGAAGCTTAAAGTATCCCAAGGTAGGTGGAGGGGTTTAAATACCCCTCCCTTCAATCTGGCCGTTGGAAGGCAGAAATCCCGAGCCAGCGGTACTACCGCTGGAACAGGCGGTAGTACCGCCAGGGTCTTCTGAGCAGCATCACGAGCGGTCAACGGTCCTCTCCCTTCTTCGTGAATCCCACGCCCCCGGTACCAGTTGGTACCGCTGGAGGTACCGCACATCATCGCAGAACTGGGATTTGGCGGTACCGCTGGCGGTACCCGCAGCGGTACTATACCACTGAAGAGCAGATTCCTGGGAGCTGGCGGTACTACCGCCTATCCCAGCGGTAGTACCACTGCCTGGCAATTTTCAGCAATCTGAAGGGAATCAAAGCGCGAATGCAATGACAATATTCGTAAGACCTGTTCAATCTTGAAAACAACTGTTAGATGCACACTTTGTATTATCATCAACATCAAAACATGATTAAGAGCGACAATGCTCTTTCAATCTCCCCCTTTTTGATGATTGATGACAATACAAGGATTTGCTACAAATGGTTCGAAAAATTTAGATGGAGCACCCCCTAGATATGTGCACTACTCAAGAGTAGTCTTTGAATATCCAAAATGCACATCAACTAGGGTTCACACTCCCCCTAGATTTTTCAAGCCATGCAAGATAAATAATATAGCATAGAAGCACAAATCTTGCAACTAACATAGGAAGTTCAATACTAGCAAACGAAGTTTAAACATGTCTTACACCATGCAAAACAAAGTACTTGAGGCGATAATAAACAAAGTTCACAAGCTTATAAGAATCAAAGAGAACACAAAAGCAAAAGCTTGTGACTTAACCCATGCAAATCCCGATAGACCTAATAGATATCTCTCCCCCTTTGGCATCAAGATACCAAAAAGGGAGAAACCGATGCTAGCGCCCCACTTGCTTAGTCGGAGAGGTTCTCATTGCTTCCGGGACGAGGACGGCGATGGGAGGAGACTTCTTCTTCACCCTCAAAATCTGACCAAACGATGATGTTGCCGCTCTCATCCTTTGCTTGCCACTTGCTCCAAGTAGTGATGTTCTTTTCCAAACCCGAGAGCACATCTTCGCCTTGATCACGGCGACATTGAATGTCACGTTGACGTGCCAATTTGTCTTCTTTATGATTTTGCCAAGTGCGATTCTCCACAGCTTTGGACATACAGAAAATCTTCTTCATTTGCTTGGCCATCCATGCAAAACCACCTTCCATCCTCGGAGCCCGTGAGGGGCCAGCAGCAGTTTCAGCGGCAGTTTCTGCAGCCTTGTCCTTAGCTTTATCTTCTTTATGCTTCTCGGTATGGTCCTTGATGAGGAGGCGCTTGGACTTGTGTTCAATCCAAGTTTTGGGGTTACTCACACCAACAGATGAAAAGCGATATTCCCAAGCCCACAAGATGATCTTCATAATGAGCGGACCATGACACACATTCTTCTTGTTGAGGACAACATGGAAAAGCTCATTCCAAATAAAATCCACAATGTCAAGCTTCTTCCCTTTAGTCTTGAATTGATGAGTCATAACCATCAAGGTCCGAAGAAAACCATGAATTTCATCCAAGTTGCCAACCCTGGGGTTGAGGACCATGCGGTAGATGCGGTGCATAATATCATAGGGAGGATAGAGCCCCTCCGATTTCCCAATGGTGAATTTCTTCCAAAAATAGAGAGGACGAAGCACCGCATTCTCCACGGGTCTCACGGCTTCATGAACACGGAACCAAGTGCTTGACAAGTGAGAGGGAATAATTGTTTGAGTTCCATGATTCTCAAAACCAAGCATAGCGGTGATAGCAGCCCAAGTCTCCGTAATTTGTTGATCATTTGACATCCAAGTGAGGTATGGATCTTCCGCTTCGGTTCCGAAATGAACGGTGGCAAGGAATTGGCAAACAAGCGCTTCATCATAATCTTGCTTGAGTTGCATAAGAGGAATGAGCCCAAACTCTTGACATATAGCCATAGCTTCTCCAAAATACTCCGGGTGCCTTGACATGTGACCAATATCAATCCATCTTTGAGGCACCACATTCTTATCTGCCTTCCTATGAAGGATCTCTGAGTAGCATTGGGCTTGAAAGACATTGTGAAAGTAGGGATCGTTGCCACGATACTTGGGAAGCAGGTTTGCCCGGTCAGTGGAGTAGGCATCCCTCTTCCTAGTATCAAGAAATTGAGGTTCAGGCATCTTGCTTGCGGAAAGTTCCTTGGTGGCGGGTTTCTTGACAACTTTCTTCTTCGGATTGCTTGGCCCATGGAGTTCTTCTTCAATCTCATCAACAACCTCATTTTCTCTAGCTTTCTTGAAAGCCCGACGACCAGGACCTCCCGAACCAACACCACCTGTGAGTAGCAAAGGGTAGGAAAGCATGGGGATAAGTAATGCAAAATGATTTCATGATTTGGAAAGCAAGAGCACGAGTGAACGAAAGTGAGAGAACGTAATGGCTAGAGATGTTGTCAAACACTTGGAATAGAGGTATCACATAGAGATGATGAACTAATTTCAACAAGGAACAAGAAAATCATCTCTAGGTGACTCCTATTAACCCTAGATGGGGAACAACAAAGATAGCCAATGAATCCTAACAATTCATACACAAGGTTCTAGGGTCCCTCAATTGCATCTCTACCAAACCAAATCGTCATAAACACAAGAGGAACAATCATCTATTCATCTCCACCCATCAACTAGGTGAGAGAGAGGGAGAAGACATACCGGTGCTCATGGCGAGGGTCAAGGGTGAGGGAGAGGTGCTGGAGTGTCCCCGGTGTCGTGGGTTTGTCACGTCAGGTGTCATGGATGACTTCGTAGGTGTGGGATTGTGCGAGACAAGCATCTCCGAGCTTGGGATCGCAGGAACGAAGATCAACACAGATTTACCCAGGTTCGGCCCCCTCAATGTGAGGTAAAAGACCTACTTCATGCCTACCCTAGATTGGTATTGATATGATATATGTGGTGTTACAATGGAGGCGATCCGATCTGGTACTCGCCGTATGTACTAGGGTTTAAGGGATTCGACCCTCTCTAAGTCCTGCGGGTTCTCTTTATATACACAGAGACTCGCTAGGTTACAAAGGAAACTTCCTGTACAAGGAAAGTATCAACAGAGACCTATTCGGAGACTAACTCCTCCTTACGTCTCCAGGATGTATCTTCTAGATGCTTCTCCTTATGGCGGTGCGATATTGGGCTTGTTCCCATGTGGGCCATCATCCGTGCGAGTAAATGGAAGTCGCACTTGTTCATATGGGCCGTGGGTTAATCCAGAAAGTATTCCCCGACATTAGCCCCCAAGTGTAGTCTGAACTTCAGAGATATCTTGATATACTTCCTTGATCTTGAAAGGTTTCTTGAATGTTTAAGCTGCACTTTTACCTTTCCTGTTTTGCGCGTCCTGTCTTTGCGACTTATGATCAGGTTGGACTGGCTTTAACTCGCGCCTGGAAGATCATCTAGCCTTGTGAACTTCTGTGAAAATATCCTGATAGCTTCAGTACTTGGTGACGATCAATCTTCAAATTTTTGATGATAATATGTTGTAGCCCCCAAGGATTGAGCTGATGCGACTTGATAATCATCTCAATTCTTCTCAGAAGTCTTGTTGTCAAGGATCGTCACCTGTAACTTGATATTATAAAACAAAACGATTGTTAAGATATAAGCAATTGCAATTGGTGTTGCCGTACTATAAGCAGTACTTTCGACCTCTCGTTAGGTCTTTCTGAATCCTGTAAGTGGGCACTCGCGCGACTCAGTATTTCCTAGGAACATGTGTGTTCAGGGTCGAGAGCGGCCATGATAGGCAATCAAGCTCGATTGACGCCACACCCCAGTACTTTGGACGCATAATGCAAGTAGCAATCCGACTTAAGGTAAATTTGATAATTGCTAGTAAGTTGGCTGTTTCAGGGTAACAAAGCCCCCAAGAAACAATGATGATATATAGCTATGATAAGCTTTGATTATGATAACACATAAGGTCGCGCCTTGGTGGCAACCGAGTGTTATACATAGGGTTGGATCGCGCGTAGGCGGCGATCCATGGTGATACAGGGGGTCGGTCGCGCCTAGGTGGCGACCAGAGGTGAGACATGGGTTACGGCCGCGCCTAGGTGGCGGCCGGTTTCTGATACATGGGTCGGTCGCGCCTAAGTGGCGACCAGAGATGATACATGTTGCACGGTCGCGCCTAGGTGGTGACCGATGTTGAAACTTTCAGCCCTGATTGGCTGTTATGATACTCAGGTTTATGCAGCTGGAAAGATGATGCTTTTTCCTTATGTGTAATACGGCCGCAGGTGCGCGATGTTCCAAGGGCGAGGCGCTTCTAAACGATCTTCAAAATCATGGCGACCGCTATCCTCTTCCCTTATATCGAGCAAATAGTATGACCCATTGTTTAGGTTCTTGCTGATGATGTAGGGTCCTTCCCATGGAGGGGATAGCTTATGCATTCCCTTGTGGTCTTGCTTGAGTCGCAATACTAGGTCTCCTTCTTGAAAGGTGCGGGTTTTGATGCGTCTGGCATGATAGCGTCGCAAGTCTTGTTGATACACTGCTGACCATGATGCTGCCAAGTCTCTGACCTCTTCCAATGTGTCCACCGAATCTTCCCGAGCTGCTTCGTTGTCTGCTTCGATGTAAGCTGCGACTCTTGGTGAATCATGTATGATATCGCTGGGCATAACTGCTTCAGCCCCATAAACCATGAAATATGGTGTAAATCCTGTGGATCTATTAGGGGTTGTTCTTAAGCTCCATAGCACTGCTGGCAATTCTTCCACCCAACATCCTGGAGATGCTTCAACCTTCTCAATGAGGCGCGGTTTAATTCCATGAAGGATTTCTTGGTTAGCTCGCTCGGCTTGTCCATTGCTCTGTGGATGTGCTACTGCTGTTAGGTCCAGCCTTATTCCATTGTTCGCACAAAATATCTGCGTGGCTCCTTCAGAGGTGTTGCTCCCGTTGCCTGTGATGATACTATGGGGATACCCAAAGCGGAATATGACTTTTTTTTCAGGAATTTGACTGCCGTTTCAGCTTCACAATCTCCCACAGGTTCTGCTTCTATCCACTTTGTGAACTTGTCCACCATGACCAGGAGGTGAGTTTTTCCTGTTGAGGATCGTCTGAAGGGCCCTACCATGTCAAAACCCCATACGGCAAAAGGCCATATTATGGGTATTGTACGAAGTGCTTGAGCTGGCATATGGTCTTGTCTGGCATATCTTTGGCATCCATCACATACCCTAACCATCTGCTCGGTGTCTGCTAATGCTGTCAACCAGAAGAAACCATGTCTGAACGCCTTTGCCACCAAAGATCTTGACGAAGCATGATGGCCACAATCTCCTGCATGAATTTCGTGCAAGATTTTTCGTCCCTCTTCTGGTGATACACATCTTTGGAATGTTCCTGAGACGCTGCGTTTGTAGAGCTCGTTGTTGATAATTGTGTAGGCCTTGGATCGCCGTGTTATTTTGCGCGCCTCTATCTCATCATCTGGTAGCACTCCGCGACTTAAATATGCCATGTATGGCTCTGTCCATCCTGGCTGTTCATCCAGGGTTGCGACTAAAGTTGAATGATCCTCTGGCACTGCAACGTCGATTTCTGCTGGAGGTTTAACTGATGGATTGTGCAACTCGTCCAGGAAAACATTGGGCGGTACTGACTGTCTATTGGATCCGAGTCTTGACAAGGCATCTGCCGCTTCATTTTGTCTTCGATCAATATGTTCGACTTGATATCCAGTGAAGTGTCCAGCAACTCTGTCCACCTCTCTTCTGTATGCAGCCATATTTGTGTCCTTACTATCCCACGTTCCAGAGACTTGCTGAGCTACCAAATCTGAATCTCCAAGGTAGCGTATGCGACTGATATTCATCTCCTTTGCTATACGGAGTCCATGAAGTAATGCTTCGTACTCCGCCACGTTGTTTGTGCAGCTGAAGTGTATTTGAAGTACGTATCGTAGCTTGTCTCCCTTGGGAGATGTCAACACAACTCCAGCCCCCGAGCCTTGTAGCTGCCTCGACCCATCGAAGTGCATGGTCCAGTACTTTGTTTCTGCCATGCTAGGAGCGACCTGAATCTCTGTCCAGTCGTTGATGAAATCTGCAAGGGCCTGCGACTTAATTGATGTGCGCGGCTCGTAACTTATATGATGTGGTCGCAGCTCAATCGCCCACTTGGCTATCCTTCCAGCAGCCTCTCGATTGCGGATGATTTCTGCCAATGGTGCTGAGCTAACCACAGTTATTGTGTGTTCCTGGAAGTAGTGCTTCAGCTTGCGACTTGCCATGAACACGCCAAATACTAGCTTCTGCCATTGGGGGTAACGCTGCTTTGATGCCGTGAGTACCTCGCTGACATAATATACTGGTCTCTGGACGGGGTACTCCTTTCCGGGCTCTTGCCTTTCTACGAGCATCACAACACTTACAGCCCGAGAATTTGCGGCTATATACAACAGCATGGGCTCTTTATCCTTTGGAGCCGCCAAAACCGGAGCATTTGTCAACTGATTTTTCAAGGCTGTTAAGGCTTCGTCGGCTTCAGCATCCCAAATGAAGGTATCTGACTTTCTTAGCAATCTGTACAAAGGTAATGCTTTTTCTCCTAGTCTTGATATGAACCGACTCAACGCTGTGACGCAACCGGTAAGTCGCTGTACATCCTTGATCTTTTCTGGTTTTTGGAGGTCCATTACTGCCTTTATCTTGTCGGGGTTGGCCTCAATGCCTCTTTCTGACACTATAAAGCCCAATAACTTCCCTGCTGGTACTCCAAAGACGCACTTTGTCGGGTTGAGCTTCATGTTGTACTTTCTAAGATTGGTAAATGTTTCGGTCAGGTCACTGATAAGATCCTGTCCCACTTGCGACTTAACCACAATGTCATCCACGTAGGCATGAACGTTGCGACCTATCTGCTCATGTAAGCAACTCTGAATGCACCTTTGATAAGTCGCACATGCGTTCTTCAATCCAAAAGGCATACTGACATAACAAAAGGCCCCAAAGGGTGTGATGAAGGATGTCTTTTCTTGATCTTCCCTCTTCATTTTGATTTGATGGTAGCCTGAATAAGCATCCTGAAAGCATAATAACTCGCACCCAGCCGTTGAGTCAATCACTTGGTCGATTCGTGGCAAAGCGAATGGATCCTTTGGGCAGGCCTTATTGAGACTGGTGTAGTCAACACACATTCGCCACGTACCGTTCTTTTTCATGACCAGGACTGGGTTTGCCACCCACGCCGGGTGATAAACTTCTGCTATGAATCCTGCGGCTAACAGGCGAGCTATTTCTTCCCCTATCGCCTTTCTTCGATCGTCGTGGAAACGTCTCAATGGCTGCTTCGCTGGTTTAGCCGCGGGGTCCACTTTGAGGCTGTGCTCCGCCAATTCTCTCGGTACTCATGGCATGTCTGATGGTTTCCATGCGAAGATGTCCTTATTCTCCGGAAGGAAGGCAATGAGGGCTCGTTCTTGTTCTTTTTCCATATGTGCTCCTATACTTGTTTGCTTTGACGAGTCGCCAGGAACGAGGTCTATTTGCTTGGTGTCTTGGGCCACTTTGAATTTCATTGGTGGCTCGGCGGACGGTGTGGTTACCACCCTCATGTCGTTAGGATCCACCTGCGACTTATAACCTTTTAGTTCTTCAGCGGCACAAGCCGATTCTGCGAAAGCTACATCTCCTTCCTCGCACTCTATTGCCTTCTCGATATCTCCGTGCACCGTAATGACCCCTCTTGGCCCTGGTATTTTCAACTGTAGGTACACGTTGCAGGGTCTGGCCATAAACTTAGCAAAGGCTGTCCTTCCGAACAGAGCATGATACGGGCTTTGGAATTTCACCACTTCGAAGCATATAAACTCGCTTCTGAAGTTTTCCTCTGTCCCGAAGGTTACTGACAGTGTTATCTTCCCCACCGGCTGAGTGGATTTTCCTGGGACGATGCCGTGAAACACGGTTGTTGTGTGTTGCAGGTTGGAATCCACGAGCCCCAAGCGCCTGAACGTGTCGTAGTACATGATGTTTATGCTGCTTCCTCCGTCCATGAGCACTTTGGTTAGCTTGTATCCCGCTACGTAGGGTGCCACAACTAGCGCCAATTTCCCTAGTTGTCGCACTTGCGGCGGGTGATCGTCGCGACTCCAAGTTACCGTGTGCTCTGACCACCTCAGCCAATTTGGGGTTGCCAGTATTACAGCGTTCACTTGCCTGCTTCTGCGACTCAACTTTTCCTCCCTCTTGGAGGTGTCGATGACTATTGTGTGATACTGCCCTGCCTGTTTAGGGTTGCTCGCATTGTGCTGCCCGGCGCTTGTGCCATGGGTCGCACCAGAGTTTCCCTCCTGGTTGCTTCCCTTGTTGTATTGGCTTTCCTCTCTCCACTTCTTGTAGTAGTTACATTGCGCCTTGGTATGGTCCGCTGGTCGCCCGTCGCCTGTTGCGTGGAGGTCGCACGGCCGATTGAAAATTTCTTCCATATTGATTGAGCGGTAGCCGCCTCCGTGGCCCCTTCCTCGCTGGCCTCTGAATCCTCCGCGCGTGTTGGCGACAAGTCCGGAGTTTCATTCTTCATTTTTGCGCTTGTTCTGACTCACGTTGTTGTGGCTGGTTTGTTGCTGTTGAGGCTTGCTAACGTTCTTCTTTCCCTTGACCGCGACTTCTTCTTCTTCTCCGTCAGACGTGTCTCTAGTTTTGTCCGAGCCAGCATATTTGTTGGCCGCGGCCATTACCTCGCTGAGGCTCTTGACTTTATCCTTCATGCGACCCAGTTTATGGATCAGTGGCTCGAACTTGCAGTTTTTCTCCATGACCAATACAGCTCAGCTTGGGGGTATGTTATCTGATGAGTGGATTATCTCTGCCGCCCTTTTCATCCAGTGGCGACTTGACTCGCCTTCTTTCTGAACACAGCGCTCGAGATCTTCTATATTGCAGAGTCGCTTGCAGGTTCCTTGGAAGTTCTTGGCGAAAGCTTCTTTCAATTCTTCCCAAGTATTTATAGAGTTGTGGGTAAATTTTGCAGCCATATGTGAGCCGCGCCCTCCAGCATCATGTTGAGGTATCTGGCGCATATCTCTTCTGAGGCGTTCAAAATACTCATCCCCATCTCGTAATTATTTAACCAGGTAGTAGGATCCATGCTGGCGTTGTAGTTTGCCACCTTGCGTGGTCCTTTAAAATCTTCAGGGAACGGTTCTGATCTGATTTTGTTAGTGAAACACGCTGGGCCCTTGAGTCGCGAGGACAGGGTTGTGGGTGTACCCGCAAGATCGTTGACTCCCACGGGTCGCGCCTGCGTTGTAGGCATGATAGCCTGTGCTTCCGCGGCTTGCTCCTGTCGTCCTTGCGCGACTCCTGACATGTTCTCTGGCGGTCTGCTTTGGACGCTTCTTTCTGCAGCGATCATGCGGTTGGCCGGTACAAGGGGTAGATCCCATTCAGCCTCTGCTCTGTTAGCCTATTGCAAGACAGCAGTACTCAGCATCTGTATTGCGCGGCGTGCTTCAGCGTTGACTGGGTCGTCGCCTGTTGGAACAATCTGTGTCAAGATATTAGCCGCAACATATATATTGTCGACAGGGTTTGGTAATGGCCTTGCAGGGTATGAAACCTCCTTGGTTGCTGCGATGGCATTTGCTGGGGCTCTTGGACAGTCGTTGGTCCCAATCCTTCCACGACTGATCGGTCTCCCGTTCCTACGGCTGGAGTAGGCGGGAGCTCTATCGTTGGTTGAGTCGCGCGCGCTTGTACTTGCGAGTCTGTTCTTTGAGTCGCGGCCAGCGCGGCTACTCTTTATCGTTCTTATTGGATTCCTTGGTCTATCTGATCGAGCCTACGGCGCTCTTCTTCCATCCTCCGGACCTCGTACAGGAGCTCCGCTCTGGCGGCCTCGATCTCTGTTGCGCGGACAACGGCGTTTGCCGCTGACACCGGGACGAGCAGCGGGTTACTTGGAGGTGCCGATCCCGCGACCTCTCCTGCGGTTCCTGATGTACTCGCTCCTCCGGTCATGTAAACTGCGACTTGCGCCTTCTCTTGATCTGGTACCAAGGTGAGCTCTGGTGCATTGCCCCAGTAGCTTTCTTCAAAGGCAGGTTGAACAGATCCAAACTCTCTCGAGTCCATGCTCTCCATGGACTCTCCTTCGTCTTCGGTGGCTTCGCCTGCTGAGTCGCCTTCTGAGCCAACAGATCTGCCACCGATGAAACCGACGAAAACATCGATAGATCCAAACGGGATGATGTGGCCGGTCTCTAGGTAATCAGCTTCCGGCCCCCAGCTTGAATCGTCAATGAGAGGTACGCCGTCGACCGTGATGATACGGCCTACGGCGAGATCTTCAGCTCCTTTCATCGATCCTGCGCGGAACGTGACGCTCTTGACCGCAGGCCCCACGGTGGGCGCCAACTGTCGTGGGTTTGTCACGTCAGGTGTCATGGATGACTTCGTAGGTGTGGGATTGTGCGAGGCAAGCATCTCGGAGCTTGGGATCGCAGGAACAAAGATCAACACAGATTTACCCAGGTTCGGCCCCCTCATTGTGAGGTAAAAGACCTACTTCCTGCCTACCCTAGATTGGTATTGATATGATATATGTGGTGTTACAATGGAGGCGATCCGATCTGGTACTCGCCGTATGAACTAGGGTTTAAGGGATTCAACCCTCTCTAAGTCCTGCGGGTTCTCTTTATATACACAGAGACTCGCTAGGTTACAAAGGAAACTTCCTGTACAAGGAAAGTATCAACAGAGACCTATTCGGAGACTAACTCCTCCTTACGTCTCCAGGATGTATCTTCTAGATGCTTCTCCTTATGGCGGTGCGATATTGGGCTGTAACAGCCCAACGTTGAGAACCTGAAAATCTGTATAAATTTTCCACTTTTGCTTCATTTGCATCATGGCATACATGCATCCTTGCATTAAATTGTAATTGCTAAACAACACACTTCGGTTTCGGGCAACATTTGAAAACCAATTTGAAAAATGCTACAACCAACTCTCTCAACAATGAGAGCACTCAAACTTGCTAAACAAAGGTACCTTGACATTGTATATTTGTCGAGGAAGTTCCGAGAGCTCCAATCAATATTTTGGACTTACTTTAAAATTCCAAAAGATTATTATTGTGGAACTTCTCCAAATTGCCTACAAGCTTTTGCTATTTTATTTCCCTACCTTTCGGTCTTCAAATATTCTGGAAAAATTAGGGGAGATTCATAATAATATAAAGAGACTCCCCAAATTTTGGCATAATTCTTGGAGGTGTTTAAGTGGCCCAAATAATTCATTTCCACCTGCTGTCCTATTAATCCAGTACCAAAAAGGACCTATCCGTGATCTCGGTTGCAGGGGCTTCGTTGTAAATCTCGGTTTCTTCCCCACTGTAGCGACGCGGGAGGTGCTCGCGCCGCACCATCGCCATGCTCGCTCTGTACGCACGTCGCCCGGGCCCCCTCTGCTGCTCCCTTGGCAGAAGAGCACGAGCATGTCGAGCCCCACTGCTCCACTCCTCCATCCCCAAGGTTTCTCTCCCATTGTTCTTCTCTCCCCGCGGGCCACCATGGCCGCCGCACTGTGCCGCCGCCGCTCCGCCATTTGAGAGCTCCCCGTCCAAATCGCGGAGTACCACTCGCTCCGCCGCGCCGTCCGCGACATCCTCGCCGCAGGAATTAAAAGGGGAGGCCGGGAATCGAGCTCACCGTCCCCGTTTCCCCGCGCGGCCGCCCGAGCGCTCCGCCCAATTCCGGCCATCTTCGTGCGCCCCCGCCGTCCCCGCTGCCGTACGTGATCGAGGGTGAGCTTCCCGCGCCAATGCCTCTCTTTCCTCTCCCTCTCTCGCACTAGAGCACGCTCCACCTCGCCGGAGTGCGCACGGCGTCGTCGCCGCTCCTTTCTCTCGCGAGACCGGCCAGGAGAACGGCCTAAACCGGCCTCTGTGCCGTTCCGCTCTGGGCCATACCCGGCCTTTTAACGGCCCACACCGGCTGAGGTGCCGGAGCTCTCTGGACCACGCCCGGTCTTCAAACCGGCCTTAGCCGGGCTCACAGCCGGACAGCTCCGGAGACAGGCCGGCCCAAAACCGGCCAAAACCGGCCTGAGTGCCGGCTTACACTGTTTTCTTCCCTGTTTAATTTTCTTTTCTCCCTCATAGTGTATGCCTTCGGCTACTCTCTCGCACCGTTAGGGACATTGATCCTCGATGATTCCTACTAGTTCATCTCTCCGTTACGAGTCGGGTAAATAATATTTATCGTTGGAAATAAATTATTTAAAATAATAAATCTAAAAGAGGAAATTAATAAAAGTAATAACTTCTTATCAGGACCTCCGAAACATGTGTTCGATATACCAAAATGTTCAGAAAATTATGAATCACCCAGAATCATCATCATCATGCATATTTGATCACAATTACCATAATGTACTCCTAGTAGTAACAAAGTCACTAAGATAAATATGGGGTGTTTTCCTCTCCGGTCGAAGCAATTATTCTTGCACCCCATTTAATTTGCTCTAATGCTATTAATAAGCTCGGTACATTAAAAGATCATGTCATCATGTGTTTGCGCATCGCATTTGTGAAGCATGTGTGGTGTTTGATCGTTTTTCCCGTGTGTTGTGCTTCGATAGATCAAGCAGCCGGGGTCACTCCGCAATACCCCGAAGATCCGTACTACCAGCACGTTGATCAAGGCAAGCGTAATCCCCCTCTGAGCATATCTTATCCTATTTTCCGCAAGTATTTTCTCCACCATAATATTGCATGCGGTTCTAAATGTCAATTTTTCTTGGATTAGAGTATCCTATAGTTGCATTAAGTTTCCGATGTCAATACCTGTTTTTCCTCCTATTATCCATAGGGTTGTATTGTTGGCCTGAGATACTAAACTATGCTATGTTGATGCTTAGCCATGCTTAGGCAATTGCTATCCGTCCGATGGATATTTCATGTTGGAAACAGGTGTGAAATGTACAGATAATGGTGGAGAATTGTGGTAACAGGTAATAAGATGTTAAAAGGTGGGGATGAGAGGCCACTGTGGTTGTGGTGCTTTGTCTCGTTCTCGCCGCCTAGGTGCGAGTTCTTTACCTCTTGAACCAAGACTGAGCGTGCAACCATGCGTGAGGCCTATGCATTGCAGGAACCCTCATAGACTAAATAAATCGGGCGGGGCTAGCCAGGGTCCTCTAGTTTGAGCTTCCATTTGCGCGTGCGTGATGATGGTGGGTTGAGCTGAGATGAGGATGGTTGTGTTAGGAAAATGAGTGGCCACGGGGCACGGTGTTGATGATCCGCTGCTCCGTCCTCACTAATGATCCTGGGTTAGTCCTTAACGAGGGAGAAGTCGACACCGCTCCCACCCAGCCGGCTTTCCAAGGAAGAGAGCTAATGATCAGGTAATGGGCCGGACGGTACGCGTGGCAAACATTTGTACACCCCTGCAGGGTTAAATCTTTTCGAAAACCCATGTCCGCGGTTATGGACGAACTTGGGAAGTGAAGGTAAGATCATAGAATAACTTGAACGGAGGGATTAAAAGCTGGGTACTAGAGGTACCACTCACAAATGCAAGGTGAGCTTCCTCGAGGGTGATTCGGGGAGGTGCCTTTGATGAACAGGTACAATGGTGATGTTGGTGATGTTTGAGAAAGGTGATCTCAAAGAAAAGAGTTACTTCTTATCCCTCTTTGAAAATGTTCTAATAGTCGATGCCTTTGAGTTATGTTTTCATAAATAAAATCAGCTTTATGCAAAACAGCCATATGACTTTGAAAGCCTCATCGAGCTAATGCTCTATATATAATCTTGCGAGTTCGTCGAACTCAACGTCGTTTGTTTTGTTTCAGAGGAGGACTTCATCGATCTCGAAGGTGGGTTCTTTGTGGATGTCGACGAGTAGTCTAGGGTTCCCAGGTGGCAGCTTGGGACATCCCGGAACAGCTGGCGCTGTGATGTTTATTTGTAGGCCTCTTAGGCCATAATTTGGTTCTCGTTGTTTAGAACAACTTAATTTGCTTCCGCTTGTTGTAATGTTGGGTCTGTGACCTCTGGTTGTCATTTGCTATATTTCTCTATTATAAGAGTTGAACTATAATGCTTTGTGTCGTAGAGTCTGTGATGTGCCAGTTGTTCCACAAGTCTTGGTCTCTCTATTATGCATTGAGGGTTGTGCCTGTGTTAAGGCATCAATCGGGGTGTTGCGTTGCCGATGATCCATTCCGAGCAACGCCTGCCAAAGGTTTTGGCCGGGGATTGGTAAACCCGTAACCTCCGGTTGTATCGCTTAACCGGTGACACACAACATCACTGTATAACAGTCAGGTCAGGGCGCCACATGGGCTTGTTCCCATGTGGGCCTTCATCTGTGCGAGTAAATGGAAGTCGCACTTGTTCATATGGGCCGCGGGTTAATCCAGAAAGTATTCCCCTGACACCCGGGGCGTGGGAGGGGAAGCCCTTGGCTAGGGCACTCCTTCCCGGCGGCAGAGAAGGTCGGCGGCGGCGGATTTGGGAGAGAGAGGCCGGGGCGGCGTGGGGAAAAAGAAGTTTGACTTCCACCCCACAGCCGCCCGAAACCGCTCCAGCGGTACTACCGCTTAACCCAGCGGTAGTACCGCCAGCTAGTTTCTGCGCAGCCCAAAATCAGGGTACGCATTAAACCAAATGCTTGCGCGATATGGTCAGTGCATAAACATGAGTGGGATGCCAGTACCGGCGCCTGGGGGCACCGCGCTGTGTAAGTCCAAGAGGGCGAACATAATGCCATGTCGCCGGGTCCGACTTTCTGAGCGCCAAGAGCATGAAACCAAAAGCATTTTTATTTTTTTTTAGAAAGAGATGTCTTATGAGATAAGATTTTTGGCTTAGGATAGATCACAAACCGATAGGGGTGGAAGACATTCAACTTTGCAAGAAGCAAAAACAAGAAAAACCAAAAGTTGAATGTTTTTCCACCAGATAGAACAAGAGGTCTAGAAAAACCAAATGAGATCAAATGAAGATCAACTCCTCATAAGGAGGAGGGCGGTGGCCTAGGCCACCATGTATGAGCAATTATCAACCCAAAACCGCGAAGATATATCTTGGGTTCAAGGCCAATACTCATCGTTAAAGCACAAATTGTCACCGGAGTGACCAAATGAAGCACGAATTGTCTATGTGCGCATAATAGAAGTAGTGTTGACTCATGAATTGAGTTACACTCCCCCTATGTCCATGCATGCATCTAAACTAGTTACTATGTCTACTAAGGGTACTTGTGCAGGCGGTCAAGCAAAGTTACTCGCATCGATAACATTTAGTTCATTCCCAACTCTCGAAATCTTGGTTCATCAAGGGCCTTGGTGAAGATGTCCGCGAGTTGATCCTTGGTACCTACAAATAAGAGGTCAATGTTGCCCCTTTCCACGTGCTCCCGGATGAAATGATGACGAACTTCAATATGATTCGTCTTGGCGTGTTGCACGGGGTTGTGGGCGATCTTGATGGCACTCTCATTGTCGCAAAGGAGAGGGACCTTGGTGAAGTTGACACCATAGTCCTTCATTGTTTGCACCATCCATAGAGTTGAGCACAACAACTTGCGGCGGAGATGTACTCGGACTCGGTGGTGGAGAGAGCAACACAATTTTGCTTCTTGGAAGACCAACACACCAAGGAGCGGCCAAGAAATTGACAACTCCCAGATGTTGACTTCCTATCCTTCTTCTCTCCGGCATAATCCGCATCCGAGTAACCCATGAGATGAAAGCTTGAACCCTTGGGTACCAAAGACCAAAGTTTGGGGTATGAAGCAAATATCGAAAGATGCGCTTAACCGCCAACATGTGGCTCTCCTTAGGAGCCGCTTGATGCCTTGCACACTTACCCACACTAAACATAATATCCGGTCTAGATGCACAAAGATAAAGCAAAGAGCCAATCATAGAGCGATAGAGTTTTTGATCAACATCTTTACCCTCGGTGTCGGTGTGGAGGTCGACGGTGGTAGACATGGGTGTCTTGTACGGTTTGAGCGCCGTCATCGCGAACTTCTTGAGCATGTCTTGGGTATATTTGGCTTGATTGATGAAGGTACCTTCCCTAAATTGCTTTACTTCAAATCCGAGGAAGTACTTCAACTCCCATCATGGACATCTCAAACTTGCTAGTCATTAGCTTTGAAAACTCAACATTGAAAGCATTGTTAGTAAAACCAAATATGATGTCGTCTACATAGAGTTGGCATATGAAAAGATTGCCGCCCACCTTCTTGGTAAAGAGAGTGGGGTCAATAACACCAACTTGGAATCCACGGTCTACTAGAAACTCTCGAAGGTGCTCATACCACGCACGTGGGGCTTTAAGGCCATAGAGCGCCTTGTCGAGCTTGTAAACATGGTCCGGATGGTTGGGATCCTCAAACCCGGGAGGCTGCTTAACATATACCAACTCATTAATAGGACCATTAAGGAAAGCACTTTTAACATCCATTTGTTGTAGTTTAAAGTTATGATGAGATGCATATGCAAGCAAGATGCGAATAGATTCAAGACGAGCAACGGGGGCATAGGTTTCACCGAAATCGACACCTTCGACTTGAGAGTAGCCTTGTGCCACCAATCTCGCCTTGTTTCGAATGACGATGCCGTTCGCGTCTTGCTTGTTCTTGAAGACCCACTTGGTGCCGATGACGTTCTTGCACCCGCTTGGCCTTGGCACCAACTTCCACACCTTGTTGCGCTTGAAGTTATTGAGCTCTTCATGCATGGCATCAATCCAATCATGATCTTCAAGAGCTTCATACACCTTCTTGGGCTCGATGAAGGACACAAACGCATGGTGAGTGCTAAAGCTCGCCAATTGACTTCTCGTGACGACCTTGCTTTGAATACCACCGAGGACATTGTACAAATGGCAATCCAAGAGCTCTAGGATTCGCTCTCGTCTTGAGTCTCTTCGATTCTTGATTTCTTCCGAGGATTCTTGAGATAAAACTTGATCATTTCCTTCATCATCGGAGTCATGTGCATGGTGTTGATCTTGAACTTGATCTCGATGAGGACCATCTTGAGCTTGTTCTTGATCATTTGCTTGAGATGCACCTTCTTGAGTTTGGTCTTGAACATCAAGTTGTGGAGATGGACCACTAGGTTGATCTCGTCCTTGACCTTGCTCAATTGATTGAGGGCTCGGAGTTTGTTCTTGGTTACATGGAGGATATTCAGTAGGTGATGGTATGACTTGAGGAGGAGCTTGTGGAGGATCTTGAACATGAGGAGGATCCTCTTCAATCGGACGAATGTCCCCAATTGCCATCCTCCTTAGAGCAAGCTCCATGGGAATATCACCTACAACACTAGAATCAACTTGCCCCACTTGGGAGCCGTTATCCTCATCAAACTTCACGTCACTAGATTCTTCAACTTGACCGGTGGTCTTGTTGTAACTCTATAGCCGTGAGAGCTTGTGGAGTAACCAACAAAGATACCCTCTATTGATCTAGTCTCGAACTTGGATAACCGGTTACCTTTCTTGCGAATGAAGCACTTGCATCCAAAGACGCGAAAATAAGAGAGGTTCGGTTTCTTCCCAAGAAGAATCTCATATGGGGTCTTGTTCAAGAGCTTGCGGAAGTAGAGCCGGTTTGTTGCATGACACGCGGTGGAGATGGCATCGGCCCAAAAGTTAAACGGAGAAGCATACTCCGCAATCATGGTCCTAGCCACATCCATAAGAGTCCGGTTCTTTCTCTCCGCAACACCATTTTGTTGAGGGGTATAAGGAGTGGAATATTGATGAGCAATTCCTTCTTCACTAAGAAATCCCTCCACGGTGTAGTTCTTGAATTCGGACCCATTATCACTTCGGATTGTCTTGATCTTCTCTTGAAATTGGCGTTGAGCCATGTTGATGAATCAATGACTCTTTGTTGGGTCTCACTCTTCTTCTTGAAGAAATAGACCCATGTGTATCTTGAATAGTCATCAACAATCACCAAGCAATACTTCTTTCCACCAAGACTATCATAGGATAGGGGACCGAAGAGGTCCAAGTGAATGAGCTCAAGAATCTTGTCGGTGGTGATCTTGGTCTTCGATGGATGAGCTTCTCCATGTTGTTTACCTAGAACACAAGACCTACACACACGATCTTTGGAGAACTTAATATCGGTTAGTCCAAGAATGTGATTACCACTTTGAAGATCATGTAGTGTTCTCATATTGGTGTGGGCTAGTCGGCGATGCCAAAGCCAACCCACATCAACTTTAGCCATTAGACAAGTCGCGGCCGACGTGCTTTCTTTTGAGAAATCAAGCACATACATGCCGTGCTCAACATGTCCAACAAAAACTACTTTAAGAGATCCCTTCACGGTGATGATCACACTCTCGTCATCAAAATAGCACCCATAACCACATTTAGTAAGTTGATAGACGGAGAGAAGGTTGTAACCAAGGGACTCAACAATAAGTACATTCTTGATAGATATTTCTCTAGCAACAACGACCTTGCCTCATCCCAATACCTTAAGCTCGCGGTTGTCACCAATTTTGACTCGTGAATATTGAGGTAGAGGAGGTTCAATATCATCCACCAAGTCAATGCGTCCGGTCATATGTTGGGATGCGCCACTATCCACCGTCCATCGACCCGCACCGGACGCCATACCCTACAAGAGATCAAGTCTTTGATTTAGGTACCCATTTTTGGATGGGTCCTTTCTTGTTAGTCACAAGGGTCTTTGGAACCCAAATAGTCCAATGATAATCATCACCAAATGAAGTACCAACATATTTGGCATAGACATGACCATTTCTAGATTTCAAAAGAACATAAGATGGGTTATATTTGCCGGCAAAGTCATTGTGAGTGGGGAGACCCCTTGTGGTCTCACCACCAACAATGGTGTTGGTCTCCTTCTCTTTAGCCATCTCCCCCTCCTTCACAACTGGGATTTGGCAGAACTGGGATTTGGCGGTACCGCTGGCGGTACCCGCAGCGGTACTGCCACTGAAGAGCAGATTCCTGGGAGCTGGCGGTACTACCGCCTATCCCAGCGGTAGTACCGCTGCCTGGCAATTTTCAGCAATCTGAAGAGAATCAAAGCGCGAATGCAATGACAATATTCGTAAGACCTATTGAATCTTGAAAACAACTGTTAGATGCACACTTTGTATTATCATCAACATCAAAACATGATTAAGAGCGACAATGCTCTTTCATATACCCTGTTATTATTAGTTCTAAACTTTCAGGTAAAGAAGAGGAAAGATTGTTGGAAGTGTTGCATAAACATCGTGGAGCTATGGGCTACACTCTTGATGACTTGAAAGGGATTTCTCCTGCTATTTGTCAGCATGCCATCAATATGGAACCTGATGTGAAGCCTGTTGTTGAGCATCAGCGTCGTTTAATACCCAAGATGAAAGAAGTGGTAAGAAATGAGGTATTAAAACTTCTTGAAGCTGGTATTATTTATCCTATTGCTGATAGTAGATGGGTGAGTCATGTGCATTGTGTTCCTAAGAAAGGAGGAATTGCTGTTGTGCCTAATGAAAATGATGAACTAATTCCCCAAAGAGTAGTAGTTGGTTATAGAATGTGCATTGATTTTAGAAAGGTTAACAAAGTAACTAAGAAAGATCATTATCCTATACCTTTTATTGATCAAATGCTTGAGAGGTTGTCTAAGAAAACTCATTTTTGTTTCCTTGATGGTTATTCTGGGTTTTCTCAAATTGCTGTGAGAAAGCAAGATCAAGAGAAAACTACTTTTACTTGTCCTTATGGAACTTATGATTATAGACGTATGCCTTTTGGTTTATGTAATGCTCCTGCTACTTTTCAAAGATGCATGTCTGCTATTTTTCATGGTTTTTGTGAGGAAATTGTAGAAGTCTTCTGTGGGGACCCCGGATTAGGTATCCGAGATACCCGTTATGTTTCCTGCAACAATCCCATGATCAGTTTGTTGTTGCACATAACTCGAATTGATATCACAGAACACCCATAAATACCGAATAAATTTACTTACTTGATTGAAGCCATAACTTCATTAGGTACTCGCAGCGGAAATCACCAATTCAACGTGGAGCCCAAGTCACTTGCCAACCCTACAGGCAGCTGACTGGGAAGCGCCCTAGTTCGCATTGACGTTCACGAATGCCCCTTTTTCTTCAAACTGCTCCTCTTCAGAATCTGGCTAAGACAATAGCCAGGGACGAAACCAATATGAGTACATTTGAATGTACTCGCAAACTACCCCCGGAACGAGCATGCACTACTCTTTTATTGTTTAAATAAAACTTCGTTTGCTTTGAAAACTCTATATCCTTGTTGAAAAAGAAAAGAAGGCTTTTAGAACTTTTCCCCATAAATCTGTTTTTGTAAGAAGTCTCGTTTAAAACTTTTTCCCAAAAATACATCTTTGTTAAAAAGGTAAGAAGTCTCTTTTTAAAACATTTTCCCGGAAATTCACCATTTTGTTTATTTCTCCAAAACTCCCCCTTTTTCGACCATAACCCTTCATGGTCATTCACTCCCAACAACCTCATACCAGCCCTTCGGTATAGTTGCCTAAAACATTTTCCACTTTCAAATCACAAAACTCTTCACTTCCCGACCATAGCCCGTCATGGTCAAATCATTCTCCAGCAACCTCATACCAGCCCGTCGGTAGAGTTGCAGAGATCACACATCTCCATTTTATTTTCAAAACTTTGCAAAACTTGCACATGGTCAGAGGACAGCCTCCCAACTGTCCATATCCGAGGACTCGGCTATTCGAATAGTTTTACCCTCTGCAGAGGTAGCACGCTTTTCCCACACCCATCCGGCAACTCATCGTGTCAGCCACGTCCCGCCATACAAGGTGTATGCGAAGTTGATTCACCGACCATAGCATGTCCTTTGCTCATGCTAGTATAGGATCCTACCGCTACGAAACCGGTTCCATCGACACTTAAATCCAGCCCGTCGGAAACTAAGTGTGAGGACTTCGTAGTTCTGCCCGGCGACCCAAAGGTGGCGTCTTCAATCCTCTTTCTCCAATACACTCATACCGGCCTCCGGTAGACTTCTCTTAAGAGGACCCAGGTCAGGGGCAGGTCACCAAACCATCCCCTCATGGAACGAGGTCATCCTCGTTGTTGAGGCATCCAGTACTAATATGAGCAAACTATATGACTACGCCCTTTTCCCATATGTGGGTAAATGTGGTCGCACAGGTTATTGGCTGGTCGTCATAGTACAAAGACACAATGTGCATTTTTCATAAACATCTCCATTCACCATTACTCCATTTCCACACCGACATCTCGGTATTCCACAACTCATCAAAGTACTTTCAAAGGAGTTTTGAATAAACAATGTTTTTCCCATCCTATAGTTTGAAAAAGAATTTCCATCTAATATCTCCATATAGGGTGTCAAAATAATATACTTGTATTTTGAAAACAAAAGGGGTTTTCAAACTCATAGCTTTAGTGGCAACCACCACATAAATAACATATGCTCTTTATAAGTAAAACATGTAAACCAAAATAGATGTATATAGATGCAAGCTCAGAGGATAGCTTGCCTGATTTCAGCATGATGTTCCTGGACTTCTCCTCATTGATCAAAGAAATAAACTCTCATCGTTCTCCGATAAATCCTTTCCAAATACCACCCCGGTAGCGTTTATCTCTAGCGTCGCAACATGAAAATAAAACAACACGCAATAAGCAAACCAAACCACAAGTGGTATACCAACAAGTAATCATACCACAAGCATCAAACTAAACATTCAAGCAACAACTAAGATCTACATTTACAAGGGCATTATACTAATCGGGAGTATAACACCATACACATGCCAAAACAAGAAGGCACCAAGACATCCCCAATTAGAGGTACTTTCTCTAATCAGGAAATACTTCAGACAAAAGCTAAACCACCAATTAATCTTGGTAATTCAACTTAAATGCAACCAAGCTTAACAAGCAAGGCAACATACTAATCACACAAAATAATCTAACTTTAAAACAAACGAGCATAGCAATTCCTAATTACTAGGAGAAGGCTACATAGGGAATAAAACCCTAACAAACACATAACTCCCAAGTAGCTCTCCTAACATGCTAGCAAAATAAGGAAGCACACCACAACAGTGGGTTACCACCCTACATATGCTAGGGAACACATTTGTAATACTAAAATTATAACACAACAATTAAATAAAAGCCTAATAAAAATAGGCAGAAAATGCCTAAACCTTATAATTAGCATCACAGTCAATCAGTGACTCCTAAATTCAAACCAATTTAGGGAGATGTTCTCCTACACATATAGAAGACAAGCCAATTGGATTTACTCCAAAATTCATCTCCTAAAAATCTACAAAAATCCTCAAAGAGCTACTGATGTGTTTAGCAAATTGAATAGAACTTTGGTTTTAGATTTAATTTGCATACAAGACCAACAGATCTGGAAAGGTATCACTTCAGGCTTTCCAGGGAATTTTAGTTTGCAATATTTGGAGTTATAAAACTCTAGATACTAAATAGTTAGTGAAAATGATACCTTTTTCAATATTTAATCTAGACACCATTTAAATTTATGTTTTGCAAACAGCCTGTTCTAGATGTTTAAGAAAACACATGAGAACACTACAAAATTTGAATCACTCAAATATGTATCACAGATTTACCACATTTGACTTAAACCTATACTGCCATTTAAACAGGGAATTAAAACAAGAAAAGGATCTATTAAAAAAAAAGAACACGGGCCAGATCTGCCCGGATCCGTGCCTTGCGGCGCAGACGGCGGCCCAGCAAGCGGCCCAGCGTGTGAGGCGAAGGGGTACACAGCTTCTTCTTCCCCGGCGACATGCACACGGCAGAGCTCGACGCTGGAGCTTCGGGCGAGGATGGCTACGGCGACTCCGGCGTTCCTAGGAGAAATGGCCATGTCTATTAGCTAGAGAAAAAGAAGGGGAACTCGGGGGTGCAAGAATGGTGGCGAATGGTGGACTGTACCGCTCGCGTTCTTCCTGGCAAGGTGGTGGCCGGAGCGGCAGAAGATGCAGACGCCCAGCTCGAGTCGCGACTTCCCGCGTCGATTCCCTGGATGAGGATGTAGAGGAGGACACGGCGAAGCTTCTGCGCTGCTCGGCCTGGCGCGGGGAGGCACCGAACGGTGGCAATGCGTCGGCGATGGCACGGCTAGGGTTCGGAGCTCGGAAGGGAGAGAGAGCAGGGCGAGGGAGCGAGAGCTGGAGAGCAGAGCAGAGGAGCGGGGGTGGTGCTCTTCTTATCCTCTTCGCAGAGGAGAGGAGAGGCGCAGGAGAGGGGGGGGGTCCGGGCGGGCGACGCACGGGAGGACGACAACGGCGGCGTCGGCCACTGCTGCTACAGGAAGACGAAGACATTTTTCCAGAACGCCCCCTGAACTTCTGTTTCCATTTACAACCAAGTCCTTTTCTGTTTTCTTTTGTTTTTCTTTTAAAACCAGTAGGGTTTTAGGGAATTATTTGGGGTACTAAAACATTTTATAAAAATTTGAAAATATTTGGGTAGGCTCCCCTTGTCAAGTAGAGAATCCACAAAAATTGGTTTTTCAAAATAAAATGTTTTGAACATAATTTGTTCATAGAGTTTAAATATGTTGTTTTTGGTAAATAATAGTTGATACTCTTTTAATATTTTCAAGCAAGTGATAAAGTATTGTTTTGAACTTTTGGAACTTTCTTGACAAATATGGCAACTTCAAATACTTTATATTTTCATAGAGAAAATATTTGTTTGAAGAAAATAGAGAGTTAAGTAGGGGAAAATAATTTATTAAGATCATTTATTTATCATGATCTTAATTTCCTTTTGTTAAATACTTTGAGAGTTTTGTTTAAAATTGAAAAGTATGTTTACTTGAGGAGGGAGTGAGATGGGGTTGAAATGATTATTATTTCATCTCATTCCTAGAATAAGGAAATATAATTGTTTTCATAAAATAGAGGAATAGAGATAGAGGGAAATTAAATAAGATCATTTCCCTTAATCTAGGATTTCAAATAGGTGTGAATACTTCTAGAGGGTTTGTTTTTATTCAAGTCACATACCAAATTTGTTGCCAAGTGTGTCTTTTTCTAGTATTAAGCACAACTGAGGAATTACCCTCACAAGCAACAAACACAACAAGATCAACAGTGGCATACACAAAAGATCCACAACACAATCAAGACCACATAATTCAAACCACAAGAATAAATCACACCACCATTTCCACAGTCAACAATACTATCTTATAGAGATGATCACACTCAATTATGACAAGATGATGTTTTGAAGAATATCTCAACTCATAACTTAATAGTTTTCAAAAGATTTGATAAAGAGAAATAGGTGGGGTAATATATTTCCCACTAGTGTTGTTTTGAAATGGAGTGGAAATAAGAGTGTGTAAAATGGGAGTTGCATACACATGCAAAATATCAAGGTTGAAATATAGATAGGAGATAACATATAGATCTCCACATTTTTGGGAACACATAGTTCTGGAAATACTTTTACTTTCTCAAATAATGGGTATTAGTTTTGGGGTGTTGCTAAACCAAGTATCATTGAAATGGAGTTGGCCAAAATAAGAATGGAAAAGATACACGGAATATTTTTCTTGTCATGACATGATCACCAAAGTTAAATATATTTTTATATTGGTTGGGTCTGATATTTACTATTCAAACAACTTAAACAACAAGTCACACAAGTTCAAACATAGCAAGGGGATGGAAAACACAATCATCAGTAAAATACTTCAAAAAGTTTTTGTTGGTTCTGAATTTTGGTCTTGTAAAACTAAGTTTTTCTTGGTTCCAAAATTTGGGATGTGACATCTTCATGGACGATTTCTCCGTCTATGGAACTTCTTTTGATAATTGCTTGCACAATCTTGATAAAGTTTTGCAGAGATGTGAGGAGACTAATCTTGTTCTTAATTGGGAGAAATGCCACTTTATGGCCAATGAAGGGATTGTTCTTGGACATAAAATTTCTGAAAGGGGCATCGAAGTTGATCGAGCTAAAGTGAGGCAATTGAGAAGATGCCTTGTCCCAGAGATGTCAAAGGTATTCGTAGTATTCTTGGTCATGCTGGTTTCTATAGGAGGTTTATTAAAGATTTCTCTAAAATTTCCAAGCCTCTTACTAATCTTTTCAAAAAGATGTACCTTTTGTTTTTTATGATGATTGTAAAGAAGCTTTTGAAACTTTGAAAAAGGCTTTAATCACCGCTCCTATAGTTGAACCACCTGATTGGAATTTACCTTTTGAAATTATGTGCGATGCTAGTGATTATGCTGTAGGTGCTGTTCTTGGACAGCGTGTAGATAAAAAGTTGAATGTTATTCATTATGCTAGAAAACTCTTGATTCTGCTCAAAAGAATTATGCTACTACTGAAAAAGATTTCTAGCTGTAGTTTTTGCTTGTGACAAATTTCGACCTTACATAGTTGATTCGAAAGTCACTATTCATACTGATCATGCTGCAATTAGATACCTTATGGAAAAGAAAGATGCTAAGCCTAGGCTTATTAGATGGGTACTTCTTTTGCAAGAGTTTGATTTGCATTGTAGATAGAAAAGGTGCTGAAAATCCTGTTGCTGATAATTTGTCTAGATTGGAAAGCATTCCTTATGATCCTATTCCTGTTAATGATAGTTTTCCAAATGAACAATTGGCTGCGATAAGGTGAGTTCGCGAGATAGTCCTTGGTATGCTGATTATGCTAACTTTATTGTTTCCAAGTACTTGCCTCCAACCTTTTCAGCTCAGCAAAGAAGGAAATTCTTTTATGACTTGAGGCATTATTTTTGGGATGACCCACACTTATATAAAGAAGGAGTGATGGCATTATGCGAAGATGTGTTCCTGAATATGAACAACAGAAGTATTGAGGAAATGCCATGGAAGTGCTTATGGAGGCATCATGCTGGAGATAGAACTGCGCAAAAGTTCTACAATCAGGTTTTTATTGGCCTACCCTCTTTAAGGATGCAAGAAATTATTTTATCTTGTGATGAATGTCAAAGGGTTGGTAATATCTCTAGACGCAATGAAATGCCTATGAGTTATTCTCTTGTTATTGAACCATTTGATTGTTGGGGATTCGACTTCATGGGTCCTTTTCCTCTTCACAAGGTAACACTCATATACTTGTTGCTGTTGATTATGTCACTAAATGGGTAGAAGCTATACCTACAAAAAGTGCTGATGGTGAGACCTCTTTAAAAATGCTTCAAGATGTATTTTTCCTAGTTTGGTGTACCTAGATATCTTATGACTGATGGAGGTTCTCATTTCATCCATGGTGGTTTTAGAAAGACTCTTGCTAAATATGGTGTTAATCATAGAATTGCTTCAGCTTATCATCCCAAACTAGTGGACAAGTAGAATTGTCAAATAGGGAGATTAAATCTATCTTGCAAAAGACTGTTAATAAATCTAGAAAAAATTGGGCTAGTAAGTTAAATGATGCTTTATGGGCTTATAGAACTGCTTATAAAACCCATGGGCATGTCTCCTTATAAAATGGTTTATGGTAAAGCTTGTCACTTGCCTTTAGAATTAGAACACAAAGCTTATTGGGCAGTGAGAGCTTAATAGAGATTTTAAACTTGCTGGTGAAAAAGGTTGCTTCATTTGAGTTCTCTAGATGAATGGAGAAGTGAAGCTTATGAAAATGCTAGGCTCTTTAAAGAAAAAGTTAAGAGATGGCATGATAGGAGAATTCTTAAGAGAGATTTAATGTTGGTGAGAAAGTTCTATTGTATAGGTCTCGTCTCAGATTTTTTGCAGGAAAATTACTCTCAAAGTGGGAAGGACCATTTGTTATTGTGGAGGTGTATCGTTCAGGTGCAATAAAGATTGCTTCACTCAAAGATAACTCTACACAAGTAGTGAATGGTCAGAGACTCAAACATTATATTTCTGGAGATTCTTACAATGAAGATGTCGACACTATTAAAGTAGTGACTCCGGAAGTTTTCATTGAAGAGCATTTCAGGAACTGCAGAATTCGACTTTGAATAGGTAACAGTTTCGGTAAGAAAAGTTCGCGATTAACCTTCCAGAACATATTTTTGTCATTTTTATTAAATATGGAAAAATAAGAGACCAAACCGGGTGGGAGACGGCACCCGGGGCCACACCCCGTGTCGGCGGGCCCACCTCTAGCCGCGCGACCAGGGGGTGTGAGCCCCGGAGCTCGTCTCCGACCAGGTTTCCTCCAGTACCTTCCTTTCGATGTAAAACTTTTTGCTATATATCTAACCCGAACCCCCGAGGTTCGTATATCGCCTTTTCGTCGCGTTTTGTTTCGAGCTGTTTCGTCCAGATATTGTCCTCAGATTTAGAAGCACCATGGTCTCCAACAACAACAACAAGGGCAAGGAGCCTTTGAAAGATGATCCCCAAGACCCTGCTGGAGGAGGAGATCGAGAGTGAAGATGAAGGAGAAGTGGAGGAAGATCCGCGTCAATACCCGCGCCACCATTGCAAGCATTGGAGTGGTGGCAAATCCTTTCAACCCAAGAGAGGCGCGCGGATGAGCACCAGAGGGAAGGTTCCACGACGCTTCTTGGCTCCCAGGATATCTTCTCCAGGCATCAATAACCCCTTCCATACTCTTATCCATAGCATCAATTGAGAGGATCCCTGAGGCAGAATTGCCTAGTGGTTGGAATATAGATCGTTCTAACAATGCAGGAAAGAGGGATTCTGATGCTGAGAAGTGGGAAACAATTCCAAGAGCTGGGACTCGCAGTCTGACAAGTTCATGAACCGCATTGAACACAACTCGGAGCTGATTCACGCTCTCACCTACAAGATTGATGAACTGAAGGAGCTGGTTGATAAGCTTATCAAGAATTCACCACCACCGCCGAAGGAGTAATTCATCATGGTATTGGCATCCCCTTGGTTTGTTCCAAGCTTGGGGGAGTGCCGCGGTATCACACCATTATCTTTACCTTTTACTTTTCAATAGAGTCATATCGTGAGTAGGGAAGTTATCTTATAGATGGTTTGCAATGTGGAAGTATCTCTCTTTTAGTTGGTTATCTATGTATCCCTTGGTGTGAGTTGCCGTTATGGATATTAATGAGAAGTTTTATCATTTACTTTCTGCATACTTTATTTTAGTTTGCAATTCTCTTTCATATTGATAACCTTGTTGTTAGTATAGGCATCACTTTTAGAGCGTTAAGTTAATCTTTTTGGTTTTGGCAAACTTAGCATTGGTCAGTAGTGAACAATACTTTGAGACTTAAGTAGAGAGAGGGAAGTACATGCAGATATATTATTCCATGATCTTTCTTTCTTGTTGGCTCATAAGCTTAGTATTCTTAAGTTAAACTATTTGTGCTTCAAGGAAGATTGCATGATTGTTCTTATCACTTGTATAATTGTTTGTATCCCTCAACTCTTATGCTTGCTACATAACCTTGCTAGCCAAAAACCTGTATTGAGAGGGAATGCTTCTCATACATCCAAACCTTGAGCCAAACCATTGCCATCTGTGTCCACCATAACTACCTACTATGTGGTATTTTGCGCCACTCCAAGTAAATACTTCATGTGCTACCTTTAAATTATTCAAAACTTATTACTCCTCATTTTGTGTCACTTTTATTAGCTCATGAGGGTTTGTAGAGTTTCTCTAGCACTTTTGTCAGACAGACTTTCACCAATGGACTAGTGGCATATACACCGCTTATCCAATAACTTGCAAAAAGAGCTGGCAAATGGGGTGCCCAGTCCCAATTAATTATAACTTAACCATTTGATTCTCTTCACATGTTTGCCAATGATTTATCAGAAGCAATTAATGTTAAGCATCATCAAATAGGCACTCCTCCATGGTATGTGATTGTTGGAAGGCACCCGAGGATTCGGTTAGCCATGGCTTGTGTAAGCAAGGTTGGGAGGAGTGTCATATCAATTTATAAAATACATGTGTAAACAAAAGAGAAGAGGGATGATCTACCTTTGGGTAGAAATAACGTCCTTCATGGGAGCCGCTCTTGAAAGTCTGGTTGACAAGGGGTTAGTGTTCTCTTTACTACGATTCGTTGACAACGACATACATAGCTCAAACAACTATTTTATACTCTCATATGATTTTAAAACTTAAAAAGCTCTAGCACATGATTTCATCCCTGCTTCCCTCTGCGAAGGGCCTATCTTTACTTTATTGTTGAGTCAGTAAACCTATTCATCTCTATCTCAAGCAAGCATTTGAGTTGTTGTGATCCAATCATTTATATTTTGATACTTCTAATCACATCTTTTATGTTTCCTTGTCTAGCACAAAAGCTTTTATCTGAATGAATATAACTTTGAAAGTTATCAATGACTGTAAGGAGGTTGTTATGATTGAGCATGTAAGTTCTTCAATATAAGCTCTAATATAAAGACTCTGCTCGAAAGATAAGTATGACTTGTTAATTGTTCTCTGACCAAGAACTTAAGTTTGCCATCACCAATTATGATTCTCTCTATGCACTTTATTGTGGTTCCCTCTACTTGTTTCAAGTTAATATTATATGAAGGGAAGTTGCTATCTAGAATGACTTATGTATCAATAAATGTGATGCTTCTTGTCCGTATTTTGTTTATCGACACTTCACTCCATAAACCTGTGGTCTTGTTTACTGAGCTCAGTTTTCGCTTGGAGGGTTTTCCACGTTAAATCTCGTATCCCCATTGGTTTGATCTTTCCGCTCTTCATCGTTGTCGTGCTATCTTTTGTAACATGCGTCGCGGTGAGGGCGCCTCCCCGTCAAGCGCATGCCCGGCGAGAAAGCCGGCCACACGCCAAAAAATCTCATTCCAATTCCCCCGTCGTCGTTGCCCAGCTTCCGGGCCCGCGTCGCCCTCCAGCCCGGCCGCCGGCGCCGCTCTCCACCTCCCCCGTCCGCCGATGCCGCCTCCAGCCACGGCCCCGTGCCACCCTCGACCCCGGCCGCCCGCATCGCCTCCAGCCCCGCGAGGGAGATCATAAACCACCGGACCCTATGGCACCCCAACATAATCCGATTCAAGGAGGTCAATGATACGTCCATTTTGCATCACTATTTTGTATCATAATTTACTGTTATTCATTGATATATTTCATATTTAGAGATGTTACTTATGTTATTTTACCTATTTTGCATGTTTGATGATTATTGGAGAAATAAACACCGGAGTCAGATTTCTGCTGGAAAAAGCGTCGTCAAGATACGATATTTCTGAAGATCGATAATTCGAGGAAAACATCCAGGAGCTCCTATTTTGTCAGATGACGGAGGTAGCCAAAAGGGGGAGCTGAGGTGAGCCAAGGGGGGCCCACACCCCCTGCTCGCGTGGGCCCACCTCTGGCCGCGCTGCCAGGGGGTGTGGAGGCCCAGGCCCACCTCAGCCATCGCCCCTTCGCGTACATGACCCCCTGGGAACCCTAAGACGCAGAGAACCATCGTGGGAATATTCCGCCGCCTCCACGAGGCGGAAAACACCAGAGAGAGAAGAGCTCTCCAGCAGGGAGAAATCTGCCGGGGAAATTCCCTCCCGGAGGGGGAAATCGTCGCCATCGTCACCGTCATCGAGCTGGACTTCATTGGGATCATCATCTTCTTCTTCACCGCCGACACCACCATCACCGCCGCTGCACTCCGTTCCGCTGTAACATCTAGGGTTGAATCTTGTCTATTTCATAGGGGAAACTCTCCCGGTGTTAATTACTCCTTGTGGTTGATGCTATTGAGTGAAACCGTTGAATTAAGGTTTATGTCCAGATTGTTATTCATCATTATATCACCTCTGATCATGTTCCATATGATGTCTTCTGAGTAGTTCGTTTAGTTCTTGAGGACATGGGAGGTCTTGATGTTAGTAGTGAATTATGTTGAGTAATATTTAATGGTTTGATATTTAAGTTGTGGTGTTATTCTTCTAGTGGTGTCATGTGAACGTCGACTACATGACACTTCACCTTTATGGGCCTAGGGGAGTGCATTGTGTATTTGGTTGCCAATTCTGGGGTTGCCGGAGTGACAGAAACCTAAACCCCCGTTGGTATATCGATGCATGAGGGATAGCAGGATCTCAGAGTTTAAGGCTGTGGTTAGATTTATCTTAATTACTTTCTTGTATTTGCGGATGCTTGCAAGGGGTTTAATCACAAGTATGTATTAGGCCTAGGAAGGGCGGTGCATTAGCATAGGTTCACCCACACAACACTTATCAAAACAATGAAGATTAATCAACTATATGAAGCGAAATCACTCGACAATATTCCCGTGTGTCCTCAAGAACATTTGGTCATTATAAGTACATCAACCGGCTTGTCCTTTGCTGTAGAAAGGATTGGGCCACTCGCTGCAATTATTATTACTGCATTTTATTTAGTTGTACTTTATTTATCTGTCATATCAAAAACTCCTAAAAACATGTATGTGAGTATTTACAGTGAATCCTTTATCAAAACCGCTTGTCAACACCTTCTGCTACTCATTGGGTCCGACACTCTTATTTATCGAAAGTACTACGATACACCCCCCATACTTGTGGGTCATCAATCAACGAGTCAGGAAATAGAGGACGAATTTGTCCATTTTTGTGGTTCTCGGGTGAAGAGACGAAGAGTAATCGATTCCTTCGCGCACAGGTGGTTGTGATGACGACGCACCTGGCGATTGTGATGGACTACGAGGCCAGCAGGGAGCTCTTCGACCGGATCTGCAGCGCCGGGAGATTCAGCGAGGACGAGGTGAGGATCGATTTTGTTTCATTGCCCATCTCCATTTCATTCGACAACCGATTTGTCTGTTGCTTCATGCATGGTCGCCCTGTTCTCTTGCAGGCGAGGTACTTCTTCCAGCAGCCCATCTGCGGCGTCAGCTACTTCCACTTCATGGTAAGAAGATCAATCAAAATTTGTGCTTCCAAAGAGAGGCAATAATAATCAGATCGGATGCTCAAAGTCTGTTGCATATATGTAGCAAATATGCCACCGGGACTTGAAGCTGGAGAACCACGCCTCAAGATCTGCGACTTCGGTTACTCAAAGGTAATTTAAAAAACTCGAACAATTGTACAAGGACTCATGAATTGCAATGCTTTGTGACAATATTTAGACTACTACTATGTAGATTTGTTCATTACATTAAAAGTGGAATGATATGGGCAAAAATTTGAATTCTTTTCTCCGTTTGATGTTCTGGAAAAAAGAACACATTACGGTTCTCTTTTAATTTGCACTCCAATGTATTAAGATATTTTACCACTTTGCTCAGAAAATTGGAATGGCCCTTTTGATTACTCCTTTATGATACAGACCTGAGTGTGTTATGATCTTCTATTTTTTATGTGAGTATATACTACATATATTATTTACTCCATCGTTGTAATACATATTATTGGTTGTGTGTCAGCGTCGTGATCGGCTGTTTTCACGGGCTCTTTGGTCAGCGATTGGTATTGATACATGTCTATTTGTTCTTTGTGTTTGTATCTAAAGCCTGCGATCTCAATTATTTGGTCATGTTTATTTCCATGTTTTTTGTCCTCTTACATTTTGGATTTTAGATACAAATCTTTTATTTCTTATTATCGTGAATTTTACCTAGGGCGTGAAAGATGGAAATGCTTGCTTAAACAATAGTGTGCCTTTTAGTGCACATGGCACTAACTTTTTTATTATTCTGATGCTTTTCTAAGTTGACATTGAGCATTCAGTTTGATATATTACTACATAGTAGTTCTTAGTGTCAAAACTTTCATTCTCTCTTATATTGTGATTGCACTATTACAGATTCTAGATATGTTTATTTTTTAATCAATTATTAGTCAGTACTTCTGAGCATGATCTGGTACTTCTCATCTATTTTTTAGTTTTAATTCCATCTGTTTGCAAGCAATGGTATCGGCAGATGCTATACTAGCTAGATTGGTGGTAGTATTCTGTTGGGTATATATGATTACTCTAACTCAGATTTGTATTCTCAGGGATGATAACAGGAATGCCGGCTAGACAATGTTTATTTTCCTTTCAGATTACTCTCTTATATTTTACTCTCTCCAGTTTACTCCTACAACTGTGCAGTTTGCTAAATACACATGTGTTCTTTGATGTAGTTGCGGCCATATACACATGACTCCCATTTTATCCCACTTCATTTTGCGATTTGAGTTCCGGAGATACAGATGGTAAGTTGTGGGTGAATGTGAATATTTTCACAAGTATTGTTTGTATGTTACAACCTTAATGTGTGACACACTTGGGTACCTATGTATTCATTCAATATCAACATACTTTGTACTTTGTTTTCCAATGCTTTATCAGTGAGGTAACTTTTATCTGGCGATAATACCTGACAAAGCTGTCTTTAGCTACGATTGTGTTACTCATGTCCACATGTATATGGTTGTTTCCAGTTATTACTTTAAACAAGTTGAAGCACATAATTATATGGATTAATATTGTAACTCTTGTTATGCAGACCGGTGTCTATACTGTTATGCAGACCGAGTGCAAAATATATAACCAAGGTAGTAACATATCCGCAGTTGATTTGGTGCCCATTACAGAGTGATTCGCCATTTACCTGAGGGAGTATTGCTTGGTTATGATCTTGCCCCTCCTATGCTCTTATTAATTTAAAATCGTGAGATTGAATTCATTGCCTAATTTCATTTTACCCTTGTAGATATATATATATTATGTTTTTTGGAGTGCGATGATACTGCTTCTTGACAGCAAGTCTGAACATTTGCTTGCATATTTTGTTGCTCGCAACAGAAATTTGCTTTAGGTCCAAAAACTTGGATTTGTTGAACTTTTGCACTACGGTGAAAACAAAGATCCTGCTGCCATGGTGTTTTCTCTTTGCCTGGCAAGTTCCTGAAATTCTTTAGTCTGGACCGACAAAGTATTTGTGTATATGTTCTAAATAAGTTAAGTTTGTTAGAATTTTTGGTTTGCTTATGGTCACTTCCACCGACAAATGATCTGCTCCTTCTGTTTTGCTGCATGGATTTGTCGGTGTGGCTGAGAGGTGTAAGAAATCTCAAATTGTTGTATTTTATTAGCTTACATTACTAGAGATACCTTCCATAGACTTCAAGTCATTTGTCCGGGCTTCCACAACGTCTCCCACATGTAGGAATTTAACGTTTTTACTTTGCAGGTTTATTGTCTTCAACTATTTAGTTGTTTACCAATTGGCCACAATCTTTATCAGTTGCCATTGGTGCTGGCTTGGACTTGGCTACTAGCATCAGCGAGATGCCTAAATGCAGCTGAAATACATTGTTAGGTGAAGTGTGAAGTATACTGATTGTTTCTATTGTAATGTTTTATACCCTGTTAAAATTTGTTTGTGGTAGCATAACTCCACGTTTGAAAGAACATTACTAATTTAATGTACATATACATTGATGTATTTTTTCTTTAAAAAAAAAAGGTTTATGACTGTTACATCATAGAGCTTCCGTTTTGGTGTACACAAAGAATATGACTGATGTATTTTTTCACTCAAACAACATATAATGTTTTTTGAAAAGGAAGAAAACCCAACAAAAAAAATTCCCCAACGCCGCGGCGTGTCGCCGCGCCAAATTCAACTAGTATTTTCTAGGCTAGGCCGAAAACCCAACAAACGTTTCTATTTTACAAAAAATGTGTAACGCGAATTAGAATGGAATTAATAGGGTGTTGCAACAAACGAGTTTCTTTTTTAGTCAGTCGTCTTCTCACCAAACCTAATCGACATCGGTCAAAATTAACGGGAGTTCGTTGGCAGAGTCCTAGGTGTCGACAATGTTGGAGAGGACGATGATGAGTTTGAACGACGCGGTTTTTTCTCCCGTTGCAATGCACGGGCATTTTTCTTAGTATATACTAAAAGCAAAATGAGGGTGTTTTTCGAGCCACCACGTTAATCCACATCACCATAATTAATTTCAACAGTCGGATCTAAAAGTTACAGCTGCGATATAATTACAAAACGTTACATTACGTTAACAGTCGGATCTAAAATTTATGGCTGTGATATAATTAGAAAACATTACATTACGTTACGATTTGACAAGAAAACACGGTAATCCAAGTCCTAGACGGAAATAACATCTAGGGATCGAAATAGAAAGAAACACAAAGGTGAGGATGGTTTGGCTGTTTCTAGCTCAGCTACTGAAATTAATAATGCACGATCGGCGGCACTCCTCGAGGGTGACCGCCGGGCACAATGAAAATATTATCCCTGAACTGCCGGGCATTGGAAATGACCCGCCAGTTCGGTCCGTGTTGGATATCCAGCGAAAGCACGATCCTGATATTATTTTTCTCTCGGAGACGCACCTTGACACCTACCCAGCTGAATGTTTGAGAAGGCGTATGAAGATGGACATGAAGTTTGTGTGTCCAAGCGATGGGAGGAAAGGTGACCTCTTGCTGTTCTGGAAAAAGGAGGTACATGTAGAGCAACTAGCTTTACATCCCATGTTCATTGATGTCAAAATAAAGGTTGGTAATGCTTTCTGGCGTTTTACTGGTATGTATGGAGAGTTCTGTTGGGAAAATAAGCATAAAACATGGGATCGAATGCGTCAATTGTACCACAACCCTGATTTACCTTGGCTTTTGATGGGTGATCTTAATGAAATTCAATTTCTACATGAAAAGGAAGGGGGGAACCCAATACCCCAACGATATATGCAAGATTTTCATAGTGACATTGATGATTATTTTTTGACAGATATAGGGTTTATTGGAGACCCTTTTACATGGAGAAGAGGAAGAATTTGTGAACGCCTGGACAGAGGCTTGATCAATGAGGAATGGGTACAGCTATTCCCGCATGCGGCGCTGGAGCATCTGCAATTTGCAAGATCAGACCACCGACCGCTGTTGCTGAACACAGATCATTATGCAAACTTAGGGACTGGCTGTTCTGGTCCTAAGCCATTACGTTTTGAGGCAAGATGGCTGAGAGAAGAGAACTTTTCCACTGCTGTTAAAGATGTCTGGGATCGGGTATGTGGTGCTGTGGAGGTTACCAATATTCATGAAAAGCTCTCACGTATGCATCGAGAGTTTCATGACTGGGATCAACGTGTGCTCAAGAAGCTGAAAAAAAGACTTCGAAAGGCACAACGAGACCTGGAGGAGGTTATGATGGGGCCGATGTCTGATGAAAATGATGAAAAAAGGAAAGAGCTAACCGAATAAATAGAATACCTTCTTGAGCTAGAAGAAATTCAGTAGATGCAAAGATCGCGAGCTAATTGGCTGAAGAGTGGAGATAAGAACACATCTTTTTTTCCATGCATATGCATCTGCGAGAAGAAAGATTTTTTTATAAAGAATTTAAAGGATGAAAATGGATCTGTTCTGGATATTTAATTTTTAAGATTAGAAATGTTAGTGATCACTTCAGTTTAACACACTCAATTTGAAACAAAATGTATCGTTGAGTATAATGTTTTATAAAATGATCTATTGATGTATTTCCTGTTGTGCAACTAAACATTTTTTGGGTTTCTAATCATTTATGATCTAATAGAACGTTTCATTGCAATGTTGTAATAAAATTAGTGAAAACAAAGATGCCGAAACTATATTTGACAACAAGTAGATAAGACAGTTTGGGTATAAGATCAGTGTGGCTCAGATTCTCTGACTTTGTCCCTCTGACTTTTCTGTGACTTTGAGTCACTGGTGCGTGAGGCCCACCAGACATGGAGCCCACCTGTCAATGACCTAAAGTCAGGATGGGCTAAGTCATACAATCCCCACCGATAAGAGTGAATCCAACTGATAATGATATATGAGTAGGTCAAAAAGTATTGGTAATGATAACAGTGCCCCATTTAATGTTGCCAAGAAAACTTGCAGTCAAAGTCTCTAAAAGACTCCGACATTGAGTGTTGATGTATAGATATATATTGGAAGAGTAATAAAAGATAAACCGTTGAAAATTTTATTTATTACTTCAATTACGTTTAGTTTTATGTTTGTATACCAATAATGGTATAAGTTGCACTTTGGATAACTTCTGCACTTTCTTAAACGTCAAGTATTTCCGACATTTCCGACTAGAGGGTAACAGTCTAATATTTGAGAACAAAGAGTTAATGCGAAGGAAATATGTACACAAAGTAAAATAAAATGTCTTACTATTTAAGCGCGGTTAATATTTCAACGAGGAGAAATGATGCTCTCGCTTTTATTCTTTTATAGCTTAGCGAAGTTGTTATGCTGCTCCGTCAAAGATCACCTAAATATGTTCCTGATGTATTGCTCAGTTGAAGCGTAATACGATCTGGACCACAATTCTGATATAGCAATTGACAACCTGAATTTAGTCCAACATGATCTATTATCACGGAATAATTCACGACCAGGTCTTTAATACCATGTACAAGTCACACATATGCTCAGTGAGAGTTGATTTGTAAACGACATAATCGTCGATCCATGTGCGATATTTTAAGTAGATAGATAAACTCAAAATCGCTAAATAAACATATCATTTCCTTTCATATTATGTGATTACGTAAGAAACAATAGATTTATTTCTCAGTCACGTTGATGGCCTCGCATTGCGAGGGCCACCCTGCTAGTTTTCTAAATGAAAACATAGCTTTCTCGGTGAGCTTAGTAGCAATAAATAAAACTTCTTTTTTTTATAGTAGAAGTTAACAAAACTGGTTCTCCCAATTAATTAACCACATCAGAAGTCAAGTCAGCGAAAATCCCTCCCAGTCTAACGAAGAACTCGTCCGATCCAGACACGGGCGCGCACGAAGAACTCAGCGAGGCCAATAGAAAAGGATTTTCTGTCTTTCTCATTCTGACGTACGTCCAGCTTGGGAGCTTCTTCGGTTCTTCCAGTCTTGTTTGCATCCGTGTGAGGTGGTGGCGGCTGCTTCTTCGGTCCTCCTAGCTACTCCAATCCAATGTCGACGGAGGCAAAAGAAATCTACGTAATTGTCGATCCACTTGCGCACATAGAGGACCGAGCTGCTTCTCGGTCGTAATAACCTTGCACGGTTCGCTGTACCGGCCTTATTATATTACCTGGCTGACTACATGCATGCATGACGTATCGATTTATCCTCATCGTTTACTGTCCAGGCTCTATCATTGCTCTATCATCGCTCACCACTCACCACATCTCTCTACACATATATTCCGGAAGTCCGAAGGGATGAGAGCTAAGCTGAGCTGGAGCAAAGAAACAGGCAAAGTAAAGTGAGGGAGGGAGGAGAAGATGAGGTCGCGCATGTTCCTCCATGGCGCGGTGCTCTTGCTGATGCTTCTTGCGGCGGTTGCGCATGCTCAACAGACGACGATAACCCATCCGGCCGACGGTGAGCATGCTATCTTAGGTTTCCCCACGTCATTCGTTCCTAATCATCACCAGCTGGCTCCGCTGCTGGAGTCGTAGAATGATCCAATGATTCGTCTTTGTTTTCATCTGTTTGGTCTTTTGTCATTATAATTAATCTCTAAGCTGCTAGGAGTGTACTTGCGTTTAGTTCAGCGCGTCTTCATCCTTGTCTTGGAGACGGGCCAGCCCTTGCCCAGAATGCCTGGCAGAAGCTCCTCGTCATGAACTGGACCGCGTGGCAGGGGCTGGAAGCCCTGGTTTGACCGTGCTGCCGGCCGAAGCACACCGTGCATGAGCGGCTCTTCCTCCTGCGCCTACGGCAGCAGCTCCATATCCTGGTCCTTCACTGCGCCATGACCATGGTTACCGACCACGGCCTCCCCATGGACGATCTGGTCGCTCTGGCTGCCAGCGGCGAGCACATCATGCATGACCGGATCTTCCTCCAGCGCGAACGGCAGCTGCTGCATGCCCTGCTCCTTCAAAGCACACGGACCATGGACGTCGACCACGTCCTTGCCATGGATGATTTGGTCGCCCTGGCTGCCGACGCCGACCAATATGTTGTGCATGACCGGCATCTCCTCCGGCGCGTAAGCGATGGATGTTGGCTGATCTCTTCGCTGGGCCGACCGCCGACGTAGGAAAGAAACCCGTCGATTGGACGACCGTAGGGCTTGAAAACAAAACAAATACTAAGTAGGCAGAGTATCATCAGGACTTGGAGTCGTACTGAACTAAGAAAACCGAAACGATCATGACGCGATTGGAGACGGAGACACCCACACGCGTAGGAAACTAACCTAGCGCTCGATCGGTCGTGACGTATGAACTAGGTAAAAATTGAAGTCCGAAATTACCCTTTTAATTTTGGATAGAGGTGGTACACGGAAGCGGAACCCTTGATCGTATGGCTAACAACACGCCGGGAAAACACTCTCTCCCTTTCCTCGATAAAATTCTATCGTTCTCGTTCCACGCCTCGTTCCCTAGCTATCCGATCCGTGTTTCGGGGGCGTCTGGTCGACGCAACATTTTTGGCAACGCACGTAACATCATTATAGTAATGTTTTTTCGTCATGTATTGTAGCGAAAAAATTGATGACACACTCATGTAGCAAAAAGGCAACGACGACGTATGAAAAAATATCCAGTTTGGACGTAGCAAAACGTAAAAATCGTGTCCAGTTCTAATACAACTATGTGCTCAATGCATTCAATAGCGTAGAAAAAACATTTGGAAATCACTTTATAACTATGTGCTCATTTTAAAACCACAATTTGAAGTTGTAAAAAATTCTGAAGAACTTTCTGCATGTAGACAATGTTGTATACTACCGAAGTGTAAAATCTCAGAAATAATACCTCGTATTTTGGGCAGCGCAAAAATGATAAATCTAAATTTTGAAAGTAGTGAACAGTGCAAAGTTTGAATTCGTCCAAATCTGTCAGATTTTTTCATTTTATGTAGCTCCAAACATGAACTATTTTTACTCGATATTTGCACGTTGATAGAATACAACATTTTTTACTTCCAGTATTTTTTCAGAATTTTTTATAACTTCAAAATGTGGTTTTCAATATTTTGAAAATAAAAGGGCTCCTTGTAGCCCGGGTTTCATTTGTGTTTATCCTGTGCTCAATCCTTTTTAACCCTCTTTTTTGTTTGTGTCACCATCTTTTCTTGTAGTCTAGGTGCTCTCTCTCGGCCGTCAGATCACCATCGGATGGCTGAGCAGCAACCTGGATGGCTGTTTAAACCGTTTTTCTTGGTTGTCTCACAGCAGCGGCGCTGAACGCGGTGTTCGCTAAACTCGGCCAGAAGGCGGACCTGACATGGAACATCAGCGGCAACCTCTGCACCGGCACCGCCGCAGACAAGACCGACATTGACAACAACGAGGTCTACAGGACCGCCATCAAGTGCGAAGTTTGCACAACCGGCACCGGCAACACATCCGTCTGCCGCATCACCAGGCTGTAAGTGATCCTCCTAGGCCCCAAGCCTGTTCGATGGAATGCCAGATCCTTGCATCAATGCCAGCGATCGGTTGATCGATAGGGCGTTAGCTGATGAGATGCTTACGATGCAGGAAAATATACGACATGGACACGGTTGGCCCCATTCCGGAAGAGCTCTGGAACCTCACAGAATTGATCAACCTGTATGAATCTCAAGTTGCACACATGGAATTAATAGTCACATTTGTAGCGTGCGGGAGTTTGTTTTGGTTTGAGGAACCTAGAATAAGATTGTTTATTTGTCGCGATTTCATTTAGTGAAACTGTCTACAATATAGTCTACCTACTTAATAGTGGCTATGATATTCTGTTGTGCTCAATTGATAAAGACGTTCCTTATAATATTCCATTTTCTCAAAAAATTCAAATCTTTTTCAGGAATTTGGCACGAAATTACCTAACAGGGCCTTTGCCATCGTTCATTGGGCAGTTGACTAATATGCTACGGATGTGAGATTCACAACTCAAAACATGATTGCATCAAATGAATACATTTATTTCTTGGCATTTAATCTCACATTTTCTCTCTTCAACATATAAGGACTTTCGGTTCCAATGCATTATCCGGACCTGTACCCCGGAGCTCGGGAACCTTTCCAAACTTCAATCGCTGTAAGAAATATATTTTCATAAATTTATGAATGTATTTTAGCATACAACTTTAGAGTCAAATTCGTTTTGGAGGGTAACTATGATGATAGCCCATCATGCATTATTGAATATAAATGTTGCATGTCTAACCTGGAATTTTTGGTGTATTTTAGAAGCATTAACGGAAACAATTTTAGTGGCTCGCTTCCTTCCGAATTGGGAAACCTGGCAAACCTTGAGCAACTGTACATATTTACTGAATTCTTGGGATTCTATTTTTCTTCTGCCAAGCATGTTGTCTTTTCGCTTGGATTAGTCAGCTCCTTGTCTAATTTGTATTGTCCCTGTATTTCTCAATTACAGATACATTGACAGTGCTGGCCTTAGTGGTCAACTGCCATCATCACTTTCCAAGCTTACAGAAATGAAAACATTGTATGCCTATAGTTGATTTTTTGTTGATATACTGTAATATTTCACGACATTCAATCTTATGTAGCTCTCTTCTCTTTGTTTAGGTGGGCATCGGATAATGATTTTACTGGGCAAATACCAGATTATATTGGAAGCTGGAGTAAATTAAGAGAGCTATAAGATCACTCTGTTCTCAGTTAAACTAATTCTGGAAAAAATGAAGAGACTCCTTGTTGTGTACACTATTTAAAGAATACTTACTGCAGGAGGTTTGGAAGAATATTTGTGCAGTTTGCTGTCGTTATTTGCAAGCTGAGCTTTACTTTGTTTAAAACCTAACTAGTGTGTAAGTGGGAGATTCTTTTAAATAGTAAATGTCTTGGTGCCAGAGATAGCATTTTTAGTTACGAGAACCTTTCCTGAACGTGTTGAATCTCCATCTGTGTCCTCTTAAGAAACAGTTCATTTAAGGTCTCATATATTAGATCAGCGCTCGATAAACAGAGCATCTTCCTTTGCCGACTATCAATTAGATGGTTGCTAGTTTCAGATAGAGTCATAATATCAATAAGAATTGAATTCTGTTTTTTTCTTCCAAGGAATAGATACACATGTTCTTTCACTACTAGGTTGCTGCATTGGTCACAAATGATGTATGGCTAACTAGAAATATGGGATTGTAGGAGGTTTCAAGGTAATTCTTTTCAAGGTCCAATTCCAGCTACTATTTCCAATCTTGGCCAATTGACAAGCTTGTAAGTGCCTATTGCTGGTGATAATTGCTAAATGTGATTCTTAAGTGTGAAGTTTGCAGTAGGGAAAACTAATAATTAACTTCTGTGGTGCAGACGAATTGGTGATATATTAAATGGAAGCTCCTCTTCACTGGCATTCCTCAGTAATCTGACTTCTTTAAGCAACCTGTATGCATAACCTTTCATTGAGTTAATAGATAGAAGTACAGTTGTAAATATCCAAGTTCAGCCCTAAAATATGTCATATGCAGGGTTTTGAGGAACTGTAGGATATCTGATAAGCTCGTATCAGTAGACTTTTCGAAGTTCATGAGTCTAAACTTATTGTAAGCATTTTATTGCGACAATGGTGCCTTTCATGCAAGATACTTAAATGCATTACTATGGATTATACACTGGCTGATGACATCTTTTCCTTGTCGCTTTTTATTATATAGGGATTTGAGTTTCAATAATATCACAGGACAAATACCACAAACGTTGTTGAATCTCAACTCACTCGCCTTCTTGTATGGACTTTCTTAACTTGCAAAATCTATTTGTATGAAAGGAAGACTTTCATCATTCTTCTTGCTAATCATTATAAATTTTGTTGTGACTAGATTTCTTGGGAATAATAGCCTTTCCGGAAGCCTTCCAAGCTCAAAAGGATCATCACTTAGTAATTTGTATGTAATGTGGTTCATTTTATTTACACAATAGAAGCAGTGCGGTGTTTATGCAATTTCTAATGGTGGTGTCATTCTATTATTTTGAAGAGATTTTTTTACAACCAGCTCTCTGGAAGCGTTCCTTCTTGGGCTAAAAATTCACAATTGTAAGTTCCAAATTCTAAAACTCCAATTACAGGCTGAACCAAATCCAGCCCAGCTAAGGGCATGTTTCGTCTAAATTAGACTCCTGGAATGACTTATTATTGGGTTTATACATACATATAACACATGAGATAAGCTAGATTCCTATATGCTAAATCTCAAAGGCTGTTTTGTTGCATCTAGTAAGTATGTGTAAAAAAAGTTATAATGCCTATGGCTCCTAGTCTTTGTGAAGTGCGATATTAGTCTTACAGCCTAGCACAAAATTGACCATTATTTAGGATAACTTAGGTTTTCTTAGTTAAGCTGTGAAGTCCTAAACATGCTATAATAAAGTATGACCAATGCATTCTATTTTTTGCGTGTTCATCCTTTTTAGGAATCTGGTGACAAACAATTTCGTGGCAGATAGTTCTAGCAACAGGTTCGTCAACATTTCAGTATCTCCTCAAGACCAAGAATTTGATAAGTCGGTTCCCTCGGCTTGTATTTTGGGTTTAAAATGTCACTTTGTTACATTTGCAGTCTATTACCTACGTGGTGGGGGTGCCTTCAGCGGAATACACCATGTTTTCTTGGTTCCCCAAAGTGTGAGACTTCTGCATTTTGACATTTGAGCATGCGCCTACTCGAGGAACTATAGACCTGCAAAGTTTTACTAAACTAATTCCAATATTGAATAATAACCTGCTTGCAGCTTCTTCGTTCGCTATAAACTCCGGCAGTACGCAATCCGTAGTAGGCTCAGATAATTCTGTGTATGAACCTGATGGTGCCAGTCTTGGAGCTGCATCAATTTATGTTACAGGAGCACCAACATGGGGTGTTAGCAACGTTGGAAGGTTCATGGATGCAACTAATGGAAGTTATACAATCTCCATTTCACGCCAGTTCGTGAATACACCTGATACAGAACTATTCCAGAGTGCCAGGATGTCACCATCATCCTTAAGATACTTTGGCATTGGGCTTGAAAATGGAAACTATACGGTTACACTTCACTTTGCAGAGTTCGGCTTCCCAGACACTCAGTCTTGGAAGAGCAGAGGTAGAAGGGTTTTCGATATATATGTCCAGGTAGGTTCCCGTTGTTAAGTGACAAACATTACTCTCAGATTATAAGCCAATCATACCTTTCTTCTTCTTATTTGTATAGGGTGTGCGTAGGGAGCAAAACTTTGACATAAGGAAGGCCGCAGGCGGGAAATCTTACACAGCTGTTCGGAAGCAGTACATTGTTCCTGTCACTAAGAACTTTCTTGAGATTCATCTCTTCTGGGCTGGCAAGGGCACCTGTTGCAACCCTAATCAAGGCTACTACGGCCCTGCGATCTCAGCTTTGAGTGCAACACCAAGTACATCCCTTGACTTGGAATAACTGTTTTTTACCGACGACCTCTCTCCACAAATATAAGACGTTGGTGAGCTGTTTTAGTCCACCAAAATGTCTTATATTTGGGACAGAGATAGTACCATTTATTCTCAAGATTAACTTGGTAGAAACACATTAAAGTTAAGCTAAATGCAATATTATGCGTCTTTAGATAAAATTAATCAAAAATACAAGACCATCAATATGAAAAGGACACGACTATGTGCCGATGGTTATTTATTTAGGGGTAACTACAGAACGTCCACATGCAACGTAGCTACACATTGCATGCATGCAAGTAAGACAATACTGTAGAAGTTATCCAGATTCACTCTAATTCCAAAAATTTAAAATGTTTTGATTTCTAACGGCACATCCGAGCTCGATTCCTGGTGAGGTGCGGGAGAGACGAGCGAGTGGATAAGAAAGCAAGCGGGGTCGAGTGATTCAGATCAGGCGACATGCAATTAATGCGTTTGAGCGTAAGAGTAAAACTGGGACGTTCTACATATAGATTTCTCGATATGAGAATGAGGGTTGATACTATACATATTTCATTTAGTCCTTTTTGTACTCGTAGCTGTTATAGAATGTTTTGTCGGAGCCTGTTAGGCTTTGCGCAAACTAAAGAATTCAGACATTGTTCATTGAAATAAATGTAAAGTTGGATAAAACATCAAATTTTCTATTGCATGTATTAACTATTAGATTGGTTAAACATTCACAAGAGAACAAGTGAATTAAAAAAACTAATGAAACTACTCATGGATTCTAGGTATGAGTTTAGATTTATGTGAAGGAATTTTAGAGAAGTGAAATTCCTAATGCATGTATAGCCTGACATTTAAACGTAATAACTAACCAGTTTACATATAATCATATCTTTCGTTCAACCTCACTTGAAAATTGAAATATACAGGCTCTGTTGACATCACATTTCTAACAAGTAAATTTTCTGTCAGATTTCACCCCTACAGTGCGTAATGCTGCGGCAAAGAAGAAAGGTAGTAAAACAAGTGTTATTGCGGGTGCAATAATTGGTGTTGCAGTTTTAGGATTCTTAGCATTTGCTGGAATCTTTGTTTGGAGGCAGAAAAGGAGAAAACTATCGTTGGAGCAAGAAGGTATGCAATACACTAGGACCACACACTGTATTTTAACTGGGCAAAGGAGCATTTGAAGTAAACTTGTTATATCTTTTGTGATGTCTTGCAGAACTGTATTGTATTGTGGGAAGACCTAATGTCCTCAGCTATGGGGAACTGAGGTCAGCTACTGAAAATTTCAGTTCTAATAACCTTCTTGGTCAAGGAGGATATGGGTCGGTTTTTAAGGTATGTTCATCCCATACATAGTCTTGAATTGTCTTTAAAGTTTTCCTACTTGAAGTAATTCCCAATAAGCTCGTAGTACAAGTAAATATCAAAAGGCAAACCTGTCTATACAAGTTACTTATGTATTTTTCGTTTCTCCACATAGTGTATCTGGAACAAATGATGTTTGACAATGTGGCACCTGAAACTTCTTCCTTGTTAAAAATGTTCTTGCCTTTTTGCAGGGGAAGTTAACTGATGGTCGATTTGTGGCAGTGAAGCAGTTGTCTGAAACATCTCATCAGGGTAAAAAGGAATTCGCGACGGAAATAGAAACTATATCTCGGGTGCAGCACCGTAACCTCGTGAAGCTGCATGGTTGCTGCCTTGAGGGCAATAAGCCATTGTTGGTTTATGAGTATCTGGAGAATGGAAGTCTGGACCGTGCTCTATTTGGTAAAAAAGATTGTTTATTGACCCAATTACAAATCTGCAAATTCAGGTTTAGTATAGACAACTAAAACTTGAATCCACATCTGCAGGAAAAGGGAGGTCAAACCTAGACTGGCCAACACGCTTTGAGATATGCTTAGGCATTGCAAGAGGCCTGGCCTATCATCATGAAGAATCTAGTATCCGTGTCGTGCACAGGGACATAAAGGCCAGCAATGTCTTACTTGATGCCAATCTCAATCCTAAGATCTCAGATTTCGGGCTCGCCAAACTTTACGATGACCAGGAGACACATGTCAGCACGAAAGTTGCTGTTACATTGTAAGTGCATTTCTATTTTTCTGACCTTTATGTTTACTTACTATTTTCATATGTATGCTAATTGCACTTATCCTCTCCTTTGTCAAGTGGTTATCTCGCACCTGAGTATGCCATGAGAGGCCATGTGACTGAGAAGGTTGATGTGTTTGCATTTGGCGTCGTGGTATTGGAGACTTTAGCTGGAAGACCAAACTATTACATTACTGAGGACAAAAACAAGGTTTATATTTTCGAATGGGTAAGCTCACTGAGGAACTCCAGGCCCTAGTATTCTCTATGTTGTCGATAAAACATATAGTGAAATTCCTACTCCTAAATATTGGAAATGTAGAGCTCACATGCCTTGACAGAATTATAACTCAAAACCTCTCAACATAGTTTTGGCATATGTGAGTGCTTGCATCATGAACTAGTCTCCTTGATTTGTATATAGTTTTGGCATATGTGAAACCATCTGGACGCTTTCAGGTCTGGGCACTGTACGAGGACGGCCGCCCTCTAGACATGCTAGACCCCGGGATGGAGGACTTCGATAGCGCAGAGGTGCTCCGGGCCATCAAGGTGGCGCTCGTGTGCACCCAGGGCTCACCCTACCAGCGGCCGCCCATGTCGAGGGTGGTAGCGATGCTGATGGGCGACATCGAGGCACCCGACTGGGTGCCGAAGCCCAGCTACATCACCGAGTGGCACATCAAGGGCGGCGGCGACACTAGCTTCATGGGCTCCGACGTCAGCGGGCAGTCGAGCTCGGCGCCATTCCTGGACTCCGTCATCGACCAAGGCCGTTGATATGAGTACATTTTGCTTGCGGATGGTGTCGCTGTAGTCAGTTTTTTTTTTTTTTGCTTAAGAGGTTTCGTAGTTGCGTTGTGTAGTGTCGTGGTGGTATCACGGCAGATGCCATGGGATGGCTTGAGTTGGGGCCGATGGACGCTGGTGGATCCGGGAGAGGGCATGCGCGCTAGATAGCGCACACAGAAGAACAAACAAGCAGAAGAACACACAAGGATCTACCCAGGTTCGGGGCCCTCGTGAGGAGGTAACACCCCTACTCCTGCCTATCTCTCTCTATATCTCGGTGTATCACAAGTACAAGCTGCTCCTTGAGCTGTATCTCTCAACAATGGGGATGAACACAAGGTTAGAAGAAGAAGCTACGGGGGGGAATGAGTCTCAGGGCATCCTCCCTCTCGCAGGAGGGGGTGGTGCCCTATATATAGTCTATCCGAGTTACGTAAATGCCCCTCCTGGTGCACTGTAGCCATGCCAACGGTGTGTCAAGATGGCACTCCTGTCAGGGACAAGACACGGCCTGCCCATCCCCTGCGGCACAACGGTACAACTAGAATGTACCCTACTGCAGGGACAAGACGTGGCCTGCCCATCCCTAACCTCGTAGCCTTTTCCCCGGATGCACCGGAGTCAGCGGTCAGGTATGTGTTGTCCCGCCGTTCCCGCAGCACGCTCCCCTGACATACTCCGTGTCAGGCGCTTCCGTGCCAGACGGGACGTGACAACAGCATTTGACTACTGAGCCGACATAACACTCCTCTGCTCCTTTAACCCGGCATGGATATGTCGGGTACTCCTTGGCTCTAACCCGGCACGGCTATGCCGGATATTTGCCTTGAGCTAACCCGGCATGGATATGCCGGATACCTCGCCTCGGCGTAGACTCCTCGCCTACACATAAGAGTAAACCTGGCAGTACCGACTTTGCTATGTCGGTAAAGTTATGTCGGATGCACTATGTCGGTTAAGACATATCGGCCCCTCCGGACCTATTTACCTCGGTCCCTTCCGTACCTTGATCCACATTTTTTTTTTTGAAATCACACTATATAAATATAAATCTAGAAAGCCGCCTCATTAAAAACCTTCCAGTCCCCTTAGGTACCCTGGTACCTTGATCCACACTTAGATATACTTAACTCCGTATCATGACCCTACCCGGGGTAGCCCCCGACATGTAGTAGGAGCAATTCTAGGAGGAGTAGCATAGAAAATTGTATTTTTACGTGTACGTGCAATTTTTCATCCATTTCGTTTCAGCACCTGCCACAATTAATTCATCACAACAACAAAACTCGACCAAGATCTTTCCCTGTGTTAAGAAGAACTCGTCCAACGAAATGTCAAAAAAAAAAAACTCGTCGAACGCAGGCAGGCGCGCGCACGAAAAAAATGGACGAGGCGAGTCCAACAGAAAAACGAAGCGAGAGCAGACCAGGAGGAGTTTTCTCGTTCTGCGGCGCGCGCGGTGCGGTGTCAAAGCCGTCAATTTCTCCATCTTGCAACATCCAGAACTGTCATCTTTCCAGCTTCTCCATATCCATGGCGCTGTCCCAATTAATTCACCCTAACACAAGTCAACCACAGTAGATCTTTCCCCGTCTTACAGAGAACTCGTCCAAGAAAAGACACGCGCGCGCACGAAAAATTCAGCGAGGATAAGTCCAACAGAAAAGGGCTTTCTCGTTGAAGCGTCAACAAAGCTGTCCGTCCCTACAGCTTGGGAGTTTCTTGGGTTCTTGCCCTCTTGCTTGGTGTGATGGCGGCTGTTGCTTCGGTCCTGCTGCGCATCAGCCATCCAATTCCAATCCAACATCCGAGAGACCGAGACGATACTCCTTTGATAACCGGAGCCACACGTGTTCTACTCAGCTATAATTGATCAAGTGGCCACTCAATAGGGATCCACTTATTCGCAAAAGAGCAAAGTTGGTCCACTTGGGAATGGAGGACCAAGTTGCTTCAAAAAATATTAAACTTGGGAAATCAAATAAAGCCAGCCACATTGCATTCAAAATTAGCAAATTGTATAAGTTTTGAGTATATTTGAACTCACTGAACTAAACTTAACCCTAAATCTAACGACAGAGGAAGGCGGAGTAGTTGAGCTTGTCGCCGTTCACGTGGTATTGTGTCTGCTCCATATTGGATAGGTGGGTCTTAGAGCCGGCGGTTTCCGAGCGTGAAGATTCAACGCGTCTAAGGACAACTCCAACGTAACGATCTAAACGGACATTTTTTTATTCCTTTGGATCGTCAGCGTTTTCTGACCAATGCACCACACGGGACGACTCATTTGGTATGTCCTGGACGTTTTTCCCGCATACAACCACATTTCACATTTTTAAAACAAGTAAGCTATAAATCATGCAAAATAAACTTGCCACACTGACAACATTTTCTAAAGATCTTTGGAAGGCCTATTTGAGAGATGAACCACGTAGGAGACAAACAAATGGATCAAGGGTACGCCTTGATCATCACGCTTGTGCCTCTGATTCTTGTGCTTCTTCGCCTCCTGCGCCAGGGTGAGCTCCTTCTTAGGCTTCTTCTGGTTGCACCGGTGGTGGTGGCTGCGATGGCTACATCGTCGACCATAAGAGGTTTTCGTGGATGGGAGCTGGGAGGCAGGTGGCGGAGGAAAAGGCAGGAGTTGGGATTTCTGTGACCGGCGAGCGGGCCAGGGGGACAAGGGGAGAACTACGTGGTCGTTCGCGCGTGCCTGCACCGACGCAAAACCGGCTCATATTTGGTCCAAAATTGGCCGGCTCTATGGTATGGCTTAGCACTCCCATAATGGCTAACAACAGAGCCAACCCGCATGTCCGGTATAGCACTCCCATGCCGCTTACTAGACCATGATTCTGCCGGTTTTGGAGTGGACGGGTTTCTCTTGTCCGCCGTTGGAACCTGTGTACAGTTGGCTATATGATGCGTATTCATCGATCCTCGTCGTGTGAACAATGTGTCCGAGCCCTGCGCATGGCGCTATACTAAGGTCCATAATGTTAGAGTTTGGTTTTTGTTCGTGTCTTCTTCGTCAATGGAGATGGCATCGTCTGCAATAAGTGACCTTCCGCGCTTCGTTCGTCGGCGAGATCTCCTTCCCGACGTCAATGATGGCTTTGGAAGATTAAGTTTGTCTAGGTATGGTTCTGCAAATCTTGCTTCGCCAGATCAATCTTGGATTGTTTCTCATGGTTGCCGCGAGGAGGTTTGTCCTCGCATTATCTATCCCGGCTACTACGTCTTCGGCAATGGTGATTCATTCTCTCGGCTCCCAACGACGTCGACAAAGTGGATCGGTTATCTGTCCTGGAATATCACTGGTGGTGCTCCTGCCGATGTTGCTTGATTAATTTAATGGATGTGTGCATGCACAAAGTTTTGGCATTGCGGCTCAAAATTAAAAAGGGAGAACTTTCGTTGGTATTCGCAGGTCTGTGGTTTGAAGTTTTTGGCGTTGTTCTACGGCTGCCTTCAGAAAAGTACAAGATTGTGTCATGGAGAAAGAAAGGGCTTGAAGATCTCATAGATTTGCTCGTCTTTTTTAGTATTGTTTTTGCAATCGATATAATCGTGTACTCCTTGTTGGTTTAATATATATGGAAAATTTCAAAAAAAAAAAACAATGTGTCCGAGCCCCACCATACACATGCGTGATTCGCGTCTGTTCTGATCTGCTTGACCCGTATGGGTAACATAACAACGCCGGGAAAGAAACGCGCTCTGTCTGTTTCTCCTGTGACTATTCTCTCTCTTCCATCGTTCGTTCGTTCGTTCCACGGCTCGTCTCGTTCCGACCGTCATCTGGAGGCAAGTGTGAACGCATGCTCTTGCTTGCTGTTCCAATCAAGGAACCAGCTCGTTCTGGATGTCGAGATCGGAAGGTCAATCCAGGCATCACGTCGACGCCTCCGATCGATGATATTTTGGCGTTTGACGTTTGCTCAACCTCCTCATCCATCCATCCAGCCATGTCACGGCAGCTACTGTCCCAATTAACCACCAAAGAAATCAACGAGGATGAGCCCAGAAGAAAATTAAAGAAGCGAGGACGAGGCATTTTCTCGTTCTGCGGCGCGCAAGGGATCAGATTTCAAAGCCGTTCCTGTCCAGCTTGGCACCCTCCTAGTCTCATGGCATCATGCCTGCAGCGGTCTCTTCGCCATGTGAGGGCGGCGGCGCCTCCACATTCACCAACACTGAACTGCAACAGCTCTCCATTTCCTAATTCCTTTTCGTCCAGCTACTAGTCGAGGTGATCAAGCCAGATGGCCCTTAATTTAGTTAGGTGTTCCTTCCACTTGGGCAATTGGGTAAGTAGAGTATAAAGAACCAAGTTGCCCCTGCCTTCTTGCAACCTTGTACGGTCGTACGTAGTACCTACATACAGTATATACTTGTATCGATCGGTCGTCGTATTGTTCCTTCAAGTGGCCCTTATAGCATACACATATGTCCCTTTCTCAACTTTATCTTCTTCCCGGCTAGATATCTCAAAGGCTTTCGACTCGGTGGGCTGGGCATACCTCCTCGAGGTCCTCACGGCTATTGGTTTCGGTCCTAGGTGGCGGGAATGGATATGTCTCTCCCTCGCCTCAGCCACTTCTAGAGTTCTCTTGAACGAGACCCGGGGACTCCTTTCACTCATGCACGCGGACTGCGATAAGGGGACCCGCTGTCCCCCATGCTATTCATCATCGCCATTGATCCGCTTCAGAGAATTTTCTCGCTGGCCACTGATCATGGTATCCTGAGCCCCATTAGGTCACGGACCGCGCGTTGCAGGGTCTCTCTCTACGCTGACGACGCTGGCATCTTCGCAAACCCGGTTAAGGAGGAATTACACGCCATGTCCGCCATTTTGGAATGCTTTGGAAAGGCAAGCGGGTTGGTAACCAACATGGAAAAAACCGAGGTCTTTCCGATCCGCTGCGCCGCTATTGACCTCTCCGACATCCTCTCCGACTTCCCGGCAAAGATTGGGACTTTCCCGGGAAAATATTTGGGGCTCCCTCTTCACTTTCGCTGGCTTCGTAAGATTGACATCCAGCCCCTCATTGACAAGACCGCTGCCAAGCTCCCGGGTGGATTGGCAAGAATCTGGCTCGGCCAGGGAGGGTCACTCTCGCAATAATGGTGCTCATGGCCATGTCTACCTATCATGCCACGGTTGTCCCCATGTCCAAGTGGGCACGGGACAAGTTTGCAAGGATTGCACGGAATTTCGTCTGAACTGGGGACGAGGGAGAGCACGCCGCTGGAGGGCATGCTTTGGTTAACTGGAAGATGGTCTGCCGCCCCAAGGAGTGGGGTGGACTTGGGATGCCGGATCTTGAGAAGCAAGGAAGGGCTCTCCGACTTCGCTGGCCTTGGCTGCAGTGGAAGGACTCGGGGCGCCCCTGGCACGGCTCCACTTTGCCCTGCGATGACAAGGACATGGACTTATTCAGGGCTTCCACCAAATCATCCTCGGCAACGGAGAAAAGGCTTCATTCTGGAAAGACAACTGGTGAGGCAAGGGACCGCTACGGCTATGGGCCCCTGACTTGTTCAAGATTGCGACACGAAAGAACCGCTCCGTCGCCAAAGAAATGCAGGACGACAACTGGATTCGCTCCATCGCTCGCCTCAGCAACCCCATCCAGCTTACTCAGTTCATCGAGATTTGGGACACGGTTACCACCACTATCCTCACGCCGGATTTGCCGGACGACATCTCGTGGACTCTGACTAATGAGGGCTCCACCTACAGAGCGCAATTCCACGGATCCTTCCCTAGGTTTGAAGCTGACAAGTTTTGGACTGCTGATGCCGAACCAAAGTGCAAGCTTTTTGCTTGGCTGGCCATCCACGGGAAGCTCTTGACGGCGGACATGCTCACTATCAGGGGATGGCCCCACGACCCCAGCTGTCAGTTTTGCCTCGGCGCGCCTGAAACTGCGATCCATCTCTGCAAAGACTGCCCCTTCTCCATCGCCGTGGGAAACCTGGTGAACTCTTGGGATGGTATCAACAACCAGGCGCAGGGGCCCAGCTTCACGTCTATCTCGGAGTGGTGGGATAGCATGATCTCCGGAAAGCCCAAGAAGATCCAGAAGCGGACTAGTGGCCGCCTGCTTTACATTCTCTGGAACGTTTGGAAGGAGCGAAACAGGCGCATTTTCACCGGAAAACGCATGACTTTTGTAGAGGTCGCCACCCTTGATTGGGAAGACATTCTGCAGCGGGGCCGCGCCTTCGCCGCATACACACCGGCACCCCCGCCCGACCCGGATTAGTTTTTGATATTTTTTAGAGCATCGTGGATTTTGGCATGTTTTACCACCTAATAAAAACATGCCATCTGTATACACTCCCATATACAACGTGGTTTCACTTCTTTCTATCTATACGAAGAGGCAGTGCTCCCGCCGATTGCTCTAAAAAAAATTATTGTCCCGGCTCTCTCAGCCCTCACCAGCTCTCTCTCTGTGTCTCTGCCCCGGAACAAGTCACAAGAGGGACGAGGTAGGCTAAGCTTGAGTAGACAGACAGAGAGCTAGGCAGACGGATGAGGGGCCTCCGTGGCGCCGCGCTCTCCCTGCTGCTTCTTGCGGCGATTGCCCATGCTCAGCAGACGACGACGACCCATCCGGGCGACGGTGAGCACGCTCGATTTTCACCTTTCCTGAATCCAAGATGTTGGTTTTTCCGCACCATGTTCGTTCCTAAATCATCTCGAACCAACTACTCCCTCCGTTCACAAAATTGAGACATCGAGGGAGTAGCTTTCTATCAGCTGGGATTTCGCTGCCAGGGCGCCAATGATGATTCGCCTCTGTTTTGCTCTGTTCCATCAACAACCGCTGCTGTTTCTTCTCCTGAAAATTCCCCCCTGGTTTCGTTGCTCAGTTCATCCCCGATCTTCTCACCCATCATCTCTCCGATAAACTAGATTGCTCGCTCCACATGTCTCGATCGGCTCCAATGTCAATCCCATCCCAGCACGTCGGCGTCTGACTTTTGCTCCTCCACGGACAAAAGTCAGAAACCATGTCCGATTTGGCTCGCGGTTTATTTTTCTTGTAGCCTAGACGCTCCCTGTCGGCCGTCAGATCCCCATCGGACGGCTGAGCAGCGATGTGGATGTCCTTTTGACCCTGTTTTTATTTTTGGCCTCTCGCAGCGGCGGCGGTGAACGCGTTGTTCGCCAAGCTCGGCCAGAAGGCGGGCGCGTCATGGAACATCAGCGGCGACCCCTGCACCGGACCGCCACCGACAACACAGTCATCGACGGCAACGCCGCCGTCAACCCGGCCATCAAGTGCGAGCTGTGCAACACCACAGCCGGAAACACCACCGTCTGCCGCATCACCACGCTGTAAGTGCCCCAACCCCCGCGCTCAGCCTGTTCGACGGAATGCCACTTCCAGCCGGAGGATTCGTTCCTTGCTTGGACCAGTGGAAGAGGTTGGTGGATGATCAATAAGGTGTTTGCTGCTGGGACGCTTTGCGATGCAGGAGGATATATGCCGTGGACGCGATCGGTCCCATACCGGAGGAGCTCCGGAACCTCACGGCCTTGACCAACCTGTATGTACTCTCAACTTTCACACCTGAAATTAATAGTTTATTTGGAGCATGGAGAAGTTTGTTTTGGTCCGCGGAACCTCGAATAAGATTGTTTACTTGTGACGTTTTCATTTGGAGAGCCGTCGGCAATCTACTATTCTACTTATAGTGGCTACACTATGCTTAATTGAAAAAGACATTCTGTATATTATTCCAATTTCACACCACATTCAGCCATTTCTTATGTCTACTTTGATTTGGTTTCAGGGATTTAGCACAAAATTACTTGACAGGGCCTTTGCCATCATTCATCGGGGAGTTGACTAATATGCAGTACATGTGAGATTTACAACTCAAAACATGTTCGCATCTCCAAATGAATACATCTATTTCTTTGCATTTATCTGACACTTCCTCTCTTCAACATATAAGGAGTTTTGGTATCAATGCATTATCCGGACCTCTACCACCGGAGCTCGGGAACCTTACCAAACTTGTATCACTGTAAGAAATATATATTTATAATTTTATGACTGTATTTCAGCATACGGCATTTAGAGTCAAATTCGGTTTGAAGGGTAACTCTGCCGATAGCCTTCATGCTTTTTAGAATATAAATGTTGCATGTCTAACCTGGAATTTTTGGTGTATTTTTAGGAGCATTAGCGCAAACAATTTTAGTGGCCCGCTTCCTTCGGAACTGGGAAACCTGGCAAACCTTGTACAACTGTACGTATTTACTGAATTCCTGGGACTCTATTTTTCTTCTGCTAATCCACTTGTCTTTTGGCTTGGATTTGTCAGCTCCTTATCTAATCTGTACTCTGTATATACAGGTACATTGATAGTGCTGGCCTTAGTGGTCCACTACCATCATCACTTTCCAAGCTTACGAAAATGAAAACATTGTACGCCTATAGTTGATTTTTTTGTTGATATACTATAATGTTCCACGCCATTCAATCTTATGTAGCTCTCTTCTCTTTGTTTAGGTGGGCATCCGATAATGATTTTACTGGGCAAATACCAGATTATATTGGGAGCTGGAGTAATTTAACAGAGCTGTAAGATCACTCTGTTCGCAGTCATAGTAATTCTGCAAAAAATGAAGATACTCCATGTTGTTTACACAATTTCAAAGAATACTTACTGCGGGAGGTTTGAAAGAGTATTTGTGCAATTTGCTATAGTTATCTACACGCTGAGCTTTAGTTTGTTTAATACATAAACTGGTGTGTAAGTGGGAGATTCAATTTAAATAGTAACTGTCTTAGAGATAGCACATTTTTAGTTACTAGAGCCTTCCCTGAACGTGCTGAATCTCCATATGTGTCCTCTTAAGAAACAGTCCATTTAAGGTCTCAGATATTAGATCAGTGCTCAATAAACAGTGCATCTTCCTTCGCCGACTATCCATTAGATGGTTGCTAGTTTCAGATAAGGTGATAGTATCAATAAACATTGAATTCACGTTCCTTTTCTTACAAGGAATAGAGACACTTGTTCTTTAACTACTAGGTTGCTGCATTCGTCAAGAAATGATGTATGACTAACTAGAACTATGGGATTGCAGGAGGTTTCAAGGCAATTCTTTTCAAGGTCCAATTCCAGATACTCTTTCCAATCTTGGCCAATTGACAACCTTGTAAGTGCCTATTTCCGTTGATAATAGCTAAATGTGATTCTTAAATGTGAAGGTTGCAGCACGGAAAACTAATAATCTACTTCTGTGGTGCAGACGAATTGGTGATATATTAAATGGGAGCTCTTCTTCATTGGCGTTTTTCAGTAATCTGACATCTTTGAGCACCCTGTATGCATAACCTTTCATTCAGTTAATTCTCAAACTACAGTTGTAAATCTGCAAGCTCAACCCTAAAACATGTAATATGCAGGGTTTTGAGGAACTGTAGGATATCTGATAATCTCGCATCAATAGACTTTTCGAAGTTCACGAGTCTAAACTTACTGTAAGCATTTTATTACGGCAATGATTCCTTTCGTGCAAGATACTAAAATGCATTATATGGATTATGCACTGGCTGATGACATCTGTTCCTTCTCGCTTTTTTATTATAGGGATCTGAGTTTCAATAATATCACAGGACAAGTACCACAAACCTTGTTGAATCTGAACTCACTCGGCTTCTTGTATGGATTTTCTTAACTTGCAAAGTGTATTTGTACGAAAGGAGGACTTTCATTGTTTTTCTTGCTAATTTTTATAAATTTTGTTGTGATTAGATTTCTTGGGAATAATAGCCTTTCAGGAAGCCTTCCAAGCTCAAAAGGATCATCACTTAATAATTTGTATGTAATGTGGTTCAATCTTATTTACACAATAAAAGCAGTGCGGTGTTTTTGCAGTTGCTAATGGTCCTCTCATTCTATTATTTTGAAGAGATTTTTCTTACAACCAGCTCTCTGGAAGCGTTCCTTCTTGGGCTAAAAATTCACAATTGTAAGTTCCAAGTTCTGAAACTCCCATTACAGGCTGAACCAAATCCAGCCTACCCAAGGCCATGTTTCGTCTAAATTAGGCTCCTGGGATGACTCATTAGGCTTATATGTACTCATAACACATGAGATAAGCTAGATTCCCATTTGCTAAATCTGAAAGGCTTTTTTGTTGCATCTAGTAAGTATTTATAAAAAAAGTTATATTGCCTATGGCTGATGGCTCCTAGTCTTTGTGAAGTGAGATATTAGTCTTATAGACTAGCACACAAGCGAGCCATTATTTAGGAGTAACTTAAGTTCTCTTAGATACGCTATAGCAAAGAAGTCCTAAATAAATATTATTCCCTTGTTCACAAAAGGATGTCTTAACTAAATCCAATTTTAGACGTATCTAGACATAATTTAGTGTGTAGATACATCCAAATTTAAAGTTAGTTGAGACATCTTTTTATAAACGGAGGGAGTATATAACAAAGTATGAACAATGCATTCTAATTTTTGTCTGTTGTTCATCATATTTAGGAATCTCGTGACAAACAATTTCGTGGCAGATAGTTCCAGCAACAGGTTCGTTAACATTTCAGTATCTCTTCAAGATCTTGAAGTTGATAAGTAGGTTCCCTTGGCTTGTATTTTCGGTTTAAAATGTCACTTTGTTACATTTGCAGTCTATTACCGACGGGATGGGGGTGCCTTCAGCGGAATACACCATGTTTTCTTGGTTCTCCACAGTGTGAGACTTCTGCATTATGAAATTTTAAACATGTGCCTACTCGAGGAACTATAGACCCGCAACTGAAGTTTTACTAAACTAATACCAATATTAAATAATTTAACCTGCTTGCAGCTTCTTCCTTCGCTGTGGACTGTGGCAGTACGCAATCCGTATCAGGCTCAGATAATTCTGTGTATGAACCTGATGGTGCCAGTCTTGGAGCTGCGTCAATTTATGTTACAGGAGCGCTAACATGGGGTGTTAGCAACGTTGGAATGTTCATGGATGCAACTAATGGAAGTTATACAATTTCCAGTTCACACCAGTTTGTGAATACACTTGATACAGAACTGTTCCGGAGTGCAAGGATGTCGCCATCATCCTTAAGATACTTTGGTATTGGGCTTGAAAATGGAGACTATACAGTTACACTTCAATTTGCAGAGTTCGACTTTACAGAAGGTCAGTCTTGGAAGAGCACAGGGAGAAGGGTGTTCGATATATATGTCCAGGTAGGTTCGTGTCTCGGTGGTAAGTGATAAGTGATAACCCATACTATTAACCTATAACGAATATTTTATATTCTTAAATTTGTTGTTATAGGGTGTGCGTAAAGAGCAGAATTTTGACATAAGGAAGGCGTCAGGCGGAAAGTCTTACACTGCTGTTAGGAAGCAGTACATTGTTCCTGTCACGAAGAACTTTCTTGAGATTCATCTCTTCTGGGCTGGCAAGGGCACTTGCTGCATTCCTACTCAAGGCTACTACGGGCCTGCGATCTCAGCTTTGAGTGCAACACCAAGTACATCCCTTGACTTGAAATAATGGTTTTTTACCGACTACCATATATTCTACAGATTAACTTGGTAGAAACACATAATAATGATATGCTGAATGCAATGTTACGCGTCTTGAAATAAAAGAAACTGGAAATGCTAGAACAAAATGAGGATTGATAGTGTATATATTTCATTTAGTCCTTTCTGTACTCGTAGCTGTTATAGAAGTTCTCATCATTCTATTATCAGTACCATGGAAAGTGAAATCTCATCCAGTTAGGCTTTGCTCAAACTAGATAATTCAGACATTGTTCATCGAAAATCTAAATAAATGAAAAGTTGGATAGAAGTATCAATTTGTCTATTGCCTCTACTGTATTAACTAGTGGATTAAGTGTACTAAACATTCACAAGATAACTAGTGGATTAAGTATACTGGACAAACTACTCAGGGATTTTAGATATGGGGTGTCTGTAGAGAAAGTTTTAGAGAAGTGAAATACATAATACATGTGTAGTATGACATTTAAGATGTATTATACCAACCAGTATACACATAATCGGACCTTTCATTCAACCTCACTTGAAATATACCGACTCGACATGACATTTCTAACAAGTGACCTTTCTGTCAGATTTCACCCCTACAGTGCGTAATGCTGCGGCAAAGAAGAAAGGTAGTAAAACAGCTGTGATTGTGGGAGTTATAGTTGGTGTGGCAGTTTTAGGATTATTGGCACTTGCCGCAATCTTTGTGTGGATACAGAAAAGGAGAAAACTCTCATTGGAGCAAGAAGGTATGCGATATACTGGACCTTTCTCTATTGTGACTGGGCAAATGATTAGTCGAAGTAAGCTTGTTATATCTTTTGTGATGTCTTGCAGAACTGTACAGTATTGTGGGACGACCTAATGTCCTCAGTTATAGTGAACTGAGGTCAGCTACTGAAAATTTCAGTTCTAATAACCTTCTTGGTCAAGGAGGATATGGGTCTGTCTATAAGGTTAGTTCATCCTGTACTTGTAGTGTTGAATTTTGTTTACGATTTTTGTTCCGGAAGTAGCTTCCGATAAGCTAGTAATCCTAGTATAAGTAAACATTAGAACTTAAGAACACATCCTTGGTTATGCTTACTTTCTGCATGTACTTGTTGATAAAATTGAAGGGGAGGGATTTATCTCAGTGTTTCTGGAGTAAATGATTTTTATATGCTTAGTTTCTGCATGTACTTGTTGATAAAATTCATAAAATGAAGGGGGGGATTTATCTCAGTGTTTCTGGAGTAAATGATGTTTAGTGTTACCTGGAACTTCAATTGTTGAAAAATGCCACCTTTTTTGCAGGGAAAGTTATCTGATGGTAGGTTCGTGGCAGTGAAGCAGCTGTCTGAAGCATCTCGTCAGGGGAAAAAAAGAATTTGCGACGGAGATAGAAACCATATCTCGGGTGCAACACCGTAATCTCGTGAAGTTGTATGGTTGCTGCCTTGAGGGCAATAAGCCATTGCTGGTTTATGAGTACCTGGAGAATGGAAGCCTGGACCATGCTCTATTTGGTACAAAATCTGTTGATTGACGTAGCTAGAAATCTGCAAATTCAGGCTTAGTATAGACAACTAAAAACTTAAACCTACGTTTGCAGGAAAAGGGCGGTCACACCTAGACTGGCCAACACGTTTTGAGATATGCTTAGGCATTGCACGAGGCCTGGCCTATCTTCATGAAGAGTCTAGCATCCGTGTTGTGCACAGGGATATAAAGGCTAGCAATGTCTTACTTGATGCCAACCTCAATCCTAAGATCTCAGATTTCGGGCTCGCGAAACTTTATGATGACCAGGAGACACATGTCAGCACGAAAGTTGCTGGCACATTGTAAGTGCATTTCTACTTTGCCAACCTTTACATTCATATACTATTTTCCATAGTACATTGTAAGTCCACTTGAATAATGGAAAGTATGCTAATGGCGATTTTCCTCTCATTTGTCAAGTGGTTATCTCGCACCTGAGTATGCAATGAGAGGCCATATGACTGAGAAGGTTGATGTGTTTGCATTTGGCGTTGTGGTGCTGGAGACCTTAGCTGGAAGACCTAATTATTACACTAATGCGGACCAAGACAAGATTTATATTTTCGAATGGGTAAGCTTCAAGAGGAACTCTATGCTCTAGTGATCTGTTTGTTATTGGTTAAAGTCGTTTACCGAAATAAAACTTCATCGAAACACGTTAAACTGAGAGTGTACCATCTCGACGCTTTCAGGTCTGGGAACTGTACGAGGACAACCACCCTCTGGACATGCTAGACCCCAGGCTCGAAGAGTTCAACAGCGAGGAGGTGCTCCGGGCCATCAAGGTGGCGCTCGTCTGCACCCAGGGCTCGCCCCACCAGCGGCCGCCCATGTCGAGGGTGGTGGCAATGCTCACAGGCGACATCGAGGCACCCGACTCCGTGAGCAAGCCCAGCTACATCACAGAGTGGCAGATCAAGGGTGGCGGCGACACCAGCTACATGAGCTCGGGCGTCAGCGGGCAGTCAAGCTCGGCGCCGAGGCCTGACTCGACGAGCGGCTCGTCGCCTTTCCTGAGCTCCGTCATCGACGAAGGCCGTTGATATGATTCTCATAGTCTATCGATCGGTTCACAGAGATTTTGCGTGCTACAGATTTGTTGAGATTGCGTGCATTTTGCGGTACAACCAGGTTTTGCGTAATGAGTGTGCTAGGATTTGTATCTGCATTTGTATAGAGCAGGTAGGAGACTAGGAGTAGCAGGTAATGTTGTATGTGTGTACGTCTGTGTATTCTTTGCTCTGCGGTCGCGCATAAGATTTTGCAATAATTTTTGGGTTTTGACTTTGAATTTCGAAGATGGCTTCTTCGTGCATACGTGCTTGCTTGTGAAGACTGTCTGTCTAGTGATGGTGATATTGCAGTTCATTTCTAACTTCCACTACCATAGGTGTCTATTGTCGACAAAAAGTTAAAATGTCTGTATGTATACCCGATTTTTTTCGAAAATTTTGGATATCGCGAAATATGATTTTTCATAATAGGGGTATCTGGTCCTACAAGTCAAAATGGATTTCCGAGGGACGGGCCAGATTAACAAACCTAGCTCCACGAATATCATCGGTGTGACTATGCGACGGCCAACGGCGGAGCTCTGCCCTGTGCCGCCCGTCCGGCCGAGTCGAATCAGCCAGGCGGTAGTTTCCGTGAGAAAATCAGTTCATTTTTTCCGCCATCCATTCCCTATCTCGATTAAATTACCACGTCCCCCCCGGGAATAGATTGGAGGGAATTGGCCTCCCTAACTCCCCTTCCCCTGCCTCACACAACTCCCATTCCCACTAACCATACGAGTAATTTTTAGTCCCGTACCCCCTCAATTCCCATTCCCTCGTTAAAACTCCCCCCAACCAAACACGCTGTAGATGCAATTTTTGCCTTGCGCCGCCATTCAAAGCTACGCGCCACAGGGTCTTACTAAGCAGATGAGGACACGGTCACAGAGCCGGATCCTTGCCGATGATCGACCACTTCCGGTGCTCGATGCCGGTGGCCGTGGGCATCCTCCTGCATCCGAAGGGATGATGACTCGAGCGCGACACAGGCACCTGGGCCTTGCACATCCGCCGGTGCCTTTCGCCGGATCTGGTCCGCCGAGGAAGCGACCGCGGCGGTGGCATCTTGCCCATCCGCAGCGCCATTCCGAAGCCAGCCAATGGTACGTCCGGTCATTGCCATTTGCCTCCCCTCATCTGTTTTTCCTCTGCCTCTCAGGCAGCTCACCGTGGTTATTTCTCCCGTACGCAGGAGGGACTGGGCGAACCTGACGACCGAGCTTACGGAGGACATCGCCGGCCGGCTGCTCTCCGTCCACGCGACGGAGTACATCCGCTTCCGGGCCGTGTGCAACCCCTGGCGCGTCTGCACCGACGACCCACGGGCGTGCGACGCCCTCGACAGCCGCTTCCGCCCCAGCGGCTGGACGCTGCTCTTCCCTGGTGAGCCCAAAGCTTCCTTGCAGCATCTACCAGTTCACCACCAAGATAACGGCCGCGGTCGACCAGAACCAGTTCTCCACGCATCACTTCTGCGCCTCCGCCGGCGGCCTCATCGTGCTGTGCGACAAGACCACCGTCGCCGTCCGCCTCTTCAACCCGCTCACCGGTACGCGCGCCGACTTCCCCGCCATCACCAATGTGCGGCTCCACGACGAGGCCGAACCGAACGCCCGCTTCCTCGACATGGACGCCTTGTTGAAAGATACCAGCTTCCCCAACACCAACCTTATCTGGCCCTACGCGGGTATCGACGACTCGACCTGTCCCCCAACGCTCCTTCTCGCTCTGAAGAATGGGTCGTGGCACATCGTCGCCGCCAAGCCTTCCACTGGCTGTCCCTTCGCCTCAGGGGACTGACGGGCGTCGCACGGACCATGTTCTATTTCATCAATATTGGCAGCCCACCGGTTCTAGATGACTTTTTTTATAAAGCGGTCCTCGATGACTGAAAGAACAGAGAAACTAGGGATTCGATGCTTCCATTATGTTGGTATACTTGTGTTTGAGACTCAGGCTCGCAATGTACGATTTTTTTTCTCTGGAACAAACCTATGCATGCAAGATCAATTCCAGATGTTTGGGGAGAGCTGTCGGGGTGTGGCGCGAACACTGAAGAAACTCTCCACTTGTGATGTGTGTCTGATGCAGCGCAAGGACCATGTTGATCACAACTCAAAAATGAATGTTGGGCTGAAAGCTTCTAATGATGGGCCTGTAGAGGTCGTTCGAGTCTGATGGCTTTTCTCATTTCTGCGTATGATAATGTTGTATACTTATATTCTGCTAACAAGTAAAAAAACTATAACTAAATTATATTTTGGGCTCTGCAAAAATAAGAAAGTCCTTGAAAGTGGTGAATAGTGCAAATTTTTCACTCTCCCGACCAGTGGTGGACCCAGAAATTAAGGTTTGCCGGGGAAAAATTGACGACTAGATTTTTTATGCAAGTCTACTCAACAAAATAAGGGCAACAAAATCGTCCTGAGGATCCATTAAAATAACCACTACGAACATGAAAACGAAAACAAGACTTGAAAACAATTCCAGGGTGTTGGGCACTTGAAGCAACGGTCTTGGCAAGAGGGGGCAACAACACTGAAACCCTCAACTAGAGCTGTGTCTGATCCAGCACAAGGACCAAGTTGATCACAACTCAAAAATTAATGTTGGGCTGCAAACTTCTAATAATGGGCCTTAGACGCCTATGTCTCCTTTTATTTTTCTTTTCTTTGGATGTATGTTTGCTGCCGCCAGCATGTCAAGACTGTTGGTTGTATCGGTTGGGTGCTATATTTATATAGCGGGGCTACGGCCTATTTCGTCTTAGAGTCCATTCTCAAAACTGTTGGAGTAGCCCTATATTCTCATTTCTTCGTATGATCTTTCTGGGGAGTTCTCAAGAAGACCTTACAAATGCAAATCTATACTCAGGGAGCCCTTTATTTTAAAGGTTCAGAAAATCATATTTTGAAGTTCCTACTTTTAAAAAAAAAAACTAGGACGTAGATAATGTTGTATTCTGCTAACAAATAAACATATGAACTAGAACTAAATTATATTTGCTAATTTTTTTAAATAATACTTGAAATTTATTTATTTCCAGAAATAATACATGTTTTTTTAATTTTCAAAAATATTATCCACTCGTCTTGGCCGAAAACATCTTCGCCGAAGACGACAGGTACCATGTGCAAGGAATCTGCATGTGGCAAGGACTATGCATGTGGATGCATGGAACTACCTATCGTCTTCCCCAAAGACGACAAGGCTCTAATCGTATTCCCTAAGGACGATTAGCCCAGTCGGATTAGGCTAAGACGACTGACTAATATTTTCGAAAAAAAATAAAAAACGCGTATTATTTTTCTAATTAAATAAATTTCGCGTATTATTTTAAAAAATAGCATTATATTTGTGGTGCGCAAAAAATGAGAAAGTCCGACATTTGAAAATTTCCACTCTCCTGAATCTGTCATATTTGTTGTTTTGTACACCGCATAATATAAATTATTTTGAATTGAGATTTTGCAAATCATAATATCAACTAAAAATATATTACATTCTGGGCAGCGCAAAAATGATAAATTCTTATATTTGAAAGTAGTGAACAGTGCAAACCATTAAATCTCCCGAATCTGTCAAGTTTTGCACAGAATATGAATTATTTTGTGTTGAGATTTTTCACTGGGAGAGGTATTTTGACTCCCAGGTGCATATGCACCTGGTATTTAAGAAACATTTAAAATTAATTTCAAAATTGCAAAACAAATGTATGTAGATATATCTTAACATGCTACGTGTTCACGAATTTGTTTCATGAAATCCGACATTTTTATGGCATTTGTTATAAGACAAATTTCAGTGCTAAAATAAGGTTTTTTCACAAGACAGTTTTATCTTTATTAGACAAACCATTAAAAGTTGCTTAATGAGTATGCGAATATATAAAATGTGAAGATGTATCTGCGATATTTTATTTTAGAAAAGTTTGAAATATGTTTTCAGATGCAAAGTGTATATGCACTCGGGTGCGAAACTGGATTTTTGTTTTGCACGTTGGTAGAATATATCGTTGTCTACGTCCAGGATTTTCCAGATTCTTTTGAAATTTATAAATATGATATTTGGATTTTTAAAAATAAAAGGCACCCAGAAAATCGGCCCACTCGTGGTTACCGAGTTTGTAGGGTACTTCTTTTCATGTTGCATGTATGTTCCATGTAAAACAACATAGTTTTCATGTCATCGGTAAGACGTCTTTATATCGATGTTATACTGCCGCCGTGGTGCTCCTCGACGACAAGTCATCCACCTTTGCAATAGAAATCGCCCATGGCGTCCGGCAAAGGGTAATGACGTCTGCATAACGTCAAGATGGCGATGAGCACGACCCCTCGGTCGATTGCGGATGCCATGGTGTGGTTTCGGCCTGCGACGTCCTTCGGCTGGAATTGTGGCCTCGGCTAAAATTTTCCCTTCGCTTGCGCTAGCGAGATTCAAAGTTGCGGCAAGAGAGTGTTTTGTGTTGAGCTCTACCAGTAAGTTGCTGAAAGCTGACCACGTACACACACATCGGTGACGCAGAGCCGCTGACGTTACCCCTCAACATTTTCCTACGAGTTGTTAATCTTGACCATTAAATCTTGGAAGATCTACTCAAGTCACATCAGGTGCACAAGCTGGTTGCTTCGGCATTGGCTGGTAATGCTGGTTCAGTGCATTGGGAGCAAGATGTTGGGTAGTGTCTGGATTGGCTGGATAAAGTTAAAAATTAGCAAGCAGCTAGCAGTTTAAAATTGCGCAAGTAGTGGGCAAAAAGACAGCAGGCTTTCACAGAACAGTGTTGCATCATCCATCATTTGGATTATCCTGTAGAAAATACATGTATCATCTCTCATTAACGTGGCAACTTCTTGGTATGATATGATATATTTGTGGCTAATGGCGTTGCAGGATCAATAGTGTGCTCAGTCCAAAGTTAACGAAGGAAGGGACCGACCACGTTAACATACCTAGCTCGTTATTATTCACCCAAGTTATAGAGATGTTTAGACCATTTCTCATCTATTCCCTCCGTTTACAAAAGGATGTCTCAGTTTTGTCCTAGTTGTTGGATTGCTATTACTCATGGCTTCTTGGCGCCTGAGTTTTGCCATTACTAGATTGGTGAGATCTCCCTGTCTTCTCACACCTCTGCTCCCGGTCCAAAGAAACGAGTGTGTTCATCTGATTGAAATTAGCAGCCGCATCTGACAAAGATATATACTTTTCTCTACGTTGGCTGCATCATTGCAGGAGCAGGTGTTGCAGCTTAATCTACATATACACCCTAATCATGTTTCAAGTAATTTGATTCTTCGCCTACTCCGTGTTAATTAATTATGTCTATGTGGATCCATGTATATGCCAAACCTGTTCCCCAACCATCAAGTGGCAGGCTTAAGAGGTGATATAAGTATATTTTTTCCAAATAATATAAACTGGAAAAACATGGAATTTGGGGGCAAAACAATGGGGGCGTTTGGGCAAAGAAATAACGATACGAAGACCAGAGCAATCTGAACATAGGAGAAGCACAAGCCTACTGGAATCCTGAGACCTCAATGTTGTCGTATCTCTCGTCCAAGTGTGATATTTGGAAAATCGATTTTATTAACTACTCCCTCCGTTCGGAATTACTCGTCACGGAGGATTTAATTTTGAACCAAGGTCCGTTTTGCAATAACCCCCTTAGCTAATTTAATTTCTTACAAATTAAATCACCCAGTCGTCTTCTCCACGCACGAGAAGCTCTTGGCCGGCAGGATCTAGGCCGGTGGAGCTCCTGCCGGCTGCCGCCAGACTGCTCCTGGTCCTTCTCCACTTCCGCGAGGATCCTCGGCATCCCCTGCCCCCCGTATTTGTCCTGCTCCTTCTCCCCTGCCGCCGGCCTGCTGTAGCTTCTCCCCTGCCGCCGTCGTCAATCGCCGCCGCGAGAGGTCTCCCCGAGCCAGTCCGAGCATACCAGCAGCTCCGCCTCGCCGAGAGCTACTCCCTCCTCGAGTAGCGCTTGCGGGGAAGACTTGGATCGACGAAATTGACGCCGTCTCCTCTAACTCCGGCCGCCGCTTCCCACGCCGATCTCGGCGCCGTCGCGCCTCCTTAGGCACCCCCGAGTCTCCCAATAGCTTCAGGGTGATCTGGTGGTCCTCTAGGACCCATTTCCCCACTTGTTTGCTTGCTCGTTCGTCCGGCCGTCCTGCTCCTCCGCTCGCAGCCGCTCGAGGTCGTCGCCAAGTTCCTCCGGTGACCAAAAAACGGCGGTGCCGCCACTCAAGTGTCCCCCACGTTGCTCCCGAGCTGCTTCTCCCCTGAAGACTGTGGAGCTCGTGCTGCTACTGTTGAGAATATAGGCAATTGTTCGATTAAATTAATCCAATGATAAATCATGAACATGGCATAAACAGTGCTAATGACATACTGAAAAAAGATGATAAAACTACGACTAGACAAATAGTAGAAACATCAACACATATGACTAGTACTGCAAACATGGAAATAATAAGGAGAGAGATAAACATGTTATACCCTCCAGTAGGCCAGTTGGCCGCATCAGCAGCGGAAGCAATGGCGTTGCCGGCGATCCTCTTATCAGCAGCAGCTTGCTCCTTGTCGGCGTCGGTGGCCATGATGATGAAGGCGACGCGGACGTAGTTGAAGTAGACGTAGAGGAAGTAGTCGAACGGGAGCGAGCAGTCGCATAAGAGACGCTCCACAAAAACCTAATCGCCCCTCTCCCGTACAGGATTTGGAGAGGCGGAGTTTCGGAGGCCTATTCTCCCATCGGCCGTGTATGCGGTGGACGGGATGGGATCAGCGATGGCAGCAACAGTAGGGAGGAACTATGGTGGCGACGCGAGCAGATGAGATCTTTCTCGTATGTCTGTTGGAGAGGAGCGACCTCTCTCATATAGGCACACACGCATGCGGAAGGCCAACGGAAACGCACGTAGTTAACGCGCAGTTAAGGGAGAATTAAGAGACTGGAAACGGACGTACTTAAGAGCACTTCAAACATTCATTTTCCATTAACGCCATTACCATTGCCGCTCACATTTTTCCTGCGTGATAAAAAGATAAGCTCGACTCGGCGAGATTCCCGTAACCCGCGGTGCATCGTGACGTGCCGAGGCGAGGCGAGGCGTGGCGGGCTGCGGAGGAGGAGGAGCGCGCGTGTGGAACGCCTCCTTTCTCTTCACAGTCAACACCTCATACATGGTAGAGAAAACTCACCTTATAAACTGGTGTACATCTCTCTAAACTAGCCATGTGGGACTAAAATCCCACGTACCACACTCTCCATGGCAGCATGGGCCTTTAGGGATTTTTCTGGAATTGTTAGATGGGCCTAAAGCCCATCCTAATATTGGACAATATTTCAGCAATCCCACCAGATCCCAAAGACCCATGATGTTCTCTGTTCCAAACACTGTTTTTGATATACCAGTATTTTCAGTGGAGACCTGTTAAGGTTGAGCTCCACCTAGAGCGAATAGCTACACTCCTTCACAACTGACAATGGACTATGCCTTGAATTGTCAATTTGGCGTAAAGTAGTTTCACCAAACGTCTTACTAGTACTAGGCTGCCGAAGGCTGACCCCTCGGGTGGAGCATATTAGTCACACTCCTGACCTATTCATGAACTTACTAGAGATCAACCCAATCTCATAGACTGTGACCAGCAGTCAGGTTCATATAGGTGTGTTCCTCCAAAGATCGCTCTGTAGGATAGCATCTTGCTTATACAAAGCCTTGGAACACATTAAGACAAATGTCAACCTGCCATACAGTTACCGAGAGTAGTGCATCTCCAACGGAGTGGGTTAGTAAAAGTACTCTCCTCAGTTAACCACCAGCTTGTTTTCCCAGGTCCTACTTCACGGGATCTCCGATCACATAGGTTGGGTTACTACCATGGCAACTCATGTGGGTTTCATCCCTATCTCCCTCGATGCATTTTCTATCACAACACGTGATAGCCCTTTAGTAAAGGGATCTGCCAGATTCTTAGCCGACTGGATATAATCCAACGCTATTACTCCGGAGTTTCTCAAATGTCTGACAGCTTTTAATCTCATTCTTATATGTTTGTTGGACTGCATGTTGTCCTTTGAACTCTTGACCTTGGTAATCACTGTCTGATTGTCACAGTTCATAAGGATAGCCGGAACTGGCTTTTCAACCACAGGCAAGTCCATCAACAGATCTCGAAGCCATCCTGCTTCGACACCAGATGTGTCCAATGCTGTTAATTCTGCTTCCATTGTCGATCTCGTCAGGATCGTTTGCTTGCAAGACTTCCAGGAAACAGCACCACCTCCAAGGGTAAACACATAACCCGTTGTGGCTTTCATCTCATCAGCATCAGAGATCCAATTCGCATCACAATACCCTCAAGCACTGACGGGCTTCCAGAATAGTGAAGTCCGTAGTTCTCAGTACCTTTCAGATAGCGCATAATTCTTTCGACAGCATGCCAATGCACATCACCCGGATTGGAAACAAACCGGCTCAGTTTGCACACAGCAAACATGATGTCAGGCCTTGTAGCGCTTGCTAGGTACATGAGTGAACCAATTACTTGAGAGTATCTCAGCTGATCCTTAGCTGTGCCTGTGAACTTTCGAATCTGCACACTAGGATCATATGGTGTTGGAGAAGTTTTGCAGTCCGAATATCCAAAGCGACTCAAAATCTTCTCAACATAATGGGATTGCAAAAGTGTAATCCCACCCTCATTCTCTCAAGCTTGATGTTCAAAATAACATCAGCCACACCAAGGTCTTTCATCTCAAAGTTCTGAGACAAAATGACTTAACCTCCTCAATAACTTTGAGGTTGGTCCCAAATATCAGTATGTCATCAACATACAAGCACAGTATAACTCCTTCGCCCCCACCATGGCGATAGTATACGCATTTGTCAGCTTCATTAACAACAAAACCAGCAGAGGTTAAAGTTGTATTGAACTTCTCATGCCATTGCTTAGGTGCTTGTTTCAGGCCATATAAAGATTTCAGTAACTTACACACCTTTCCTTCCTGACCATCTAATACAAAGCCATCTGGCTGTTGCATGTAGATTTCCTCGTCTAGCTCTCCGTTCAGGAAAGCCGTCTTAACATCCATCTGGTGGACGAGAAGACCATGCGAGGCCGCCAACGAGAGTAATACTCGTATGGTGGTCAGTCTGGCCACAGGTGAATAAGTATCGAAGAAATCTTCCTCTTCTTTCTGGGAATAACCCTTGGCCACAAGCCTAGCCTTGTACTTTTCAATTGTACCATCGGGCCTAAGCTTCTTTTTGAACACCCACTTACATCCCAATGGTTTACAGCCATAGGGACGTTCAGTAATTTCCCATGTTCCGTTAGCCATGATGGAGTCCATCTCGCTACGGACCGCTTCTTTCCAGTAATCAGCATCCGGAGACGCATAAGCCTCTGAAATAGAAGTGGGAGTATCATCCACGAGGTACACAAGGAAATCATCACCAAAGGACTTTGCAGTCCTCTGTCTCTTGCCCCTACCAAGGGTTTCCTCATCATCCTCCTCAGGATTTTCATCATGTGTTTGTTCATAATATTCCATCGGAATGGCAGGTTCAGGAGTCTCATTAGATTCCTGTCTAGAAGTGCTTTGCATATCTCTCATAGGAAAAATATCCTCAAAGAATGTAGCATCTTTAGACTCCATAATTGTACCGACCTTCACGTCAGGTACCTCGGATTTCACTACTAGAAATCTATAGCCGACGCTATTCTTAGCGTAGCCCAAATTAACACAGTCCACGGTCTTTGGTCCAAGCTTACGCTTTTTGGGGATCGGCACATTGACTTTCGCCAAGCAGCCCCAAGTACGCAAGTATGAGAGTGTCGTCTTCTCTTCTCCCATTTTTCATAGGGAGTGATCTCACTGTCTTTTGTCGGAACTTTATTCAGGACATGACATGATGTCAATACAGCCTCCCCCCACCATGCCTTGGATAAACCCGATGTATCTAACATGGCGTTAACCAAATCTGTTAGAGTACGGTTTTTCCGTTCAGCAACCCCATTTGACTGGGGTGAATAGGGAGGCGTCCTCTCATGAATAATGCCGTGTTCCGCACAGAAAGAATCAAACTCATGTGAGAAGTACTCTCCACCACGATCTGACCGGACTCGTTTAATTTTCTTTTCAAGTTGATTCTCAACTTCTGCCTTATAGATTTTAAAGTAGTGTAGAGCCTCATCTTTAGTGCTTAAACATATATATATAGCAAATCTAGTGGAATCATATTAGTGTCATGAAGTATCTTTTTCCACCTTTAGTCAACACGCCATTCATCTCACAAAGATCAGAATGTATGAGTTCTAACGGTGCCAAGTGTCTCTCCTCGCAGCTTTATGGGGCTTGCGAGGTTGCTTTGCTTGCACACACGAAAGGCACTTAGAACCTTTGGCTAAAGTGAAATTCGGGATTAAATTCAATTTTGCTAACCGCGTCATACAACCGAAACCAATGTGACAAAGACGTGAATGCCAAACTTCTGTTTCATTAACATTCGAATGAATATTGTTCACGACTTTATTACAAAAATCAGCGAGGGAAAAGCGGAACAAGCCTCCGCATTCATAACCTTTTCCAACAAATAGTCCATATTTCGTAACAACTACTTTATTAGACTCAAATACCAACTTAAACCCTTCTCTACATAGAAGGGAGCCACTAACGAGATTCTTCTTGATGGCGGGGACATGCTGCACGTTCTTGAGCTGCACGATCCTTCCCGAAGTAAACTTCAGATCGACCGTGCCAACACCAAGAACAGAAGCACTTGCGCCATTCCCCATCAGTACGGATCCGTTCCCTGTGACCTGATAAGAAGAAAACAATGAGATGTCAGCACATACATGAATATTTGCACCGTGTCAATCCACCAATCGTTAGACTGAAAACTGAAAATACAGTAAACAAATTACCGTACCCGATGCACCATTCTCATTGTTGCTCACAACATGTTGACAGACTTGGAGTCCTGTCCTGGTTTCTTGAACTTCTTTGGGCACTTGGGAGCCCAATGTTCCTCTGAACCACATGTGAAGCAGGCTCCCTTCTTCTTATCCTTGTTGAAGGGCTTCTTACCCTTCTTCTTGAAGTCGGTATTCTGTTGGACACTAGGTCTTCCCTTGGGCTTGTGGTAGTTGGAGTTCTTCTGTACAAAATTGGCGACAGAAGATCCCTCGTTCCCTTTTCCGTTTGAGTCCTTTGCTCTCGAGTTCTGCTCCACACTCAGATGGCCGATGACATCCTCCACTGAGAATTCACGCCTCTGATGTTTCAGAGTAGTAGCAAAGTTCCTCCAGGAATTAGGCAGCTTAGCGATTATGCATCCCGCGACAAACTTGCCCGGTAGCACACACTTGAGAAGCTCAAGCTCCTTAGCGATGCACTGTATCTCATGAGCTTGTTCCAATACAGAACGGTTTTCAACCATCTTGTAATCATGGAACTGCTCTATAGTGTACATCTCGCTTCCAGCATCAGTTGCGCCGAATTTAGATTCGAGCGCCTCCCACAAGTCCTTGGCAACCCGCACATGTAAATATGCATCAACCAACTTATCTCCGATCACGCTCAGAACGGCTCCAACAAAGACGACGGTGGCATCCCTGAACGCCTTCTCCTGTTCAGGAGCAATCGTTCCAGTGGGAGTAACACCGGCGACCCAGAACACGTTCATTGCAGTGAGCCATAAGGTGGTTTTGGTTTGCCAACGCTTAAAATATGTCCCCGTAAACGGGCTGGTTTCAGTGCAGCAGCAAAACCATTGACCGAAAATTGCCTACACATATTAGGTTTTTGGATTGTTGAGAATATAGGCAATTGTTCGATTAAATTAATCCAATAATAAATCATGAACATGGCATAAACAGTGCTAATGACATACTGAAAGATGATAAAACTACGTATAGACAAATAGTAGAAACATCTACACATATGACTAGTACTGCAAACATGAAAATAATCAGGAGAGGGATAAACATGTTATACCCTCTAGTATGCCAGTTGGCCGCAGCAGCGGAAGCAGTGGCGTCGTCGGCGATCCTCTTGTCAGCAGCAGCTTGCTCCTTGTCGGCGTCGGTGGCCAAGATGATGAAGGCGACGCGGACGTAGTTGAAGCAGGCGTAGAGGAAGTAGTCGAACGGGAGCGAGCAGTCGCGTAAGAGACGCTCCCCAAAAACCTAATCGCCCCTCTCCCGTACAGGATTTGGAGACACTACAACAGGACAGAGCTTTGGTAACACAATCAAGTAACACATGGCTAAATGTGTTATAGAGTAAAATTGCAGTAACACATCACGCGTGTTACAAAACAGGAAGTAACACATAGTTGATAAGATCAGAAAATGTGTTACTTGGACATAACCTTTGTAACATATAAGTTTATGTGCACCACATGTGTTACAGTTTACGAGATATAGTAACACAGAATTATGTGTTGGTGCATGTGTTACAAGCTATATGACTCTAGGAAATAAAAGGAATAATTAGTATAATAAATTATCTTTGGTTTCATCTAACAATCAAACAAATTTCATAATGTCAAATCAAAATAAAAAAAGTTTGCTCATAGATCTCCACATTCTATGTACACACACAACGTTTCGCTGAAAAACTATTTTTTTTGTCGTATGTAAAAATGACAAAAAAAATTGTCTTGTGACAAAATTTTGTCTTTTTTATGCCACGAAAAATGACTCGTGGAGATGTACACATTAAGCTTTTTTAGATTTTTGTGGCATTTCAAGTTAAAATGCATTTAATAAAGGACACATATGCACAAGATAGCACTTTATTTAAAAATATTCATTTTATATTTCTGTGAAGAAAATCCCATCATAAAAAACATCTATAGTTCCAGCAAAGAAAATTCGTCTTTTTCATTTTCTGACAGAACTAGGCCTAATCCCAGCGGCCCATCTATTTTTCCTTTTTCTCCTTTTCTTTTATCTTATCGGGCCGAATTCCCTGGAGTATTCTTCTTCTCTGTTTTTTTTTTCTCTTCTTGTCCTCAAGCAAGTAGGGCCGGCCCATCAGGCCAGCCTCAGCCTCAGCCCAACCGATCGATTGTTAAATACAACGAACGAGTCGATCGTTTGGACTTTCGAGGAAACCTGCAGATTTTTATAATTAATATTTTATTGTTTCCAAAAATTTCGAGAAAAATCATATAGGTGGAAAATGATGTATCATAAGGTGCTGAAAAATTTCAACTCGAACTATTTTATATTCCGGTCAACATGAAAAAGACAAATTTTGGACAGATCTGAAACACTCGAAATCTGCATTGTTCACCACATCAGATGTTTAAATTGTCATTTTCACACAATACAAAATAAATAATATTTCACATTTATATTTGCACACTGGTGGAAAACATCATTATCCACATTTAGGAATATTTTCGAAATGTTTTGAAACTTGAAAGTGCCACTTTCAAAATTTTCAAAAAAATGGCTATAAGTAGCTCGACCTACAAAATGCCTAAAGTTTCCTCTATTCAAACTTAAATATCTTGAACTACATGACTCTGTATTGACTTTCGAGATTATATTTCACCGATCCAAACCTTTATATAAACCCAGCACTGAACCCCAAGTTGTTCCAAAGTCGAAACCGTACTTTCACCTTCTCTTTTCAATCATTTACTCCTCATAGTTAAATATTTCGTTGTTTGCTTTCAATATTTTAACAAAAGTTGTAGATCTCACCAATACCTTTCAATCTCGACAAAGGTCACCTCTTTTCATCTAACGTAGCCATATTATTTTGCTTCACAAGATTTCAGATTTGAAATAGTAATACTCACATTTCTCTGCCGTTTGTGGCTTAAAATACAATTTAGTTTGGTGAGTTTGTAGATCCGATCATTCTCTAAAACTTTTGTGTTTAAAGTTTTTCGTTAGCTATGAACTTCCGGTTTGGTGATTGTTATCTTGCCATGTGAACTTTATGAACCGCACTAGACAAGAGCGGAGTGGTCAAGTATAAATAGCGGTTTTCGGTTATACTTGGTCTTCATTCATCCCAGACCCTTTGTATTTTGAGAGATTCTCCAATTCATGGTAAATTCTCCTTATTAAGTTAAATTGATGGTTTAGCGATTATAACTTGTTACGCTACTGCTCGGTGTGTGGGAAAGTTATTATCCTTCGTGCTAGTCCTACTCTTAGTCGCCACTAGAAACTGTTAGCATTGTAGTAACATCGTATAAACTCGAGGTTAACTCCTCAATGTGCTCACCAATACAACATTTGTAGAGTGTAAAACCTACTCGATAGCCGTGTTCACGGTCATGAACAACTCAAAAGCTTATGATGTTTGCTTATAGCTAAAAATCTCATCCCTTGTTTATTTCTTTAGAAGGTTACAGTTTTTAGTCACTTTCTATTCATGTGGATATATTTGGGGGTCTCGGATTTTGTGCATCGATGCATCGCTCGTCATCACGGCATTAATCGGAAGACGAGCGCACACTCGTCTTCCCACATTCATGTGGTTTTCACAATCAATGCTAATATAGTCATCTTTTTGTAAAATATTTGTTATACACAGTTTTTGATGAAGTCCTTGTCGGCATAAACCAAGTAATCATGTTAACCTCGGCAAACTTCCTTGCTGGTGAACTTGCTCCTTTAAGATCACCTATAGGTGTTTTCTTTGAAATATGAAAAATTAATGAACGAGGTCAAGGAGATAAGAAACTTATATATATTCTGAATGAATTTTGTAAAAGTACATGTACATGTTAAATTTAAACTATTTTCGAAACGTGTTTACACTTTTTTTTGCGAAACAAACGTGTTTACACTGATCACGCGTTGTATTTGTAGCAAGTTTTTTTTAGATATCCCGCCGCTCTTCCCTTCTCTTCCCGTGCGTCAATTAGAAAATTTCCGGCCCGCAGCGCATTCTAAAGCCCGATAAATTATCTGGTGTAGACCACCACCGTCCCAAAATCAACCCTACTTCTCCTGCATCCCCTTCTTCCTCAACCGCCGCCGCACCCTACGCCGGCGCCCTCACCTAGTACCTCCGCCGCCGCTATCTTCTCTTGAGCTCTCACATACCGTCGCCTACCTCCGCGCGATCTCTCTTCAGCGGATCTCCTCTCCACTCCTAGATCCCAGCCGCCACCCTAATCCTCTCTCCCTCGTAACCGACGTGATTTATCAGCCGCCGCCGTTAGCTCCCTCCCGCAGCAGCCCCCATCGCGTTAACTCGCTCCTAACCCGCCCTGGATGGCGTGGCAGCGCCGGCCCGAGCACTCGAGCTCCCACCTATGACATCCTGGGAGGTGGAGCCCATGTCCGCCGCCGACGGCACCGGGTCTTTCCCGGCGGCCGGTCTGTGTCACCGACTTCCCGGAGCAAGAGGTATCTGGCCGGTGATCTACAACGAGCTCGCTCAGACGAGCAGCCGTTAGATCCTCGTACAAGCGGTGCTCTTTCCCAAATCCTCAGCGCAGGTCAAATCTAATTATCCAATTTTAAATATGCAAGGAAATGTTCCATTCGAGATTTAGAAATTTAGAAAACAATGCTCCTGTTGTTTGTGTAATTGATGTTGAGTGTTGATCAAAAGCCACTTTTAAGTCAGTATGCAAAGGAAATGTTCCCCTTTATTAGGTCAGTTTCAAAAGTTTTGTTAGCCTCTTACCGTGCTGATTTGTTGTGTAGTGCTATACCGTTATGCAATATAAGTCTATGTGGTCATTTAGCTAGATTGGAATCGTCATGTACTCATACGCTGTAGTGCTGAAGCTTTTTATACAGCCTTTTGTAGCAGCTGTGGCAGCAGCAACCACTTGGACGGTGGAACCTCCATGAACTAGAAGGAGGACCCCAAGCAGGGGCCACCTTCAGCGACTCCCCTTCTTTCTGTCCAGGTGATTCATGTGATGGCTTGTTGTAAATTGGTTCCTTGACTACTTATTACTCTGGATCTCGATTGGAGATTATAATTATTTTACTGTTGAATTGTTTGGTGGATTGTTCAAACTAAATTTGTTCAGTTGGTTTGCTAAGAGTCTGGAATTTGGCTCTAGTTTGGACATGGTCGTTATGAGATGTAAGATAGTGCTCAAGGTTTAGTTTACCCATCCAGTATGTAGAGGATTTGCTCATTTACCCTTGTCTACTACATTAGCTATCATGGACTTACATGTGCCCTTCTCTACAAAGAATAAATACTAAAGTTGCTATATTTTACAGTTGAGTTGTCATAGCACTTTGATATTTCGTTTGCTAGCATGTCATTTTTCTGCCGTGTTTGTGTAATTATTTGTATTAAGTGCTCCATATTTGCTTTCAATATGGACTCTGATCCATAACACACATCAGGAGCTTGTTGCAATTGGTCATCGTGTGAGTTTCTTTCACAAGACAAATTATATTGATTTACTTAGTCCATCTCACTGAATTATTGCATTGTTCTCTAGTTCATTATGCAATGTCATGTCGCAATAACAACTAATGTTGTTTGCAGCCCTATTCCACCACCTCCTAATCTAGAGGTCTCCGATGTGGTTGTTGAGAAAGATGCTGGCCGTGCTCTTCTATGGATAAGCAAGGTGTTAGTAGTTGCCCATGATAGTTACATCAAGAGGGATATGATAGTTTTTATAGAGGTATGTATGTTTCTTGCGCACATGTAACTCTTTTGTGCAAGATTCGGTTTCACATATGCACATGAATACGCTTCTCTCTATCTTACGTATATTCTTCTTTCTATTTCATGGTCAGCTTGTGCAGAAGGTTATATTCATTTCCTCTGGTGGTTTCATGTATTGGATGCTCAATTTTATGCTCATTTGCTTCCTTGTGGTCTCATGCATTTCTACAATAATTGAATATGTAGTGTTGATGGACAGGAAGAACAATGCGCGTCAATCAGGTGAGAACCGTGAGATATCTATCCATCTTTTCCATTAATATCTCTTGATATGCAGTTTAGAACCAACATGTTCAGTTAATGCCTAAGCCTGTATGTTTCTTAATTAAGTGATGCCTATATGTGCCACCCAATCTGTAGCCCACTTGTCTTACTTCAAGCTTTTAGCATATGCTATTGTAGTATTGTTTCATTTCTAGTAAAGTAAGATCTTAACTGAATTTTAAGTAATTGTTATATGCGTTGCTAGTCAAACATCCCAGACGCCCATACATTCAGTTTTACGGACTTGAGATGATCATGTATAGTGTAGGCACAAGAAATATTAAGCTATAAATGTGATGCACCATTGTAGTAATTTGGCGAAATAGCACTAATTTATCTTTGTTGTTTCAGTGACGTGTACAGTGCGAATATAGTGCAAGTGAACTTTATAGAAATGATTATTTTATCTTTAGATCTAGATCGGTTCCTAAGCATGACAACATGTCACTCTTATTGGCATTTTCATATATATCCATAAGCAATTATGTAACATAACATTTACTCTCACTTTTGTAGGTGCTTCGGTGGTGTCTCGCTTGCAGAGATTGGCACAGGAATCAAGTCTTTTTGGGGCTCAACACATTACGATTCTGGACTAGTTATCAAGTTCTCTTTGTTCTTGCCGTGACGTGTCCATGTGATTTTGGTTGCAAGCGAGACTAGTTGTTTCTGTCCCATTAATTGTTATTTTAAGTTATGTTGTCTTATGTATTTTGTGACTGAATTGTAATTAGTTATCTTCATAAGCGCTGAATTTGTACCGTGGTATTCAAATTCAATAGAAAAAATTATATCTAAAATTTTATATGAATTGTTATTGTAACAGGTGTACTAACATTGCAATGGAGATTTAAATGAGCCATTAATTCTAGAAACATGAAAAGAAAAAAAATCTGCCATGTCCAACCAAATTCCACGTAGTCCAGGCTGGGCCAAATGTAGGCATCCACGTCATCTTTCCTTCTCTAGTCTACGTGTCTATGCCATGTCATTGCCACATCAACAATATTTATGGAAAAATTCAGTGAGTCGCCACATAGATTGCCATGTCAGCACATGTGTTATCCATGTCAAAATATTATCTGAATATTTATTCAATAATTGGATAAATATTTGTTACCAAAGCTATTAAATTGTGTTACAAAATATTGTTATACACCTAAAATTATGTTACTGTCCGTGTTACTATAGTTATAAAAACATGTTACTAGCTCATCGAGTAACACATATTATGCATGTTACAAGAACAAAACTGTAACACCATTTTTAACATATCGTAACAATAAATATGTGTTACAGGGCATATGTCGTAGTAACACGGCCTAATGTAACAATTTGCAGATTGTGTTACTACATGACCTAGTAACACGTTTTTTGACCTGTGGTAACACATGCGTGTGTTACCAAAGCTCTGTCCTATTGTAGTGAGAGGCGGGGTTTCGGAGCCCTGCTCTCCCGTCGGCCGTGTACGCGGTGGACGGGATGGGATTAGCGATGGCAGCAACAGTAGGTAGGAATTATGGTGGCGGCGCGAGCAAATGAGATCTTTCTCATGTGTCTGCTGGAGAGGAGCGACCTCTCTCATATAGGAACACACGCATGCGGAAGGCCAACGGAAACGCAAGTAGTTAACGCGCGCATTTAAGGGAGAATTAATAGACTGGAAACGGACGTACTTAAGAGCATTTAAGACAAACGTTTCAGCTCACATTCATTTTCCATTAACGCCATTACCGTTGCCGATAAAAAGATAAGGAGGAGCGCGCATGTGGAACGTCTCCTTTCTCTTCACAGCCAACACCTCATACATGGTAGAGAAAAGCTCACCTTATAAACTGGTGTACATCTCTCTAAACTAGCCATGTGGGACTAAACTCCCACGTACCACACTCTCCATGGCAGCATGGGCGTTTAGGGATTTTTCTGAAATTGTTAGATGGGGCTAAAGCCCACCCTAATGGACAATATTTCAGCAGCTACTGCTGCTGCTCCTCTGGCTTCGAGTTCCTCTCTGAAGAAGGTTTGCTGTTGCTGCTCTCTGCTCGTACAAGAATCAGAAATTTTTGTGGTTGTTAAGTGGACAGCTAAATGGCACATTTGCATGTTAAAATGAATGAATCATTTACATATCTCAGTAACAAAGATAGCACTGTCTAAGATTACAAACAAGCATACGGGGTCTGATCTGAAGGTCACATGTTTCAGGCATGGTGCACTAAGTAGGCTGAAACTGAAATTGGACATATACTCGGAAATTTTGATGATTATATTTGCAAATTACTGAATATCATGAGCATGCACACAAGATGAAACCTGTAACAGTTACTGACTATCTTGAGCATGCAGTTCACATATTTATTTATTTTAACCTAGCAAGTTGGAAAGAACTGGAAATAAATTTCACTGCAGACATCAAGTGGCCATTTGCACTGTCAGAATGAAAATGGGTATCAAAGGATGGTAGCCACACATTCAGTTAGGATTCAAATAGTAGACCATTCATAAACTTGAGCACTTGTCAAGATTGTGTACAAGGAATATTTAACTTGAGCGCTTGTCGAAATGTTACACTGAATTTTAATGATCGAGACTAACTTGAGCAAGTGGCAAACAAAATGGACATCACACTGAATTTTAATCATGCTACCTTCCTAGACACGAGGTTCAGTTTCCTTGAACTTGAAAATATGCCACAGGAGTAATAGTGTCGCACACTGAATATACTTGATCTCTGTATATTCAGGTCTCTCTAGTCCCACACTGATAGCAGAGCACCTCAAAGCATCAGGGAACTGATAGAAGGTGTGGAGGAGGAATATCGAAACTACCCAGTTGATAAGCTAGCTAGAAGCTTTGTGACGCTGTGTAGTCATGCATCCGAGAGGTTATGAGAAAGAAAGGAGCGATAGGCTACCAGATCCCTCACATGAACAAGGAGCGCCGGGTGGCAGAAGGACGGCTTCCTATCGTTCTACCTATCGACCGTGAGCTAGTTGAACAAACCCTAGCCTTTATAGAAGAGGCATAAGCAACCTTAGCAGCAGAAAAAGAGAATCAGCAGCAGAAAAATAGTAGCAGGAAAATAGCAGCAACAACCTTGATGCAGCAGAAACGAGCAACCTTGAAGCAGCAGAAACAACAACAACAACAAGCTCCAAGCACCAGCTCCAAGCACCAGCAGAAACAACAACATCCTCCAGGAAGCAGCACTACCAACAAGCTCCAAGCACCAGCTCTCTTCCAGCAGCAGCAGAAACAACAATCTCCAAGCAGCAGGAAAAGAGAATCATCTGCCTTCAAGCAGCAGGAAAAGAGCAGCAGCAGCCATCGAGCAGCAGCAACAACAACATCCTCCACGCAGTAGCAACAACAACAACCTCGAGGCAGCTGCAGTACCAACAAGATCCAAGCACCAGCTCACTTCAGGCAGCAGTAGCAGCAACAACAACCTCGAGGTAGCAGCAGTACCAACAAGCTCCAAGCACCAGCTCATTTCAGGCAGCAGCAGGATAAGAGTAGCAACACATTCCGGGCACCAACACTTTCCAAGCAGCATAATAAGAGCAGCATGATAGAAGCACAAGATAATAGAAGCACAAGATGAAAGGAGTACTTGTATAGGAAAGGAAAGGAGTACATACTCCAATGAGTACAAGGTTTTGTGTTTTCACATAAATGAAAGTTGAGTAATTTAGGAAATTCCTACTGAATAATTGTTGAGCATATGAGTGGAGTATCATGATTTAGGAAATTCTTGTGAACACAAATGATGTGGCTCATGTGAAACTGTTAACTGAATATTGCAGTAATTGCCTGAATATTGCAGTAATTTGCAGCTAACTGAATATTGCCTGAAACTGAAGTAGTTCAACTTGCAACGTAACAAGATCTATTCATGCATTCCAGTTTGTGAAAAAACAATTATGAAACTGTTAATTAAGCATCTGAGTTGAAACATCAATGCTTGACAGCCATAATCCTATGAGATACAGTACATACATACAGCGAGCATACATCAACCTGTATGCTTGACAACCATAATCCTTGAGAACAATTCTTGAGAACAATCAAGCTAGAGTACAATCAGAACCATGCATACAGCGAGAATAACTAAGACAATCAAGCTGGAGAACCATTTGCACTAGGGAGGAGTACATGTCTCACCAGCCATCCACGACGACAAAGCCGGTGCGCCTCGCTGGCTGCCCCGATAGAGGAGGACGCGGGGAAGGAGGTCGCCCTCGAATCTCGAGGCCACCGGTGCCAGGAGCTAGACGGCGGTGAACGACAGCAGCTCCCCGCCGTCCTCCTGCCCGCAGGTCCGTTCCTGACATCACCACCGTCGCGTCGTGCTGGACGACAGCAGCTCGCCGGCGTCCAGTCTCCGTGGAACCATCTGGGGTTGGTAGTGATCCGGATCCGGCGTGCTCGTCCTCGCAGCGACCGGACCCGTCGCCGGATTGAACTGAAAGGTCCAATCTTGACCGGAGAATCGCCGTGGGAAGGAGAAGAGGAGCACGGCAAGGCGACCGAAGGTGGGAAAGGAGAGCTCGCAGCGATGCGAGGGAAGGAGAGCGCGCAGCGATGCGAGGGAAGGTGGAGGGAAGGGAGAAGTGTGCAGCGTGGCGGCGAGCCGGAGAAGAGCACTGCACGGCGGCCAGCCGGAGAGGGCAGAGAGAGAGCTAGACGGTGAGCGAGAGAGCGAGGACTGCGGGTTCGGTCGGAGATAGATCAAGGGGATTTTCACGAAAATACCGTCGCGACGAGTAATTCCGAACGGAGGGAGTATTTTGCAACGAAGACTTCACACGCGTAGCCACACCAGCTAGTAACAAAAATACTTATAACTGATCTTCTTTGGTCGCAGGTGCTGCAGCTGAAATGCTGAATTAGTGTAATACTAGTTCTATAATCAGTATTGTACCACTAGTCTAACGTACTACAGTACTGGAGTGAGTAGGGGTCGCCACTTTCGTAAAAACAATTGCCACCTTTCGTCTACAATACTATAGTACCAACTTTGGGTGCATGTTCCCATAACTCTGAGCATATATCTCTAATGTAATACGATGCCCACTTTATTGTTCTGATTCATTGCCTCTTACAGTTAGAGGGGACGCTGGCCGGGGAGGGAGATCCGGAGATGGGTCCGGGTCCAAGGTGGAGTTCGTGCTTCCGCCATGGCTCCGCCGTGCTCTTCTGGCTGATGCTCCTCCTGTCAGCTCAGGCTCAGCTGCAGCCACCGCAGACTGACCCAACCGAAGGTATGCAACATGCATTCACTACTCCTATCCGTAAAATGTTGGGGTTTCACGGCTGGTTTAATTCCTGGGGGTGGTGGTGGCAGCGGCGGCCGTGAACGCGATCTTGGGGAAGCTGGGGCTGGTGGCGCCGTCTTCGTGGAACGTGAGCGGCAACCCCTGCAGTGGCGCCGCCACGGACGACACGCCGCTGGACGACAACCCCAACTTCAACCCGGCCATCAAGTGCGACTGCACCGACCAGAACGGCACTCTCTGCCATGTCACCAGACTGTAAGCTGGGCTTCTGCATTTTCTCGTCTTCTGAATCGCTCGGCTGTTTTATCGGGAGTAGATGAGCATTTCTTTTTTGTTAACTGATTGGATGGAGCAGGAAGATAAACTCACTGGATGCGGCTGGTCCGATTCCGGAGGAGCTGCGGAACCTCACGCATCTCATCAAACTGTATGTGCTGTCCCTCCCTCAAAGTGCTCACTGAGCAATACCAGGCCTGAAAGCCGACGCCTTGCTTAGTTAGATATTCTAGCTCAATAGATTGCTTGCATGGACAAATGTCTTGAGTCCCCTTGCACGTTAGGTATGATCACTATATAGTACTCCCTCCGAATCAAAATATAAGACTTTCTAACTAGTTTCTACACACATGTATCTAGACATGTTTTAATACAAGATTTATATGAATATTGTACTAAAAATATGTCTAGATAAATACATGCAGAAACTATCTAGAAAGTCTTTTGTTTTGATACAGAAAGAGTAGTAACTAAAATACAATCATGTGTTTTCGCAGCTCATGTCTTTTCTTTAGTCCTCAGAGGCACTAAAAGCATCTTCAACAATATATACATAGCTATCACCATCGGGTTTTCACATAAGAATTTTACTACCGTTATAAGACTGGACACTATCACCAAGCCAATAAAACTTGTTGTAGAGACGGCCCCTACTATCGGACCACTCATTGTGTGTGTTCATTTATTCGGGATCAACATATAGCTCTGCAATCTTTGTAACAAGCCTAATAACAATAAATTTGAGATGTTGGTAGTATTGATGAGTTGGTATATTCTCTGTTTAATAAATATATCTCCTCTTATTAGTAAAAGGAAAAAAAAATGTATTTTGCTCCCTCAACTATTGATTTAGTCAAAGTTTTGGGTCGTCAACTTGAACCGAGATACCACTCATTTTAGTCCCTCGAGTATGAAATCGGGTGGGTTTGGTAATCTCGCTCCACTAAAGGCAATTTTGATGATGACAGGTGGCAGCTTCTCACACGACCAGACCATGAAACACAAATGGCAAAAGTAAAGACAAATGCAAGGAAAGGAAACAAAACATAAATTTTGAAATGCACGGAAAACATGAATGTTATATTAGAACGGCCAAAGATTTTGGTAATATCAATATGTATAAATAAATGTATTTGGGGATACCATACAGTTCAGTAAACTATACAAGACCACAAAACTCAGTAATTCAATGAACATTTTCTTTTCTACCTTTTTTTACCCGGTCCACCTTAATCTTTAAAATGACATATTTTATGTATTATTGTTAAAATACAATATGATATTATAAAACTTTTTTTACTTTTATTGTGTCGATTAATATCATTGATTAGAATAACTTCATAAAGTAAATTTCGTAGTTTGACAAAATCATATTTATCGTTTAAATTTTACAAAAAATAATCCGCCTTACCAAATTTTCTTCAAACTATATAATTTATATAAAAAAACTATTTTTTGTGACTTTCCTATTATCGATTTTTTTTAGATTTTTTATGTTGACTTGGTCACTAAGCGTGTGATATGGCCACATGTTGTGGTTACAACCTCTTTTTTATGTGGTACTAGGTAACTGTCCATGCGTTGCAACGGGGTATAAATATTCTAATGGTTCAAATATGTGCTGTTAGGATTCTGGTGTACGTCAAACATGATTATAAAGGGCAGATGCAGAACTTAATTTCCAATCAATCGAAGTTCGATCATGGGATCTATCGAGAACTGTAACCCAACTGGTTGGTTTTAAACGAACTCTTTATTACACGAAAAAAGTCTCTACCCTGCACATTTGTGGATTCATTAGCGTCCAGTATTAAATGATCAATCATGGTAAAGTTGTATGCCTGCATATAGCAGTAATGATACACGATTAGGTTGTAGAGATTACAATAGCTTTGAGCAGTATAAAGTTAGCAAATCTTATGAAACGTACACAGAACAGCGACAAATTTCACATCAGGCATTTCAAAACAAAGGGAAAGCTGAAGCATTTTCCACGGGACAGCAGCAACGTAGCATTGAGAAGGTCACACCAATCCATGCATTTTCACAATGAACACCATTTTTTTTACAGAAGTAGGAGAAACAAGTCGTGAGCCAAAATAGGGATAATAAAGATGTCAACATTGGCACCTGGAACTACCTAAAGCCCATAAAAGAATCCACAGCTGTCGAATTATTTCAACTGACGGAAAATCTCCACAAGAACAAGAGAAGATTAGCAGCAGGAAGAAACGAGGAGGTTGGGGAGGATCTCTTCTTATTGGTATAGATATGAACATATGGTAGCGCCGCACCTCTCGGTCCTTGTCCCCGAGGAACCGCTCCAGCTTGGCTTCGCACCTCTTCAATCTTAACGCAGGTCTCCATCATCAGCGTCTGAAACCCTAGAGAGCGTCAGCCGCCGGCCGAGCGAGGAGAGAAAATACTTGTACATAAGCGGGGATCCGGCCAAGCCAAGCCATCAATCACCTCGTCGAGTCGGCCAAGGAAGAGGAGAGGAGGCCGTCGCGGGCGACCCAGAACACGTGATGGATCTTGACGAGCACATCGATGCATAACAAACTCCAAGCTCACGTGACTAACTAACAAACTTTGGAGCGAAACGCTAGCAAAGGATAAGCAGATAACCCCCGCATGCAGAGACATGCGAGCAGCGCAGTGGCTTGGCTTGGCAGTGGCCAGCCAGCCCGCCCGTGTTCCATCCCAGGATCAGCACGGGTGTCTCACCGCTACACTGTTCTCCCGGAACACTGTAGCATACTGTTCATTGAACAGTGTTATAAATTCGCAGATGCCTCTCAACGTCTACGTGCCACAGGCGAGGTCGACGTGCCCGTCGGTCCCGGAGCACTGGTCTTCGGAAGTCTCTTAAGGCGTATTAGGGATATTAGATTGTAGGTCTAATTTAGACGCATAGGTGGGTGTGTGGTGTGTGTGTGGTGTGCGTATCTGTGCGTGTGAACAGATACTACAGCTTGTATCCTCAGGAGAGGTTAAAAAAAACCGCATGCATGGAGCGTGATTAACAACCTAACAAACTCACCATGCGAAGATAAGCCTACACGTACATGCGTGGTTCACCAAAAAAACAAAAGTGCGGTGTGTAATTAGAGAGATGTGTGACACTAAGATGTGTGACACCAACCACGCCCTCTTCTTTAATAGTAAAGATAATAATTTCGAGTACATATTATAAGTACAAATCACTGTCAAAGTTACATGTCGTTGACCAGCAAAATTAAAGGGTGCCTTATATTTTAAGACGGAGGGAGTAACTCGTAACATCTCGCCAGTTTTGGGCTCCCCGGCCGGCGTCCAGTCCGTGCTTGGACATGGCGCCTCCGCGGTATGCTGGACTTAATCGGATGGCCATGTTGCACACGAACAAAGGACAAGTAAGCTGGTATGGCATTGAACACGCTGGCTACTCAGCTTGTGATTGCGCTGCCGTCCTCTACTTTCCGTCGTGTGTCAGCTTGCGGCCGGCAAGGAAGAGCCGTATTCAGCAGGCGATGATGGGCTTGACGCTCGCAGGTCCCAGCAGGTTAGCCACTGCTACCAGGCCTCCTGCTGCCTGCAACTGGACGCGCCGGGCACGGTGCCCCGGGTGGCTCTCGTGGACGTCCGCTGCACGAGCTTGATGATATGCTCCTCGCCATCCCCGGCGTTCTCGTCCGTCACTCCGGGCGCTGTCCGCGCGCGGTCGGCCCTCTCTCAATCTGGCGGCCTGCAGCTCCTTCTTCGACGTCTGGGCTGTTGGGAAGGACGGCGTCGGCTACTTCCGTTCCGTGTTCCGCGCACGTTGGCGTGCTCGGAGTCTCGGACGCACATGGCCCTCGTGGGCTGGCGCATGTCAACCTGGTCACCGGTGTGATCGGCTACCATCGTCGGAGGGCACGATGTCATCGTCTCTGTCAATGTCATCACCGACCTCGTCGTCTCCGACTCTCGTTCGACTCGCTGGACCAGGAGGAGCACCTCCACGCCGGCGGAGCCGCACCTCAAGATCTCTCCTCCATCTTTGTTGCGGGTCCGCCGCCGCCCATGGTGTCCGCTGTCTCGCCATTCCCTGTCGTGGACAATGGTGCGGTGTCCCGCCGCCGCAAGCGCACTCGTGTGTGCAGATGGTGCCCAATGGTGGTCTCGCTCCGATCCGCAGATGGCTTTACCGTGCTGTTCAGATTAAGGCGTCCAGGTCTACCCGTGCTTCGACTTCTACTGTTGCGGATCCTTGCGATGGCCACAGGGTGCGATCTTCATGTTGCACCATGATGCCTCGTTGCGTTCTGTGTCCTGGGCGCTGTAGCTAGTAAATTACCCTATATATAATAGATGGCACAAACCAGCTCTAGCCCCACCTCCACGTCGCCTCCAAATCCTGGCCGTCCGGGATATTTGTCCAGTCTCCCCCAAAACCACCATCACTATTCATCGCCTAATTTAGACCAATCAGCGGCTGACACGCGTCCCGGTCACCATCCGGTGGACACCGGTTCCGCCGGTCACCGCGTAATTTTCCACAAAAGACCCTGACAAAACCAACTCGCAACCCGCGGTCCACGAAATTGCACTGTGAAGGACCTACACGCGAAAATGGAAAACAACACGTACTATTTTGCAAAAACACAAATCAGAACTTCTTCTCTCCTTCCTCTCTTCCGCGCGAGGCGAAAATCGCCGCCGTCGCCGCAGCCCTCCTCCCACAAATCCACGCACATGATGAGCTTCACCGCCGTCTCCTCTACATCCTCGCCGGAGGAATCGCTCCCGGACGGCCGCAATCGCCGCCGCTCCGCCGGAGTTTGCCGCCGCCATTTTCCCTGTCCGACGCCGCAGAAACGGCCACCGGCAATGATTTCGGCGACCATCTGGCACGTCGCGCCGCCGGTTCGACGCGCCTCGGCGTCCTCCACCGACTCCGCGCATCGATGGCGTGAGAGCCCGCGCCGTTGCGCCGCCGCCCGCGCCACAAGCTAAGGGCTGACGTCAGCGTGACGCCAAGCGGGGCCCACCTGTCAGCCCAATTCCATTTTCAGAAAATGATAAAAAACAAACAAATCATATCTTCTGAAATACCACTCAGAAAAATACAAAACAAATACCAAAAAATTCAGAAAAAAAACATCTTTACACCAAACACACCTCCATGTATGTTCAGACAAATTTTAAAAATATCATCAGCCCAATTCCATTTTCAGAAAATGATAAAAAACAAACAAATCATATCTTCTGAAAAACCACTCAGAATAATAGAAAACAAATACCAAAAAATTCAGAAAAAAACATCTTTACACCAAACACACCTTCATGTATGTTTAGACAAATTTTAAATCATTAGCTACAGCAAACATTATATCTTTCTAGATTAATTATACCAACATTATAACTTACATTATATCTTTCTAGATTAATTATACCAACATTATAACTTCCAATATTAATTAAATAACTTATATAGAACCATCTCGAATATTTGGAGACACACATATAAAAAATCCAATCCAATTAAAGAACAATTGCAATAACTAATATAACTTTTTAGTCCAAATAGTTGTTGGTTTTAAATAACTAAACATAATATTTCGTTTCCAAACCGTTATTCACACAAGTATAGCCACCAAACCGTAAATTACAGAAAATATTTGTAACCGTAAAATTTGTACCTTCCAAACTATAATTCACACAAAACAAACAAAGTATCCAAAAAAACAGAACAAAGATGACATTACACCAAATACACCTCCATGCATGTTCAAACAAATAATTCCAGAAATATTTGCAATAAACATCATAGCTTCTTATTAACTGTAGGTCTTACAGGAAAAACAAATCAAAACTGTCTGATATTCGAATACACAGACAACAACGAATTCTAATACAATAAAAAAACATAATACCAATGGCTAATTTAACTCAATTCATCCCAAATATAACAACTTTCGTAAACTAAACAACCTTTAAATGCAAGCTTTTCTAAATTTCACTCATCTTCAAACCTAAATAATTATTAAGTGTTACCATTACCAAAGCCAAAAATTTCAACTATGCCCACAAAAAAAATATCAAATTTCCATATGGGAAGAAAAATAAATATTAATGACAAAAAATCAAATTTCAAATTTTCACGATCCTCCCAAATTTGCGTAGTTCGTAGACGTCAAAAGGAACTAAAAAATGTTAAACTATTCGAAAACACGAACAATTTCCGAAATTCAGACGGTTTTTCCACTTCACCAGTTTTGCAAACGACTAATTGAAAAAAAAATTAGCCCACGGGCGCGGCAAAGCCGCGCTTAGACCCCTAGTATGATCAAAGGAGGGGATTGCCAGTAGGGAACGGGATGGCTGGCACGCACCCGTACCGCATTTCCTTGATTGTCGGCAGTAAAGCCGGCCTTGATTGTCGGCAGTAAAGCCGGCCTTGATTGTCGGCAGTAAAGCCGGCCTTGATTGATTGTCAGTAAAGCCAGCCTTGATTGATTGTCGGCAGTAAAGCCGGCCTTGATTGTCGGCAGTAAAGCCGGCCTAGTAACGGCATGTTGGGGATAATGCCGGATTTCTGGGCAGCACGGGATAATCACCACAATTCTCTTCGAATACCCGCACGGGGAAAGTTATAACAACCTAACATAAACGCAGATTAAACGCCGATGAATGTATACCAGGTTGACTGTGGTGGCATTTCTGGTGTAATTATTTGGAAGTGTGACACCAGGCACCACGCTCCCTACTTTAATAGTAAAGATAAATGATCAAATCTAAACGGTTTACTATTAAAGGACCAAAATGTATGTCGTAAATTTTGGTAGATAAAAGTTACTTTTGCGATGACTGAGGGACCATGCAAAGATAATATACGGATCCAAATATATTGATTTTCCTGGGGAAATGTAACGGGATTAGAAAACGTTTTGCTGTAGATAATACTGGGCCGGTTCTGTGGGTCAGGAAGGAGTCATTTTTCAGCCAGTGCGCGCTTCCGGCATATGGTTTTCGTTGCGGCCCATTTGCAAAGCCTTGTGGCCCGCACCACGCTTCTTCCATTCAACCACCCAAACTAGTTAAATGCCCGTGCGTTGCAACGGTCGTATCAGTTTTTACGTCTTAGGCAATATTAGATATGCAAACATGAAACATAGGTAAATATTCATATACAGTAAAAAAATCATTTCTATATACGCTCCTCATTTGGTTGTGTTTTCAAGGTCGATAGAATCCATTCGTGTCCCACCCATGATCCACTAAAATGAAATACTCCCTCCAGTCCGTATTAACTATCGTGAAAAAATAGCATAGGCAACGCAAGTCGTATGTAGAACCTCCGACATATTTTAAGATCGGAAGGAGTATATATATGAAAATAAAATTATATATGGTCATATGCAATGAATTTAAAATGTAAAAAAAAAAATCGGGTGTACATATGAACATTCTATGTTCGTAAAAAAGGGATGAAAAGACATTTGTGCGATTGGTGTAAGAAAAACAAATCCCTGGTGTTCAAAAATGCCTCTGCACATAACATTTTCTTCTCTTTTTTATACCGATCACCCAAAAATTCTTTCAATGCAAAACTATTTTGTACGGATAGACATTTTTCATACGAACACCCAAATTTTTTGTTTGAAATTTGTTAACATTTTAAAGTGCATTAAAAATGTATTTTGCACAATGGGTTCATCTGCACCCGTGAGTCAAATCATCATGTCCACTATGTTAACCATTCTTATAAAATATTATACTAACAAAATATTAGCTTTATCAGATTGCACATATGCTATCTTTGGTAAAGACAAAGTCGTGCCAGCTTATTTCCTTAAGGAGAGGCCAATTCACATTGTACCTTAAAAGTTTCAGTAAAAGTTCAAAAGCATGGCTTCCATTATCTAAGCAAGGAGACACAAAAAGCACATGAACTTTTTAATTAGAAGCCTGGTTTGGTTTCAAATGAATATTTGCATGCCTTTGTACGTTAGATGGTTGACACGAATATAATTCTAAAAAAATAAAAAAAGACAAGCAATGTAAGTGTGAGAGTGGACAAATGGAGGTCAAGCTCCATGGAGCCATTTATTTAAATTCCAAAAACATATTTATAATTTAAAAAATATGTAAAAAATACAGGAGCTCTGGACACCATCAAATCATACTGATCAAACTTGTCTTAACTATATATGTGTTTTTCCAATAGAGGGAGATATATTAGGCATTAGCATGAACTAATTTCAGTGGTAAAGAACTTGGTGATCTGTTTTTTTCAATCTAACCTCCATCAAATATAATACCATCAGATGTCGCCTCTTTAAAAGCCCACGTGGAAACCATGGATACGTCATGTGAACAGAAAGCAAAAGAACACAAATCAGGCCACATCAGTCCCCTACTCGTCTCTAGCTTGAAGCCTTGAACAGCATGGAACTTTTCAAAAAAAAAAAAAAACTTGAACAGCATGGAAGGAAGACAAAACTCTTAAACCGGCGTAATAAAAGAAACGGCATATACTTCTTGACATTCAACTGATCGTTGATCGCGAATTATCAGAAGCAATACATATCGGTTTGATCCCTTACAAATTACGAAGAGAATAAAAAGTTTTGAGATTGTGGTTTCTAAATGGGAAAGTAGGATCAAGATGCCCAAACCTGGGATAGGGACGCTAGCTGTGTGACGAGGAGTCATGAGACTACCGACATACGTGCAAAACTCTTGACGTGATACTATTGTCGATCAACTTACGTTCAGATTTTTTTAAAAAAAACTTGCGTTCAGATTCTCTAGTCTCTACCGCTGACGAAAAAAAAACCTTTCAGCCGATTGTCATCAGGAGACGAAACTATTCAGCTCGCTCCGTCGCCATCACTACGTCACAGTCTCAAATTAGAGGCACTTCAAAATGCCCCTAAAAATTAGAAAAGTGCCTCTAAGTATTTTTAGGGGCACTTTAAATAATGTTGCATTTAATCGTGTTGCTAAAAAATATAGAGGCATTTCAAGTAAAGTGCCCCTAAAAATAGGGGTTTTTAGAGGCATTTCTAGGAATGCCTCTATATATTTTAGTGGCATTTGTTTTGAATTGCTTCTAAGTATTTTTAGAGGCATTTCTAGGAATGCCTCTATATTCTTTAGTGGCATTTGTTTTGAATTGCCTCTAAGTATTTTTAGAGGCATTTTTAGGAATGCCTCTATATTCTTTAGTGGCATTTGTTTTGAATTGCCTCTAACTATTTATAGAGGCATTTGTAGTAATGCCTCTATATTCTTTAGTGGCACTGTCTTTTAATTGCAGCCAGTACCAAATGTACCACATTTTTCATATAATATTGGTCATAACAATAACAAATTTATTTGTACCAAATGTACCACATTTTTTAAATAATATTGTTCACATCAACAACTGTAGCAACAATGTCACGGTACCAAAGTATTTGAAGAATACAACATTCTGAATATGCTACACCGCCGGAGACAGAAGATCTCCGTTCCTGCACGGTGCCGGAAGCTCATCCCAGCTCTCCGTCTAGCCGGCAGCTCGTTCTGACTCTCCGTCTTGCTGGCAGCTCGTCCTGGCTCTCCGTCTTGCCAGCACCACCGGCATCTCATCCCAACTATTCTCAGCTCCAGCTCTTCTGATCTTCTCGCCGACAGCTCCTCGCCAACCTCTCCCGGCTGCGAAGGTCGACAAGGAGAGCTCAAGCTCCTTGCTAGGTCCTGCAGCAAAATTTGATACCAGAGTAAATTAAACGTATCAACTGTGACATTTGATACAGTGATATCAACTGTGTGTAGTGGGTAGGCATGCAAGCATAGTGGCATCAACTGGCTAATTTTTACTCCAATCAACCCTGACATCAACTCTCCAATTATAGTGTAGTGTGTAGGGATTTCATGTAGGGATTCAACTGTGTGTAGAGTGTAGGAAACTGTAGCCTATCTTGGTGACCTTAGAAACTTAAAACGACTACTTGGTGACCTCACTGATCTGTCAATAGGGTTTTGTAGAAGGACCAAATAATCACAAAAAACTGAACCATTTAGTTAAGAATAATAGAACCAAATGAATCTGATAGTTTAAAATTATGTTCAGCTAGTGTAGTCACATAATAGAGTCCAAAATTAATCACTGCTTTTCTTGATATCACACAATGGAGTAGAAATGTTTCAGTTTCTTTAATCATGCAGAATGGAGTACTTCACATGGGGTAGTTCTTTTTGGCACTTCTATTGACAAACCCAAACTAGAGTATAAAATGGACTATGATAGGCAGTCCTTTACTCAGCTGAATTTAAAACAAATAGAACTAAGCACCAAAAATAATAGTTCTAAAGCAAAATTTACTTATCACTGATGTTTATCACAAAATTAAGTCCAACTCATGTTTAAAAGAACATTAATTTAAGAGACTTGAGGGACTAATGGACTATAGGTAGGCTTCATATTATATGTGCAGATGTACAGTCGAAGATTACCGATTTGACTATTCCGTTCTGGGCTTTATATTTGATAAAACTAAAGATCCCTGCAAGAGCAACAAAATTAACATCCAGAACTTGGAAAAGCATCTAGTCTGGTAAGTACTCCGAGCATGCTAAAAGTATATAGAAGACAGAAAATAGTCAAACTAAATCATTTCCTAGCCTTTCTATATTATTTCGAAATGCGGTTAGGCAATTAATTACTTGCATACGGACAATTTTGAGCAAAATCAGAGCCAAGTTTTTAAGAAAAGCAACGTCATGTTTATATGGCGGCCAACCACTGCAAATGGTGCATATATCATCAGTCATGAATCATTAACAGTGGCTTAAACAAAAGAAACAGCAGTTCTGTTCAAACTTGAACATGAGTTGTACAGTAGCATTATCAGGGAAATAGCATGGTCATGAACATATTTTAGAAACAAAAAGTTAACATGAGCATAATATGAGTAGAGAAATTGATCAAGTACTTTCATATAATTAAGAATGCATTTGTACAAAATGCATCAGTACATGCATGAGGGTATGCATCAGGAGTATTTTACTGCAGCCACAAAAAAATCATGTTGATAACACTAGGTGCTTTCACAACAACAATTCAGTATTAAAGCATCCACGAGATGAGCATTGGAGCAGAAACTATATTAGACACCTTTTAAAATTAGCATGCATATTTGGAGTATATGATTGGATATGAATCAACTAACCTTGTGTACTATTGGTAAACTATAAAGCAATTCTTAAGGCAATCTAATTCAATCAGAAGCAGGAGTACATGCACAATAAATTTATTACTCCTTTAAATTTGCACTACATTTGCAAAATTTGCAATCACTTCAATTTGCAGCAACATCCATTCATCTACATCCAATCACAACACTATAGTTATCTAGTCTCAGATGGCAGGAACTAAACAACATTGTAGTTATCAAGTCTGACCTTGGACACAACATGTTAAATGGCACATCCTACATCTTTTAACTTTTTCTTCCAGGAGCCATTGCAATTGAAAGCTTGCCTTCAGTCAGAGTGAATCTGAAGAAAACGCTATGATTTTCAGTCACGCCACGACTATAATAGCATCTATGAAATCCATAAGAATATCTCTGCAAGGCATAAGCTTACTAGTTCAATAGAATTTCAGTGCCTGTCACAGGAGATATGGTCAGTTCGCAAGAGAATTTCAGGCAGTGGATCTTATATAGCTTGGTCAGTCAACTATAGAACTAAAGAAGAAATGCTAGCATAATTACACATAAGGGCTACTGTCTGAATGAATCATGCACATGCTACTGTGTGAAGAAATAAAAAAAGAAAGAAAGAAAGAAAGGGTATGAAAACTACCTTGTGTTCGGCTATAAGATGAGGACCACTGCAGATGGGTCCTATCGTCGAGGAAGTTTCGTGGCAGACCTCATGTACATGCATGGGCTTACAGCCATGCCCCCAACTTTTTCTTTCTAAAACCCAGTACTTGCACCTAGTACTAATCAATAAAAGACAATCATGTGAAACATAGTACTCTTCAAACAGGGGAGAACCGAAGCATATCAGAACGTAGACGAAGAGGAGACAGCCGCCGGTGCGGTTGCGTTGTCATCAAGGAACCACCGTCCAGCAGCAGCTGAAGCCATGCTCGCAATTGTGGAGGTAGTCGACGTAGTCGTCGCAGCCAAGCTTCACCGAGGTTGCAGCTTCCTAAACACAATTATATGTAAACATACACATGTTATTTACATATTGTAGGATAAAAAATAATCACAACATGCTAGTTTTAACTTGTAGTACTGAAGAATAACAGAACTTCTATATATTGCTATCATGCGAACTCTGACTTGATTCCCAGTAACAGTACAGACCTTGTCATATTAAACTGTATCATGAATCATGGAAACTAGATGGGTTGTCATATTTAACTATATCATGAATCATGGAAGTCATGTACACCTATGACTGAGGTTGCCTTCTCATTATTTTCATCTTAGTAATTTAAAAAAATACTATGCACTTGTGCATCTAGAGGAACATATGGGGTTTTGGAATGGACAATGAGGAGCATAAGCGGCAGTAACTAGGAGTCGAGGTATAGACGTAGTGAGGAGCATAGGAGGTTCAAGTAGGCATTAGCACAAACACATGGTGAGCAAGCAGTTATCCCTATATCACATTTCCATCAAACTCGCGAGATGCTTGCGGGAGGTATAGAGGAACGGATTTACGGATCAATGGAGAGGAGGATGTACGCCTCACCTGCGCGGCAGCAGCCAGACGGAGTGGCTTCTGCGCCCCAGAGAAGAAGGACGGTGCGGCCATTATGGACCGCAGAGAGGGATTTGTGGGGGCAGCCCACGGCCGCCGCCAGAGAAGATATGAGTAGGTGAAGTAAGCATGTGCAAGTTAGGAGTAAAGAAGCACTGAATTTTGTTCTGAAGCACTGAATTGTCAATCCATGCATTTACTTGGAGTAGTGAATAATGAAATTCAGTCTACACTAAATTACCCTAGCACCAGATTACATTGGGTCATGAAGAAGAGCTGCACCCTCTTACTGCACTGTTAAAAGCAAAAAAAAATCTGCGGTTGAAAAAGTTCAGAAATAATAATGCAGATATGTACACTGAACGAGTATGCATCTAGGAAGTGGAACAGATATTGACTCACAAAGATTATGGTTGAGCTTTATAGCTTTGCATATGTTAACTTAATTACATAAGCTAAGATGGGAAATGGAGAACACTTTGATTAGTACTCCTACTGTACTGTGCACCACATGTCATGTTTTCTGAAATACTCAAATGACCACAATATAAGCAGAATTCAAAGCACCTCAATCGATGGCAGCGCCTGTAGTGGGCCGCAGGATAGAACATTCAGGCAAACATTATTATTCACCCTGGTTAATCGTGAAACAAATGTAAACAGCTGTTCGACAGATCTTATTTCCATCTTCCAGCGTTCATTTTCAGGGGAAAACATTCAGGCAAACATTATTATTCTGGAGTCCAGTTATCTTTTATCAAGCCACTCAAACAACAAGGATAGATGGCCAATTGTCTAAATCCTACAACAAGGATAGGAAATACAGTATCCAACTAGTCGAGTTGGCTCTGCCCAAAGTGCAATAAGGATAGGAAATACAGTATCCTACCACTAAGTAACTATCCAGATATAGGCAAGTCTGAACCTGTATGGGCAGTGAGACTAAATTGGCATTCAGTACAACTGATTTGAATTAATGTGGCATGCTTTTTTACAATACCAGACTACTTCGTCTTATGAAATGACAACCAACTAAACCAGACTACTTTAATTTTGTTAGAGAACCAATTTCAGGTGTAGAATATGAAGTTGACTATACAAGTGGAGAAAACATTAGCATAAAATGAATGTATATGCACTGAATCTATAAATTTTGTTCTGATTCAGTAAGGAAATCAATGGCACACGAGATGGGTGATTCATCAAGCTTTTAAGTTTCAAGTGCTGTCATTATCATGATAGAACAATGCTAAATTCAACTTGCGTGTCACAGTGAGCTAAACTGAAGATCAACAGGAAGAACGCAACAATCATGAACAAGGCAATAATGAATCAATCTAAACCTATGTTAGATGAGTAGTGAATCAATCAAAAGCTACTCCATCTTGCAAATACGCCAGGGGTGATGCAAGCAAAATTATTGTGTCAAGCAAGCAGTATATTCTTCCTAATCTTGCAAGCAAACAGAATATTTTGCTACTGCAACAACTCCAGCAAGCTTGCTTGCAATAAAAATGAGCTTCTCTTACTACTCGAAATAGCACTGCAGGAAGTCTCAAATGTACTCCAGCACATGTTCCAAAGAGAATATATTCAACATATGCCAATCCACAACGGACAGAGCAACTCCAAGTTTAACTTAGCAGGAGTAAGATGATCTAGATGATCTAGTTGGAGTATTTCCTACAGTCGTTTCATCTCCTTAGTTAATCAAGTTCATTTAGCTTGAGATTTTTCATCATTTAGAGCCTTTTGCATCCTGCAGCCATACAAATTTTGGATAGACAGCAGTAGTTATGGCAACTACTCCAAATATAAATAAACATCAGGAGTATTCAGCTACACCAACTACTCCAAATACAGATAAACATCAGGAGTACACAGGAGCATAGAGGAGATGGATGGTAACAGCAGAAGAAGGGGCAACATCAACAGAAATCGTAGGGAGTAGGGACCTGGCGAGGCGGGTGTAGAAGAGCTCAACGGCAGCAGAAGGCTTGGGATGTCGCCGGAAGCAGCACGTCGGAGCGGTTGGTGGCGACGGCAGCTCAGGGAGGTGAACGCACCGATGAGGGTGTTCCAGGTGACGGCGTCGTGGTGCGGGCTTTCATCGAACAGCCAGCGTGCGGCGGCGAGGTGGTCGGGGTGCAGCGACCGGGAGTAGGCGGCGAGGAGCATGTTCCACGACCCGGACGGTGCTGGGACTGCTTGGCGGGCACCCCGTCGTCGTCCTCGGACGAGCGGGGGATGTCGGCGGCGGCGAGGGCGTGGCCCGTGTAGCACGCGACGTGGCGCGCGGCCGGGTTGGGGGCGGCGGTGGAGGGCTCGTCCTCGGGCGCATCGTCCTCGGCGGAGGCCGGGATGGAGGTGTCGTAGCCGGCGAAGCGGTCGGGCCCCGAGGCGCCCCCGCCGTAGAGGTCCTTGTCGAAGGTGACGGAGGAGACGCCCATGGGCGCGCCCGCCGCCAGGGCCTCCTCTAGCTTCCGGCGCTCGTCCTGCGCGCGCGCGAGCTCCGCGTCGATCCCGTCCATCGCGGCTAGGGTTTCCGCGCGGCCCAAATTGGGGGCGCGTGAAGCGACGCTCGGGAGAGAGAATACCAGGAGGAGAGTGGCGGGGATCCGCGGCGGCGGACGGAGATGCAGCAGAGTGTGGAAGCGGCGGCGGGAGGAGAGTGTCGGAGCTCGGAGGTGAGAGGGAGAGTGGGCCGGGGACGTATGAGCCAACCCTAGTTGGGATGGGCTTTATGCACCAGTTTAAAGGACACTCACATGCGCCTGTTCTCAGAAAAAAAAAACCTACGCAGCCACTATATATCATTTGTAGTCTGTAACATCCTAATTTTATTAGGTATAATTATTTAAGTGTAATAGGTTGCATCATAATAAATTCAGATATTCAGAGGCACTCTACAAAAGTGCCACTAAAAATAGCATTTTCAGATGCAATTTGAAAAAATGCCACTAAAAATGGGGCACTTTGACTAAAATGCCACTAAAAATATCATTTACAGAGGCACTTTAACTAAAATGCCACTAAAAATGACATTTACGGAGGCAATTTTAAAAAATGCCACTAAATATGACATTTACAGAGGCACTTTGACTAAAATGTCACTAAAAATGATTTTTAGGGGCATTTCAAAGCAGTGCCGCAAGCAAAATGCCTCTAATAATAGGTTCTCTTATAGTGCATGGACGTCGCTGGATACCGGCAGCATGGCACCGTCGACGTTAGACGCGGAGTACGAAGACCGCGAGGCATCTGCATCCTAGACACGCAGGCCCGTACACGGTACCAGACCCCCTCGTGGTCGCTGTCGTGCGTGGACGACATTCAGACGGCGATGTCGAACAGCGGTATCCCATGCCTCACGACTTTCACGAGTACCGCGATGCCGCCCAATGCGAACCGGAAACGGTCACGTCCGTGCCCCAAGACACGACGCGCTGCCCATGGACGTCCCAGCTGGCGCAAGACCGCAGCGCGCAACCGGAGACAAGTAGGACGACACCTTCGCGGCCAAGCCCGACGCGGCACATTCTTGGCGGAGGAAACCCCTGGTGGCGAGGCGGACGGTGACGTTGAAGACCGGGTCATCCAGAATTTTGAGTCCAGAGTGAGGTGACGACCATGGTTACCGTCCTCGAGAGAGACGGAGTAGATGGCCGCGGAGTAGTGCGACACCATAAGACCTACCAGCCCGATGAACAAGGCCAAGACGACCCCGGCGAGCACCAGGAGCCGATCACGATGAGCCAGTGGATGCAAAGCGGGTCTTCTCTCCTATAGTACGGGTCTGGCATGTGCAAAACTGAACATTGTATAGGCTGGTCGTCCACGGTCCGGCGACTGCAAAGCCAAGAAAATCGTACCTAAAAGCTACTCCAGCTAGGGATTCCCACAAAGAGCGCATCACCCTTGCTAGCAAGTAGCAACAGGAATAACCTCCCACACGAGTTTGTTGCGGCAAGATTGGCCAGCCCGTATTTCTTGCGCGTCATATTTTCTCGGAAGGCACTTGAATCTGAGCGTCAGTTTCGGTACGTTATCCCCCCTAGCAAGTAAGAACTATGATCTAGCGGGTTAGCGTCCCTGTGTTTAGCCGAAGATGTTGGACAGTGTAGATTTTTTCTGTTATTTGTGAGAGGGTTAGTGCCGTGGCATTCTGTACGTAAATAGGATAAACTGTGAGGCTAAGAGAAGTGTGACACCATACCACGCTCTCTGCTTTAATAGTAAAGATACCGGAGACGGAGAGGTTGGCCACCTCCGCCGGCGCGCCGCCGCTCTCTTCCAGAGTTCCATGGCGCAGCGCGCGTGCGTGGCGCTTGCCTTCCCGCATGACGGAACGGCGTTTCCGTTGCTGCTGGTTAGATTTTAAACTTCAAACGCAGTAGGGTCGTCCCAGTGTACCGCCGGTGTACTGCATCAGGTACGTTCTCTTCACATGTCAGTGGAGCAGACCAGCTCTGAGCTCTCGGAGTATAGATCACATACTAATTGGCAGAGTTCAGAATATTACAGTCGATTGTTCCAGGTGTAGCCGCCGCCCTAGTTTTTTGCCTCTGACAAATAATCCCAGTTTCAGTCATCATAGGTGAAAATAATGCCAAGCTTTACAACCACAAAACATCAAAATTGTTGTACTGTTTATAAAATTGGTGCAACTGATTTTCCGTCAATAGCTTGACTTTGGTGTAAAGTTCCGAATCGCCCAAACCCAGTGTAAGATGCATGTAACTAACGTTGTTGGTCTCTGAATCTCTGATGATGTCGTCTCAGGGACTTCAGGAAAAACAGCTTGACCGGCCCATTGCCAGCGTTCATCGGCGAACTCACTGCTCTGAAGTACATGTAAGGCTTTGAACCCGAAAATATTTTTGCATTGCACGTCTTCATTTCAGCCAATCTTACATCATTTTCCTGAAATATTGCTAGAACCGTGGGCACCAATGCATTATCTGGACCTCTGCCAAAGGAGCTTTTCAATCTTACAGATCTCGTATCACTGTAAGATCCATTCCTGTCTATCAATGAGTAATTTTGAAAACTGGTATCTTCTAATTTGGTTTCTTATCGTGGTTTGAAGTTTTCCTAGACACCATAGCAACACTAGGACTAAGTAGGGTAATGGAGTATATTCATCCATATGTCTTCCTGCTCATGCAAATTGACAACAGTTGGAATAGAAAACTCAATAAAACAGACAATCTTTCTCATCAAATACTGAGCAGAATTTAGACTTGTAAAATGGATTCAGTGGCACTTGAGCACTTCCTTTTTAAGATTTCTGTAGAGTTGATCTAGATTATCTTATGCTTTCAGTGCACTGGGCTCAAATCATTTTAATGGCTCACTTCCAGATGAGTTGGGAAAATTGAAAACTTCAGCAGCTGTAAGTAATCTATTTGGTCACTTTACTTTGCCCTTTGCACACGTCCTACCTTTGCGAGATCATCAGTGTTCTCTGCATTGTTCAGATTGACACTCATCTGTTTCAATGGAAAATGATGTATATCTTCGGAATGTAGGTACATTGATAGTAATGACTTCAGTGGTCCTCTACCAGCGACACTGTCCCAGCTTACGAACCTGTCAACCTTGTAATGTTGCAAAACAATATCAGTGTAATTCATACTATGTTTTCAACTTTCAACCAATAATCTTGGACACTCTTGTCATCGTACATCCAGGTGGGCATCAGACAACAATTTCACCGGGCAGATACCTGATTATCTTGGGAGCTTGACCAACATGACCCAACTGTAAGATATATGTTCTTCTCATACTAAATGTTAATGTTCCTCAAACTTTTTTCTTAGCATAAATGGTAGGCAAATACACTGATAAGTCCTAAACTGATTTGCATTACTTCCTTACCAACAAAACATGTATGCTATCTTAGGAGGCTCCAAGGGAACTCTTTTCAAGGACCGATTCCCAGAAGTCTTTCTAATCTCATTAAGTTGACGAGCCTGTAAGTTTCGAGTAGTTTCAGTTACACTAGTTGTATTATCATTGAAAAGATAAGCTTATTGCATTAATGCACACATTCATTGTCTGAATGCAACAGGAGAATAGGCGATATTGTAAATGGAAGCTCTTCAATGGCTTTCGTCGGAAACATGACATCTTTGGGTGATTTGTATGACACGTGCTCTCCACTTTACTTTCCATGTTGGCTTAAATCTGAAAATTCAACTATTTGACCTGCAGAGTATTGAGGAATAGCAAGATATCTGATAGACTTGCGTCGGTTGAATTCTCCAAATTTGTAAATTTAACTTTACTGTAAGCATTTTCCTTATCAGAAAAACCAGTCAAATGGTAACTTTCTGCTACGGTATAGTTTTAAAAGTGTGGTACTGTGTTTTCTAATACTCCTTGTTCCGTTGGTGCAGGGATCTGAGCTTTAATAATATCACAGGCCAAATGCCTCAATCAATCTTTAATCTTCCTTCGCTTAATTTTCTGTAAGAATTACTCAATAATGTTTTCTCATAATGTTTTTTAGAATCATGTTTCTCTAATCTTTGCATATCCTCCTTCGAATATATGTTTGAATCAGATTTCTTGGGAATAATAGCCTTTCAGGAAGTTTACCAGCCACGAAAACTCCACTACTTACCAATTTGTATGACCGATGCTCCTTGAATTCCACTTCCCATTTGTCTCAGTGAAAAAAATATGTCTCGATCTTATTACTAACTTTACTGTGTTCGTTTGCAGAGATTTTTCATACAACCACCTCTCAGGAATATTTCCTTCTTGGGTTACCCAGAAAAACCAGTCATTGTACGCTTCATGATTTTTATTGATTAAACATTCATATCCACTCTGATTGAACTAAGCAACAAAATCTAACTTTCCACCCCATGTTTCGTGTGTTGTGCTTAGGAATTTGGTGGCAAACGACTTTGTGATGGATAGCTCCAATGACAGGTAATTGCTGCAATTAATCTATTAAGTTTCATGCACTAACAGTAGAACTAAAAGTCTAAATTGATGGAGAAGGTTGGAAAATACACATATACTTCAACGCCCCTCTCATGTGTAGCTCGATAAGGCCTAAATAAAAAGGATAAAAATTTTGTATTAAATTGTGAAAGCCAAGACTTAACACAAGACCTCTGCTCTAATACCATATTAAGATTCAAGCACGAACAAGTAGAACCAAAAGTCATAAGTGATGAAGGGCAGGCCCACGCCTTATATATTTCAACACTCTTGCCTCACTCCTAGGCTAAACAAGGCCTTAGATGTCGGATCGATGAAGGCCACAAATATGCCGCAAATGTTTATATTAAATATACTAAGTTTCATGCACCAACCAGTAAAACCAAAGTCTGAACTGATGGAGAAGGGCAGGCTATATATTTCAACATCATCTAATCCTACCAAAATTCATGTAGGCAAAATTATTCATTTCAGTGTGTTTTCTGAAAAAGAAAACATCCATCTAAGCTTGTAAGTGGAATTGAAAATATTCACTCTTGTCAATGCAGTGTTCTGCCATGGGGTTTGAATTGTCTTCAGCGAAATACCCCTTGTTTTCTCGGATCTCCGCAGTGTAAGGCTTCAATTCTTTGCATTTTTTCTAATCTACAACAGTAATATCAGACCCATAATTACAGATTCCCAAGTAAAGGCTACTGTTTTTTAACTTACATGCAGCCTCCTCCTTAGCGGTGGACTCTGGAGGTAGTAGAACCATATCAGGCTCAGACAATTTGATGTATCAGGCTGATAATGCCAATCTTGGTGCTGCATCTTATTATGTTGGGGGTGCACCTATATGGGGTATTAGCAGCAGTGGAAGATTCATGGATCCACCCAATGGAAGTTACATAATCTACAGTTCACGCCAATTTCAGAACACGCTTGATTCTGGACTGTTCCAAACAGCAAGGATGTCACCATCATCTTTGAGATACTATGGCATTGGACTCGAGAATGGAAACTACACGGTGACACTTCAGTTTGCAGAGTTTGACTCCCCTGACCTACAGGCTTGGAAAAGCAGAGGCAGGAGAGTTTTTGATATCTATCTCCAGGTTTCTTAGAAGCTTTAACTTCTCTGGTATCTGATACTGTTAGCTCATATACTGTGACCAATACATTCTTTTGATTTATATCTGTATAGGGAGAGCGCAAGGAGCAGAATTTCGACATAAGAAAGGCTGCAGGAGGGAAATCTTACGTTGTTGTAAAGAAGCAGTATGTTGTTCCTGTGGTAAAAAACTTCCTTGAGATTCATCTCTTCTGGGCTGGCAAGGGTACTTGCTGCATTCCTACTCAAGGCTACTACGGGCCTGCAATATCGGCTTTGAGCGCAACCCCAAGTACGAACCTGAACTAGAACTTCTTTGTTCTACGCTGCAGTTATAATACTGTCCACTATGCCGTTTTGAAGTCGACTCAACTAACACATACTACTAGTGTACCACCCTGGTCACAGAAACATACCTAGTATGCACACTGTCAAGTTTGTCACTTCTACCACTGGTGCGTTTAACATCTAACTAAAAAATGAACTTTTCTGTGAAATAGACTTCATATTTTCATGATGCTTTACATTTATGCCTGAAAATATTATTGCAAATGAATCATCAATGTTTCTGTGACCGTTTCCATTAGAAAAAGTTTCTCGATCAGAGGTAGTAGTTCTTGCCAGCAGATATTAGCATAAGGGCAACATATAGTCACTGATAAATCCATTTCTGAATAAGTTTGTTGTATTTATGGAATATGAGTAGCATGAGTATTTAAATGACCATGGTAAGTGTTGACACTGCACATGATTCACTTCTGCATTTGCTGTAATCATATCTGATTAAAATTGCGCCTCTTCCACCACAGCTAAGTTTTATTGAAGTTTTGCCTACTCAAACTAAGTAAATTTTCACTTCAGATTTCAACCCTACTGTGCTTTACTCTGTGGGCAACAAAAGCAGAAGTAAAAAAGGTGTGATTGCTGGAGTAGTGGTCGCTGTTGCAGTTTTGGCGTTGGCTGCTCTTGCCGGAATCTTTGTATGGAGGCAGAAAAGGAGAAAATTGTTATTGGAGTTAGAAGGTATTTGACATTCGGTCACATCATTTACTTGGCTGTTCACATAATTATGCTAACAATTTTTGCTGTGCCTCATTATGCAGAGCTCTACACTATAGTTGGAAGACCAAATGTCTTCAGCTATAGTGAGCTAAGGTCAGCCACAGAAAATTTTAATTCTAGTAACCTACTTGGCGAAGGAGGATATGGATCAGTTTACAAGGTTGGTTTTGTGTAGTATTATGTCTGGATTTGATAATGCTTAAGTTGCTTCATGTTAATCTAAACTGTATTAGACAACATAGTAAAACAATGTGCGTTAATTAATTTTTTTCAAGTGTATTCAGCTATTCATTAGCGGAAATTTGGTTAAGCTCTGAGTATGAAATACCTTGTATAATTGCTAAGTGTAATCTCCTTGCAGGGTAAGTTAAGTGATGGAAGAGTGGTGGCAGTGAAGCAGCTCTCTGAATCATCTAGTCAGGGGAAAGTTCAGTTTGCTACCGAAATAGAAACGATATCTAGAGTGCAACACCGTAACCTCGTGAAGTTGTATGGTTGCTGCCTCGAGAGCAAGACACCGTTGTTGGTTTATGAGTGCCTAGAGAATGGAAGCCTTGATCATGCGCTGTTTGGTATGGTTTCGTTTGATTTGGCGATGAGTCTGTGTTCAAATTAGTTTTAGAGATTTAAAGCCTTGACTTTTATCTTCAGGAAAGGGAGGGCTGAGCCTAGACTGGTCAACCCGATTTGAGATATGCTTAGGCATAGCAAGAGGTATAGCTTATCTCCATGAGGAGTCGAGCGTCCGGATTGTTCACAGGGACATAAAGGCCAGTAATGTATTACTAGATGCTGATCTGAACCCAAAGATCTCGGATTTTGGGCTCGCCAAGCTTTATGATGACAAGAAGACTCATGTCAGCACAAAAGTTGCAGGCACATTGTAAGTGCATCTTTGTCTTGCCCCATTGTGTTGCCAAATTTATTTGCAAATGTTCTGACGGAAATTGCTTGGCTTTCCTTTGGCAAGTGGTTATCTTGCGCCTGAGTACGCCATGAGAGGTCACATGACTGAGAAGGTCGATGTGTTTGCATTCGGTGTGGTGGCGTTGGAGACTGTTGCTGGTGAATCAAACCACCACACTACGGCCGAGGAAGAGACAACATACATATTTGAAAAGGTATGTATGATCACTGAAAACCAAAACTGTGCTTTGGTCAGTGCTTTGTTGGTGTATCTACAGTTTAAGTTTGCACTGCGGTCGAGAAAGTCAAGTTCATATAAGTTGATATACTATAGTACATTTTACTTCATGCCTGTAAAATGTGTTTGCACAGTTAAGTTGTCATACCTGCATTTGAAAAAGCATAGTCCGATCCCCAACTGTTGCTGAATATGTAAATCCAAAATTCAGTGTGCTCTGCTTTTGCCTATACTTGAACTCATGTCATGTATGCCACAGCTTAGCCTCTAAAACTCTGAATGCATTTTCAGGTATGGGACCTGTACGAGAACGGCAACCCCTTGGACTTCGTGGACCCCAAGCTCTCGGAATACAACAGCGAGGAGGTGCTTCGTGTCATCCGCGTCGCGCTCATCTGCACCCAGGGGTCGCCTCACAGGCGGCCATCCATGTCGAGGGTCGTGTCGATGCTCACCGGAGACGCCGATATGTCCGCTGAGGAGGTGATCAAGCCCAGCTACATCACCGAGTGGCAGGTCAAGGCAGGGAGCAGCAGCTACACAGGCACGAGCAGCCAGGCCGGCTTGTCATCGTCGTCGGCGACGACGCAGCAGTCTTCGGGCGTCCGTGCTGGGGATGTCTCGCCGGCGACTGGGACACCGTAGCCGTTGTTCACCTCCATCATCGACGAGGGCAGGTGATGACACGCACGGATGTGCTGTTAGCTGTCGTCATCAGAATCCGAGGCGAAGGAGAGGCCATGTATTGCTGCCTCTCGCTCGCTGGTGATAATTGAATCAGGTGCATATATGTCTAAGAATATCGATTTTTTTGAAAAAATAGAGTGCATAGAAAGAACATGTATGCAACACGTGTACTCATTTCACTCAAAAAAGAAACACTTCTGAAGATTCAGAATGCTGTTTGTGAAATAAAAATGATAAATTCAGTCTTACTACTGGGCCGAATTCACAGGACAAAAGACTAAAGGAAGGTGGCGAACATCGTTGTGAATGTAGCAAGTCAATTAAATTCGAACGGAGGGAGTAGTCATGAGTTCTCTCACTGGCCGGAAGGACACAGCAGCTACTCGCCGCCGCCCCCTCTTGTTCCCCATCGCCGTTGCCGGGCGCGCCATGATGTTGGCCCCCTGGCTGGAAGAGATCATGCTCTCCAGCCTCCCGGCCTCCCCGGTTTCCGGCGATGCCACCCTCTTCGCCGCCATCTCCGGCGACGGTGACGGTGTCGGCGAGGACCGCATCAGCGCCCTCCCCGACAACCTGCTCTGCAACGTCGTGTCCTGCCTTCCCATCCAGGACGCCGCCCGCACCGGCGCGCTCTCCCAGCGCTGGCGCGGCCTCTGGCGTGCGCCACCCCGCTCGTCCTCGACGACGCCCACCTCCTCCCGGAGGACGGCTCGGTCGACTGGCTCGCCCCCGCCGCCGCGGTGTCCCGCATCCTCGCCTCCCACCCGGGCCCCTTCCGCTGCGTCCACCTCGCCACAGCCTCCGCTGCGTGCTGCTCTGGCATTCGCTGGCGGTCGAGGTCGCCGTCGTGGCCGCCTCACACCTCAAGCGGCTCATCATCTACTGCACGTTCCCCACTGTGGCCGGAACGCCCATCAAGGTCAAGATAGGCTATGCTCCTCAGCTCCGCGTGCTCGGCTACTTGGACACGGCCAAACACATGCTCGAGATCGGCAACACCATCATCAAAGTGTGATTTTTTCTCTTCCGAGGGACCAGTTGGCTAGACAAATCTTTGCTGAGTTTGATATGATTTAAACTGTCAATTTGGTTGCTGCTGCGATGGTGATTTGCAGGCTGGGGTGACAAAAGTTAGCCCAAATACAGTGGTTCCAACTGTCAAGGTGTTAGAGCATCTCTAGCAGAACCCGCAAAACGCCGACCCGCAAAACACATTTGCAGTTCGCGCAACTCACGGTTTTTTGCTCAGAACGCCGCGCGGCGGAGCAGAACCCGCAAAGCAGAACCGCAAAACAGTACCGCGCGGCGTTCTGAGACTGCATATGCAAAACAGCAAAGATAGGCATGAATATCATAAAAATGGAATGATAAATAAATTAGACCTAAATTATAAAGATTCATATTACAATAGTAGGATATTATGAATCCTCACAAATAGTTTATTACAATAAAAGTTTGAATCACACTAATTAAACAATAATTCAATAGAAGATGTTGTAAAATAACAATATTGTTTGAATCAAACATGCCTCAAATGAACTTAAAAATAGCTACTGCCCATGCAGCTGCCAGATGTGTTCAACCAGGTCTACCTGCAGCTGGTTGTGTCCGTCCTTATTCTCTATCTCACGGTAAGTCTGTAGAAAAGCTTGGACACGGTTTGGGTTTCTAGCTGGCTTCACACGGCTACCAACATTGTCATAGGACAACTCCAAGTCCAAGCCCCTTTCATCCTCTATGATCATGTTGTGAAGAATCACACAACAAGTCATGATGTTTTTGAGAGTTTTCTTATCCAAAAAACGAGCTGGTCCTCGGACTATGGCAAACCTAGATTGCAAGACACCAAATGCTCTCTCTATATCCTTTCGGCATGCCTCTTGAGCCTTTGCAAATTCAGTTTGCTTCTTGCCTGTTGGATTTGAGATGGTCTTCACGAATGTAGTCCAAGGTGGGTAAATACCATCGGCAAGATAGTAACCCTTTGTGTACTCATGCCCATTAACCGTGAAATTACAAGCCGGAGCATCTCCACTTGCTAGCCTACGAAGAAGATGAGACCTTTGCAACACATTGATATCATTACATGTGTCCGGCAAACCAAAAAAACAATGCCAAATCCATAGATCCTCGGACGCAACGGCCTCAAGCACAATTGTTGCATCGCCTCCCCTGCCACAATACTGTCCATGCCATGCCTTTGGGCAGTTCTTCCAAGTCCAATGCATACAGTCAATACTACCTAGCATGCCCGGCCAACCTCGCGGCTCATTCATCGCCATGAGCCTCACGGTATCTTATTCGTTTGGTGCCCGAAGATAAATCTTTCTGTACAGTTTGATAATTGTTTTAGCAAACACACGAACGGACTCGATCGTAGTATCTTTGCCAATACGAAGATACTCGTCGGCATAGTCAGCCGGGACGCCATAGGCAATGACTCTCATTGCGGCGGAGATCTTCTGGTACGCGCTGAAACCCATCAAACCCGCGGCATTCCGGCGACGGGTAAAGTACCGACAGTTCGCCTCGCAAGTTTCTACTATCTTCACGAAAAGAGAGCGGCGCATACGGTACCTTCTCCGGAAGATGTGAGCCGGGTACGTCGGGATTTCGGCGAAGTAATCCCGCATGAGAAGCTCGTTGCCGTAGAAGCGGTTGCGCGGTATGCAAAGCCGGCCAACCTTGGATCCTTGCCGCCGCTTTGCATACCGGTCCTCAAACTCCTTGACGGCGAGGATGGCGACCACCATTTGCTGCCGCCAGCTTGCGAACTGCGCCTCCACATCGGAGTCGTCGGAGGAGGACGAATCGGAGAGCACGAGCTGTTCCTCCGGGCTCAACTCCATCTGAAATGGGCAATGCATACTCAGTACCTACTACTACGGCCGAAATCGAAACGAAATCGAGACTCACCGGCAGATCGGCGGCGGCGGCATAGATTTCCGTCCTCCGCGGACGCGGCTAGGGGAAACCGGCGGAAGGGGACCTCCACGGCCGGGGCAGCTCGCGTGCGGCGGGGCGCCGTCAGATGCGGCCGGGAAAGGGAGGGATTCGCAGGCGGCGGCGCTGGCGGCGGCTGCGAGTTGGGGAAGAACAGATGAAGAACTCGTGGTGAAACTTCCCACCCGCCAACCGCTTTGACCAAATGCAGGGGCCCCTAGAATCGGCGCCGAAATCCGCGAAAACTCGGTTCGGAGGCGCGGATTCACGGGGGCCTGCAAAATCTTTTGCGGGTTGGGTAAATTTGTGGATTCTGTTCTCCGCCGTTTTGCGGTTTTCAATCCGCATCGGGCGGTTATTATGCGGGTTTGACCGTTTTGCGGGTTCTGCTAGAGATGCTCTTAGCTCTGCGTTTCAGAGTCGCCGAGGAAGTGAGAACTTTGCTGAGTTTCTTGAGATGCTTCCCTGAAGTGGAGACCTTGCACATTATGGCTGTGAGTTTTCCCCTGTGGCTCTCTGCAATTCACAATTTGCATAAGCACTAGTACAAGTCTGATTGCTTGCAGTTCCATTTTACGCTGAATTGCGGTCTTTCATTTTCAGTCCGACAATGACATCGACCACTACGATGACCCTGGTGAAGTCAAGGGCAGGGCCAAGCTCAATTCTACCTTCTGGCAGGGGGTCGCCCCGATCAAATGCGTGCAGTCCCGTGTCAAGAAGGTGGTGTTCGATCAGTTCAGTGGGGGCACGAACCAGGTTGGGTTCCTGAAGATGGTTCTTCGGAAAGCGGTGTTGCTGCAGAAGGTGATAGTCTTACTGGCTGGCCTGGATTCTGTCAAGGCTAGTGAGGCCACACGGAAACTGCGGCCGGTGGTTTCCAAGAGAAAATGGGCTAGTAAGGTCATGGACGAAATTTCCTTGGAGGTCCGTGAGCGTGCAAGAGGTCCTGTTTGGAGGTACAGCGAAGCATCTGATCTTTTTTTTTTTTTTTTTGAAACAGATCTGACCCTTAAAATAGGAGCTCAGCACAAATTACAACCAGGTTCAGAGGGAACCAGAAATTACAACACGACCCAGAAAACTTGCACTAAACACCCGAAACAACACGAAGAAGCACAGACGGATCCACCCCACACCCCAAACGCCTAGCCTCCGCCGGAGTCGCCGTACCGTCATTCCCGGGAGAGCAAGCACCTCCACCATTGTAGTAGGCTGCAGAACCGGCCGCCGCGCCGCGACGAACACCTAGAACGCTGAACGAGCACAGCCGTAGCACTTGCTTCCAGAAACCACCACACTTCCCGCCAACTCCGCATCAGCCAGGCCAGCCACCCAGCACAACCTCTCTGCAGACGACCACTCCCCTCGCCGCCACGGCCGGCCGGAGCAAAGAAGTCGCAAAGAACCACCACTACCACCACGCCATCCAAAACCGGATCGAGCACCTCCACCACCTTCTCCCTTTGCCACCTCGGCCAGCCAGAGAAAGAAACAGAGGAACTTACCCAGACAAACCACCTCACTCTCCCAGAGCCGCCGCAGATGGAGACGAAGGCCCGGCGACGACAGAGAGGAGGGACAAAGCCCCCACCAAGAGCGAGCACCGGCGTCGCCACGCCATCCGCTCGGGGGCAGCAAGACCTCCACAGATCCGAGGATCTGGGAGCACCAAAAGCTCCGTGCGTCACGCCATAGCCCCGAGGAACGCCGGCGTAGAGGGGACGACACACGAGCACCATTATTCTCTCCGACGCCGCCTCCACCCCCACAACGCCGCCGGCAGAAAACCTAAGCCTACTATTCACACGCCTAACCAGGAGATCCGCGGTTCCCCCACCCTCCCGCCGCCGGAGCGACGAGCGGAGGGAAGGGGAACCACCGATTCCGGCGGCGGAGAACGAGGAAACGACGGTCGCCCCCCTTTCGCTTGTCTGTACTGTAGAGATAAGGAGGGGAATGGGGACGACACAAACTGATCCAGCATCTGATCTTTCTGTTAGCGACCCATTCATTTCATAGGGAATTGATGGAGCATTGGTTTGCTGCTAGAGCATTATCATTTGAATGACTCATTTGTTTGTGAAGGGAAGTGATGTAGTGTAGTGTTAGTTAGCAGCTATTGTCGAGTGTTGGAGAGTTAGGGTTTAGCAGCAGAAGGATGTAAAATCGACTTCTCATGAGTCATGAGTTTGATATCTACTGTAGCTGCCTCCACCTGCAGGCAATTTGATTTAACCTAGCTTTAGTTTGGCTGCGACTTTGCTCATGATGATTTATCTGAATGATAACTATTATATCTGCATTCTATGTATTTTCCATGGCATGTGGAAGTGTTTTACAGGTATCCTCACTCTAATGTGAGGCTGACGGAAATTGTTTAGCTTTCCTTTCCCAACTGATCATTCTTGCACCTGATAACTTCTTGACTAAAGAAGTTGAATGTATGGTATTTCAAATGAAAACTATCATGAACTGAAAGACTGATGGGGTTGACACTTCACATGATTCACTTCTGTATTTGATGTATTGGATGTAATTATAACTAAAGATTGAAATTGTGTATCTTCCATCGCAGTTAATCTTTATTTGGTGGTTTGCATACTCAAAACTCACTAGCTTTGTTTTTCGCATCACATTCCTCCGTGCTTAACTCCGCGGGCAACAAGAGCAGAAGAATGGTGTGGTTTCTGGAGCTATAGTTTGTGTTGCATTTTTGTAAGTGGCTGCTCCTGCCGGAGTCTCTCTATAGACGCAGAACGGAGAAACTATAACTGGAGTTAGAAGGTACTGTATTTGATATTCCAGGGTAAATCTACGGGGAGGCGCCGCACGCTCGTCTCTCGGAGCAGCGCGTGCGTGACCGTCTGATGTCATATGGCTGCTCCACTCGATCCCCACCTTAGGATGACTCCAACGGGACGACGCATCGAGTCCGCGCGCATCCGTTCGTGTCCGCGAGGGCCAAAAACACGGCCCAACGGGGCGACGCAAATGGACCGCGGTCCGTTTTTTGGTCCGCCGCGACGCATCCCTCGCCCAAATTTGCGCCACCGATGCGTCGGCCCCGGACGCGAAACGGAGCTCTTTTGTGTCCTCCCCTGGTCCGCTTTTGGAGGCAAAATCCACAAGTCCAAACCTACCCCATGGCCGCGGCCGCCTCCAGGATCGCCAAGGCCGCCGCCAAGACCGCCGCCGCCGCCGAGAGCCTAGAGCTGGCCGACGACGCCGCAAGGCTTGCTCCCCGCCTGAAGAAAGTGAAGAAGGAGTTCACGGAGGAGCAGAGGGCCAGGGAGACGGCCAAGCGGGGCCAACGGAGGAGGAGGCTGAAGCAGCACAAGCTCGACGCCGCCGCCAGGACCACCGCCGAGGAAAAGGGCGACGACGACAACGCCGACCTCGTGACCAAGACCGCGACAGCTGCGCTCCTCCTCATTGGACTTGCCCCGTCCGCGGCGGCGGTTGGGGTAGCAAATGCGGCGGCGGTCGGGGTTTCTACCGCGGCCAGCTCCAACGCTTCCACGGCCCGACCTCCAAGGTCGAGACCGCTCGCGACCGCGCCATCTCCTGTGTACGGGTTCCTCCCTGGAACCATGCCGCCGCGGGTTTCTCCTACCTCCGACGAGTCGGGCGAGGTACCTGCCCTCGATGTCAACGCGCCTGCGACACCGTTGGTCGCACAGTCGCCCGCGCCGCAGACTGCGGAGGCGCGTGCAGCTGCCCCGCCAGTGGTCGCCCCCGCGCGTAACCTGTTCGGCACTGTGCCCATGTCAACGCCGGGTGACCCCAGGTACTACGAGGAGGACGATGACCCCTACTACGGGGAGGACGTCCTCCAGGACATGGTCTGCGACAACACCCAGTACGACGGCGACGACTACAATGCCGTGGATGATGAGACTCTACCGACCGGCCCCGATGTGATCAACATCGATAATGAGCCGGTCTTCAATGAGCTCGATGCCGCCGCCGCGGCCATGAGGAAGAAGGTCAGCTAAAGAGGCGCCTCGTTCACCGCCACTGAAGACATTCTCATTTGCGAGTCGTGGATCGAGGTTGGAACCAACCAAATCGTCGGGGCCGAGCAAAAAGGGTCGGCATATTGGGGCCGGTTCACCAAGCGCTACAACGAGGGCCGAATCCTTCCGCCCCGGAACATTCTGACGCACCGGACCGAGTGTTCAATCTCTAAGCGGTGGAACCACATTCAAGAGCAAATGAGCAAGTTTTGCGGCGCCGTTGAGCACATCGAAAGCCGGCTGCCGCAAAGTGGCTACGGAATCAAGGAGCAAGTTTTGCAAGCTTTGGATCTCTTCAAGGCTCAATATGGCAAGGTCTTCACCTTGACCCATTGCTACCGGGAGCTCAAGGATCAGGAGAAGTGGAAGGAACTATACGCCTCCCTCAAGAAGGCGGGACAAGCGGGACATCTTGGTGTTGACAAGGGAGAGGGCACAACGGAGAAGGAAAATGACGGGAGGCCAAGGGGGAAGAACAACTCCAAGGCCGAGCAGAAGCGCGATGCAACGACCCTTGCGTTGCAAGAGACTTTGAGCGGGTTCCTATCCCAAAAGGATAAGACCTGTGACAAGAGGGAAGAGAGGAGATAAAAGGAACGCCTCGAGAGAGAGAGGCGGCTTCGAAGCTCTACTTCGAATTGCAAAAGAAGAGGCTTGACATAGAGGAGGAGAACGCTCGGACCTGGGCGGCGGAGATCGAGATCAGGTGCAAGGAGGCCGAGGCAAGGACCAAGGAGGCCGACGTGAAGGCCAGGGAGGTGGAGCTGAAGGCCAAAGACCTTGAACTCGCCCTACGCGCCGAGGAGGCCAGGATCATGGACATGGACATCTCCACCTTCACCCCTAGGAAGAAGGCCTACTACGAGAAGAAGCAAAGGTACTACATGGATCGAGATTGATCAAATCTCGGTCCTTCTATTTATATGATCCATGCCGGTGTTGAACTATGGCCGATATGGCCGGAAAACATGGCCGATGGCCGGGATTTGTAATATTTTGGGTATGTATCCAGACATGGCCTGTGTGAGGCCGGGATTATGTTTTATTTTATGTTTATTTTGATTCTTATACTTGTTTTGGTGCAATGTGATCAAAAACCCTGGCCTAAAAACGATCAAAATGATCAAAAACCCTGTCCGGGCGGACTCAATGCGTCGGCCCGTTCGGGGCAGTGGCCGGAAATGGTCGGACATGGGACGGACGCGCGTCCGTTCCCCGATGCAAACGGACCAAACGCGTGTCCGTTTGCGTCGGCCCGTTGAAGTTATCCTTATCCCCTCAGTCCGATCCGAATCAGCCGTAGCCAATCTCTCTTGCTCACGGACCCCTCGCTCACACCGGTGCTCCTTCCCTCAATCCTGTCGATGTCCTGCTTCTTCAACCAGAAATCAAGCGAGTGAGAGATGGCGAAAGAGACGGGAGCATAAGGAGGCGGCGATGTGGGGTTCCAGACCGGGAGTTTGATTCCTGGCGAAGTTGAACCAGTCGTCTCATATAAGGGCGCTGCGGGAGGTTGAGGCGGAGGTCCAACCGCCGTCAACCAGTGGGGCCTCCGAAGGGAGCAGCACCAGGCACCCAGGAATGCCGTACATGCTGAAGAACTACTAGGATGCAAGGAGTCCAACCCCGATGGCGGCTCGGGCGATTGCGGACGAAGCCGAGATATCCTGGCACACAACGTGAGTTTGCCTCAGCTGATCATTTTTTGTACATAGCTAATAATTTGGTAAATGCGGCTAATTGCTCTCGCAGCTGTGGCTAATGAATCGGGTCATTCTGGTGATTAATCGTGTAATTGCTTTTCTCAAAGAACATGGTTACTATTACATTGTTAATTAATCGGGCAACTCTGGTCAATTAATATGTCAACTGTCGCCAATTAATATGTCAATTTTGGCTAGTTAATCTGGTAATTGCTTTTTCAAAGAACATGATGGTTTATTACATAGTTAATTTATCCGACAATTGTGGCTAATTAATCTGTCAGCTGTGAGTAATTAATCTAGTAGTTGATGTTCAAAGAACATGATAATTGTTTACATAGCTAATTAATCTGGTAATGCTGGATAATTAATCTGTCAATCGTGGCTAATTAATCTGGTAGTTGCTTTCAAAGAATATGTTAATTGTTTATATAGATAATTTATCCAAAAACTATGACTAATTAATCCCCGGTATGGAACCCCAATTAACAATTATCAGGTGAGGACGACGCGTGGAAGCATCAGCATCACAGGGAGCAGCTCCATGCTAAGAGGCTATGTCGCCCACGGCCGGTGCGGGCGCCTCAGCCTCTTGCGGACACAACCCTCCCGTGAGGCTGAGGTTGCAGGTGCCGCCATGCAGCAAGAGGTCGTGTCATGGGGAGCTGCCTCGGAGGACCTCTCCGGGACCAAGTGACGCCTCCACATCAGCGGCATGGGTGCTAAGGGCTTCCTCGCATTGCTGAACTTGTGTCGTTGGTGGGCCAAGGCGGCCTTGAGGCGCAAGCGCGCCATCGATACGGGCGGTGCTCCGAATATGGTGGCGATGCATTTCTGGCAGAGAAGAAGTTGTAGGATGTGATGAATGTTCTGCCGTCGACATTGTTTGGCCTAGCTGCTTCATCCATGTGGTGTGGTATCCAAAGTAGGATGCGGCGGCACGCTAGTGGGAGTAGACCTGGCGAAGACCTCGGTGGTGGCGCCATGTCTGGAGCAGCAGCAACTAAGATCTCTGACGGTGGTACTCAAGAGGGAGCAGGTGCGGCGGCTACAGCGTCGCGGCTGTTGTCAACATTGTTGGACTAGGCTGCTTCTGCTTCATCACCATCGTCTTGGACTGGATTCCTCTTATGCAGGTATTCATTGTTGCTTATACCGTGCATCATGGGTATGTTATGTAAAATACCTCGCTAGCTGTATGCAAGTGGTGAGTGCATGTTGCATGTGTGATACTGGTGTTTTCATTTTGATGCTTTGGCATGAACCATAATTCATCTCCTGACTGAGAAATGAGAAAATGATTGCACTCCAGAAACAGTTTACATGCCTTGAGGCATTAGCTTGTAATTTACCTAGTCCATGGATCTTCATTTTTTATAAATAATCTGATAGCCATATGGATGGAATCTAATAGTTGTTTTGAAGAAACTCGGAAACTGTATCTAGGCAAACTGACATATGTATCGGACAACTTGGTATCTCTTTGCAAATAAATTTGGTAGCCATATGTGAAAATTCTCGTTATTATTTTGGAAAAATCTAGAAATTACTTTTGCAAAATATTGTAATTATTCCTCAGAAAACCGCTATATGTACCAGAGAACTTGTTAGTTGTGTTCGAAAACCTGATTATTGTGTGAATAAAATCTAGTATTTGTTCTGCAGAACCTAGTAGCTATTTCTAAGCAAATGGATATATTAACCGGACAATTTGGTAGCTTTTATAAATAAATTTGGTAGCGGTGTGGGGAAAATGTGGTAATTGTTTTGGAGACACTTTTGTTATTCCTCAACAAACCTGTACCGGATCATATTGTTATGGCTGCTAGGGTTTGAGCGGGAAGAGAGAGAGTTGCGAGGGCGCGAGAGAGCCGGCCGTGGGGACGGCCGGGCAAGAGGGAAGGGTTTTCCTTCTTAATTCTTGCTTGATTAGATTGATACATCTCCTCTCCATATATAGAGAGGTTTACTTGACTCCCAAGTAAGGCTTACTTGACCCCTAAGCAAACCCTAAGACTAACGGGCCCAGGCACATCACGTACTTTAACACTACACCCCACCTGGACATGCAGCTTGTCCTCGAGCTGCAACCTAACAACGATTCGACCCCACACAAACCTAACGCCTAAAAAACAAGCCTTTTACATCTCGGCCTATTGTATTGACCTGAAATAAGCTAACCCGAATGAGACTCCGACTCTTTATTTTTGACTCCGAACGATAAGGCGAGAATCCTCCGCGCGACGAACTTGTGCGTTTTGCAGCCCCCTGGACCCCAAGGATACCATCGGGACCAAGGGAGCCCTCGCGGCGGCCGGCGGCGGAATGCAGTGGTGCTACGTGGTGCGCTCATGACACCATGTCTTCTCCCCGCCGGCTGACTGTCGATGTCGCAGACTTGGAGGTCGCTGCCCGCGGGAAAAACAGCATGCCCGTCCGCCCGTGGGGGAAACCTCATGCCCAAGATCCCCCACGCAGCGGACGAGATCGAGGTCTGTTGCGCCGCGAAGCGCAACTTGGAGGAGCTGCAGCTGCAAATCACGCATCTCCCGCCCATGCCGACGCGCTAGGAGGCCGCGCACAGCAGCCTGCAGCCTCACCGCCGCCGACATGTGGTGGGTAGCGATCCAAGCCGGAGGCGGTGATGGCGACGGCGATGGCTGGAACTTGATCTGTTGGATGGGATTGTCCTGGGACGGCGGTGGCGCTGCTGGGAACGAGGTCATCGCAGTCCCGTCGTAGGGCATCCCATGCTGGAACGTGTGACCGGCGCCATGGTCGCGGCCGAGGGCGGCGGCGGCGGCCGTGCGGGGGTCGGCGCCGGTGCTGTGACCATGGAGGACCCCCCGTGGAACGGCACACCGTCGGGACCGGCGTAAGGACCGGTGAAACGGGAGGACCCGCCGTACTGTTGGAGTGGCGCCGGCGGCGACTGGATGTGCGGCGGCGCCCAGGCCGCCGTATAGATCGGCCCGGAGATGGGCAGCGGCAGCGGCGGCTGCAGCAGCCTGGCGTCGAGTGGCGGCGACGACAGCAGCAGCGTCGGCTGCCGCGGCCTGACGATCTCGGCGGAGGCCGCCTGGTGCGGCGGCTGCCACGGTAGCCGCGCCGGCCCGTAGGCGGCGACTGATGGCGCGGCCGGCGGCGGTCCGTAGGGACCGGCCAAGAAGAGGCAGATCTCTTGGACGACGGTGGTGAGATCGCGAATTGCTCCGGTGATCTCCTCCGGGGTGAGGGCGACAGGAAGCGGTGGCGACGGGGTGAACATGATCGAGCCTGAGAGCTCTGATACCAAGATGTTATGGCTGCTAGGGTTTGAGCGGGAAGAGAGAGCTGCGAGGGCGCGAGAGAGCCGGCCGTGGGGACGGCCGGGCAAGAGGGAAGGGTTTTCCTTCTTAATTCTTGCTTCATTAGATTGATACATCTCCTCTCCATATATAGAGAGGTTTACTTGACTCCCAAGTAAGGCTTACTTGACCCCTAAGCAAACCCTAAAACTAACGGGACCAGGCCCATCACGTATTCTAACACATATATTGGTTATGACATTACCATGGTAACTGCCTAATGACAATATGGAAATTGTAGTAGATAATATTTCATGGTTAATTACAAGTCAACATCATGTCAACTGCTCAATGACAAGTTGGTATTCTAATGCAGATAATCTGGTAATTACACTAGATAATTTTTATGGTTAATTATAGCAAGTCAACACCACGACACAGCTCAATGAACATTCTGATGATTTCTAACATATAATTTGGCAGCTACATATACAGTCTGATACTAATTTTGACAACAAGGCAACATCATGTTAATAGCTCAATGCCAATCATGTAATCAAATGCAAGAAATTTAACTTAAATTTTTGTCGATGTGAAGAACTAGTATTGAGTTACTCATAAGTAAAGCTAACGTTTTTACCTACTCGCATCTTCCCTACACAATCCAAAATATGTTTCAAGCGTGGAAGTAAATAGCAGCGCAGTATTATGGCAACAGCGTAGTGAATCACTGTTGCAATCACTAGTTCTGCTGTAGCGACACTATTTTATACTACTGCGCAGTTGACTTGGTGGTCCTCTTTTGTGTAGGCCCGTGACCTCATGGAGACGTGAGCGGTTGTGTCCGTTGTTTCACCCCTCACATGCACGCTTTTGCAGGAACAAAAGCTGCCAGGCTACTGCCAGGCTACGGGAGAAAGGCTGCCAGGCTGGCGCTGCTCGGATTGACCTGGGAGCGGCGCCGCTGTATAGTTCAGTCCCACTTTATTTACTTGTTTGTACGCACATTTATGCTAAGAATCTCTGCTGGGTCTCATTTTGCAGATGTCTACACTAGTTGGAAGACTACATGTTTTCGGTTATACTTATAGCGAGTGAGTTAAGGTGAATTTTTTAATTCTAGTAAGTAGTAACCTACTTGTTGAAGGTATAGCTGGCCAAACCGGCGCACTCGAGGCACACTTTTTTTGGCCCGGCCCAAGCACGGCACGACTTAAATGGGTCGTGGCATGGCACGGTCCCGTTAGTTCCTGGACCGCTCCTCGACTTGAAGCACGCGGGCCGGCACGGCATGACACGATTAACTATTATTATTATTATTTTTAGATTTTATACCTATTTTACTTATTTTTTGAATTTTATAACTATGTTTACCTATTTTTTTGAATTTCATAGCTATTTTTATCGTGTCGTGCGTGACGTGACTGCGTGCCACATTCGTTTAGGCGTGCTCGAGCCCAACCTCTAGCCGAGTCCCGTGTGCCGGCACGGCACGGCACAAATAGAATCGTGCCGGTGCCGTGCCGTGCCGTGCTGGCCTGTTTAGCCAGCTACAGTTGAAGGCGGATATGGATCACTTTACAAGGTTGGTATACTGTACTACTAAATTTTAAGTTTTCCCTATGGAGTAATTTTGCACAGTGCTAAATTGTCAGAATCGCATTCGAAAAAAAAAACTAAATTGTTGACGAATTCCTTGAAGTGATTATCTTTCTTCTGTGTTTCTTCAGTTCAGCCTGACGCGACCGCGCAGGCCGACCTACACACTGCGGCACCTACGGGCGCCCGGCGCGCAGCTACGCCTACGACATGCCGCGCGCGTTCGGGGCGGCAAAGTCCAGCTCCAGCACGCGTGTTGCCCGCCTGCGTGGTTCGGGCACCTACCTCCCAAGGTTGCGTGGCGTGCGACGGATGGCAATGGGCACCGGCGGCCGGCAGGTGTTTCCCCCGGCCCGAGCTTCGTCCAACTGCAAACTAACTGCGTGAAGAATTGGGATGCTGACCGACGAACCAGCCAACCAATTTAGGCATCTCTTCCTCCGTGGCCGCGTTGATCTCGCCCGACCGACGAACCAGCCAACCAATTTAGGCATCTCTTCCTCCGTGGCCGCGTTGATCTCGCCCGTGCGCCACGCACGGGATCACATGGTACAGGTGCATGCTTCCTGCTCCGCGCGCTTCTCCTTCGCTCCACCTAGCGATCGATGCCGTGTTCCGTTGACCTTCATTGCGCTTAACTTTTCTTTCTCCCAGCTACCCTTTTCGCCTCCTAATGACACCAGTGTGTATGCCGTGCTGGCGTGCTGCACACAATCCACGGACCTGACAGCATTGAGTTGTACTATTAAGCTCTACGTGATCACTGTGATTCCAGCAACATTTATGCCAGATGGGAGGGATTAAGTCCATGGAAAACCGGTTTGAATGATTTGACGGATTATCCCTAGTTCAACTTTTTTTTAATACTGCTAATTTTGTTATAAAAAAGCTCAGCAACAATCATAATAGTTTGTTTTCAGAAAATGGAGTGAAGAGATTGTGTAGTAACTTACCTTTATGATTTTTACAAAATAATTTGATCATTTGCGACATGTGCAGAAAATAAACATACCGCTGAATTTGTGCCCATAAAATAAACACACCCTTTTTTAATCTGAAAATATTTTATGTACCTCAAAAAATCATGAAAAGAAATGTACAAGTACATATGCATGTCTGTTATGTATGACCAAATTTTCCGCAAATGAAATTCTCATACGTGATCTGCACACAATTTTTTTATACACCACATGTATATGCATCCACAAATCCTCTCTCTTTGATTCCTATGTGAACCGTTCATTCTTAAGGCGCATACAAGTTACGTGAGTGCTGCAAAATTATATTTTTGTATTTTCCACACGGATCTGAAATTATCACGTTGTTTTACGAGAAAATGTGATACGGTGTACATGCCAGGATACTCAATATTTGATAAAGTATATGAGGTCAAGAGACATGTTAATATTACGTGCATGCATGCCGATGCAGTTCGTGAGTTGGACGCAGAAGGATTTGAATCAGATCAGTTGGACGACTGCAGGATAAATACGGTGCTTCACTATAACTTTGTTGTCACGTATATGCCCAGACTTGAAGAGCAAGGACATCACGTAAGAGTTACAAGGAAAATACATTTATTTGAATTACTTGGTGGCTTATCTGCAACAGCTTCAATCAGTAGAGATAAGAGGAAGATCAAAACAAACTTTATCTTTCTATTTTTGCCACGCAAGGAGAAGGCATGTTCAAGGCTGAGATTACCTCGATCGTTTCTTTCTCTCTGCCAATTAGGATGGGGTCCACCAGTCATGCACACCCAGATTAATTAGCTAGAGTCCAGAATTATTTGCTTACATTTCTTTGTAACCGACTCGCAATAGTTATAGGGATATTTTGTATCCGGCTGCTTAACAGCCAAGTTGGTCGGCTATTATATAAAGCCAAGTGCGTGCATTGTAATATTCAGTTTTTTGAGTTATAAGAAATAGACACGATGTGTGTTTGGGGTTAAAATCCTCGTACCGAGTTTGGGGAAAGCTGTCTAAAAATCACTAAGTTTCTTGAGAAATCTTTTCAAAAACCTCTACTGGCGTGTGAGGTCCTGCGACGTGTAGGAGATTACAAACTGAACCTTTACGGTTCGTCCACGTTATTCCTTCGACTAGAAGGGTTGGCGTGTTGTTGCTGCGGAGTTTGTGATTGTCTTCATAAATCCGCGATTGCTACTTGCTGCGATGGAGGTTTGTGCCGTGAAAGATCGAGCCAACAACGGATCGAATCTCACCACGAGCTTCGCTCCACATCAAAATGGAGTAGCATTTTTTGCAATTTTCAAAATCAAATATATCTATGTGAAAATAGAGTAGCATTTTTTGGCGTCTGGAAAACCGATTTCGCTAAAAATGTTATTTTGGCACTGTAAAAACAATTTAGTGCGCCAGACATAAAGCCTTTGTTGGAGATGCTCTAAGGATGACTCCAACGGGCCGACGCAAACGGACGCGTGTTTGATCCGTTTGCGTCGGCAAAAGGACCCCTGTCCGCCCCTTCCCGGCCACTGCCCCTAACGGGCCGACGCATTGAGTCCGCCCGGACAGGGTTTTTGATCATTCTCGGACATGGTGGCCATGGATCCTGACGCCCTCAACATTGCAACAAAACAAGTAACAAATAAAAACATAACCCTGGCCTCACACGGGCCATGTCTCGAGGTGTACATAAAATATTACAAATATCAGCCATCGGCCATGTTTTTCCGACCATGTTGGCCATAGTTCAACACAAATAAATAGAAGGGACCGAGATTTGATCAAACTCGATCCATGTAGTACCTTTTCTTCTTCTCGTAGTAGGCCTTCTTCCTAGGGGTGCGGCGCGGGCGAGTTTGCGCCCAAAGGTGTCGCCGGCGCGTTGAGATCGAGGGTAGGTACCTCGACCGACTCGCCTGAGGTAGGGGAAACCCGCGACGGCATGGTTCCCGGGAGGAACCCGTACGCAGGCGATGGTGGCGTCGCGGAAGGTCTCGACCTTGGAGGTCGGGCCGTCGAGGCGTTGGAGCTGGCCGCCGCAGTCGCGACCCCGACCGCCGCCGCCGGCGCTACCCTAACCGCGGACGGGGTAATTCCAACGAGGAGGAGGGCAGCGGTCGCGGTCTTGGTCACGAGGTCAGCGGTGTCCTCGCCGCCCCTTGCCTTGTCGGCGGCCTTCTTGGCGGCGTCGAGCAGGTCATGCTTCAGCCTCTTCCTCCGGAGGCCCCGCTTCTGGGTCTCGGCGGCCCTCTGCTCTGCCGTGAGCTCCTTCTTCACTTTCTTTTTAGCTTGGGGTGCGGCAGGTCCAGCAGCGGCGGCCAGCTCTTCGGCCGCGGCGGAGGCGGCCAAGGAGGAGGCTGTGTCGGCGTCGGCCATGGCTAGGGCTGGACTGTGGACTGGGGTTTTGGGAGAGTAGAGGCCGGAGTGTGAATTTTGCCGCGGACCGGAGGAGGACACAAAATCGGTCCGCTCGCGTCGGGGGCCGACGCATCGGTGACTCAAATTTGGGTCAGAAATGCGTTGCGGCGGACAGAAAAACGGACCGCGCTCTATTTGCGCCGCCCCATTGGGCCATGAATTTGGCTCCAACGGACAGCGACGGACCGGCACGGACTCGATGCGTCGGCCGTTGGAGTCATCCTGAACGCAACATGAGACACGACAGGACAGCACGACACGCGCTCCCAGCTCTGAGGAGAGCTCTGAAGGATCGAGGTTCAAACAAGAGAGGGGGCAATTCCGTCATTTCCGAGAAAGAGTAGAGAGCGAGACAATCTTCCTCGCGGACAGCCCGCCCGCTACCATCCCCGACATTCAAATCTCCCCTGCGCCGAAACTTCACGAGCTCGATCTCCCCCAAATCAAATCAAGCTCCGGCTCCCCCAGATCGCGGGATGGCGGGGACGGAGGCGGTGGAGCGGGCGCACGAGCTCTACAGGGGCGGCCGCCACCGGGAGGCGCTCGAGCTCTACACGGCGGCGCTGGCGGCGGCGCGGGGCCCCGCGCAGCGCATCGCCCTGCACAGCAACCGCGCCGCCTGCTACCTCAAGCTCCACCACTTCCACAAGGTCGTCGCTCCTTCTCTCTGCGTGTTCTGTCCGATTACTTTGACTCGTCTTGATCTCATGGTTCTCGGCGCGGTGCGGTGCCTCTGGGGCGCCGGTCTGAGGTGCCGTGTAGGGTAAAAGTGCGATCTTCTTAGCCCTGTGGGTTTGAAGGGTTCTACGAGCTTCGGGTTATTACGAGTGCTAGAATCGCTCTCTGAGATTTCCTTTTCGCGGCTAAAATGTTGACTATGGGGTCATGCTTTTTTTGTGACCAAGATGTAGTACTAATTAACCGTAGCTTGTTTTACGTTGGGGGTGTCTAAATTTAGCTGACCCTCTGTTAACTTTGGTGCTGGGAGTCGCATCAGAGTCCATTTTACTGTCTTACTGAATTTTAGAGAAGCTACCTGGGTGTGGCTTTTCCAAAATTAGCAGCAATACTCCACGAAACAGGCTTTCGCCCCGCTTTATAAATAAAGCCTAACGGCCGAACCGATACAAGGTGATGAGGAACCCCTCTTACAAGGCAGATCAAAGATATAAAACAAAGAAAAAGGAAACCGGACTTGCCACCGAGGACTCCGACGCAGGATCGAGAAGTATCAAGGCTCCACGACGACGCCCCCAACAGGGTGACGACGCAAAGCGCCGCCGCCGTCTAGACCAAGAGGTCAAGGTTTTCACCCGGATCCCTAGCGCGGAGAAGGCACCCACAACAGCGCCCCCAAGAGGGTTACGACACCCGCAGGTGTCGTCGCTGTTGGCGCCGAAGCGCAGAGCTTTCGCCCGGAAGCACCTTTCTACGACGCTAAGTGCGGAGAAGGCACCCACAACAGCGCCCCCAAGAGGGATACGACACCCGCAGGCGTCGTCGCTGTTGGCGCCGAAGCGCAGAGCTTTCGCTCGGAAGCACCATTCTACCACATCGATACCACGAAACGCCAAGAGTCTCGAGCCAGGCCACTAGGACGCGATCTGGGTGCCGCCATTGCCGAAGCGAAGCCAGCACCAGGAGCTCTTCCCGCCAACTCCACGCCACCCACGTGGTCCGAGAAGATGACCATCACCGCTGCCACGTCACTCGCCGCAGAGTCGCACGTGCAGACCACCTTCCAGGGCCGCCGCCCCGGCATCCGCAACCTCCACCCGAGGAGCCAGCAAGTCACAGGGTCCACACAACAAGTTAGTGAGGCCGGCAACGAATCTAGGCCTGCAAGGTCGACATCGACAACCTTTAGGGGGAAATCCAGTCCCCCACCGCCCGAGACGGTTGCCGACCGGACACAGCACCAGTGCCGGTCAGGCCCAGATCCACCTGATCAGGCCTGACCAGCTCCGCCGCCGTGCTGCAGCATCAAGATTGCAAACGTCCTCCTGCAGAGCGACACTGGACAGCACGCACGGCCAGGGCCCGTAAAACCCAGATCGGGCCCGGTGGGCTCAGATCTGGGCCGAGCACCTCCGGCCAAGGCACGTTCCAAGTCAACCCGTCCCCGCCACCGTGCTCCCCTCACCTCCATCGCCGTGCAGCCCCGCCGCCGAGGTCGTCGTCCTCCGCAGAGGCGGCGCCGTGGCCTTGCTGGACGCCCACGGCCGGGGGATGCTGCGCCACCCAGGAGAGCGCCGTTGCCGAAGCCCCGCCGCCACCCGAGCCCGCTCGAACACCGTCGAGTAGCCACGCCACCGCGAGAACGGCCGCGCCGTCGTGCCCCCGGCCAGCACGACGCCCAGGTCGAGCAGCTCGGCCCGCGCCAAGCTCCACCAACGAGGGAGCAGGGGGCGCCTCGCCGCCGCCGGCGCCAGCCGGGCCGCGCCCGATGGCCTCTGCCGACGGCGGCGAGAGGAGGAGGCGCGGGAGAGAGGCCTGAGTGGGAGGGGGCGACGCCGCGCCCGGCCGCCGCGGGGCGGCGCGGACGCGGGAGAGAGGAGGGGGAGAGGAGGGAGGGCGGGGGCGGCGCGGACTGGCCGGCGGCGGCGCGGGCGGCCAGCGGCGGCTAGGGTTGGGGGGAGGAAGGAGTCGCGGGAGAGGATAACTGCCCACACTCAGTCTCTTCAGTTCGGCTTGTACCTTAGCAGCAATACTGACCGTGTGGATAGCAATTTAGCATGATTTTTAACTCTATTTCAGTGTCTGAACGGTAAGCCTCAAGCTGGTGAATGATTTAACTGTATTTAATGATGTGAACCATCTAGCTATTTTAAGAAGCCCCATGCGTATGGCAGACTGGGTTTTGGTATTAAATGGATTACTTCTGTGGTGAAATTTTAGTGTGATGTGAAACATCAAATTTCATTTAGTAATCTAATATCCACATTGATGGTCTACTATGCGCATCAGGAAAAAGTATGCCCGCCCCCTTGTAAGCCTTCTGTAGTGCATCCATGTGTGTAGGGGATGGAAACAGTAGTTGGCTGTTGGTATTTCTCTGGAATAAGTTGACTCCTGACATCATTTATTGTTCTTTTCTCTATGTTATCATCATTGTTACCAACACTGAATTTTCTTCTTTTGTGATAATGGTATAGGCTGCAGAAGAGTGCACATCTGTCCTTGAGTTGGACACCGAGCATGCAGGAGCTCTCATGCTGCGTGCCCAGACTCTTGTCACTCTAAAAGATTACCAGTCGGCTCTATTTGATGTGAACAGGTGATTGAAATTAATCCATCGTCTGAAGTATATCGGAACCTTCATGCGCGGCTGAAGACACAGCTGGTATGCTTTTCTATACTGTAGTCTGCTAACTCACTCTGCGCTAGCTTCTTGCATAAGCTTTACTTGAAACACTGTGTCATTAGATATAAGTATAACTACAAGAATATCTCGTAAGAATTCAAATTAACAACTTAAGGACTAGATCATTGCCAAATTTATAAAAAATAGATCTGCTATTAATACAACTCTTTGGCAGTTGACATCAGTGCGTCCCTTTTAATTAACTGAGTTTTGCTGCCTGTCTTTTTATGTTAATGAAATTTGAAGTCACTAGCCCCGATTCTAGAGTCTGAAGAGGAGTCACTATGTACTGAAGAAGACAGAGAAGATCTGCCTCTAGAAGAAAATAAAAAGAACGGAACTTTGGTCGCTAAGTCAGAGCAACCTTCTACTAAACTGATTCCTGAAAAGAAATCTGCGACCGAACCTCCAAGGGTTGAAGCACCTCCCAGTCTGCCCTCAAAACCCCAGGATTGGCAGATTCCCGGGAAGAAACCTGCGACCGAACCTCCAAGGGTTGTGGCGCTTACCACTTTGCCCTCAAAACCCCAGGGTTTGCAGACTATCGAAAAGCCAAAGGGTCATTCAGGACTTGACTACTCGAAATGGGACAAAGTTGAGGACGATTCAAGTGAAGATGACGATGAAGACGAGATGCCCCAGTATAAATTCAAAGTCAGAACCATTGGTGTGCGTTCTGTTAAGTGAATGTGATTACCAACGAATAAGGTTACTCCGTGGGCTGTGGATAGCCATTCAATAGGGACACTAACTGAGGTTGCACTTGCTCGGAATACTTTGATGAACAAGTGTTTACCGATGGGTGTTTGTTTAACTGGGACTCGACAGAGGATCATAACGGAAGTACCCGCTGCTCTCATCTTGTGAACTGGATCTCAGGTAGTTACCGCAAATTTCAAGTTTGACTAGATTTTGAGGTATGGTTCACATGTTTGCTTGCTAATGTTCACATCTTGATGCAGGTTTGAGTATTTGGAACCTTGGCTGGGAACTCCTCATGTCAAGTTAAAAGGCAGTGGGGGAAAAGAGCACAGCAGGTCGATGCTGTTCAAACCCATGTTAGATTCATGCTAACAATCTTAGTGATGTGTTCATCTTCGTAGAGTCCTGTAGTCTAGTCTGTGTACATACATTGCTTCTTAGACAAAAGGCTTTGCGCCTGACTTTAAATTAATATTAGCCCTGCAGAAGCGAGTTTCGAATGTACATACATTGCTCATCGATGTATATGAAGCTTCATTTGTCACCTCGATTCCGAGGTTTTTTTCATGATTTCAGTCAGCAAAATTTTGTTTATCCAGCCAATAGTGGCTTTATTTTGTTGAGCTGCATTGACATATGTATCCATTCGGCTCCAAGTAATCTGGGAGAATGTGCTTTAGTACTACTGCCAGCAGAATGTCTTCAGTACTTCTTTTTCTTCTGACGTAAGAATGGCTCTCAGTCCGTGACTGTAATTGAAATCAACAGTAGCTTTACATGCAAGAATTTGGCCCAAACTGAACAAATCAAACCTGAGGAACGCTGTGATATGTTTGACCGAATAACAAAAGCACATCAGCCTATAACGCGAATTAGGAGTCCTCTGGCCTTTGCTGATGAAATCCTCGTCAAACTTGATCTAAAATTGCAAAATTTTAACTTATTGCAATCAGTAGCTCTTCACATGCAAAAATTTGGTCGGAACTGAACAAAACAAGCCTGAGGAAGGCCGTGACTGAATAAGGCAAAGTAGTAGCCGTCTGGGCAAAGTAGTTTCATTTACTTCCATACCACCTTATATATTTAACCAAGAAAAAATGCAGGTTTAGGACAAATTTGTGTCAACCATATTGAAAGTTTTTGAGAAAAAGTTTGTATGTGCAGCACTACACACAGCAACCATATCCCTTCCCTGGTGTGAAAACGATTCAGTAGTCCAAGAGAAGAGAAAATGGATATTGTCAGACCAGGCTGAATATGTGTGAGCCTCCAGTTGTGTGCCTCAACTGCTGCATGAGAAAGGAGAGCATAATTTCCTTGCCTTACATCATCTGCACCGGTGCTCCCAATAGAAAGTTAGCTACATTGATTTAAATTTTAGAAAGTTAGCTAAATTGTACAAATCTGTTTCAATTCAAGAATATCACTGAAGTCGCAAAAAAATGCCAAATCCCCTAATGTTTGCAATCTAAACATGTATTTTACTAAATATATTACTGAAGCTCTCATTAAAGGTAGGGATCAAACTCAAAGTTGAATCATCTCTTTCTTGGAAATTACAAGGTAGAGATTACTGACTTTGATTGCAATGCTTGGTGTGATCTTGGTGCTAGTGGTTATGTTATAACAAAATCTCTATATGATATTCTTGAAATTAAACTCATGAATAAATGCCAATTTAACTTGCATCTAGTTGATTTTACTATTAAGAAACCTTTGGGAAGGATTGATGATGTTCTTACAGTTGCCAATTATAATTATGTTCCCGTTGGTTTTTCTTGTTATGGATGTTGAATGCAATGCTTTTTGTCCTACTATACTTGGTAAACCGTTTCTTATAACTGTTGTTGCTATTATTGATATTAAAGAGAGAAACATTAAGTTTCGGTTTCCTTTTAAGAAATGGATGAACACTTCCCAGTAAAAAAGAATGAAAATGTCTTTTGAGTCCATTGTAAGGGATAGCTACTATTTTGATGTTGTTGAAGGTGATAAAGCATGACGTTGCATTGCTCCTAGCTAAAACGCGTTAAAAAGCGTTTATGGGAGGCAATCCATGTTATTTTTTGCTATCGGTTTGCTTTTGTGTTTCTTGAGTCTTTGAGGTTGTTACTTATGTAGCAACTTCATTTGTATTTTTTTGCTTTTATTTGGTGCCAAGAAGTGCCCATAGTGTTTGAAAGATTGCTTATTTACTTGCTGTCCATAAACATAAATGATATCAAATCACCAGAACATGATATTGAGCCAATTATTTTTGTGATGAAAGCTCTGTTTGTCACCTTGCATTTGCTATCTTGAACACTCTGATTAGAGTTACAGAAGTCTTTATTTGAATTTAATCTTTACAACCTGTCCAGTTTTGACGGATTGCAGTTTTTATCTATGTTCGCACTTGTACAAGCATGTTTTGTGATGTATTTTTGACTGAAAGTGTTAGGAGTAGTTATCATACAGTAGCTAATGCTAAAATGAAATTGCAAACTAAGAATATGAAACAACAAGAATAACAATTGCAACAATCTGAACTGATTATTATAATCTTGAACAGTACACAGGAACACGTGATTGCACATCTCTGATAACTATATGCATTGAGTTAGTTAACACTTGAAAGACGATCAAACTCCCATTCTCTAATTAACCTTAAACTGCCAAAGACGTTTTCACTAGAAAACCGTCGTGCTGCGATTGAATATAAGAAAGTAGAAGCCTGTGGAAACCCACCTGCAGATGAATGATACGTCTCCAACGTATCTATAATTTATGATGTTCCATGCTTATATTATACCAATTGCTACATGTTTTATATACACTTTATATCATTTTTATGCATTTTCCGGGACTAACCTATTAACAAGATGCCGAAGTGCCAGTTCCTGTTTTCTGCTGTTTTTTGTTCCAGAAAATCACTTCTGCAAATATTCTCGGAATTGCACGATACAAAAGGCCAAGTCCCTATTTTTCCAGCACCGTCACGGAGTCCGAAGGAGAGACGAAGTGGGGCACCGAGGTGCCCACACCCCGTGCTCGCGCGGGTGGGCCCCAGGCCGCGCCACCAGGGGGTGTGGCCCCCTCGGGCCTCCACCGACGCCGCCCCTTCGCCTATTTATTGCCCCCGACGCGAAAACCCTAAGTACCCGAGTCATATTCCAGAAAGAGTTCCGATGCCGCCGCCATCGTCAACCCTAACTCGGGAGGGTTCTGAAGCTCTTCCCGGCACCCTGCCGGAGAGGGGAATCATCACCGGAGGGCTCTACATCGCCATGCCCGCCTCCGGAGTGATGTGTGAGTAGTTCATACTTGGACTATGCGTCCATAGCAGTAGCTAGATGGTTGTCTTCTCCACTTGTGACATCATGTTTAGATCTTGTGAGCTGCCTATCATGATCAAGATCATCTTATTGTAATGCTACATGTTGTGTTTGCTGGGATCCGATGAATATTGATACTATGTCAAGCTGAATATTGTGTCATCATGTCTATGTCATTTGTGATCTTGCATGCTCTCCGTTACTTGTTGAAACTCTGGCCAAGTGAATGCTTGTGACTCCAAGAGGGGGTATTTATGCATGATAGTTGGGTTCAACCTCTATTTAACCTGGGATTGTGACAGAAAGTTCTAAGGTTGTAGATGTGTTGTTGCCACTAGGGGGAAAACAGCAATGCTTTGTCTTAGGATGAATGTGTTATTTACATTATGCACTTTACTTAATGCAATTGTCTGTTGCTTGCAACTTAATACTGAAAGGGGTGCGGATGCTAACCGGAAGGTGGACTATTTAGGCACAGATGCATGCTGGATAGCGGTATGTGTACTTTGTTGTAATGCCCAAATGAATCTCATAGTCAACACTACACTTGCACATGCATGTTTATGCACTTATCAATATTGTCAATTGCCCAGCTGTAATTTGTTTACCCAGCATGTTAGTTATCTTATTGGAGAGACACCACTAGTGAACTGTGGACCCTGGTCCATTCTTTTACATTTGAAATACAACCTACTGCAATCATTGTTCTCTACTGTTTTCTGCAAGCAAACATCATTTTCCACACCATACGTTTAACCCTTTGTTTTCAGCAAGCCGGTGAGGTTGACACCCTCACTGTCTCGTCGGGGCAAAGTAGTTTGATTGTCTTGTGTGCAGGTTCCACGCCAACTCCGCGGCAGAAAGTTTTCTGGCACCATTGTCAGGGAGCTCAACATCCCATCAACACCCAAGTTTTCTGACGCCGTTGACACCTTCTAGCAATCGTTGATTTCCTACTGGTTTGATAAACCTTGGTTTCATACTGAGGGAAGACTTGCTGCTGTACTCATCAAACCTTACACATGAGGTATCCTGACGAACGTGTACTTCACACGCATCAAGCAAGTTTTCTAGCACCGTTGCCGGGGAAGTCATCATTGCTACAGCAAGGGGAGTCTCTCACTTCCAATCATTTTACTTTGTTATTGTCTTGCTTAGTTTATTTTTATTTAGTTTTGTTTGCTCTCTTTATCAAAAACACAAAAAAATTAGTTACTTGTTATTTTGATATTTCAGCCTGTCAATTTTTTTTGCAAAAATGAGTACTCCTGAGAACACCAAGTTGTGTGACTTCACTAGCATAAACAACAATGATTTCATATGCACTCCTATTGCTCCACCTGCTTCTAAAGCAGACTTTTATGAAATTAAACCTGCTCTGTTAAATCTTGTTATGAAAGAGCAATTTTCTGGTGTTAGTTCTGATGATGCTGCTGCCCATCTTAATAATTTTGTTGAACTTTGTGAGATGCAAAAGTATAAGGATATGGATGGGGATATTATAAAACTGAAATTATTTCCTTTCTCTTTGAGAGGAAGAGCTAAAGAATGGTTGCTATCTTTGCCTAGAAATAGTATTGATTCATGAACGAAATGCAAAGATGCTTTCATAGGGAAATATTATCCTCCTGCTAAGATTATATCCTTGAGAAGTAGCATTATAAATTTTAAACAATTTGATAATGAACATCCAAACCTTTTATGCAGGATTAAAATTTTCTTCAAGGAATTTATTGGATTCGGCCTCTGGAGGTACCTTTATGTCCATCACTTTAGGTGCTGCAACAAAGCTACTTGATGATATGATATCAACTATTCCGAATGGCACACCGAAAGAGCTCCTCAAGGTAAGAAGGTAAATTCTGTTGAAGAAACCTCTTTGAGTGATAAGATTGATGCTATTATGTCTATGCTTGTGAATGGTAGATCTCATGTTGATCCTAATAATGTTCCTTTAGCTTCATTGGTTGCTCAAGAAGAGCATGTTGATGTAAACTTCATTAAAAACAACAACTTCAACAACAATGCTTATAGGAATAATTTTGGTAGCAACAATTATAAGCCTTATCCTTCAAATGGTTATGGCAATTCTTATGGTAATTCCTACAGCAACAATAGAAGTGTGTCCTCTGATCTTGAAGCTATGCTTAAAGAATTTATTAGCACACAAAAAGCTTTCAATAAAACTGTTGAGGAAAAGTTTGAAAAAATTGATGTTCTTGCTTCTAAAGTTGATAGTCTTGCTCATGATGTTGAAATTCTAAAACTGAAAGTTATGCCTAATGAAGTTAAAGATACTAAGTCATTTGCTACAGCAAATGCCATCCAAGTTCGAATTGATAATAATATTAGGATGTTGGCTGAATTGCATGCTAGGTGGGAAAAAGAGGAAGAACTTGAAAAAGAGAATAGTATAGTTAGAGTTTGTACTATCACCACCACTAGTAATGCTAATGTTTCACATGCTAGTAAGCCTCCTACTATATGGTAATGTTATTGGTGTTGGTAATGTCTCTACTACTTCTGCAAAGCGTTTGAAATTGCCTAAAACTGCTGAAACTTTTTCTGATAAAAGTGCTGAAATTTTTCAAACTATTGGAGACAATGGTTCCACCACCATTGACAATAATGATTTTGATTTTGATGATTGTAACATCTCTGAAGTTATTATGTTCTTGCAAAAATTAGCTAGAAGTCCCAATGCTAGCACTATTAATTTGGCTTTTACAAAGCATATTACAAATGCTCTTTTGCAAGCTAGGGAGGAGAAGTTGAAACTTAAAGCTTCTATTCCTAGGAAATTAGAAGATGGTTGGGAACCCATCATTAAGGTAAAGGTGAATGATTTTGATTGCAATGCCTTGTGTGATCTTGGTGCAAGTATTTCGGTTTTGCCCAAGAAGCTTTATGATATTCTTGATTTGCCACCTTTGGAACATTGTTATTTGGATGTTTTTCTCGCTGATAATGCTATGAAGAAACCTTTGGGGCGAGTTAATGATGTTTTTATTAGTAAAAATAACCTTGTCCCCGTTGATTTTATTGTTATGGATATTGAATGCAATGCATCTTGTCCTATTGTTTTGGGAAGACCTTTTCTTCGAACTGTTGGTGCCATCATTGATATGAAAGAAGGTAATATAAGGTACCAATTTCCTCTCAAGAAAGGTATGGAACACTTCCCTAGGAAGAGAATGAAGTTACCTTTTGACTCTATTGTTAGAGCAAGTTATGATGTTGATGCTTCTTCTCTTGATAACACTTGATTTTCACTTTCTGCGCCTAGCTGAAAGGCGTTAAAGAAAAGCGCTTATGGGAGACAACCCATCGTTTTTATTTGCTGTTATTTTTTTTTTCTTTGAGTCAAGGAGTTTTGTTACTTCTGTAGCAACTCCTTTGTATCTTTATTTTATCGCAATGTTGTGCCAAGTAAAGTTCTATATTGAAAGTTGATGCAAGATTTGGATTTCTGCGCAGTGACAGATTTTTAGCTGTCACGGATTTGAGCTTATCTCCCTGTAGAAAATTCAAAAATTCTGAAAAAATCACGCATATTCCTGAGATATGTACGCAACTTTCATTATTTTAGGCCAGATCCATCTGAGCAACTTAAGTGCCTCGAAAAAATTCGTCATTCCAGACTGTTCTGTTTTTGACAGATTCTGCCTTTTGTTTTGCATTCGCTCTTTTACTGTGTTTGTGTGGATTTCTTTGCTCCACAAAGCATTGGTGGCTGTAGCTAATGTCCAGAAGCTTTGGGATTGATTGTATCATTACAGAATATGAGAATTTTTGATTATGCACTAACCCTCTAATGAGAACTGTCTTGAGTTTGGTGTGAAGGAAGTTTTCAAGGATCAAGCGAGAAGGGTGATATTATGTGATCAAGAAGAGTGAAAAGCCTAAGCTTGGGGATGCCCCCGTGGTTCATCCCCATATTCAGAGAGACTCAAGCGTCTAAGCTTGGGGATGCCCAAGGCATCCCCTTCTTCATCAACAAACTTATCAGGTCATCTCTAGTGAAACTATATTTTAATTCTTTCACATCTTATGCGCTTTACTTGGAGCGTCTGTGTGTTTTTTTTTTTGTTTTTGTTTGAATAAATTCGGATCCTAGCAATCCTTGTGTGGGAGAGAGACACGCTCCGCTTTTTCATGTGAATACTCATGTTCTTCACTTATATTTGTTGAGTATTCTTAACTAGCTACTGCAGTGCTTTTAGCTCCTGTTTTTCATGCATCTCTTCGAGCTGTTAGCACTTGTTTATAAATACTCTCTTGCTGCATTATATTATCATTTGGAGAGTTTATGTTTAAATAAATTGATTGGTGTTTGTTTGGAAGAAAGAAAATGCTACATGTAGTAGTTGGTATTGGAAAAGACATATGCATTCTTGTAGATCATTGTCTTGTTTTGATTTGATGCTTTGCAATTGTTTTGAGCTCTCAAGTAGATCATGTTTAAGCTCTTGCATCATGTAGTTAAAGCCTAGTAGTGGAGAACTACCGTAGAGCTTGTTGAGACTTGGGATGCATATTTGTTCTCTCTAAGGTCTAGATATTTTCTGGTAAAATGTTTGAGCAACAAGGAAGACAGTGTAGAGTCTTATAATACTTGCAATATGTTTTTATGTGATTCTTGCTGTACCGGTTTATACTTGTGTTTGCTTCAAACAACCTTGCTAGCCTAAACTCTGTACTGAGAGGGAATGCTTCTCGTGCATCCAAAACTTGAGCCAAAACCCATGCCATTTGTGTCCACCATACCTACCTACTATGTGGTATTTCCTGCCATTCCAAGTAAATATTTCATGTGCTACCTTTAAACTATTCAAAACTTTATTACTCCTTATTTGTGTCAATGTTTTATAGCTCATGAGGAAGTATGTGGTGTTTTATCTTTCAATCTTGTCATTTACTTCTGACAGACTTTCACCAATGGACTAGTGGCATATACATCCGCTTATCCAATAATTTGCAAAAAGAGCTGGCAACGGGGTGCCCAGCCCCAATTAATTACAACTTTCATTAATAATTCTCTTCACATGTTTTGCCCTGATTTATCAGTAAGCAACTTAATTTTGCAATAGACACTCCTCCATGGTATGTGAATGTTGGAAGGCACCCGAGGATTCGGTTAGCCATGGCTTGTGTAAGCAAAAGGTTGGGAGGAGTGTCATCTATAAAGAAACTAAAATACATGTGTAAACAAAAGAGAAGAGGGATGATCTACCTTGCTGGTAGAGATAACGTCCTTCATGGGAGCCGCTCTTGAAAGTCTGGTTGACAAGGGGGTTAGAGTGCCCACTACCATTCGTTGACAACAACAAACACCTCTCAAATACTTATTTTGTGCTCTCTATATGCTTTCGAAAACTTAAAAAGCTCTAGCACATGATTTAATCCCTGCTTCCCTCTGCGAAGGGCCTATCTTTTACTTTATGTTGAGTCAGTTTACCTACTCCTTTCTATCTTAGAAGCAAACACTTGTGTCAACTTTGTGTGCATTGATTCTTACATGTTTACTTATTGCACTTGTTATATTGCTTTATGTTGACAACTATCCATGAGATATACATGTTACAAGTTGAAAGCAATGCTGAAACTTAATCATCCTTTGTGTTGCTTCAATGCCTTTTACTTTGAATCTATTGCTTTATGAGTTACCTCTTATGCAAAACTTTTTGATGCTTGTCTTGAAAGTACTATTCATGAAAAGTTTTTGCTTATATGATTCATTGTTTACTCTTTATCTATTTGTTAGCAAACTATAGATCATTGCTTTGAGTCACTTCATTCATGACATGAGCCTTGCAATATATTGATCAAGATTGTGTGAAAGCATGTCTCCTCAGAAATTATTTGTTGTTATCGTTTTACCTACTCGAGGACGAGTAGAACTAAGCTTGGGGATGCTTGATACGTCTCCAACGTATCCATAATTTCTGCTGTTCCATGCTTATATTATACCATTTGCTACATGTTTTATATACACTTTATATCACTTTTATGCATTTTCTGGGACTAACCTATTAACAAGATGCCACAGTGCCAGTTCCCTGTTTTCTGCTGTTTTTGGTTTCAGAAAGTTACTTCTGGAAATATTCTCGGAATTGCACGAAACAAAAGGCCAGTCCCTATTTTTCCAGCACGTACACGGAGTCCGAAGGAGAGACGAAGGGCCACGAGGTGGCCAAACCCCTGGCGCGCGGTGGGCCCCAGCCGCGCCACCGGGGTTTGGGCCCCTCGGGGGTCCGCCGACATCGCCCCTTCGCCTATTTATTCCCCGAGCGAAAACCCTAAAACACCGAGCCTTTCATCCAGAACATATTCGCTGCCGCCGCCGTCGTCAACCCTAACTCGGGGGGTTCTGAAGCTCTTCCCGGCACCCTGCCGGAGAGGGGAATCATCACCGGAGGGCTCTACATCGCCATGCCCGCCTCCGGAGTGATGCGTGAGTAGTTCATCCTTGGACTATGGGTCCATAGCAGTAGCTAGATGGTTGTCTTCTCCACTTGTGCCATCATGTTTAGATCTTGTGAGCTGCCTATCATGATCAAGATCATCTTATTGTAATGCTACATGTTGTGTTTGCTGGGATCTGACTTATATTGATACCTATGTGGAGCTGAATATTATATTATCATGTCTATGTCATTTGTGATCTTGCATGCTCTCCGTTACTTGTTGAAGCCTTGGCCAGTGAATACTTGTGACTCCAAGAGGGGGTATTTATGCATGATAGTTGGGTTCAACCTCTATTTAACCTGGGATAGTGACAGCAAGTTCTAAGGTTGTAGATGTGTTGTTGCCACTAGGGGTAAAACAGCAATGCTTTATTCAAGGATGAATGTATTGTTTACATTACGCACATTACTTAATGCAATTGTCTGTTGCTTGCAACTTAATACTGGAAGGGGTACGGATGTTAACCGGAAAGTGGACTATTTAGGCATAGATGCATGCTGGATAGCGGTCTATGTACTTTGTCGTAATGCCCAAATGAATCTCATAGTAGACACCACACTCACATGCATGTTATATGCACTTATCAATTGTCAATTGCCCAGCTGTAATTTGTTTACCCAGCATGTTAGTTATCTTATTGGAGAGACACCACTAGTGAACTGTGGACCCCGGTCCATTCTTTTACATCTGAAATACAATCTACTGCAATCATTGTTCTCTACTGTTTTTGCAACAAACATCATTTCCACGATACGTTTAACCCTTTGTTTTCAGCAAGCCGGTGAGTTGACACCCTCACTGTCTCGTCGGGGCAAAGTAGTTTGATTGTCTTGTGTGCAGGTTCCACGCCAACTCCGCGGCAGAAAGTTTTCTGGCACCATTGTCAGGGACTCAACATCCCATCAACACCCAAGTTTTCTGACGCCGTTGACACCTTCTAGCAATCGTTGATTTCCTACTGGTTCGATAAACCTTGGTTTCATACTGAGGGAAGACTTGCTGCTGTACTCATCAAACCTTACACTTGAGGTATCCTGACGAACTTGTAGTTCACACACATCAATGAACACGGCAATTCTAACGTGTGGGTTCGGGCAGAGATGGCCACGCCGATGGTGGCCAGTCCGACCGTGGCCGTGACGCAGTTGGCAACAACCCCACTCGCGGATGGTGGAAAGAAGGCGAGGAGGACAGTGATCCTCATGCATCGTACGCTATGAGGAGTGTTGTTATTTTGTTGTGATTCAAATCCAACTTAAAGATAAAGCCTAACTTCAGACTCTGCTCCACTCGGCCCGGGGGCAGGGGGGCCATTGCCCCCCTGCCCCACTCCACGGGACGAATAGTTACCGAGTTGAATTGTTGTCGACTTAGGACTCCACACTATATGCACCTCCTTTCTTGTCGCTTTCCTCATCGCCAGCATGACAACGGTCATTGCGCAACGGTGGTAAGGCCACTCGTACGGTGCCTGCTGTAGCTATGGTAAGGCAACGTTGTAGCGCACCGACCGCAGAACTATACAATGATGCTGTGTGTCACCGGTTAAGCGATACAACCGAAGGTTACGGGTTTACCAATCCCCGCCAAAACCTTTGGCAGGCGTTGCTCGAAATATCGGCAACGCAACACCCCGATTGATGCCTTAACACAGGCACAACTATCAATGCATAATAGAGAGATCAAGACTTGTGGAACAACTGGCACATCACAGACTCTACGACTCAAAGCATTATAGTTCAACTCTTATAAAAGATAAAGATAGCAAATATTACAACCAGAGGTCACAGACCCAACAGTACATCATGCGGAAGCGAAATAAGTTGTTCTAAATAACAAGATCCAAATTAGGCCTAAGAGGCCTACAGATAAACAAACCCCGCGTCAGCTGTCCCGGGATGTCCCAAGCTGCCACCTGGGAACCCCAGACTACTCGTCGACGTCCACATAGAACCCACCTTCAGTGTCAGTGAAGTCCTCCACTGAAATCAAATAAACAACGTTGAGTTCGACGAACTCTGCAAGATTACTAGAGCTACTAGCTCAATGATTGGATTTCAAAGGTTTTATGGCTGTTTTGCGTAAAGCTGGTTTTCTTTATAAAAGACATCTGGCATCAACTAATCAGAATATTTTCAAAGGGGGTAAGAAGTAAACATCTTTCTTTGATCATCTCCATCAACAACCACCATCAATCACTTCACCTGTCTACTAACACTAGTACAGAACGACACATCGGAAATGGGCCAAAAACCTCATCGGCAACGGAGAAAGGTCCGTGTCCCCGACCCTGTCACTGATGTGAAGAGCTGAATGGCAACGGAGGTGATAAACCGTTTCTGATATCTTTAACATTAGACACGGAGTTTTGCTAATCACCGTTTCTGATAAGGTTACAGAAAACCAAAAAAAAAACACGGTGACGGGCTGTGTCGTCGATGGAGCCCTGCTCCATGCGACTAGACGGCCGCCCGGTCGTCACCGTATTCCTGTACGCACTGCTATACAAAAGTTCATCAGTGCGCGTGGCTGGAGCTATGCTCCTATGTCTTCACGGCCGCCAGATGAACATCTACTGTCTTCATCTTGCTGCGCAAAATGTACTGCTCCTGGTGACGACACCATGTATGGAGCCCCGCTCCTAGGTCTTCACGGCTGCAGCATCGTCACCAAGCATCCACCAAGCCCTTGACACAACGAATATTCTTTGTTAAAAACAGCAAACAAAGCTAATAAACAGAGACAATAAGCAGTAAACAAAGCAAAATGTAGTGGGATAAGTAGCTAACAGAGCAAACGCACCTAAATAAGTAACAGAGCAAATACATAGCTGAACAGAGCTGACTAGCAGAGCAAACCGATCTAAATAATTAAGTAGCTAACAGAGCAAATACATAGCTAAACAGAGCTACAAAACAAAGTAAACCAAGCTAAATAAATATTCTAACAGAGCAAATACATAGCTGAACAGAGCTACAAAACAGAGCAAACCAAGCTAAATAAGTACTCTAACAGAGCAAATACATAGCTGAACATAGCTAACTAACAGAGCAAACCGATCTAAATAATTAAGTAGCTAACAGAGCAAATACATAGCTAAACAGAGCTACCAAACAGAGCAAACCAAGCTAAATAAATACTCTAACAGAGCAAATACATAGCTGAACAGAGTAACTAACAGAGCAAACCAATCTAAACAATTAAGTAGCTAACAGAGCAAATACATAGCTAAACAGAGCTACAAAACAGAGCAAACCAACCTAAATAAATACTCTAACAGAGCAAATACATAACTGAACAGAGCTAACTAACAGAGCAAACCGATCTAAATAATTAAGTAGCTAACAGAGCAAATACATAGCTAAACATAGCTACAAAACAGCGCAAACCAATCTAAATAAATACTCTAACAGAGCAAATACATAGTAAAAAGAGCAGTCATTTACCTTAGGCGAGGCGGGTCGCTTTCCGTCGCGGATTGCGTCCCAGGCGTCGGCGCCGGAGCCACTGCCAGAGGAGACGTCAGAGGAGACCTCATCTTACTCGAACACCGGAGCATCCTCCTCCTCCTCCACCGCCACAGCTGCCGCCGCCGCATCTGGCCCAGGGCCCTGGCCAGGGAGAAGAGAGCGGTGTATGGCCGCCCGGAGCTGCGTCTGGAACAACGCCTCCTCGCGGCTTCTATCGCGTGCTCGGCGCTGGAGATGCGGATAGCTCTCTGCATCGCAGACGCCCGAATGACACCGTCGGTGCGCTCGCGCTCAAAGGCGGCGAGAGAGAGGAGGATACTGACCTCCAGATCCTCGTCCTCATCGTCTGAGGAGGACGAGATCCGGGCGTCGGTGGCCGCCGCCGCCGTGGATCCGGATGGGATTTGATGGCTCCGAATGAACTGGCGACCGCAGTCGCCGGGGATCTCGCCCAGTTGTAGGGGAGATCCGGCTGCGCCTCAGAGGGTGAGAGGAGGAAGATGCTCCATCCTGACTTCCGTCGGCGCCGGAGGGGTTCGCCATCGATGGGTGAAGTAGGAGGAGAGCGTGTGCGGCTAGGGTTAGGAACTGGGGAGAGTGAGACTGTGAGAGTGAGAGTGAGACACACTGGAGTGGAAGATATTAATACCGGCACCGCTTAATGGGCCTTCACATGGGAAACGGAGATAGACCGATCTCCGTTTCTGATGTGGTCATATCGGCAACGGAGGTATTTTTTCCTCCGTTGCCCAGATATGAGCAACAGAGATCTTTTCGCCCTCCGTTACCATTGTGTCGGGCCCATCGACCGACTAGCACGCGCGCGCACTCACGGAAGCGCGCGGAGCTCATTCTTCCGTCGCCTAACGCCTGCCGTTGCCATAGAGGGGTATCCGATGTGTCGTTCTGTACTAGTGTAAGGCACCTCCCCGAATCACCCTCGAGGAAGTCAACCTTTCATTCTTGGTAGCACCTTTAGTACTCAGGTTTTAATCATTCCGTTCAAGTTTTCTATGGTCTCTGAATCCGGCACCAAGTCGTCCATAACCGTGGACACGGCTTTTCGAAAAGATTTAACCCTGCAGGGGTGTACAATGTTTGCCACGTGTACCGTCCGGCCCATTGCCTAATCATTATCTCTCTTCCGTGGAAAGCCGGCTGGGTGGGAGCGGTGTTGACTTCTCCCTCGCTTGAGACTAACCCAGGATCATCAGTGGCGGTAGGGCAGGTTCAGTGCCTCCAACACCCTGCCCCGCGGCCACTCATTTTCCTAACACCACCATCCTCATCTCAGTTCGGGCCACCATCTTCACGCACACGCAAATGGAAGCTCAAACTAGAGGACCCTGGCTAGCCCCGCCCGAGTTATTTAGTCTATGAGGGTTCCTGCTACTGCATAGGCCTCACGCATGGTAGCACGCTCGGTCTTGGCTCGAAGGCGAGAACTCGCACTTAGGCGGCGAGAACGAGACAACCCGCCACATCCCCGTGGCCTCTCATCTCCGCCTTTAAGCAATTTATTTATATGTCCCCACAATTCTCCACCATCATCCGGACATTCCATCAACATTTCCAACAATGAAATATCCACCGGACGACTAAGCATTTAACTAAGCATGGCTAAGCATATACATAGCATAGTTAAGTAACTCAGGCTAACAATACAGTCCTATGGATATTAGGAAGGATATAGGTAATGGCAAAAGGTATCTAATGCAACTAGTAGGATACTCTACCTCAGGCAAAAGACATTTAGAACCGAATGCAATATTATAGTGGAGAAAATATTTGCGGAAACATAGGAGCAGACATGCTCAGAGGGGGGATTACGCTTGCCTTGTTCAGGGGGCTGGTAATACGGGTCGTCAGGGTATTGCGGTGGAACCCTGACTGCTTGATCTATCGATGCATAAAAACACCGGAAATAACACAATCAATAATCACTCATGCATAGCAAGTGCAATGCACAACCACATGATGGCATGACATTTTAAATGCACTGGATTTACTATAACAACATATAGCAATTTAAATGGGGTGCAGATATCATTACTTCAACAAGGCGAAATATAACCCCACGTTTACTTAATGTTTTTCCTAACGTCTAAAAAGTGCAGTACTGCAATCTTGTTCAATGATGCATGCAAATGATGTTAATGGACAGTACATATTTTTATGAGCATCTTGAGGTATTAAACACATTTTTTCGATTAACCAATATTAAGTTATTGAATTTATAAAATCTATTTTAAATCTGCCCTTTTACTAAAGTGCAAGAAAAAGTTAATCCTAGTATTTAGTTCAGCATGGAAATGATGTTAGAATGTGAAGTTTATTCCACTGATCATTTTGATATCTTATTTGTAATTTTTGGATCAACATTTAATAAGTTATGAATTTTATAAAATCCTTTTCTTTTCTGCCATTTTAATCATTTTAAGTAAACAGCAACTAAACTAATTTAGTTGGATGTGTGAGGTATACCAATAGACATGCTTTATTTCACTGAACATTTTGGTATATTACTTGTAATTTTTGGAGTATTATTTAATAAGTTATGGATTTTACACGTTTCCAATTGAATTTAATTCATTTAAAATGATTTATTCTTTTACAGAGACACACGGTGAAACGTTTTTCACCGTGGGCTAGCTAGCCACAGCTGCTGACAGAGGGGGCCCGAGGCCACCCTGGCATCCACGTCGACACACGGCCCCACGGCGACGTCGGCGCGACGCCGCTCGCCGGAGCTGCGACACGGGCTCGCACGGCGGCGATGTTTCCGTGCCTGCGTGCACTCGCGGGTGGGTTCTACAAGCTCTACTCGTGGAGGGCAACGTGATGGTGGCAGCGCCGCTAGCTATATGTCACCGGCGCATCGTCGGCGACGAGCTACCACGGCGGCCGGCGGCGAGCTTCAACGATCTAACGCTACGGATCACGCGCGAACGAAAGGAGGGCACGGGAAGGTTCGCAAGCTCACCCTCGATGCGTGTGTGCGCTCGGTGATGAAGGAGGAGGTCGGAGATGGCGATGAGTTTGGTCGGAGTGCGTCGGCCGGAGAGAAAGAAGAAGGACTCTTGCGCTCGATTCACAGCTCTCCTGCTCGATTCCTTGCACGGAGAGGAAGAGGTGGACGAGGCGGAGACGTCGGCGCACTTCGATCTGCTCTAGGTGGTCTAGAACGGCGGCGAGATGCGACGGCGAGCTCGGCTTGGTTCGGTCATGGAAGGGAGAGAGGAGAGGGAAAATATCTGGGCAGGGAGAGCAGAGGAGCGGGGTGGTGCTCTTCTTAACTCCTCGCAGGGGAGACGAGAGGAGAGGGGTCCGGGCGGCGCGACGCGGGACATCGTGGGGGGCCTCCTTCTCCCGCCGGCAATGGCGCATCCGTGTCGGGCGGGAGGAGAGAGATGACCTATTTTCGAAAAAAAACCTGCGTTTCTTTTCCCCTTTTTCAACTAAGTCCTTTTGCTATTTCTTTTAAAACCAGTATCACTTCAAGGATTTTATTGAAGCACTAAAACATTTTAGAAAAATATGAAATTATTCATGTAGCCTCTCCATATCATGTAGAGGTTCCAGAAAAATTGGTGTGCCAAAATAAAGTGTTTTAAACAACTTTTGTTCATAGGTTTTGAATATGGCATTTTTCTTAACTCCAAATTTATAACCCTTTAGAAATTTTAGAGCAAGTTCAAAATATTATTTTTGAACTCTTGGAACTTCCTAGACAAATATATTAACTTCGAATAATTTTTAGTTGTCAAAAGTTTCTCAAATTTATTTGAATTGAGTTTAGGCCTTTCAGGCAATTTGTTTTTAATTGGTGCCAAACCAATTGTTTTATTGTTTAGCCAATTAATATGGATGCCATGATGCAATGAAACATAGAAAGTGGAAATTTTACTCATATTTTTAAGTTCACAAATTTCGGGCTGTTACAATTCTACCCCCTTACAGGAATCTCGTCCCGAGATTCTTAGAGTAGGAAAGAGGGAAAAGGGCTACGACGGTCTTCAACGATCTTCTCGTGTAGATTGATTCAGCGCATCCTCAAGATCTTCATTGGCTACACTTCAAGGTCATCGCTCAACTACACCATTGGAAAGAAGGAACAACTCTGGAAGGATGGATATTTGTGAAGATACCACGACCAAGTACCTTGTTGGGGGAAATATAACCCGGTATATCCATGGAGAAGAAAGAAGACCCGCCAGGCAGGAGGCCGGGCTTGGTCTGCTTCTAGCATCATGGGCTAGTTTCTGTTATGGGCCGACGCATATGGCGGTAACCCGACCTAGGAAGGAGAAGGTTCTAGAAGACCTGGAGACGAAGCGGTGCGCGTCACGGAGTCCAAGACTTGGAGAGCAAGAAGGCTAGAGGAGATAGAGTAGAACCCGGAGTTCGTTCAGAACCCGGACTTACCATGTAAAGACACCAGGAGACCCGGCATATATAAGGGGCTCCTGGGTCTCAGATTAGGTCAAGTCAGACAGATTGCGGGTCTTGAGTCCATAAGTTTAGAGAGATTGGAGACATAGTTCGAGAAAGGAACAAAAGCTTGTAACCCTAACCGAGATCCGGCTCTGTTGTAGCAGCCGGGTTATCGGCATCGAGATGAATAATAGCATAGCTAGAAGTAGGTCTTTATCTCCAATGGAGAGGCCGAACCAGGGTAAAACCTTTGTCCCCTCCACGCTAAACAATCACCCTGACATTAGCTTCGCCTGGCCCTCAACTCAAAGTTACTCTATGGTAACATATGCCGTGACAACCCCACGACATTTGGCGCCCACCGTGGGGCCTACGGCAAAAAGTGTCATCGTCAAGGGTGCTGCGCTGGAAGGCATGAAGAATCTGGTGGTAGGCCGGATCGTCATCAACATGCAAGGAGAACACATCGTCGACGATTCTGGCTGGAGGCCAGAGGCGGATCTGCTAGAATCAGGTGATGTTATTCCAATTGGTCAAATCAATGTTTTCATTGGCATGATATGTGCAACCGGGTCTGCTAGTAATCAGGAGTATGATTCTGTGTCAGGAGCTGCTACCCTTGTTCAATCTGATGGGGAAGAATCCGTGAGGACAGCGGAGCACATGGACCTGGTGGTCAGACACGTGGAACAGTCGGTAAACCCGGCACGGATCCCGGGTGACGCACCAGGCAGCGAGGATGACACGGAATTGATCTTAGCCCTGTTGGATGGAAGGTATGGATATGACCTGGAAGAAGAGGAAGATCAGTTCGAGTTGGAATCAAACCCGGGTCCGGTTCGCCGGGTTGCGGTTTATACAGCGCCCTCGACGAATCTGGATCTGGTCTTGGGAATAGGAGGTTCAGGAGTAGCACCTCAACCAAACATCAACGAGCAGCAGCTTCAACACCCGGTCCTCGAGTTAAATTCAAGGCCGGTGGACGGCGAGATGGCTTCAGTATCAGAGGAAAGCGAGGGCCGAGCGCGGTACAGAAATACCTTTGGGTTCCTTAACAATCGAGCACCTGGAGAAGTCCCGCCTAACCCGGCATCAGCGCCGGCCATGTTCAACAACGGCCTGGTTTTGGACCAAACAGCATTGACACGGATCATCACACCGGAGAACGCGGCAGCCCGGGCTATGGAGTTGGACACGGCACGTAGAGCTTTGGAGCAGACCCGGCGAAACAACGCTGCACGCGAGCAGCAAATAGCAGCAAGAGCAAGAGAGATCGAGGAAAGAGAAAATCGCTTAAGGCAAAACGAGGAGATGTTACAAGCTCGTCAGAACGATTTAACTGCGCAACATCAAAGGAGGCATCAGAGCCGGCTGGCTCCTGGAGAAAATATCATACAGCTAGCAGTAGTGCTTAGAACCCCAGTGGATCAACCCATTGGTGCGGTCCAAGCAATGCCTGTAGCTAGAACAAGTGCAGAGGGGAATAGAAACATAGCAAGAGCAACTAGAAGGACGTCGGGTTTGCCCGCCGGAGGAGCCGGGGGAAATCCGGGTCACGCCACAGCTACACCCAGATATCACACACCAGAGGGTCACTTTTCAAACCCGGCAGACAATGTTTATGCAGCAACTCTAGCCCTGGATCGTATCCCATTGGGAGATTCACCTGCGGAGTTGGAGGCACGGAGAGCCATTGACATGTTACGCACGGCCGTGGTGCAGCAAGCCCAGTATTCTAAGAACAAGAGTGCATTGCACTCAACACCGTATAACAACAAACACACCCAAAGCAGACACGGGGAGACGCAACCACCGCAGGCCGGGCTAGCAGAGCCGGGTCTGAACAATGTCCAGCAACATCAGCAAAATCAGCAATATCAGCCGGCTCCTGCAGTTTCAGTAGCGCAGCAGATCGTGAATAGGTCAAGGGCAGGACGAGCCGCGAGTGTTAACCCGGCCCCAGTAGTAGTTCCAGTACAGCGAGTTGTTCAACCTGCAGTTTCTGCGAATTCGCCGGGTCATAATCTTCAAGCTAGTGGTTCCGGGTTAGCCGGGCCCAAGTGTTTATCAGAGTCGATCAGATCAGAACCTTTTCCTGAGAAGTTCAAAGAACCAAGCAAGGTAGCAAATTATGAGCCGAGCATGGACCCGGCCAGTTGGTTAAGTAGTTATGAGATGGCTATGTGTATTCGCAATGCAACAGAGAATGTGTGTGCTAAGTACATGTACCTGATGATGAGCGATGGGGCAGCGAAGTTGTGGTTCGAGAACTTGCCTGAGAAATCGATTAATAGTTGATCCGAGCTCAAGACAATCTTCATCAAGCACTTTCTAGGAACATGCAAGCGTTTATTTTCACTGGAGGATCTGGACAGATGTGTGCAGAGGAAAGGTGAGTCAAACCGGCGCTGGATGGGCCGGGTTACAGATATTCTACATGCATCAGATGGGATCGAGCCTAAAGACGCAATATCAACAATGGAGAAAACGTGCAAGTACACACCACTGGTTCAGAAGTTGGGGCGCCTAAAAGAGAGTCACAGGGCCAAACCCGTCTCGATGGCAGAGCTATTGGAGGCTTGTAACAAACATGCAGCAACAGACAAGACACAGGATGATGTTGAAGAGGAAAAGGGCAAATCTGTAGCAAACAATGGTAGGAACAACAATGGTGGTAACAACAGTTCACATAAGAGAGGGCACAATGAGGGTAGTTCAGAGTTCGTGGCCAACACAAATACCGGGTTTTAGAGACCCAGGACAGATGGCGGATACAATAGTGGTAACAGAGGAAACAGTGGTGATTATAATGACAATAGAGGGAATAATGGAGGATACAATAGTTTTAGTGCACCACGTCCCATGAGTACGGAGGAAGCTTTCAGAATGCCATGTCCTCGCCACAGCAGGAACGAAAAGCCGGCAAATCATTCGCTGGCCTAGTGCGCAGATCTTAACAGATGGAAAAATAATGAGATTCAGAGGGCACTACAAGCAGCAAACAGAGGGGGAGGACCGGCCCAGGTGCAAGCCCGGCCGTGGCCCCTCTCACAGGAGCAAATGCAACACCAACAGGTCCGCAAGCCGGGTCAACTTCTCAAAGCCAGGGCGGGTTTAATACTCAGCCTAAGCAGCTTGGTTCGTATCATGTTTATACTTCCAACACTTCTAGAAGGGAGAGGAAGGTAGTGCAAAGGGCTGTGAATGCAGTATCAATGGGAACACCAAGGTACTTGAGATGGTCTGAGCACACGATCACATGGAGTAGAGCGGATCACCCGGATTGCGTGGAGCACCCGGGTTTGCTTGCTTTAGTTGTGGCCCCTCAGGTGGAGGGATATGAGTTGAAAAAGGTCTTAATGGATGGGGAAGTAGCATCAACATCTTATATTGGGAAACTTTCTTGCGTATGCGCCTCAAAAAGACTCAGCTACAGAAAACATCAACAGTTTTTCATGGTATAGTTCCAGGGAAGTCAGCAACTCCAATGGGTAAAATCACACTAGAGGTGGCCTTTGGCGGGTCTCGAGAGAATTACAGGTCTGAGTTTTTGGATTTTGAGGTGGTGGATTTCCATAGTCCTTATCATGCTCTGTTGGGAAGGCCGGCCTATGCCAGGTTTATGGCCCGGCCGTGTTATGTGTATTTACAGCTGAAGATACTGGGTCCCAAGGGGATCATCACCGTACATGGAAACAGACAAATTGCAGCAGAGTGCGATGAGGGAGATGCGGCCATGGCAGAGCATGCATGCACCAAGGAGGAGCTGAAAAACTATAGGGCGAATCTAGACCCGACAGATAATACGGTCCTGAAAAGACCAACCACAGAAGATGATAGAGGCAAGTTCAAGTCAGCTCAGGATACAAAGATGATAGATTTTGTGGAGGGGGACTCTTCCAAGCAGTTCTCCATAGGGTCAAACTTGACTGATAAATAGGAAAGCGTGCTCATCAAGTTCATCCGTGAGAATAGGGATGTTTTTGCATGGACACCTAGTGACATGCCAGGTATTCCTACTGAACTTGCTGAGCACAAATGACATGTTGATCCTAGAGCCCGGCCTGTGAAGAAGGGCATGAGAAAAATGAATGCTGAGAGGAGAAAGGCCATCGGAGAGGAGATAGCCCGGCTTTTGGCAGCCGGCTTTATCATGGAAGTTTTTCACCCAGAATGGTTGGCAAACCCGGTTCTAGTGTTGAAGAAAAATGACGAGTGGAGGATGTGCATAGATTTCACCAGTTTGAACAAGTTTTGTCCAAAGGACCCGTTTACTTTGCCGCGTATCGATCAAATCGTGGATGCAGTGGCTGGGAGCGAGCTCTTGTGTTTTCTGGATGCTTACTCAGGGTATCACCAGATCAAGTTGAATAGAGAGGATTGGGAGAAGACCTCGTTTATCACACCCTTTGGTGCTTTTTGTTACAAGACCATGACTTTTGGGCTAAAAAATGCGGGTGCTACTTATCAAGGTGCATCCAGAAGTGTTTTGCGGATCAGATTGGGCGCAATGTCCATGCTTATGTTGATGATGTTGTGATCAAGTCAGAAAAAGCTGAGTCATTTATCAAGGATCTCACAGAGACATTTGCAAACTTGAGGAAGTACAAGATGATGCTTAATCCAACCAAGTGTGTGTTTGGAGTTCCAGCTGGGAAGTTGCTGGGTTTCATCGTATCAGAGCGTGGAATTGAGGCAAACCCGGACAAAATCCGGGTTATACAAAGTTTGGAAAAGCCAAAGGAGTTGAAGGATGTTCAGAAACTTACAGGTTGTGTGGCAGCCTTGAGCCGGTTTATAGCTCGGCTCGGTGAAAAAGCAATACCGTTGTACAAGCTGTTGAAGAAAACGGAGAATTTTGTGTGGGATCAAGAAGCAGATGATGCATTTGAAGCGTTGAAAGTTCAGTTGTCAAAAGCTCCAGTGCTGGCAGCGCCGGGTCCAAAGGAGCCCATGCTGCTTTACGTTGCTGCCGGGCCTCAGGCAGTGAGTGCCGTGATTGTGGTTGAGCGCAAAGAGGAAGGGAAGGAACATCCGGTACAAAGGCCGGTCTATTACGTTAGTGAAGTGTTATCAGAAACAAAGCAGAGGTATCCCCACTGGCAAAAGCTGGTGTTTGGTGTGTTCATGGCAAGTAGGAAGTTGAAGCCGTATTTTCAAGGGCATCCCATTACAGTGGTGAGCTCGATTCCACTTGCAGACATTGTACGCAATTCTGAAGCTACAGGAAGAGTGGCCAAGTGGGCCATTGAGATGGGAGATTACCATATTAACTATGTGCCTAGAACAGCAATCAAGTCTCAAGCTTTGGTAGAGTTTCTCAATGACTGGACACAGTTGAGTGCACCACAGTTAGTTCCAAAGGTCCAACCATGGGTCATGCATTTTGACGGGTCTAAGCAGGAGCAAGGATCAGGAGCCGGGGTTGTGCTAACTTCCCCAAAAGGCGAAAAGATGAGTTATGTCTTGCAGATACATTTTGATTGTTCCAATAATGTGGCTGAGTACGAGGTTATGTTACATGGTTTGAGGATAGCCCGGGAGATGGGCGTCAAGTACATCAGATGTTATGGAGATTCCGATCTTGTGGCTCAGCAGGTTTCTGGCACTTGGGACAGAAAAGATGCAAAGATGGCAGCTTACAGAAGGGAAGTAGATAAAGTTGTCGGGTTCTTCTCTGGATTCCAAGTGGATCATATAGACCGGCGCAAGAACGATGCAGCAGATGCTTTGTCGAGGCTCGGCTCCAAACGAGAGCCGGTTCCACCCAATACTTTCCTTGATGAGTTGCGAGTTCCTTCAGTCAAACCTGAAAATGAGGAAGATTATGCTTATCTGGATAACCCGGATTCGCAGTTGGTAGCCGCAGTGCATGAGATTCCGAGTGGACAGAGCCATACATTGCTTATCTTACCATAGGGGAATTGCCCCAGCAGGAGATCGTAGCCCGGCAAATTAAGCGGCGGGCCAAGGCCTATGTGGTCATAAATGATGAGCTTTACAAGCGAAGTGTTTCTGGTGTGTTCCAACGGTGTGTTTCACCAGATGAAGGCCGGCAAATTTTGAAGGAAATACATGAAGGAGATTGTGGTCATCATGCTTCTACGAGGTCTTTGGTTGCCAAGGCATTTAGACACGGTTTTTTCTGGCTCACAGCTAATGAAGATGCGGAGCGTTTGGTGAGCAGATGTGATGGATGTCAGAGGTATGCCCGGCAAATTCATGTGCCGGCCCAGGAGTTGCGCACCATACCCTTGACTTGGCCGTTTGCAGTTTGGGGGATGGACATGGTTGGGCCCTTTCAGATGTCATCATGCAAGAAAACTCACCTCTTAGTGGCAGTTGATAAGTTCACGAAGTGGGTCGAGGTGATGCCAGTCACAAATTGTGAGGCAGCTACAGCAGTTGTGTTCTTGAAAAGGATCATTCATCGATTTGGGTATCCACATAGTTATATCACGGACAATGGGACCAACATGTCACTTGGGGAGATGCAGAAATTCTGTGGAAAAAATGGCATCAGGTTAGATGTAGCATCTGCGTATCACCCTCAGGCCAATGGGCAAGTTGAAAGATCCAATCAAGAGGTACTCAAGGGATTAAAGCCAAGACTCCGGGTCCCGTGCATTAGAGCAGCTGGAGCTTGTGTTGAGGAGTTGCCATCAGTAGTATGGGGCATCAACACGACACCAACAGATCTACCAATATGACTCCCTTTTCATGGTGTATGGGGCAGAAGCTGTGTTGCCAAGTGATATTATTCATGACTCGCCACGCGTGGCGGCTTATGTTGAGACTGAAAACGAGAAGAGCCGGCAAGATTCACTGGACCTGTTGGAGGAACATCGAGAGAAAGCACTGGAAAGGTCGGCAATTTATCAGCAGATCTGAGGAGGTATCATGCACGCCGGGTTAGAACTCGCACTTTTCAGGAGGGAGATTTGGTGTTACGATGGACACAGAACAGAGATGGGATGCACAAGTTATCTCCCCCATGGGAGGGACCTTTTGTGGTGAGCAAGAATTTGCACAATGGGTCTTATTATCTGGTGGATGTGAGAGAAAAGTCTGAAACTGTCAATGACAGTACAAGATCCACATTTTCGATGCAAGAGCGTGAGAGGCCATGGAATATTTCCCACTTACGCCCTTACTACACCTAGCAATAGGCCGGGTCTTGATATGTAACACACGATGTAACAGGCAGCAGGTTTCATACACGCTCTTTTCCTTACCAGGGTACCTAAGGGGACTGGAAGGTTTTTAATGAGGCGGCTTGCTGACCTAACCTTTGCTATCAATAAAGTTGAGGTTGAACAGAAAGATTGTGTTTTCTCAGTTTTTCATTTTTTATGTTATGTTTATATTTGTTCATGTTGAGTCTTGAGGGTTCACCATTGAAGTCTCACAATGGTTCACCTCGAGACCCGGAAATATGTTTATGATTAAAGTTTTATGTTCCAGGACTTGGGGGTTAGCTGTTCACAGAAAGAACACCTAACCCAAGTTTCTGGTGATGCACTTCATCAAAAGTCTCATAATTTAGGTCCTGGGGGTTAGCTGTTCACAGAGAGAACATCTAACCCAAGACTCGGGTTATTCAACATGATCAAGTCTCATAATTTAGGTCTTGGGGGTTAGCTGTTCACAGAAAGAACACCCAACCCAAGACCCGGTTTTGTATCTCGGTGAAAAATTATGTGTTGAGGCCTGGGGGTTAGCTGTTCAAAGGGGAACACCTAACCTCAAAACCCGGCCTATAGTTGTTTCTTTGAAAGTTGTTATATAGTTCAAGTCAGATATTTGGGTCAATGGGGTAAATGTGCGTAGGAAGCCATTACTTTCCAGAACATTGACCCGGGTCTGGGGGCTCTTGCTAAAATAGCCTGTAGCTAAAATCTCAAGACCCGGCCTTGATGCCACCAGTTAATTCTTGGTTATCTTACAATTGAGCTCGATGTGACTCGCACTTATATGGCCTGATTGCTCACCTATAAATTCAATCAACCATGATGCCCAAAGGGACTTGGTTCAACCCTGTTTTAGTAGAGAAGTTGCAACAGGAAAATCCATGCGAAAGCCGGCTCATAGTTAAAGAAACCAAAAGGGTCATCTACACCATTCAAAGACTAAAATTAAGACATTCAAAAGTTTCAGATGTACGGCAAAGTTTTACTAGAATTACATAGCAAAGTAGCATACGTGCACAGGCGCACGATCAAAACATGAGGCTCAAAGTATTAAGTTATTACATCATGCCTATCAAGGCCAAATAAACAAGTGTTTGGATAAAAGTTTAAGACTTGGCTTCCTTTGCCGGGTCTTCGGTTGCTGGGATCTCGCTTGACGGCTCTTGAATCTTGGGGGCTTCCTTGTCTGCTGATGAAGGCTCGGCTTCGGTGGATTCTTGGGATTTTCCCATCTCTTGGGCCGGGGTCTTCCAGCAGATCAATGCAAGTCCTTGATTCTTGGGGTCATCATCAGTGATCACAGGCCGGCTTGGTGGAGCCATTGCAGGAGTTCCAGTGCCTGTGACAGTTGATTTCTGACTTGCAGAACGAGCAAGTTGTGGAGGAGTAAGGATAGCAGGAACGGGTTCTGGTGTCTTAATGCGCCGGCTCTTCTTGTCATATCCAGGTTGAAACGTGTCCAAGTTCAGGCCTTCAGCTATAAGTGTGGCAGCATACCGAGTCTCCTTGTTGATAGCAGCAAGATCTTTCCCTCCAAACTCAGTGTTATCCAAGTTAAATTGAGGGAACCCGCCAGCAAGCTTTGCCGGGTCAAGATTTGGGTAGTGCGCTTTGGCCAGAGCCATCACGCGCATTGCACCTTTGCGGCAGCCAGAAAGCTTCCACCGGCCTATCCACTCAGGAATCGTGGATAGGTAGCCCAGAAATTGCTTTAGTTGGCTTGGGGGCTGCTCTAGGCTGCGAGCTGTGGCAATGGCACGCCCGGCTCCATAGTATAGCTGTCTCACCAAGGTTAGAAGGGCTTGCAGTTTCACAACAGGAGTTTCTAAGTTGATGCTGTTGCGAGGACCCGCGGTAAGAAGAGAAAACAGATGTGGTTGAGAAAAAGTGTATGAAGAAATTTACAGACAAATAAAAAAAAAGAGGGAGAAACTTACCCCAGACAGTGGCAACAATATCTGAGAGAAGCTTCTTGAAAGAATTGTAGGTCTTTTCCATGTCAGCTAGCTTCCTCTCAGCTGTTTTGAGCTGGTTCTTCCAGGCCTCCTTGTGTTCTTCTATGTCCTTTTTCAAAGACATGATTTCTTCTCTGGCATCTGTAAGGGAGGTCTGGAGGTCCCGGGTCTCCTTTTGTGATTCAGCTTTGAGCTGGGTCTCGGTTGCCAACTGCTCTTTGAGCTGCTGGATTTCAAGTGATGCTTGGGACACGTTGTGCTGAAAAAAGAAGTTAAGAATGAGTTTGATGATGAAAATATGTGCACAAAATTAGTTAACAAGTCCCAGGTCACAACAAGCATGTAACCCGGCACTTGGGGTCTATCAGGCTTTTAATTTCTTAAAGTACAAGTGGAGTTTGCAGCATTAAAAGTTGAATGGTTGTGAAGTACAAGTCCCAGGTCACAGCAAGCTTGTAACCCGGCCCTTGGGGTCTGGGGAAATTTGAAGTTTTTTCACAAGATTGAGACAAGGAGTTCTAGTTTGTATTCTAAGTTGTTTTTCCTTCAAAGCACCAAGCTTATTAAAACAAGTTCAAATAAGCTTGGAGCTTGGGGGTTAGGGAGTGTGGAGAAAATATGTTACCTCATGGCGCTGCTTGATGGCAGTGACAAGTTCAGCTTCAAGTCCCTTGTGCTGCGAGAGCCGGGAAAAGTACGTGGAGAGAAGGGTCAGCAGTTCCATTTTGTCCAGAGCCAGTGGCTCGGAGTAGAGAATGGGCTCCTTCCCATGGGTACTTGCTTCAGCTTTAACTTCCGGCTCAGGAATTTTGGCCACCACAGTGGATGGACCGTCAACAGTTGTCTTTTTGGTGCGCAAATACTGCACCTCATCATTTGTACCTGAGCCAGACCCGGGAGATTTCTCAGGAGATTTCTCAGGGGACTTGTTAGCTTGTTCTGGACTTGGCTCAACTGTGGTAGAGGGAGGCCCGGCAGGAGTGCCCGGGTTTGCCCTTGCTGGAGAAGTTGGAGGTGTAGTTCTTGTTTCCTCCATGACTTGCTCTGGGGTCTCCTCCATAATGGTATCATGGACAAGAGCCTCTGTAGGAGCAGGCTCGGGCATGACAGCATAGGAGGAAGACCCGACTGCGTCCAGAGGTGTGGCCTTAGCGCTGAATATAAAGAGGAAAAAGAGTCAGTGTGACATATAGTGAACATAAAGAGTTACAGAATCAAAAAGGAAAAATTTGCATACCCAACGTTGATGAGGAAATCATCAGGAAGATTCATGCTTTCACCTGAAAAAGCTGATAAAGATTGGGACTCTGAGATCCGGTAATTACCCACCTTAGGATGAGAAAGGCTGGGTTTCTTTTGTATTGACTTGGTCCAGCGAGACAGGGAACACGAGGGGATACCTGTGTTCAGGGAATCCTCGCTGGCGTTGGACCGGGTCTTGCGGCGTTTGCTTGACTCCGTGTCCTTACTAGCGTCTTTTTCCTGTTGAAGTGCTCGAGGTTGAGAAGTGTTCATCATATAATGAGAAATGCAAGAGTATGGCACCTTCTGTACTGCGGCTCTGGTCCTCTTGTGGGAAGGAGTGGCAGTAGGGCTTGGAGCCGGGTTTTCAGCAGCATCTGGAGCCGGCAAATTTGCGTTAGCCGGCTCAACGGTTTCTGAATGAAAAATAAAGAGTTAAATTGTCAGTGAAACCTGAAGGAGCTTCATTTTCTGCTAAGTGAAGGAAGAGCCGGCCTATGGAGTCAAGCTCACCTTCTTCTTCTTCGGAAGCATCAGAGTCTTCATCAGCTGAAGTGGCGGGAACGTATTCTACTTTCCACCAATTTTCATCCTGTGTGAGGTGAAAAAATGAAACATTTAGACAGATGAAAGAAAAACAAGCAAGTGAATCAGTAAAAAGAGAGTTATTACCGTAGGAGCAGGATGCTTGGCATAGAACGGGGCAAGCCCGGTTTCAGCAATCACAGTCTTCTTTTCGCCAAGAAGGGTTTTGGCGTTCTTTACGATTTGGTCTTCGAGTAGCGTTACCTCCGAGTAACGCATGTCATCAGTGGCTAACCCGGAATACTCACAGATTAACCGGGTCCTAGTGCTGAGAGGCTGGATCATCCAGCCTACAAAGCATTTCACCAGGTCAGTGCCACGGAGGCCATGACCCAGCAGCTTTGACCCGGGTGCGGAGAGGCTCAATCTTCACCCGGTCTTCACTACTGGCATAGCTGTTCATCTTGGCTTTGAAGATCAGGGGCGAGTTACGGAATTCCGGGTAACGAGCCTCATCGGTGTCTGGGGAGGTGTCCTTGCAGTAAAAATAAGTGTTTTGCCACCCCTTGGGGTGGCTGGCCAGCTTGAGGGCCGGGAGATCAGAGGTTTTTACGGCGTTGGATGGAAATCCCGCCGTATGGACCAAGAGCTTTGGTCTTGCTAGAAGGATTGCAGTAGAAGTATTCTAAAAATAATGGTAAACTGGGAGCAATCTGAAGGTAGTCTTCGCAAAGCACTACGAAATTGGTGATATTTAAGATAGAGTTGGGAGAAAGGTCTAAAGGAGTGATACCGTAGTACTTAAGTACTTGGCGAAAGAAAAGAGACCCGGGAGGACGAAAACCCGGGTCACGTGATCTAGGAGACACACGATCTCACCCTTCTGAGGTGAGGGCCGGGTCTCCTCTCCTGGAGCTCGCCACTCTATCTGCGTCTTGGGGGGAAGTTCCCCCGATCCACGAAAGTTTGTATGGTGAGCTCGGAGGCGGTGGAACGCGTCCATCTCACTGGAGCGGCGGCGCCAGACCCGGATGCATCCTGTGGAGCTTTCTTGGCGGCCTTGGGGCCTCCAGCTTTGACTTTTTCCTTCACCATGGTGTTGGGGCGACGGAGGAGATTGATCTAGATTGAAGAAAATCGACCAAAATCAGTGAAAAGCCAGAATAGAAATTACAATTCGCGATGAACTAAATAACAGCAGAGGAGAAAAACTGTGAAGAACAGTGGGGAAAAGTTCTGAAATTGAGGGATTCACAGTGCAGTTTGAACTGAGTTCGTGGAGATTCAGATGTGGATTGAGACATGAATCGATCTGGCAAAAATCAGTAGTGTTACATCTTGAGATGATGTGGGGGCGAGAGCAGCGGAGTTCTTCCTTGATCTCAAGCTTGATCTGGCACGGAAAGGGCGACGGCGGCTCGAGGAGGAAGACGAAGTGGTGAGTGAAAATGGGGAAAGTAACTTTGGGTGCCCTAGAGCTGTATTTATAGGGTGCGGTGGTAAAAGCCCTAAGGGCATTCTGGTAAAAAGTTGGTACGAGGAGGATCTTTGATCACGGAAGGGGATAAACAGATAGAGACAAAAAAGGGATATCAGCAATTGTGATATCTGGATAAAGATTTGGAGAGAGAAAATAGGATCTGTAGTTATGAAGTTGATTGGCGTTTCGTATGCCAGAATGGGCGAGATTTTCGCTAAGTGTTGAAGAGGCAACTGGAAGCCCGGGAATAAAGCCGGGTTATAGAATGGCCGCCAGGATGAGCCGGCCTAGAGACAATAAGGTGAATTAAGATTAACAAGTTATGTATGCTCATATTTCTTATTGTAGGGATTAACTTGAATAGCCCGGATGACAATGCTTGAGCAAAAGACATCAAGAGTACAAGACATCTCAACAATTTACCATCCTGTTATCCAAGCTAATCTGGGGGCTAATGTTGGGGGAAATATAACCCGTATATCCATGGAGAAGAAAGAAGACCCGCCAGGCAAGAGGCCGGGCTTGGTCTGCTTCTAGCATCATGGCCTAGTTTCTGATATGGGCCGGCGCATATGGCGGTAACCCGGCCTAGGAAGGAGAAGGTTCCAGAAGACCCAGAGGCGAAGCGGTGCGCGTCACGGAGTCCAAGACTTGGAGAGCAAGAAGGCTAGAGGAGATAGAGTAGAACCCGGAGTTCGTACAGAACCCGGACTTACCATGTAAAGACACCAGGAGACCCGGCATCTATATAAGGGGCTCCTGGGTCTCAGATTAGGTCAAGTCAGACAGATTGCGGGTCTTGAGTCCATAAGTTTAGAGAGATTGGAGACATAGTTCGAGAAAGGAACAAAAGCCTGTAACCCTAATCGAGATCCGGCTCTGTTGTAGCAGCCGGGTTATCGGCATCGAGATGAATAATAGCATAGCTAGAAGTAGGTCTTTATCTCCAATGGAGAGGCCGAACCAGGGTAAAACCTTTGTCCCCTCCACGCTAAACAATCACCCTGACATTAGCTTCGCCTGGCCCTCAACTCAAAGTTACTCTATGGTAACATATGTTGTGACAACCCCACGACATACCTCCTAGAAGAATCTTAGGGTGAGACTTCAATCACTCTTGAATTGGCAATTAGGAGACGCATGAGGTGACTGGAGATTTCTCAGAGGATCCCAGTTGGTAGACAATTCTTTCTCGAAAGATTGAGAATATGAATTTTGACAAGGACCTGAATTTCTGAAGAATAATGTTAAACAAGATTTCAACAGATGGAGTGGTAACCTCTACTAGATAACTTGAGTAGGACCTTCCTCGCGAAGGTGCATTTCAGATCACAGGAGAAGGGTCAGGAAGACGAACCGAGAGAACTTTAAAACTCCGAGAACGTTAGTATCGGGAAAACTTCTTGATGTTCTAGACATCGAGGACAAGCTTCTTGGCGATCACCAACCATCGTGTTCTGATTGAGATTCAGATCTGGTTAGGTGTAGAGATACCTCAGACTCAGCATGTAGGAATAGGAAGCTTCTGCAAGGGATCCCAACGGATTACTGTTGCTAGAACCCCAAGAGCTGGACTACAATGTCAAACTCCAAAGGAGGAACGAGATTGTGGAACTCACGTATTAGCAACTTGTCAGAAGACAGCTACACCCACTCGAATTACTTGTAACAATACACCATTGAGTCCCTGGTGGGAAACATCAAAGAAGACAATGGAGTTCTTGGACTTCTTATCTTTCTCGAACAATTCAATCAGTGGCTTGGATGCATAGATGAAATTCTCAAGGAATGGAGGTAACAACATACCATTCCAAAAATATTCTGAACATGCAAGATTGACTTGAGATGATTCCGAGGAAACCAGACAACTTACTCAGATCCACTGCAACATCTTTCAGCAATTGCACGTGAACCAGAGAAAGTCACTTCTAACTTCCAGAACACATACCTTGTGACGACACAATGTTAGTTCTAACAAGTTTCCAATGCTAACGCCCACTATCCAATATGAATCTCCTCAAACATGGAAAAAATAAGAAGGTAGTTGTTGGGCTCAACAACAAACTTATCCTGATACTCCAAGACGGTAGACTCATATGTTGCATGAACGGGCATAAGTATTGGTAAGACTAACACATTCAGTAGGTCAGCCTGAGTTTGATTTGACGATAGCCCAATTCAAATCAAAGATTTGTAGGATAGCATATCCACAAAGGAAATACCACCTTTCTTCGATACGTAAAATTAGACATCCCATTGAGAAGGAACTATCTCAGATAGAGCTTTTATCTTTTAACTCTCCAAGTTGTTTAAGCTCAACCGAATAATTCAGGACATCCAGCACGATTTTCTTGGAGAAAGGAGTTGTTCAGAGAACCAGCTTACTCATACGCTCAACCTCACGGTCAGGTGACAACCTGGCGATACTTCTGGAAAGACCTGCAGAATATCATGATCCACCGGTATGTCTGTGAGTTCGAGAGAGAATCATGCCTTACAAGGCAGGACGGTGTGGTCTTGGGAGCTTTGGCACAAACCTAGCTCTTTGACCGAGGAAGTACACCTGAACAAACAGACTTGGTAGCACAGTTAAACTGAACTTCTTGATCGGCTAACCAACCATGCTAAGAAGGACAATGGATGTCCCTGGATTTCCGCCCAGTAAGAACTGTTGAGAATATCCGATAGCCACATCATTGCTGACGTCTTATCATTCTCGAGTAACAAGTTACTTGGAAAGCGGAGAGCAACGAAGTGTAAGAGCATCACTTCATCAAGAAGATCATGATACTTAGCACGATTGCACACACTGTATACCAAGATGTCGTGCTATTCTAAGATGGAACAGAAACAGAGACTAAAATAACCCTCTTATTCTGTGGACTACAAAACTTTGACCTAGCCCGAGAAGTGGACAAGGTACTGGAGTTTGTTTGTCCTAACATCCCGAAGTGGAATGTCTTGACGAACCACAAGAGTAACTTGCATCGGGATACACCAATACATGATAAAAACATGACGGTCAACCGGAAGACACGGATCGGAAAGAAGATCAAGAGTAACAAACATGCTCTGGAGAATCCTAAGATGTTGAAGATGCACCGGTTATTACTCAATTGTGATAACCATGCCCAAAAAGGAGAGATGCAGCAGAGTCACGAACATAGTTGGGAGACTTGCTAGGAGAATCCTGGTCGTAACCCCGATGGTTCCCAGACAGAACCTAAAACAAGGCTAAGGGAGAGCTAAAGTTACATAGCCAGCTGAGGTGTGGTAAATGGTTGAACATTACCTCACTGACCACAGAAAGGACTTGGGTTAAAGGTCAGCTTCATGTGCCGAGAATCGTAAATGGCATAACGATCACATGGGTAACAACCCACACAATTCAACATACCAGAATCACAGCACAATCGGGACCTTTGGTTCAAGACCACGGTTAAAACCCAAAGAAAGGAACACCCGATTAGTTGCAAAACAACCGAAGCACGGAAGAAGGAGAGTGTTGCTAAACAACGGTGTTTACTGTGGATTATGACTCAACACACATCGGAAGCAACCTGACATGTAACACTAAAGGTAGAACCCAACCTCGTGATCCTAAGTTTTGAGGTAACAAATGAGAAGTAAAACTTTTAACTCAAATCGAGGTAAGATGGCTCCAAGATTAGAACGTAACCAGATAAGGAGTAAAAGGAATCCTAAGATGGTTTTCACAACTCATTTTTAGGTTAGAAATAATTTTCACAAACACTAGACTCGACGTTGACCAATAGAAGGGTTTCCTACAGGCAGTCCTGTTTGATACCAACTTGTAGCGCCCCGACCGCAGAACTATATAGTGATGCTGTGTGTCACCGGTTAAGCGATACAACCGGAGGTTACGGGTTTACCAATCCCCGGCCAAAACCTTTGGCAGGCGTTGCTCAAAATATCGGCAACGCAACACCCCGATTGATGCCTTAACACAGGCACAACTATCAATGCATAATAGAGAGATCAAGACTTGTGAAACAACTGGCACATCACAGACTCTACGACTCAAAGCATTATAGTTCAACTCTTATAAAAGAGAAAGAAAGCAAATATTACAACCAGAGGTCACAGACCCAACAGTACATCATGCGGAAGCGAAATAAGTTGTTCTAAACAACAAGATCCAAATTATGGCCTAAGAGGACTACAGATAAACAAACCTCGCGCCAGCTGTCCCGGGATGTCCCAAGCTGCCACCTGGGAACCCCAAACTACTCGTCGACGTCCACATAGAACCCACCTTCAGTGTCGGTGAAGTCCTCCACTGAAATCAAATAAACAACGTTGAGTTCGACGAACTCTGCAAGATTACTAGAGCTACTAGCTCAATGATTGGCTTTCAAAGGTTTTATGGCTGTTTTGCGTAAAGCTGGTTTTCTTTATAAAAGACATCTGGCATCAACTAATCAGAATATTTTCAAAGGGGGTAAGAAGTAAACATCTTTTCTTTTGATCATCTCCATCAACAACCACCATCAATCACTTCACCTGTTGATGACCCACAAGTATAGGGGATCGCAACAGTCTTCGAGGGAAGTAAAACCCAATTTATTGATTCAACACAAGGGGAGCCAAAGAATACTTGTGAGCCTTAACAGCGGAGTTGTCAATTCAGCTGCACCCGTGAATGGTCTTGCTCGACACAGATTATAAGTAGCAACAGTTTTATAGCAGTAGTAGCGGTGAAATAATAGCAGCAGTGAAGTAATGACAGCAGTAGTGATTGCAGTAAACAATAGGATTAAAACACTGTAGGCATAGGGATGGATGAACGGGCGCTGCATGGATAAGATAGTTCATATAATAATAAAGACATAGGCATTGCAGATAATAATGATAAAGCATACAAGTACTAAGTAACCATAGGCATGTGTTCCGTATATAGTCGTACGTGCTCGCAATGAGAAACTTGCACAACATCTTCTGTCCTACCAGTCGGTGGCAGCCGGGCCTCAAGGGAATCTACTGGTAATTAAGGTACTCTTTTAATAAAGTACCGGAGCAAAGCATTAACACGCCGTAAACACATGTGATCCTCACATCGCAGCCATTCCCCTCGGCTGTCCCAATTATTGTCACTTTGGGACCGCGGGTTCCAGACAACGATATGTGTATACAACTTGCAGGTATGATCAATAAACAGTGCATATCATTATGAAGCAATAACATGTTCAGATCTGAAATCATGGCACTCGGGCCCTAGTGACAAGCATTAAGCTCAACAAGTTGCAACAACGTCAATAAGTACTAACAACGGATACTAGGCACCATGCCCTAATGATCTTATAACTTATTACATGAACAATCTCATCCAATTCCTACCATCCCCTCAGCCTACAGCAGGGAATTACTCACACATAGATGGGGGAAACATGGATGGTCGATGGAGAAGCGTCGGTGATGATGATGGCGATGATCTCCTCCAATTCCCCGTCCCGGGGGAGTGCCAGAACGGAGTTTCTGGTCCCCGAAATAGGTTTCGCGATGGCGGTGGCGTACGGTGATGTTTCTGTATGAAGTGGATGACCCCCTCGCGTTTTAGGTCAGAGAGGGTTAAGTAGTCAAAAGGGGGACTCGGGGTGGTGTCCGAGTCACCCTCCTCAGGTGCCGGCGCGGTTGGCTCTTAGGCCGCGCCACCTGGTGGTTTGGGCCACTCGTGGCCCATCTCCGCCTCCCGTTCTGGCTCCGTGAGTCTTCTGGTAAAATAGGAGGTTTGCGATCTTTTCTGGTGTTTTTCCCGAAAGTTGACTTTCTGCACAAAAACAAGACACCCGGGCAATTCTGCTGAAAACAGTGTTAGTCCGCATTAGTTGTATTCAAAACACACAAGTTAGAGGTAAAACAATAGCAAAAGTGTTCGGGAAAGTAGATACGTTTTGGAGGTATCAACTCCCCCAAGCTTAGCTTATTGCTTGTCCTCAAGCAATTCAGTTAACAACTGAGTGCAATAAAAGACTTTCACAAACACATTTGCTTCATATGATGCATATATTCTCACTATATGAATAGATGCTTAGACAATTCAGGATAAGGCAAATGCAAATAATGTCACCCAGTAGGCATGTAAACTATGAAAAGATACCAACATACTAATAGCGACAAACATGAAACATATTAATTCACAAGATTGTAATGCTCATAATAGGATATGATAAGATGGTATCTCGCTTGCCTGATTTTGAACAGCAAAACATAAATGCCCAGGCACCTCTGAAGTTCATGGGAAGACTAGAATCAAAGATATCAAAGATAAAAGCATCAAAGTTATATCACAGTTAACCACATTCTGGGACAAGCACATTACACTAAGAATGACAACTATGCCCTCGAGAAAGTGCTCAAAGAAAGGATGGTGACTCAACAAGAAAGTAAAAGATTGACCCTTCGCAGAGGGAAGCAGGGATTATCATGTGCTAGAGCTTTTCATTTTTAAAACAGAAGCAAAATTGTTTTGGGAAGTGTTTGTTGTTGTCAACGAATGGTAGTGGGCACTCTAACCCCCTTGTCAACCAGACTTTCAAGAGCGGCTCCCATGAAGGACGTTATTTCTACCAGCAAGGTAGATCATCCCTCTTCTCTTTTGTTTACACATGTATTTTAGTTTCATTATGGGTGACACTCCCCCAACCTTTGCTTGCACAAGCCATGGCTAACCGAATTCTCGGGTGCCTTCCAACATTCACATACCATGGAGGAGTGTCTATTTGCAAATTAAGTTGCTTACTGATAAATCAGGGCAAAACATGTGAAGAGAATTATTAATGAAAGTTGTAGTTAATTGGGACTGGGCACCCCATTTGCCAGCTCTTTTTGCAAGTTATTGGATAAGCGGATGTATATGCCACTAGTCCATTGGTTGAAAGTCGGTGACAAGGTTGAAAGATAAAACACCACATACTTCCTCATGAGCTATAAAACATTGACACAAAATGAGAAGTATTTTGAAGGTTTTAAAGGTAGCACATGAAAATTTACTTGAATGGTTTGAAATGCCATGCATAGGTATTTATGGTGGACACTTTGGAATAACTTGGTTTTCATGGTTTTGGAAGCACGAGCAGCATTCCCGCTCAGTACAAGTGGAGGCTAGCAATAGACTGGGAAGCGACAATCAAGAGAGCAATAACCATCATAATCATGCTTGCGACAAAATGAAATTAATTGAGGCATAAAAGTGATACAAGAACTCCGAGTCAAAATAAATCATCAAGGCTTAATTGACTTTTGTTTTTCAGTCATATGCATGCATGAGCATGTGCCAAGTCAATTCGAATGAATTATTCAGAGGAGGATACCACAATGTCATACCCTTTTATGAATAGAACAATGCAAGCAAACATCAACATAACATGCTACCACTATTAATAAATTAGGACCGATCATGAGAGAACAAGAACTACTAAGCATCCACTAAATGACATATACCTCACATGAACCAACTAAGCATGCTCACATGGATGAGTATATGTACAAAAATGAAAACAAATAGAGTCCATACCAGCCTCTCACCCAACTCGAATTGTTGTAGATCATCCTTATTGCTTTTTCACTTGTGTTGCTTCGAATGATATGAATGAAAACCAAGCTCCATTGGAGTCACGGATGGCTGTCCAAATCTGAAAACACTATACAAAACCAAAAAGAAACAACAAATATTTTTGGGTTTTCAAGTTTTTGAAACAAGAGCAAAAAGAAACAAACGATAAAGCGAAATATTTTTGGATATTTGAATATTAAACCAAATTTAAAACTAAGCAAACTAATACTGAAACTTAAAGAAACAAATGAAGAGGAATAACAAAAATATTTTTGGTCTTTTTGTGTTTTGAAACGAGGAAATAAAAAGCAAGAGACAAAAAGAAACAAAGAAAGAAAACTGCAACATGGATATACAAAGTATAGACAAGATATGATATGTAAATGAGTGAGATGTCGATATACCTCCCCCCAAGCTTAGGCTTTTGGCCTAAGTGGAGGCTAATAGTAACGTGGGTAGGAACTCCAAGCCGGCGGATCGTAATGGGCGTGATCAAAATCCGGCTCCGCTGAGGAAGATGAGGCAGAAGGTCCAGCATCCCCAGGATAGGGGTGCGAATAGCCCCCAGTCCCAGAAAACTGAGTGGAGTCCTCGTCCGCCCAGTCTCCATCATCCTCTGTGTGCTGGACATGTTTCCTCAAGTATGCATCGAATTCATCCTCGGTGATTGACCAAACATTCCTGAAACCAAGATCAAACAAACGTGGTGCAGGCAAAGCGACTATTCGCTCAGATTTAACCATTTTCCTTTTCTGAAATTTTTAACACATATCATAAAAATTGATTTTGAAGCATACAAATGAGGGGAACTACTATATGAACTTGCTAGAGGACTAAACATGCATCAAAACTGATTATATCAACATAGAACAAGCATGCATACTCACTTAACAAGTCACCTACAGCAGCAAAATACTCAAGGTATACTTTACTAAACAAAATTCTACTTGGATACATGGAGGAGTCACATACCGGAGAGCAATTGCCCCAAATCTCAGCAGCTGAGATGGGCTGAACAAAGAGATCAAAATCGCGAGGAAGAACAGCAAAACTCGGGTGTGAGAGAGAAAACGAGCTGAGTGATGCAAAGGAAGAAGTGGTAGGTGGGGAACTGTTGGAGGGCCAAGGGGGCCCCACCTCAGTGGCTGGCGCGGCCAAGGGGCAGCCGCGCCACCATGTGGTTTGACCCCATGGTGGGTCCCCTTGGTCAGCACCAGGCACTCCCACGATGCTTTTGAAAAATAGGACCAATGGTATAATTTTTACAGATTTTGAAAACTTTCAATTTGCACGAAATCTGGATATTTAAATTAATAAAACTTGGGCAGAAAAATTATTTTTAAAATTCAAAACAACTAAACTTTTGCAACCTAATTATCACTACAGGAGGTAAAACAAAGTTGAAGAAAGAAATTGTTTAGCTCTTTCATGTATGCAAATACATTTGATAACAAGGTTGATCAAGTCTTGGCACCAAATAAATTTACATGACACAAATGATTTAAACATCATGAAACACTCATGTTACCTTGTATTGTATTGATATGGATCCAATCATAATGTTTTGATATCCTTCTTGATGATATATAGGGCAATCAATACTTCCCACTTTGATAGTTTTAAAATTGGAGATGGTATTGACTCCATAAATCTTGTCAACTTTCTTGGGGAAATAAACAGTATGTTCTTTATCATTAACATTGAAAGTTACTTTTCCTTTATTGCAATCAATAACAGCACCTGCAGTATTTAGAAAAGGTCTTCCAAGAATAATAGACATATTATCATCTTCAGGCATTTCAAGAACAACAAAATCAGTCAAAATTAAACAATTGTTAGCCACTTGAACAGGGACATCCTCACAAATGCCAACAGGAACAGCAGTAGATTTATCAGCCATTTGCAAAGATATATCAGTAGGTATCAATTTATCAAGATAGAGTCTCTTATAAAGAGAAAAAGGCATAACACTAACTCCTGCTCCCAAATCACATAAAGCAGTTCTAACATAATTATTCTTGATGGAGCAAGGGATGGTTGGTATACCTGGATCTCCAAGCTTCTTAGGAACCTTGCCATTGAAAGAATAATTAGCAAGCATAGTAGAAATTTCCTCATTAGGAATTTTCCTCTTGTTAGAAACAATATCTTTCATATACTTTGAGTAAGGAGGCAATTTAATAGCATCAGTCAAAGGAATTTGCAAGAACAAGGGTTTCATCCATTCACAAAATTTATTATAATGTTCTTCTTCCTTTGATTTTAGTTTCTTAGTTGGAAAAGGCATTTGCTTTTGAACCCAAGGTTCCCTTTCATTACCATGTTTCTTAGCAATGAAGTCTTCCTTAGTGTACTTTGTGTTTTTAGTATGCTTTTCAGGTTCCTTTTCACTAACTTCTTTATCAAGAGCATCATTTTTATCCTTATCACTATCAAGTTCATTACCACTTTCAGTTTCAGCATCAGAGATAGATATACTATTAGGATCATTAACAGTTTCAGAGGATTCTACAACATTTTTATGTCTTCTTCTTCTTCTTAGAAGGAGAAACTGGATTTTCAGCTAGTTGAGAATCTTGTTCAATTCTTTTAGGATGTCCCTCAGGATATAAAGGATCCTGAGTATGAGCTCCACTTCTAGTGCTAACATAGACAGGTTTTAATTTTTCTTTAGAAGCATTGGCTAACATGTCTTGTTGCACTTTAGTGAGTTGATCAATTTGAGTTTGAACCATATGGAAATGTTTAATAAGCATCTTAACATCATTGGAGGTTCTCTCCACAATATCATGCAACTTACTAATAGCTTGAGAGTTTTCATGCAAATGATTCTCTACTCTCATATTAAAATTATCTTGCTTAATAACATAATTATCAAATTCATCTAAGCATTGATCAGGTGGTTTAGAGTAGGGAATATCTCCTTCATCGAACCTGTGGAGAGAGTGAACCTCAATTATGGATGGATGAGGAATTGGCTTACACAAATCTTCAATAGGTGGAAGGTTCTTCACATCTTCAGATTTAATACCCTTCTCAATGAGAGTCTTCTTGGCCTCCCTCATTGTTTCATCATTCAATTCAATCATACCTCCCCTCTTCTTTGATATTGGTGTCGGTGTAGGTGTGGGGGTCGGCGCAGGTAGAGTCCAATCATCATAATTCTGGCTGATTTTAGCCAATAATTCTTCAGCTTCTTCAGGGGTTCTTTTCCTGAAAACACAACTAGCACAACTATCCAGATATGCTCTAGATTCAATAGTTAGTCCACTGTAAAATATATCAAGTAGATCATGCTTTTCCAAATCATGTCCAGGCCGAGCTCTGATAAGAGAGCAAAACCTTGTCCATGCCTCTGGAAGTTTCTCTTCATCTTCCTGGTCAAAGTTATAAATTCTCTGCAAAGCATCATGTTGAGCACTAGCAGGGAAATATTTCTGAAAGAAAACATTAAGCAAACCAGTAGGACTAGTAATAGAACCAGGAGACAAGTTGTTATACCAAGCTTTAGCATCATCTTTTAATGAGAAAGGAAAAATCTTAGCAACAAAATAGCTACGCTTCTTAATATCATCAGAAAATAAGCCACTCAAAGTAGAGAGCTCATTCATGTGCTCTACAGCACTTTCACTCTTAGTGCCACAAAAAGGAGTTTTCTCAACAATAGATATATGAGATAAATCAAGAGAAAAATCATAATCCTTATCTTTAATGTTTATAGGAGAAGTGGCAAACTTAGGATCAGGTGACAACTTGTATTTAACAGCATGTTGTGCAAGAAAATTTCTAATATTACTTGCACCAGTAGTAGCATTACATTTATCAATAAAATCATCATCAAGTTCCACATAAGTTTCATCAGGATCATCATCACAAGTATAATCCCTTAACTCAGGTGAATAAACAGGAGTAGTAGGACTTCCATTAGGTGTTCTAGTATTTTCAAGTTGTTTAGACTAGCAATAGCAGCATCTAAAAGTGGACCTAATGAAATACTCTCATCAATCACAGTAGAAGCATCATCAAATTATCAGAGGCAATTTCAGATTCAGCAGTAGTACCAACACGTGAAGATTGTGGTGGTGTAACAAGTTGACTCAATACAGATGGTGAGTCAAGAGCAGCAGAGGTACTAAGTGTCGTACCTTTTCTTGTAGTGGATGGCAATACACGGACCCTCTCATCACGAGCTTTACCCATGATGAATAAATTTCAGCGAGCAATATAGATCACAAGTGAACTCACAAATAAAGCTATGCTCCCCGGCAACGGCGCCAGAAAATAGTCTTGATGACCCACAAGTATAGGGGATCGCAACAGTCTTCGAGGGAAGTAAAACCCAATTTATTGATTCGACACAAGGGGAGCCAAAGAATACTTGAGAGCCTTAACAGCGGAGTTGTCAATTCAGCTGCACCTGTGAATAGTCTTGCTCGACACAGATTATCAGTAGCAACAGTTTTATAGCAGTAGTAGCGGTGAAATAATAGCAGCAGTAAGTAAAGACAGCAGTAGTGATTGCAGTAAACAGTAGGATTAAAACACTGTAGGCATAGGGATGGATGAACGGGCGCTGCATGGATAAGATAGCTCATATAATAATCAAGACATAGGCATTGCAGATAATAATGATAAAGCATCCAAGTACTAAGTAAACATAGGCATGTGTTCCGTATATAGTCGTACGTGCTCGCAATGAGAAACTTGTACAACATCTTCTGTCCTACCAGCCGGTGGCAGCCGGGCCTCAAGGGAATCTACTGGTAATTAAGGTACTCCTTTTAATAAAGTACCGGAGCAAAGCATTAACACGCCGTGAACACATGTGATCCTCACATCGCAGCCATTCCCCTCGGCTGTCCCAATTATTGTCACTTTGGGACCGCGGGTTCCGGACAACAATATGTGTATACAACTTGCAGGTATGATCAATAAACAGTGCATATCATTATGAAACAATAACATGTTCAGATCTGAAATCATGGCACTCGGGCCCTAGTGACAAGCATTAAGCTCAACAAGTTGCAACAACATCAATAAGTACTAACAACGGATACTAGGCACCATGCCCTAATGATCTTATAACTTATTACATGAACAATCTCATCCAATCCCTACCATCCCCCTCAGCCTACAGCAGGGAATTACTCACACATGGATGGGGGAAACATGGATGGTCGATGGAGAAGCGTCGGTGATGATGATGGCGATGATCTCCTCCAATTCCCCGTCCCGGCGGAGTGCCAGAACGGAGTTTCTGGTCCCCGAAATAGGTTTCGCGATGGCGGCGGCGTACGGTGATGTTTCTGGATGAAGTGGACGACCCCCTCGCGTTTTAGGTCAGAAGGGTTAAGTAGTCGAAAGGGGGACTCGGGGTGGTGTCCGAGTCACCCTCCTCAGGTGCGCGCGGTTGGCCCTTGGCCGCGCCACCTGTGGTTTGGGCCACTCGTGGCCCATCTCCGCCTCCCTTCTGGCTCCGTGAGTCTTCTGGTAAAATAGGAGGTTTGCGATCTTTTCTGGTGTTTTTCCCGAAAGTTGACTTTCTGCACAAAAACGAGACACCAGGGCAATTCTGCTGAAAACAGCGTTAGTCCGCATTAGTTGTATTCAAAATACACAAGTTAGAGGTAAAACAATAGCAAAAGTGTTCGAGAAAGTAGATACGTTTTGGACGTATCACCTGTCTACTAAGGCACCTCCCCGAATCACCCTCGAGGAAGTCAACCTTGCATTCTTGGTAGTACCTTTAGTACTCAGGTTTTAATCATTCCGTTCAAGTTTTCTATGGTCTCTGAATCTGGCACCAAGTCGTCCATAACCGTGGACACGGCTTTTCGAAAAGGTTTAACCCCGCAGGTGTGTACAATGTTTGCCACGGGTACCGTCTGGCCCATTGCCTGATCATTAGCTCTCTTCCGTGGAAAGCCGGCTGGGTGGGAGCGGTGTCAACTTCTCCCTCGCTTGAGACTAACCCAGGATCATCAGTGGCGGTAGGGCAGGTTCAGTGCCTCCAACACCCTGCCCCGCGGCCACTCATTTTCCTAACACCACCATCCTCATCTTAGTTCTGGCCACCATCTTCACGCTTACGCAAATGGAAGCTCAAAGTAGAGGACCCTGGCTAGCCCCGCCCGAGTTATTTAGTCTATGAGGGTTCCTGCTACTGCATAGGCCTCACGCATGGTAGCACACTCAGTCTTGGATCGAAGGGGAGAACTCGCACTTAGGCGGAGAGAACGAGACAACCGACCACATCCCCGTGGCCTCTCATCCCCGCCTTTAAGCAATTTATTTATATGTCCCACAATTCTCCACCATCATCCGGACATTCCATCAACAGTTCCAAAAATGAAATATCCACCGGACGACTAAGCATTTAACTAAGCATGGCTAAGCATATACATAGCATAGTTAAGTAACTCAGGCTAACAATACAGTCCTATGGATATTAGGAAGGATACAGGTAATGGCAACAGGTATCTAATGCAACTAGTAGGATACTCTACCTCAGGCAAAAGACATTTAGAACCGAATGCAATATTATAGTGGAGAAAATATTTGCGGAAACATAGGAGCAGACATGCTCAGAGGGGGGATTACGCTTGCCTTGTTCAGGGGGCTGGTAATACGGGTCGTCAGGGTATTGCGGTGGAACCCTGACTGCTTGATCTATCGATGCATAAAAACACCGGAAAGAACACAATCAATAATCACTCATGCATAGCAAGTGCAATGCACAACCAGATGATGGCATGACATTTTAAATGCACTGGATTTACTATAACAACATCTAGCAATTTAAATGGGGTGCAGATATCATTACTTCAACAAGGCGAAATATAACCCCACGTTTACTTAATGTTTTTCCTAACGTCTAAAAAGTGCAGTACTGCAATCTTGTTCAATGATGCGTGCAAATGATGTTAATGGACAGTACATATTTTTATGAGCATCTTGAGGTATTAAACACATTTTTCCGATTAACCAATATTAAGTTATTGAATTTATAAAATCCCTTTTAAATCTGCCCTTTTACTAAAGTGCAAGAAAAAGTTAATCCTAGTATTTAGTTCAGCATGGAAATGATGTTAGAATGTGAAGTTTATTCCACTGATCATTTTGATATCTTTTTTGCAATTTTTGGATCAACATTTAATAAGTTATGAATTTTATAAAATCCTTTTCTTGTTTGCCATTTTAATCATTTTAAGTAAACAACAACTAAACTAATTTAGTTGGATGTGTGAGGTGTACCAATAGACAGGCTTTATTTCACTGAACATTTTGGTATATTACTTGTAATTTTTGGAGTATTATTTAATAAGCTATGGATTTTGCACGTTTCCAATTGAATTTAATTCATTTAAAACGATTTATTCTTTTACAGAGACACACGGTGAAACGTTTTTCACCGTGGGCTGGCTAGCCACAGCCGCTGACAGAGGGGGCCCGAGGCCACGCTGGCATCCACGTCGACACGCGGCCCCACGGTGACGTCGGCGCGACGCCGCTCGCCGGAGTTGCGGCACGGGCTCGCACGGCGGCGATGTTTCCGTGCCTGCGTGCACTCGCGGGTGGGTTCTACAAGCTCTACTCGCGGAGGGCTACGCGATGGTGGCAGCGCCGCTAGCTATAGGTCACCGGCGCATCGTTGATACGTCCATTTTGCATCACTATTTTATATCATAATTTACTGCTATTCATCGATATATTTCATATTTAGAAGTGTTACTTATGTTATTTTACCTATTTTGCATGTTTGATGAATAATGGAGAATTGGACACCGGAGTCAGGATTCTGCTGGAAAAAGCACCGTCGAGATGCACTATTTCTGAAGATCAATAAATCGAAGGAGACATATGGAAGTTCCTATTTTACCAGATGATGGAGGAGGCCAAAAGGGGAGGCTGAGATGGGCCAAGGTGGGCCCTCCTCACCTGGCGCGGGGCCCCCTGCCGCGCCGCCAGGTGGTTTGGGGGCCCTGGCCCACCTCAGTTCCCCCTTCGCGTACTTGACCCCCTCGGAACCCTAACACAGGAGGGCCATCGAAATATTCCGCCGCCTCCACGAGGCGGAAAACACCAGAGAGCGAAAAGCTCCCCTGCAGGAAGAAATCTGCCGGGGGAAATTCCCTCCCGGAGGGGGAAATCGTCGCCATCATCACCGTCATCGAGCTGGACTTCATCGGGATCATCATCATCATCATCTCCACCGCCAACACCATCATCACCGCCGCTGCACCCCGTCTCCGCTATAACATCTAGGGCTGAATCTTGTCTATTTCATAGGGGAAACTCTCCCGGTGTTGATTACTCTTGTTATTGATGCTATTGGGTGAAACCATTGGACTAAGGTTTATGTTCAGATTGTTATTCATCATCATATCACCTCTGATCATGTTCCGTATGATGTCTTGTGAGTAGTTCGTTTAGTTCTTGAGGACATGGGAGAAGTCTTGATGTTAGTAGTGAACTATGTTGAGTAATATTTAATGGTTTGATGCTTAAGTTGTGGTGTTATTCTTCTAGTGGTGTCATGTGAACGTCGACTACATGATACTTCACCTTTATGGGCCTAGGGGAATGCATTGTGTATTCGTTTGCCAATTGTGGGGTTGCCGGAGTGACAGAAACCTGAACACCCGTTGGTATATCGATGCATGAGGGATAGCAGGATCTCAAAGTTTAAGGCTGTGGTTGTATTTGCGGATGCTTGCAAGGGGTATAATCACAAGTATGTATTAGTCCTAGGAAGGGCGGTGCATTAGCATAGGTTCACCCACACAACACTTATCAAAACAATGAAGATTAATCAACTATATGAAGCGAAAGCACTTGACAATATTCCCGTGTGTCCTCAAGAACGTTTGGTCATTATAAGTACAACAACCGGCTTGTCCTTTGCTGTAGAAAGGATTGGGCCACTCGCTGCAACTATTATTACTGCATTTTATTTACTTGTACTTTATTTATCTGTCATATCAAAAACTCCTAAAAACTTGTCTGTGAGCATTTACAGTGAATCCTTCATCAAAACCGCTTGTCAACACCTTCTGCTCCTCGTTGGGTTCGACACTCTTATTTATCGAAAGTACTACGATACACCCCCTATACTTGTGGGTCATCAAGACTATTTTCTGGCGCCGTTGCCGGGGAGTGTAGCGCTATTGGTAAGTGGAATTGGTAAGGGAAACATTTATTGTACGTGCTGTTTTTATTTTTGCCTGCTGCTATATCTCATTATGGAGGGGTCTTCTCTTGAATTCCTATTTGGGAAAACAACTACCACTGCTAAGGTAGTAGAGGAGGCGCCAGATGAGCAGGTAATACCGTTCAAAATTCCTATGAAAATTGTTGAACGTGTCACAAATAACCGCTATGCAGGAGATGGAACTGTCCATCCTGGAGATCATTTGTTATTTCTGCATGAATTGTGCGAGTTATTTAAGTGTGCAGGTATCTCGATGGGAGAAGTTAAGAAGAAATTATTCTCTCTATCACTGTCTGGTAAAGCTGCACATTGGTATAAACTGCTGAAGAATGGGTATTCTCTTGGATGGGAGGAAATTGTACCTCTCTTTTACTCCAAATTCTATCCTCCAAGTGAGATTCATAAGGATCGGAACCTCATATATAACTTCTGGCCCTATGATGGAGAGAGTATCGCTCAAGCGTGGGGGAGATTGAAGGCATTAATGCTCAAATGTCCCATTCATGAGCTTCCTGGTAATATTGTTATTGATAACTTTTATGCAAGACTCTCCTTTCAAGATAAAACTCTATTGGATACCACTTGTGCTGGATCGTTCACTCGTAATAAAGAAGAGTTTAAGTGGGACCTTCTTGATCGGATTCAGGAGAACACTGAAGGATGGGAGAATGACAAAGGTAGGGAGTCAGGTATAAACTATGACTTTGAGTGTGTTAAAAATTTTATGGATACTGATGATTATCGCAAAATTAGCACTACTTATGGTCTTGACTCTCAAATTGTTGCAAACTTTTATAAAGCCTTTGCTTCCTATTTCGGTTTGCCGAAGGAGGGTTTTAAAAATTATCATGAACCATATAAAGATGAATCTGTTTCTCATATATCTAAAGGTGTTGAGGTTAATGTTGCTGATCGCATTATTCCAGAACCTTATATTGAAAAAGTTCCTTTTCCTAATAAGATTAAGGAACATACTATCATAACTGGTGTTGTTAGTAAAAGTAATAAGAAAACTACCAAACCTGATGAGCAAATAACTGTTGAACCTGTTGTAGCATTGGTTAAAGATCTTGTCACTGAAAATTTAGAAGATAGACACATTATCTTTTGTGAGGATGCTTCTAATATTGTCTCACATCCTAAAAGTTCTAGGAAGTCTAGTGTTCCTGTGCTTTCTGTTAGGATAGGTGATCATTGCTATTATGGTTTATGTGATATTGGTGCAAGTTCTAGTGCTATTCCTTATGAGCTTTACAGGGAAATTATGCACGAAATTGCTCCTTGTAAACTTGAAGAGATTGATGTGGTTATTCAGCTTGCTAATAGGGAAACTATCTCTCCAATTGGTATCATTAGAGATGTCGAAGTCCTTTGTGGTAAGACTAAATACCCTGCTGATTTTCTTGTACTTGGGTCGGCTGCCAATGATAGTTGTCCTATTATTTTTGGTAGACCTTTTCTGAATACTTGTGGTGCTGTTATAGATTGTAAGAAAGAGAAAATCTTTACTAAATTTGCTGGTGAATCTTATGAATTCAATTTCTCTAAATTTGCTAAAGCACCTTATGAAACTGAATTGCCTAGTGAGGATTTTGAAATTGCTCAACTTGCATCTATTGTTCTTGCTCCTAACAATGCTTTGCAGCAACATATGGAGAATCATGAAAGTGAGAACTTCAGGGAAGAAAGGAATGAGCTTGATGAAGTATTCCTTCGTCAACCTATGCTCAAACACAATTTACCTGTGGAAGATTTGGGTACCACAATGCCACCCAAGGAGGATCCTGTTTTTGATTTGAAACCTCTGCCTGATAATCTTAAATATGCTTATATTGATGATAAGAAAATATATCCTGTTATTATCAGCTCTAAACTTTCAGGTACAGAGGAGGAAAGGTTATTGGGAGTGTTGAGGAAACACCGCGGAGCTATGGGATATACTCTTGATGACCTGAAGGGAATTTCTCCTACTATATGTCAGCACGCCATCAACATGGAACCTGATGCAAAGCCTGTTGTTGAGCATCAGCGTCGTTTAATACCCAAGATGAAAGAAGTGGTAAGAAATGAGGTATTAAAACTTCTTGAAGCTGGTATTATTTATCCTATTGCTGATAGTAGATGGGTAAGTCCTGTGCATTGTGTTCCTAAGAAAGGAGGAATTACCGTTGTTCCTAATGAAAATGATGAACTAATTCCTCAAAGAGTAGTAGTTGGTTATAGGATGTGCATTGATTTTAGAAAGGTTAACAAAGTAACTAAGAAAGATCATTATCCTTTGCCTTTTATTGATCAAATGCTTGAGAGGTTGTCCAAGAAAACTCACTTTTGTTTCCTTGATGGGTATTCTGGGTTTTCTCAAATTGCTGTGAGAGCGCAAGATCAAGAGAAAACTACTTTTACTTGTCCTTATGGAACTTATGCTTATAGACGTATGCCTTTTGGTTTATGTAATGCTCCTGCTACTTTTCAAAGATGCATGTCTGCTATTTTTCATGGCTTTTGTGAGGAAATTGTGGAAGTCTTCATGGACGATTTCTCCGTCTATGGAACTTCCTTTGATAATTGTTTGCACAACCTTGACAAAGTTTTGCAGAGATGTGAAGAAACTAGCCTTGTTCTTAATTGGGAGAAATGCCACTTTATGGTTAATGAAGGAATTGTTCTTGGACATAAAATTTCTGAAAGAGGTATTGAAGTTGATCGAGCTAAAGTGGAGGCAATTGAAAAGATGCCTTGTCCCAAAGATGTTAAAGGTATTCGTAGTATTCTTGGTCATGCTGGTTTTTATAGGAGGTTTATTAAAGATTTCTCTAAAATTTCCAAGCCTCTTACTAATCTTCTTCAAAAAGATGTACCTTTGTTTTTGATGATGATTGTAAGGAAGCTTTTGAAACTTTGAAAAAGGCTTTAATCACCGCTCCTGTAGTTGAACCACCTGATTGGAATTTACCTTTTGAAATTATGTGTGATGCTAGTGATTATGCTGTAGGCGCTGTTCTTGGGCAGCGAGTAGATAAAAAGTTAAATGTTATTCATTATGCTAGTAAAACTCTTGATTCTGCTCAAAAGAATTATGCCACTACTGAAAAAGAATTTCTAGCTGTAGTTTTTGCTTGTGACAAATTTCGACCCTACATAGTTGATTCGAAAGTCACTATTCATACTGATCATGCTGCAATTAGATACCTTATGGAAAAGAAAGATGCTAAGCCAAGGCTTATTAGATGGGTACTTCTTTTGCAAGAATTTGATTTGCATATCATAGATAGAAAAGGTGCTGAAAATCCTGTTGCTGATAATTTGTCTAGATTGGAAAGCATTCCTTATGATCCTATTCCTGTTAATGATAGCTTTCCAAATGAACAATTGGCTGCAATAAGTGTAAGTTCGCGAGATAGTCCTTGGTATGCTGATTATGCTAACTTTATTGTTTCCAAGTACTTGCCTCCAACCTTTTCAGCTCAGCAAAGAAGGAAATTCTTTTATGACTTGCGGCATTACTTTTGGGATGACCCACACTTATATAAAGAAGGAGTCGATGGTATTATGCGAAGATGTGTTCCTGAATATGAACAACAGGAAATACTGAGGAAATGCCATGGAAGTGCTTATGGAGGGCATCACGCTGGAGATAGAACTGCGCAGAAAGTTCTACAATCAGGTTTTTATTGGCCTACCCTCTTTAAGGATGCAAGAAAGTTTATTTTATCTTGTGATGAATGTCAAAGGGTTGGTAATATCTCTAGACGCAATGAAATGCCTATGAGTTATTCTCTTGTTATTGAACCATTTGATTGTTGGGGATTCGACTTCATGGGTCCTTTTCCTTCTTCACAAGGTAATACTCATATACTTGTTGCTGTTGATTATGTCACTAAATGGGTAGAAGCTATACCTACTAAAAGTGCTGATGGTGAGACCTCTTTAAAAATGCTTCAAGATGTCATTTTTCCTAGGTTTGGTGTACCTAGATATCTTATGACTGATGGAGGTTCTCATTTTATCCATGGTGGTTTTAGAAAGACTCTTGCTAAATATGGTGTTAATCATAGAATTGCTTCAGCCTATCATCCTCAAACTAGTGGACAAGTAGAATTGTCAAATAGGGAGATTAAATCTATCTTGCAAAAGACTGTTAATAAATCTAGAAAAAATTGGGCTAGTAAGTTAAATGATGCTTTATGGGCTTATAGAACTGCTTATAAGAACCCCATGGGCATGTCTCCTTATAAAATGGTTTATGGTAAAGCTTGTCACTTGCCTTTAGAATTAGAACACAAAGCTTATTGGGCAGTGAGAGAACTTAATAGAGATTTTAAACTTGCCGGTGAGAAAAGGTTGTTGCATTTAAGTTCTTTAGATGAATGGAGAAGTGAGGCTTATGAAAATGCTAGACTCTTTAAAGAAAAAGTTAAGAGATGGCATGATAGGAGAATTCTTAAAAGAGAATTTAATGTTGGTGAGAAAGTTCTATTGTATAGGTCTCGTCTCAGATTTTTTGCAGGAAAGTTACTCTCAAAATGGGAAGGACCATTTGTTATTGTGGAGGTGTATCGTTCAGGTGCAATAAAAATTGCTTCATTGAAAGATAACTCTACACAAGTGGTAAATGGTCAAAGACTCAAGCATTATATTTCTGGAGATTCTATTAATGAAGAGGTTGATACAATTAAAGTGGTGACTCCGGAAACTTTCATTGAAGAACATTTTTCTGGGACTGCAGAATTCGATTCGAATAGGTAACAGTTTCGGTAAGAAAAGTTTCGCGAATAACTTTCTAGAAGATATTTTCGTCGTTTTTATTAAATATGGAAAAATAAGAGACCGAACCGGATGGGAGACGGCACCCGTGGTGCCCAAACCATAGGTCGGCGCGGTGGGCCCCCAGCCGCGCCGCCTGGTGGTTTGAGCACCCCGGAGCTCGTCTCCGATCAGGTTTCCTCCTGTACCTTCCTTATGTTGTAAAACTTTTTGCTATATAACTCACCCGAACCCCCGAGGTTCGTATCTCGCCTTTTCATCGTGTTTCGTTTCGAGCTGTTTCTGTCCAGATATTGTTTTCAGATTTAGAAGCGCCATGGTCTCCAACAACAACAACAAGGGCAAGGAGCCTTTGGAAGACGAGACTCAAGACCCCAAGCTGAAGGAGGAAGTCAAGAGCGAAGATGAAGGAGAAGTGGAGGAAGACCCGCGCGAATACCCGCGCGCTACCGTTGCAAGCATCGGAGTGGTGGCAAATCCATTCAAGCAAGGGCGCGGATGAGCACCGGAGGGAAGGTTCCACGACGCTTCTTGGCTCCCAGGACATCTTCCCCAGGCATAATAACCCCTTCCATACTCTTATCCATAAGCATCAAATTGAGAGGATCCCGGAGGCTGATTGCCTAGTGGTTGGAATATAGATCGTTCTAACAATACAGGAAAGAGGGATTCTGCTGCTGAGGAGTGGGGAAACAACTCCAAGAGTTGGGACTCGCAGTCTGACAAGTTTATGAATCGCATCGAACACAACTCTGAGCTGATTCGCGCCCTCACCTACAAGATTGATGAACTGAAGGAGCTGGTTGATAAGCTTATCAACAATCCACCACCACCGAAGGAGTAATTCATCATAAGTATTGGCATCCCCTTGGTTTGTTCCAAGCTTGGGGGAGTGCCGCGGTATCACATCATTATCTTTACCTTTTACTTTTCCATAAAGTCATATCGTGAGTAGGGAAGTTATCTTATATGATGGTTTGCAATGTGGAAGTATCTCTCTTTTAGTTGGTTATCTATGTATCCCTTGGTGTGAGTTGCCGTTATGAAATATTAATGAGAAGTTTTATCATTTACTTTCTGCATACTTTATTTTAGCTTGCAATTCTCTTTCATATTGATAACCTTGTTGTTAGTATAGGGATCACTTTTTAGAGCACCAAGTTAATCTTTTTGGTTTTGGCAAACTTAGCATTGGTCAGTAGTAGACAATACTTTGAGACTTAAGTAGAGAGAGGAGTGCATGCAAATATATTATTCCATGATCTTTCTTTCTTTGTAGCTCATAAGCTTAGTATTCTTAAGTTAAACTATTTGTGCTTCTAAGGAAGATTGCATGATTATTCTTATCACTTGTATAATTGTTTGTATCCCTCAACTCTTATGCTTGCTACATAACCTTGCTAGCCAAAGACCTGTATCGAGAGGGAATGCTTCTCATACATCCAAACCTTGAGCCAAACCATTGCCATTCGAGTCCACCATAACTTCCTACTATATGGTATTTTGCGCCATTCCAAGTAAATACTTCATGTGCTACCTTTAAATTATTCAAAACTTATTACTCCTAGTTTTGTGTCACTGTTTATTAGCTCATGAGGGTTCTGTAGAGTTTCTCTAGCACTTTTGTCAAACAGACTTTCACCAATGGACTAGTGGCATATACACCGCTTATCCAACAATTTGCAAAAAGAGCTGGCAAATGGGGTGCCCAGTCCCAATTAACTACAACTTTCATTAATAATTCTCTTCACATGTTTTGCCCTGATTTATCAGTAAGCAACTTAATTTGCAAATAGACACTCCTCCATGGTATGTGAATGTTGGAAGGCACCCGAGGATTCGGTTAGCCATGGCTTGTGTAAGCAAAAGGTTGGGAGGAGTGTCAACTATAAAGAAACTAAAATACATGTGTAAACAAAAGAGAAGAGGGATGATCTACCTTGCTGGTAGAGATAACGTCCTTCATGGGAGCCGCTCTTGAAAGTCTGGTTGACAAGGGGTTAGTGTTCACTTTACTACGATTCGTTGACAACGACATACATAGCTCAAACAACTATTTTCATACTCTCTATATGCTTTGCAAAACTTAAAAGCTCTAGCACATGATTTAATCCCTGCTTCCCTCTGCGAAGGGCCTATCTTTTACATTATTGTTGAGTCAGTAAACCCATTCCTCTCTATCTCAAGCAAGCATTTGAGTTGTTGAGATCCAATTAGTTATATGTGTTGATACTTCTAATCATATCTCTCATTTCCTTGTTTCGCACAATAGCTTTTATCCGAATGAATATAACTTTGAAAGTTATCAATGACTGTAAGGAGACTGTTATGATTAAGGCATGTAAGTTCTGCTATATAAGCTCTGATATAAAGACTCTTCTCGAAAGATAAGTATGATCTGTTAATTGTTCTCTGACCAAGAGTTTAAGTTTGCCTTCACCAATCATGGTTCTCTTTATGCACTTCATCGTGGTTCCCTTTACTTATTTCAAGTTAGATTATATGAAGGGAAGTTGCTGTCTAGAATGACTTGTGTATCAATGAATGTGATGCTTCTTGTCCGTATTTTATTTATCGACACTTTGCTCCATAAACTTGTGGTCATGTTTACTGAGCTCAGTTTTCGCTTGGGGACAAGCGAGGTCTAAGCTTGGGGGGGTTGATACGTCCATTTTGCATCACTATTTTATATCATAATTTACTGCTATTCATCGATATATTTCATATTTAGAAGTGTTACTTATGTTATTTTACCTATTTTGCATGTTTGATGAATAATGGAGAATTGGACACCGGAGTCAGGATTCTGCTGGAAAAAGCACCGTCGAGATGCACTATTTCTGAAGATCAATAAATCGAAGGAGACATATGGAAGTTCCTATTTTACCAGAAGATGGAGGAGGCCAAAAGGGGAGGCTGAGATGGGCCAAGGTGGGCCCTCCTCACCTGGCGCGGGCCCCCTGCCGCGCCGCCAGGTGGTTTGGGGGCCCTGGCCCACCTCAGCCGTTCCCCCTTCGCGTACTTGACCCCCTCGGAACCCTAACACAGGAGGAGGCCATCGAAATATTCCGCCGCCTCCACGAGGCGGAAAACACCAGAGAGCGAAAAGCTCCCCTGCAGGAAGAAATCTGCCGGGGGAAATTCCCTCCCGGAGGGGGAAATCGTCGCCATCATCACCGTCATCGAGCTGGACTTCATCGGGATCATCATCATCATCATCTCCACCGCCAACACCATCATCACCGCCGCTGCACCCCGTCTCCGCTGTAACATCTAGGGCTGAATCTTGTCTATTTCATAGGGGAAACTCTCCCGGTGTTGATTACTCTTGTTATTGATGCTATTGGGTGAAACCATTGGACTAAGGTTTATGTTCAGATTGTTATTCATCATCATATCACCTCTGATCATGTTCCGTATGATGTCTTGTGAGTAGTTCGTTTAGTTCTTGAGGACATGGGAGAAGTCTTGATGTTAGTAGTGAACTATGTTGAGTAATATTTAATGGTTTGATGCTTAAGTTGTGGTGTTATTCTTCTAGTGGTGTCATGTGAACGTCGACTACATGATACTTCACCTTTATGGGCCTAGGGGAATGCATTGTGTATTCGTTTGCCAATTGTGGGGTTGCCGGAGTGACAGAAACCTGAACACCCGTTGGTATATCGATGCATGAGGGATAGCAGGATCTCAAAGTTTAAGGCTGTGGTTAGTTTATCTTAATTACTTTCTTGTATTTGCGGATGCTTGCAAGGGGTATAATCACAAGTATGTATTAGTCCTAGGAAGGGCGGTGCATTAGCATAGGTTCACCCACACAACACTTATCAAAACAATGAAGATTAATCAACTATATGAAGCGAAAGCACTTGACAATATTCCCGTGTGTCCTCAAGAACGTTTGGTCATTATAAGTACAACAACCGGCTTGTCCTTTGCTGTAGAAAGGATTGGGCCACTCGCTGCAACTATTATTACTGCATTTTATTTACTTGTACTTTATTTATCTGTCATATCAAAAACTCCTAAAAACTTGTCTGTGAGCATTTACAGTGAATCCTTCATCAAAACCGCTTGTCAACACCTTCTGCTCCTCGTTGGGTTCGACACTCTTATTTATCGAAAGTACTACGATACACCCCCTATACTTGTGGGTCATCAATCGTCGCGACGAGCTACTGCGGCGGCCGCGGCGAGCTTCAACGATCTAACGCTACGGATCACGCGCGAACGAAAGGAGGGCACGGGAAGGTTCGCAAGCTCACCCTCAATGCGTGTGTGCGCTCGGTGATGACGGAGGAGGTCGGAGATGGCGGCGAGTTTGCTCGGAGTGCGTCGGCCGGAGAGGAAGAAGAAGGACTCTTGCGCTCGATTCACAGCTCTCCTGCTCGATTCCTGCACGAGAGGAAGAGGTGGACGAGGCGGAGACGTCGGCGCACTTCGATCTGCTCTGGGTGGTCTAGAACGGCGGCGAGACGCGACGGCGAGCTCGGCTTGGTTCGGTCATGGAAGGGAGAGAGGAGAGGGAAAATATCTGGGCAGGGAGAGCAGAGGAGCGGGGTGGTGCTCTTCTTAACTCCTCGTAGGGGAGAGGAGAGGAGGGGGTCCGGGCGGTGCGACGTGGGACATCGTGGGGGGCCTCCTTCTCCCGCCGGCAATGGCGCATCCGTATCGGTCGGGAGGAGAGAGATGACCTATTTTCGAAAAAAATAACCCTGCGTTTCTTTTCCCCTTTTTCAACTAAGTCCTTTTGCTGTTTCTTTTAAAACCAGTATCACTTCAAGGATTTTATTGAAGCACTAAAACATTTTAGAAAAATATGAAATTATTCATGTAGCCTCTCCATATCATGTAGAGGTTCCACAAAAATGGTGTGCCAAAATAAAATGTTTTGAACAACTTTTGTTCATAGGTTTTGAATATGGCATTTTTCTTAACTCCAAATTTATAATCCTTTAGAAATTTTAGAGCAAGTTCAAAATATTATTTTTGAACTCTTGGAACTTCCTTGACAAATATATTAACTTCGAATAATTTTTAGTTGTCAAAAGTTTCTCAAATTTATTTGAATTGAGTTTAGGCCTTTCAGGCAATTTGTTTTTAATTGGTGCCAGACCAATTGTTTTATTGTTTAGCCAATTAATATGGATGCCATGATGCAATGAAACATAGAAAGTGGAAATTTTACTCACATTTTTAAGTCCACAAATTTCGGGCTGTTACAAGCGCATAGCGGCAGCTACCACAATTCGAACTCTCTGGACTCAGCAACTGTTTCGCGAATTAGAGACACTTTACCGGAGAGGTTTTTCCAATGGCGCAACGGTGAATAAAAAATATTACGGGCGTGCCAGTATACATAAGTATGCAAAATAAATAAATGAGACACACAACATTAGGGAACTATGAATTTCATTCATATTCCTTTACAAAATTACAATGATTGGTCCCCACGTGAGTACATCATATCTCGCCTGCGACTGTATAGCTACAGCTTCCAGAGCCTCGTAACTACGTCCACTAGACGAATCCGGTGGAAAACCTCTGATTAATCTGCACTGATGGTCGTCATCTTTAAGTCTGTAAAATTCGACATCCAAATGTGCATAAATAATGTAAAATAAAGTGGCAATTTGCCAAACCCTCGTCGTCAATGGTGTATATTACCATTTACCGGCCTCGTCGGTCGCGGAATTCAATATGAAGTCTATGAAGAAAGTGTTCGGCCTTGTCGGTGGCCAACAATAGTGTCCAGCCTCGTCGGTCAGGTATAATATATGTCACAGAGTGTGATAGACTTCGTTGCAAATTTTTGGCGCCATGCCTGATCGAACTTGTGGTGGCAATAAACTTGTCGATAAGCAACACATGCACATGTGAAAGCCTAGTTTTAAGGCAAACAACAAAACCACGATGAAGGCTTTTCGACAACCTTTTCATCGGCTCAGTACAAACTATTAGCAGTAATGTTTTCATCTATGTGAGATTACCATGTTAGTATAACAAACACTTGGGCACTCTTGACGGGCACTAATCCACACATGTTTCACGAGAAAAATGTAGACTGCGCATCTAGGTTCAGGTTATAGACTAGTCATGGATATGCTCGCATATTTATTTCATGTACTAATTGATGGTATCTTTTGGTTGTAAGTGACATGTACATCAACAACTAGCAACAATTAGCCGCGCGTGGTGACTTCGTCAATTAAAATCTGCTTTCATAAAAGTAGAGTATGTGCCATTTCTACCAACCATCTGTGGCTGCGAGCGTGCGACTGCAAGAATGTGCCACTTTTTTTTAACCACTAATAGAAGGGCAAAAGTGCTGAAACGAACTGCGGTAGGTTTTTTTATTTTGTGACACTTAAAAAAAACTAAGAAAAAAAAACCTCTCCGGTAAATTGTCATATTTAACATTACACTTTTTCAATAAAGGATTAGTAGAAAATTAAGAAGAAAAATGGAAGAAATGAAGCCAAACGACAGAGCAAGCATGGAAAATGAGTTGGAGCCTCAGCAGTATACAGCTACCAATCCCCATCACATTCCAAAAACAAATAAAAATTCAGAAGGAAAAACACATCATTAGAAAATTTCCATTCTTGTCCTTCCCCGGCGCCGGCGACGACCGCCGCCAGCCCACCCGGAGAGCTGACGTGCCTGTCTGTCCCAGGCGGCGGCCTGCGGCGATGGCGAGGCACGACGCCTCGGGGGCAGCGACGGGCGTGGACTTCCACCTGCCGGACGAGATCCTGGCCGTGATCCCCACCGACCCGTACGAGCAGCTGGACGTCGCGCGCAAGATCACCTCCATGGCCATCTCCTCCCGCGTCTCCCGCCTCGAGGCCGGCGTCGCGCGACTCCACCGGGACCTCGCCGACCGCGACCGCTCCGAGGCCGACCTCCGTGCCTGCCTCGCCGACTCCGACGCGCGCCTCCTCGCCGCCCTCGAGGACAACGTGCGTTCCCCGCGTTCGTGTCACCGAGACGTCTGTGCCCGTGAAATTGAAGATTTGTACTTATCTGGTAGTGTTTGCAGGTGAAGCTGGTGAAGGAGAGGGACACGCTCGCCGTGACGGCCAAGAAGCTGTCCAGGAACTTGGCAAAGGTGCCATTTTTGTATATCTTTGAGCCCTGATCTTAGTGCATTCCTGTACTTCACATTACAATGTTTGGGTTTAGGGTGGATTATTGCTGGACCCTGTTAATTTTGATTACAAATGTGGACTTTAGTCTCTGTTCAGTAGAGATTTAGACTAAAGCTGTGGCATGCTAGTGGCATTTGCTTGTTCATGGTAATGATATGGCTTTCAGTGCTCATGTTGTAGAAATTGGCGGAGGTGGGCTATGAAACTTGTCTTCACACCGCTCAGTGCATTATCACAAATTTCTTTATTTTAGTGTCACCTTGATCGAAAGTTGCCCTCTTGATTGAATCACCAAAGTTGCATAATGGATTTTTCACAGCTTCAACCAGAAGGCGCAGTGTAGGCTGGACTGTGAAATCCTGATTGCAATTCTTGTTACTTCTGTCAATTTCAGTGTTACAAAAAAATCGGTGTGGTTTTACCTATATAGGGGCCTGCAAATAGAGGCCATGCTTTCCTCCAAGCGAGATAGTGGTGTCACTGACAGACTAACTTGATTTTCTTGTGTTCATAGTGAAGCTGTGTAGGTAGATAGTTTTGACATGATATCGTAGAAGATCAAATTGCTAAGCAGGTTTGTGGGGAGCAATTAGAAATAATTACGATAGGATCGCTGGATAACAACTGCTGTGCTGTCAGTTACACAAATCTGTATTTTGATTCTTCACTGTGGTGTGGAAGTGGAAGCTAGGGTTGTTCTGCTGTGAGGTTATCTTTTGCATAATACTCTTTCATAACTATTTATTTATATGCTCTCGGTTTTATGGATCAAATTGTTTAGTATGAGCCTACATGGGTACGCTATCAGCTCAGACTGTTCAAGAATGGACATCAATATGATTTTTTTAGTTTCGTTATTAAGAAATTACTCAATGTCTTTTTTTCGTTGCAGTTGGAGGCATTTAAGAAGCAGCTGATGAAATCACTTAGTGAAGATAATTTATTAGTGAGTCTTATTGATCAAAATCTTCTCTATTCGAAGATTGCTAATTTCTATTGTGTGGGTCTTCTGTAGTAACAAATAACATTACCTGCATAACTTCACAGCAATTGTCAGAGACAGGCGAAGATCGCGATGTAGATGCAGAAAATAATTGGAGTGGTCGAATTCCTTCTGGGAAAGGTGGTGGTCGACCTCAGAATTTTCAAAGCCACTTCTTTTGAGCCAGAGTTGTGTCTTTTCCTTGATTCCAGTTTTATGTTTCACTTTACAGATGAAGTTTCAAGCAGCCGTGCCTCTTCAAATACTTCCAGCAGATCCACAGTCACAGAATCATCCCAAGGTGGGATTAGTTAACTCTTAATTTAAATCATAACACATCACATGTTATCACTCGGCCATCGCTTACTATGGAAGCATTCACAGGGTACCAGTTCTCAATCACACCATATGTAGCCCCAAATATAACTCCTGGTTCAGCACCAATTATTTCATCCTCGGGTGGTTCCCCACTTGCATATTCAACTGGCCCACCCACTCCGAAGTTCTATTCTGGTCCAACATCACCTACAAGATCTCGGACTGAAGGCCAATCAGCATTTTCATCATGGAATGGATCAATTCATCAGTATTCAGCACCTGTCTCTCCTCCTGAACGCCGCTCATTCACAGGTTCTACACAGTGAATCATGAACGGGTCTAGTATTTATTTGAGATAGCCTTGAACGTGTTTGTGATTTCTTATCTGTCCAGGGCGACCTCGTATAGATGGAAAGGAGTTCTTCCGACAAGCGCGGTTAGTTACTATGATGTTTACTATATTCAGCAAATTTATAGTTTGTTCATCTCATAACACTTGTGGCCATAAAATACCAGGACTCGACTTTCTTATGAGCAATTTGGAGCATTCTTGGCAAACATCAAGGAATTCAATGCACATAAACAATCGCGAGAGGTAGTGTTGTTTACCAATATTTACTCAGTTCATTAATCTCCACAAAATAGGTAATGTGATGTTTTATACTTGATCCATTTGTACAGGACACACTGTCAAAAGCAGAGGAAATTTTTGGAACAGAGCACAAAGACTTATACGTTTCTTTTCAGAGCATGCTTAATCGCAATCCATCATGAACATGTCAAAGGCTGTTGTGTTTCTCCCTTGAACAGGCTGGTTTATTTCGTTGTTTGTCCTCTATAGACTAAATGAACATATCCTTCTGGTAGGCTAATCATGCCTTTACCATGTCATATCTTCCCAAGAGAGCAATGTATGGTAGTGAACAGATACTGTTCTCTCATTGGTCACAAGATCATATTGTGGGAGACTTGTGGATATGCCACCGTAATTTGAGAGCGGTTAATCTCAATTACATGATGTAAATGGATATGCTTATGCATTCCAACAAGGAATAGTTGAGACTCTTTTTTGGTCTGTGTAATTGAGTTGTAATATTGTTTTTGTTTTGTAGCATTCATTCCATATCTTCCTGCTTGTACACTCTCAGTTGCAGATATCTCGAGGCTTGTGTCTTGCATTGTAGAAAGCTATATGAAACTCTTATTTATTGCATTTGTGCAAACTGTCAATCATTATTTTGTTGGTTGATTAACATGATTTTGAGTTCGTTGGAATGGCAAAAAAAAGCCCTATCTGAAGCCATGCACTCTACCATCAGGTCTGTAAATGAATTCAGAGTCTCTCCCCTGTGTAATAGGCCCTGAGCCCCTGACCTGACGCTACGACCAGAGTCAGCGGCTTGCTCTGACTTGTGAGGAGGCAAACGCTTCTAGAAACTTCATTTTGTCTAGGCCAGTAAATTCATTTGAATATTTTTGTGCAACAGAAGTCAAAGAAGTAAGAGAAAAATTGTGCATGAAACATTGTGAGGTTTCGCAAATGAAACATTGCGAGGTTACTAGTGAAGAAAGTAGATCACCGCTTCTGCTGCAATTATTGCTTGCTATAGTTTCCATCGGAGGCGCCACTTCAAGAAACAGGGCGGCCGCGTCCCGACGTCTGTGGTTGCCACACACGGCATGAACTGTCTCTTTTTTTTTTTGATTTATCATACTTGTATTCATACGTAGAGGAAAGCAGTACAAGGCCAGATACAAGCAAAGAAAAAAACAAGGAGAATACAGAGGGCAGCACAGCTGCAACACGCCGTCTTCAACCACGAAGAACTCCAGCACGGTCGACCTCCATCGCCGGGGACGACAGAGAAAGAAGCCGCCCAGAGCTCGCACCCATGGAGCAGAAGAACTCCTTGCCCGAAGGCGTTGATGAGCCGCATCAACCACCAGCTCCGACGAGCTGGATCTGAAGACGCAAATAAAATGTGGTATTAATTTTTTTAAGCAAATACGTATGCAGATTGGATGTTACTTGGATACAGATGTCAATCAAATGGTTTCTCAATTCAGAAAGGAAATGGATCTAACAAAATAACATACCGATGTCTATAGAACGATAGAGATAAATATATAACAGAGTACACAATAGTTTCAAGTTCAGTTACATAAAAGTGCATTTGACCACTATGTTAGATTTTTTTAGGCAGTGTAGAGGGCATAGCGGGACATAATTACTGAATATGGCTAACATAATTATATCCGGATAATATGTATCAATTTCCATAACCAAATTTGTTTCAAAATTTAAATATGAAAACGGATGTGGAAAGGGCACCATATGATCGAAAAGTCCCTTCATAGCCCGGGCTACATGTGGCCCGGATTTTTTTATTTTCTTGGAATTAAAATTTTAAAGTTTCCAAAAAAATCGAGAAACATCATAGATCTTCCAAATGACGTACTCTAAGGTTCTGTAAATTTTGAACTCGAAATATTTTGTATACCGGCCTGCATGAAAATGACAAATTTCTGAAAGATCTGGGAAATTCGAAAACTACACTGTTCACAGTTTCACACCTCAGTTTCAGATATTTGTCTTTTTTGCACAGCACAATATAAAGAATATTTATCATTGATATTTTGCACACTAGTGGGAGTCATAATTATCTACATGTAAGAATATTTGCATAAAATTTTGAAACTTTAAAGTATCATTTGCGATTTTTTTCAAAAAAGGGGCTACATGTAGCTCGTCCCACAAAACTCCTCTCTCACCATATGATCCGTTTCCTCCCTATACATGCCATATTTCCCGGTTTTCTCCTCTCTCTCTCTTTGTCCCTTGGCACAGACAACCAAACACTCAAGAGTTGTATCCAGCGGTTGGATTTGATGCAGGCTAACGATCACATATTCACATCCATACTATTCCCATAAAAAAAAGGTTATAAAGTTTTCATAAGTCAAAGTATATATGCAAGGTTTGATCAATCTTTTTTTTAAATAACATTTAAATTAAAAAACCTTTACATTAAGAATACAAAAAATTCCGTTAGATGCATCCTAAAAATAGACCAGTTCAGGAGTATTATAACTGATGATATTTTTTCTTAAAAAAATGTCAAATTTTACTTTTTTATTTCTTAAAATATTATAGTGTTCTTTTAAGGAACCGAGGGAGTGCCATTTAGGATGTCGTGGACAGCGGCAGTGTTTATAGTCTTCTACTACATTAGTGAGACTATACACACTAATGCGAGCAGTGGTAGTGACAAACCACCACATCAGTACATGACCACAAGCTGATAGCTCCAACATAAACGCCCTTGCAGCAGGAGGAGAAGTTTACGGTGCCTATGCAGGGCAAGCAAGATGCACGAGGTAGTTTTTTTTTGTGAGAGAACAGTGGATGACACGATGTGGTGCATCCTAGAGACGCATGCTCGAGAGATAACGGTCATTTCAACTTTCGAGGTACAATGATACGCACTGGATCACCCAAGTCCGCTAGTTATAATTCTCAGATAAAAATGCTCCGTTTGTTGAGATTGGGTGTCTCTGCAAGGCGCTAGGAAACCCTACTTCAGTTCGCACAAGTTAGAATCTGTCGAGACGGGCTCGATAGCCCAGTGGTGAGGGCTGGCGGTGGCCACCCCACCCACTCGAGTTCGACTCCCAGCGGGAGCAAATTCGAGCGTCTCACCAGCTGCACTGTTCACCCGATGACACTGTAGCGACACTGTTCCCTGAACAGTGCATGCAGTCTACAATTGCCTCTCAACGTCCACGCGCCACATGCGAGGTCGACGTGCCCATCGGTTCCGGAGCAGCGATCTTCGGCAAGTCTCTCAGGGCGTATTAGGGATATAGGTTGTAGGTCTAGTTTAGACACATAGGTAGGGGTGTGTGCGTGCGTGTGGTGTGTGTGGTGTGAGTTCCTGTGTGTCCGAACAGATTCTACAGCTTGTATACTTAAGAGAGGCTCTAAAAAAAAAGTTAGAATCTGTTGAGCACCGTTGGATTAAAATGTATGATCCATACGGCTCGTTGTGCTGCCAACCTGATGCAAAACTATATCGTCTCGATTGAGCAGACTAACACCTGAACCCCGCTGCCCGGTCGTTCGCCTCCTTCTCCTTGTTCTTTGCCTCCAGTCCTCCACCACGTGGTACTGCCTCCTCTCGGCTCTCGCCACCCTTTCTTGCTTTGTACGATGAGGTAGGTTTTGGGAACAGGCTCGACACCGGAAACGGTGCGGCATATCATGTATATATAGGCTGTACGAAAATGTACGGTACAAGTTACATACAACGAGGCTAATACAAACTCTAACACCCTCCCTCAATCTTAACTGTACCCTGAAGTAATTAGTAAGTTAAGATTACGTCTACAACGTTCAAAGAGAGGTAGTGACAGCGGCTTCGTAAAGATGTCAGCAATCTGATCTTTGGAAGAAACAAACTTGATTTGGAGAAGCTTCTGTGCAACACGTTCCCTGACAAAGTGATAATCAACCTCGATGTGTTTCGTTCGGGCATGAAATACTGGATTCGACGAGAGGTATGTAGCGCCGATGTTGTCACACCAAAGGACATGAGACTGATCATGAGAGACTCTCAATTCTCAGAGCAATGACTGTACCCAAATGAGCTCTGCAGTAGCATTGGCCACAGCCTTATATTCAGATTCAGTGCTACTACGGGACACTGTTACTTGTTTGCGGGCACTCCAGGCGATCAAGTTGGGACCAAAGAAGACTACATATCCCCCCGTGGATCGCCGATCATCAGGATTGCCAGCCCAGTCAGCGTCAGAAAATGCAGAGAGCTGAGCTGAAGGGGCAGGCTGAATGTGCAGACCATAGGCTGCAGTGTGATGGACATAGCGCAAGATGCGCTTGACAGCAGACTTGTGAGTATCCCGCGGTGCATGAAGATACTGGCACACACGATTGACAACAAATGAAAGATTAGGCCGGGTAATAGTGAGGTACTGAAGACCTCCAACAATACTGCGGTACTCGGTGGCATCATCAGCAGATAAAAGAGATCCATCAACAGTAGAAATCGGATCAGTGGCAGACATGGGAGTGGTGGCGATCTTGCACTTGAGCATACCTGCATGACGGAGAAGATCCATGGAGTACTTCTTCTGAGAGAGAGCAAGACCACCATCAGGATAAGTAACCTCCAGACCAAGAAAATAGTGAAGTTTGCCCAAGTCTTTAACAGCAAAATCAGATCCCAGAGCTGTAACGAGACGATAGGTAGCACTGTCCGATGAACTAACCACGATGATATCATCAACATAAACCAGGATATACATAGTCACCTCTGGACGCTGAAGGAGGAACAAGGAAGTGTCAGCTGTCGAAGGCACAAAACCATGCTTGGCAAGGGCCGAACCAAGCCGAGCATGCCACGCCCGGGGCGCCTGTTTCAGACCATAGAGAGCCTTGACCAGACGACACAGATGATGAGACTGCGCAGGATCAACAAAACCAGGAGGTTGCCGCATGTACACCTCCTCCACTAAAACACCATGCAAGAATGCATTCTGAACATCCAACTGGCGAAGCAACCAATTGCGAGTGACTGCCAATGACAAGAGAAGCCGAATAGTAGTAGGTTTGACGACGGGACTGAATGTATTCTCATAATCAAGACCATACCATTGTTTAAAACCTTTGGCAACCAGACGCGCCTTGTAGCGCTCAATAGAACCATCTGCGTGCTTCTTCGCCTTAAAACCCCACTTGGAGTCAATGATGTTGATGCCAGAACGAGGGGGAACCAGGTGCCAAGTGCCATTCAGACGGAGAGCCTGATACTCAAACTCCATAGCAGCGCGCCAATGGGGAATGCTCATGGCAGCCTGATAATGACGAGGCTCAGCTGTGGGATCAGCCACAGCCTGAGACATGCAAGCAGCAAGCCACGCCACGGTGCCATCCGTCCGTACGCGAGGTTTAATGATACCACTGCGACTACGGGTATGGGGGCGATGCGTCACTGCCGGAGACGGAGCAGCAGAGGACGAAGCCAACGCTGGCATCGATCTGGCCTGATCAATAGTCGAGGCAGTGGTCCGCGCACCAGAGGCCGGCCCAGGTGGGGGCGGCTCAGACGCATGATACGTCTCCAACGTATCTATAATTTCTGTTGTTCCATGCTTATATTATACCATTTGCTACATGTTTTGTATACACTCCATATCACTTTTATGCATTTTCTGCGACTAACCTATTAACAAGATGCCACAGTGCCAGTTCCCTGTTTTCTGCTGTTTTTGGTTTCAGAAAGTTACTTCTGGAAATATTCTCGGAATTGCACGAAACAAAAGGCCAGGTCCCTATTTTTCCAGCACGTACACGGAGTCCGAAGGAGAGATGAAACCGAGCCACGAGGCAGCCAACCCATAGGGCGGCGCGGCCCCCCCTTGAACCGCGCCGCCAGGTGGTCTGGGCCCCTCGGGGGTCCGCCGACATCGCCCCTTCGCCTATTTATTCCCCGAGTCGTGAAAACCCTAAAACACCGAGCCTTTCATCCAGAACATATTCGCCGCCGCCGCCGTCGTCAACCCTAACTCGGGGGGTTCCTGAAGCTCTTCCCGGCACCCTGCCGGAGAGGGGAATCATCACCGGAGGGCTCTACATCGCCATGCCCGCCTCCGGAGTGATGTGTGAGTAGTTCATACTTGGACTACGGGTCCATAGCAGTAGCTAGATGGTTGTCTTCTCCACTTGTGTCATCATGTTTAGATCTTGTGAGCTGCCTATCATGATCAAGATCATCTTATTGTAATGCTACATGTTGTGTTTGCTGGGATCCGACTTATATTGATACCTATGTGGAGCTGAATATTGTGTTATCATATCTATGTCATTTGTGATCTTGCATGCTCTCCGTTACTTGTTGAAGCCTTGGCCAAGTGAATACTTGTGACTCCAAGAGGGGGTCTTTATGCATGATAGTTGGGTTCAACCTCTATTTAACCTGGGATAGTGACAGCAAGTTCTAAGGTTGTAGATGTGTTGTTGCCACTAGGGGTAAAACAACAATGCTTTGTTCAAGGATGAATGTATTGTTTACATTATGCACATTACTTAATGCAATTGTCTGTTGCTTGCAACTTAATACTGGAAGGGGTACGGATGTTAACCTGAAGGTGGACTATTTAGGCATAGATGCATGCTGGATAGCGGTATATGTACTTTGTCGTAATGCCCAAATGAATCTCATAGTAGACACCATAGCTCACACATGCATGTTTTATGCACTTATCAATTGTCAATTGCCCAGCTGTAATTTGTTTACCCATCATGTTAGTTATCTTATTGGAGAGACACCACTATTGAACTGTGGACCCCGGTCCATTCTTTTACATCTGAAATACAACCTACTGCAATCATTGTTCTCTACTGTTTTCTGCAAACAAACATCATCTTCCATACGTTACGTTTAACCCTTTGTTTTCAGCAAGCCGGTGAGGTTAACACCCTCACTGTCTCGTCGGGGCAAAGTAGTTTGATTGTCTTGTGTACAGGTTCCACCCCAACTCCGCAGCAGAGAGTTTTCTGGCACCATTGTCAGGGAGCTCAACATTCCCATCAACACCCAAGTTTTCTGACGCCGTTGACACCTTCAGAACATCGTCGATTTCCTACTGGTTCGATAAACCTTGGTTTCATAACTGAGGGAAGACTTGCTGCTGTACTCATCAAACCTTACACTTGAGGTATCCTAACGAATGTGCACTTTGCGCGCATCAAGCAAGTTTTCTGGCGCCGTTGCCGGGGAAGTCGCGGTGTTTTGTCTGAGCAGTTTGATCTCCCTTACGACGCAAGTTTTCGGGAAGTCATCATTGTTTCTGTTAGGGGAGTCTCTCACACCCAATCATTTTACTTTGTTATTTGTCTTGCTTAGTTTACTTTTATTTAGTCTTGTTTGCTCTCTTTATCAAAAACACAAAAAAATTAGTTACTTGTTTATTTCGGTTTGCTTTTGTTTTTCAAAATGAATGCTCCTGAAGTTGAAGTTCGTTCTTTTAAGCAACTAGGAGGTGAAAATTTGAAAGATGCTTGGTATAGAATTAGTGATGCTCATCGTAGATGTACTAAGAAACATTCCACTACTATCCTCCTTAGGAACTTTTATGTTGGTATCTCTAGTTGGTATAGGTATGTTCTAGACACTCTTACAGGTGGAAATTTCTTGGGCACTCCTGCTTCAGAAGCCTGTAATATTATTGAAAGTTTGGTAGGAACACCACCCACTAAAGATATTAAAATTAAGATCACCTTGGAGGATGTTATAAAAAAGTTAGACTCTATGGAGAATTTTTTTCCAAACTTTCTTGATTGTATTGGTAAGACTAATAAATCAATAGCCATCATCAATGATAGAATCACTGTTCTAGAGGATAATAATGTCCATGACACTCAAAATCATAGAATTGATGAGTTAGAGGAAGCTATTGAAACCTTAAGTTCAACCTTTACTTCTCTTAAGTCTAAAAAGGAGAAGGGTTATGTGGGTAGAGAGCAAAAGTTTATGTATGTTCCTGAAGTGCCAAAACCAAAGACTCATTGTTCGAAAAGTCCTTTGGTTTTGGCACTTCAGGAACATACATAAACTTTTGCTCTCTACCAACATAAACCTTCTCCTTTTTAGACTTAAGAGAAGTAAATGTTGAACTTAAGGTTTCAATAGCTTCCTCTAACTCATCAATTCTATGATTTTGAGTGTCATGGACATTATTATCCTCTAGAACAGGGATTCTATCATTGATGATGGCTATTGATTCATTAGTCTTACCAATACAATCAAGAAAGTTTGGAAAAAAATTCTCCATAGAGTCTAACTTTTTTATAAAATCCTCCAAGGTGATCTCAATTTTAATATCTTTAGTGGGTGGTGTTCCTACCAAACTTTCAATAATATTACAGGCTTCTGAAGCAGGAGTGCCCAAGAAATTTCCACCTGTAAGAGTGTCTAGAACATACCTATACCAACTAGAGATACCAACATAAAAGTTCCTAAGGAGGATAGTAGTGGAATGTTTCTTAGTACATCTACGATGAGTATCACTAATTCTATACCAAGCATCTTTCAAATTTTCACCTCCTAGTTGCTTAAAAGAACGAACTTCAACTTCAGGAGCATTCATTTTGAAAAACAAAAGCAAACCGAAATAAACAAGTAACTAATTTTTTTGTGTTTTTTGATAAAGAGAGCAAACAAGACTAAATAAAAATAAACTAAGCAAGACAAATAACAAAGTAAAATGATTGGGTGTGAGAGACTCCCCTTGCAGAAGCAATGATGACTTCCCGAAAAACTTGCATCGTAGGGGAGATCAAACTGCTCAGACAAAACACCGCGACTTACCCGGCAACGGCGCCAGAAAACTTGCTTGATGCGCGCAAAGTGCACGTTCGTCAGGATACCTCAAGTGTAAGGTTTGATGAGTACAGCAGCAAGTCTTCCCTCAGTTATGAAACCAAGGTTATCGAACCAGTAGGAAATCGACGATGTTCTGAAGGTGTCAACGGCGTCAGAAAACTTGGGTGTTGATGGAGATGTTGAGCTCCCTGACAATGGTGCCAGAAAACTTGGTGGTGTGTAGTTGACGTGGAACCTGCACACAAGACAATCAAACTACTTTGCCCCGACGAGACAGTGAGGGTGTCAACCTCACTGGCTTGCTGAAAACAAAGGGTTAAACATATCGTATGGAAGATGATGTTTGTTTGCAGAAAACAGTAGAGAACAATGATTGCAGAAGGTTGTATTTCAGATGTAAAAGAATGGACCGGTGTCCACAGTTCACTAGTGGTGTATCTCCAATAAGATAACTAACATGCTGGGTAAACAAATTACAGCTGGGCAATTGACAATTGATAAGTGCATAAAACATGCATGTGTGAGCTATGGTGTCTACTATGAGATTCATTTGGGCATTACGACAAAGTACATACACCGCTATGCAGCATGCATCTATGACTAAATAGTCCACCTTCAGGTTAACATCCGTACCCCTTCCAGTATTAAGTTGCAAGCAACAGACAATTGCATTAAGTAATGTGCATAATGTAAACAATACATTCATTCTTGAATAAAGCATTGTTGTTTTATCCCTAGTGGCAACAACACATCTACAATCTTAGAACTTGCTGTCACTATCCCAGGTTAAATAGAGGTTGAACCCAACTATCATGCATAAATACCCTCTCTTGGAGTCACAAGTATTCACTTGGCCAAGGCTTCAACAAGTAACGGAGAGCATGCAAGATCACAAATGACATAGATATGATAACACACCATTCAGCTCCACATAGGTATCAATATAAGTCGGATCCCAGCAAACACAACATGTAGCATTACAATAAGATGATCTTGATCATGATAGACAGCTCACAAGATCTAAACATGATGGCACAAGTGGAGAAGACAACCATCTAGCTACTGTTATGGACCCATAGTCCAAGTATGAACTACTCACACATCACTCCGGAGGCGGGCATGGCGATGTAAAGCCCTCCGGTGATGATTCCCCTCTCCGGCAGGGTGCCGGGAAGAGCTTCAGGAACCCCCCGAGTTAGGGTTGACGACGGCGGCGGCGACGAATATGTTCTGGATGAAAGGCTCGGTGTTTTAGGGTTTTCACGACTCGGGGAATAAATAGGCGAAGGGGCGATGTCGGCGGACCCCCGAGGTGCCCAAACCACGTGGCGGCGCGGCAGAGGTGGGGGCCGCGCCAGCCTATGGTTTGGCTGCCTCGTGGCCCATCTTCGTGTCTCCTTCGGACTCCGTGTACGTGCTGGAAAAATAGGGACCTGGCCTTTTGTTTCGTGCAATTCCGAGAATATTACCAGAAGTAACTTTCTGAAACAAAAAACAGCAGAAAACAGGGAACTGGCACTGTGGCATCTTGTTAATAGGTTAGTCCCAGAAAATGTATAAAAGTGATATGAAGTGTATACAAAACATGTAGCAAATGGTATAATATAAGTATGGAACAATCAGAAATTATGGATACGTTGGAGACGTATCAGTGAGGGCGGCATCGATGGGCCGCCAGGCAAGGGAGGCACGGACGGGCCGCTTGGCGAGGGAGGCATCGGCGCACTCCTAGGCAGGGGCACGATCGACGAGGCTGATGCATGAGACATGCATGGCTGATCGACGTGATCAGCAGTTCTAGGAGGATCTGGAATATCCAACAACTCCAGTCGCGCACCACGTCCAATACCTGCACCATGATTAGGCAACAAAACAGGAGAATATGCAGCATCCACAAATTGGTCAGGAGAAACAGGAGATGAATTTGACTGTGTAGATATTGGAGTGGGCGGTGGGAGTGCTGCAAAAGGGAACAAGTTTTCGTCAAACACGACATCACGAAAAATATAAACCCTATTAGTGGCAACATGTAGACACTTGTAACCTTTGTGCATTGAACTATAGCCAAGAAAAACACACTGTTTGGACCGAAACTCAAGCTTACGACTGTTGTAGGGGCGAAGATGCGGCCAACACGCACAACCAAAAACTTTAAGAAACGTATAATCAGGAATCTCCTGAAACAGAAGCTCAAGTGGGGTTTTCATATTTAGAACACGAGTAGGAAGCCTATTTATCAAGAAACAGGCTGTAAAGAATGCATCACTCCAAAACCGGAAGGGTACAGATGCATGAGCAAGAAGAGTTAGGCCAGTTTCAACTAAGTGATGGTGCTTGCATTCAGCGGTACCGTTCTGCTGATGTGTATGTGGACAAGACACACGATGTGAAATCCCAAGCTTATCAAAAAAAGCGTTGAGGTTGCGATACTCGCCCCCCCCAATCAGACTGAACATGTATAATCTTATGCTTGAGAAGACGTTCGACATGCAATTGAAATTTAACAAAGACATCAAACACATCAGATTTGCGCTTAAGAAGATACATCCAAGTAAAGAGACTATAAGCATCAATGAAACTGACATAATAATTATGACCACTCACAGAGGTTTGGGCAGGACCCCACACATCCGAAAACACAAGTTCTAGAGGATGACTAACAACTCGATTCGAAGAAACAAAAGGAAGCTGATGACTCTTTCCTTGCTGACAAGCATCACAAACTGCTAACTCTTTCCTTGCTGACAAGCATCACAAACTGCTAAACTCTTATTACTAGATAAGGTGGGAAGGTCATGCCGCTGAAGGACATGACCCACTATCGGAGAAGCTGGATGACCAAGACACGCATGCCAATGGGAAGACGACGCACGAACACCAGTGAAGGCCTGGGAAACCACATCCAATGCATACAGCCCCCGACAGTAGCGACCTCTAAGGAGTACGTCCCGTGTTGCTCAATCCTTGACAAAAAAATGAGACGGATGAAATTCAACCAAAACATTATTGTCAAGTGTAAGTTTAGGCACAGATAACAAATTACGAGTGACCGAAGGGACATGAAGAACATTGCGGAGTTGCAGTTTGCGAGGTGTATGTGTAAGAAGTGAGGACTGACCAATATGGGAGATGTGCATACCTGACCCGTTTGCAGTGTGCACCTGATCGTGGCCGCGGTAGGGCTCGTGTGTAGCAAGCCCGCCAAGCTCATGCGTCATGTGATCCGTAGCACCCGTGTCCATGACCTAGGTTTGATCAACCGGGTATGACGGAGTATAGCCAGGCGCCGGTCCCTGCGTTGCCATCGCCGCTTGCCTCTCGTTGTTGCGGCCGTCGTTGCCGATGCCCAGGAAGTCACGCTTGAAGCGACAGTGACAACTAGAAGAGAGATGACCCAATATGCCGCAAAGTTGGCACGTGGGACGATTGCGCCCTCCCTGATTGTTGTTGTAGTTGGGAGGGGGCGGACGCGATGCAGGCGCAGCAGGTGTCAGGGCCGGTGAACGGTAGCCACCTCCAGGAGCCGGAGGAGCCGGCGGACGAGACGCGGATGGGCGGTAGGCACCCCCACCCCGTGATGCAGCATTGGCCGAAAAGTCGGCATGGACAGGGACGGAGCGACGAGATTCGACGCGTTGCTCGGTGCTCAGAAGGCGGCCATAGAGCTCGCGTGGCGTCATGGGAGGCCGAGCACCGATGACCGCTTCAGCCAAGGAATCATACTCCTGATCAAGGCCGGCAAGGACGTAGGATGAGAATTCTTCGTCCCGAAGAGGCTGTCCGATCGACGACAGCGTGTCGGCCAGACACTTCACCTTGTTGAAGAAGACGGTGGCGGTCTGATCAAGCTTGCGCTCCTCTCCCAGCTGCCGGCGGATAACCATTGACCGCGCGGTGGATTGAGACGCAAAGCTGGCCTCGAGAGTGGTCCAAGCGTCGAGGGCGGACGCGGCAAAGAGCACGAGGCCGGAGACGCCGTCTCCGAGAGAGGATTGCAGAGCGGACATGATCGCAGCATCTTGGGCGAGCCACGCACGATGCGCGGGGTTGGGGGCAGACACCCTAACGCCATCAGCAGTCACCGCGGAGACCGTCCGTGGTGGGCAGGGGAAGGAGCCGTCGATGTATCCTTCCAGATGGCGGCTGCGCAACAGCGGGAGGACATGAGCTCGCCAGTGCAGGTGATTATCCGTGTTCAGCTTCACCGTAATGAGGTGAGTAAGCTGGTACGGACCAGGGGCGGCGTCACGCGCCTGCAGGTCGCCGAGATCGGCGGGCGACGGAGCAGCGATCGACGGCGCGAAAGCCGCGGCCGCGGGCACCGTCAGCGCCGTGGTGAGCGGCAGCGTCGCAGGCGGCGACGCGAAGGGACTACTGTCCGAGCCATGGCGGAACGGAGTGGAGAACAGCGAGCCGGCGAAGAACGGCGACGGCAAGGCGGCAAGGCCGCTGGTGGTGCTGCCCGCGAGAAGCTGAGCGAGCGACGCCGGGATGGAACCAGGCGGAGGGGCAGCGGTGGAGACAGAGGCCGGCAGCGCGGCCGACGAGGTCGAGGCGGCGGCGGCGGAAGACATGGCGGCGGCGGAAGCTTTGACGTAACCTAGTCTGATACCATGTACGATGAGGTAGGTTTTGGGAACAGGCTCGACACCGGAAACGGTGCGGCATATCATGTATATATGGGCTGTACGAAAACGTACGATACAAGTTACATACAACGAGGCTAATACAAACTCTAACATGCTTCCCTCTCTCATTATTCATCCTCTCCATAATCCAGGGAAGCATTATGGATTCGAGCGTGGTAGCAGATGCCAATCCGTACGGCAGAGGTGATACCACCATTCGAGCATGGCGCGGGACGAAGACGACTCCGTCTAGGGGCGAAATAGCGGCCTTACCAACGTGTCACTTACTGCTCATGAGTTTTTTTGGATGAGTTTGATGCCGATAATTTGAGCTTTTTAATGTTTCTGCATTTTTCAGGAATTTGGATCCATGGCTACGCTTCCATCTAGGTATAGTGTAGCAGAAGTTGTGCATCTTCTGGAATGCGTGATAGAAGTAGGATGGAAGGTTATGTGATGAGCTTTCTACCAGAACAAGACCAGGAGCTCCAGGATGGTAAACTTAAGTGTATTCAGGGCTTTCTATTTTTGTGCCCTTGGTTTCTTAACTTTGCTCAGTCATCCTCATGCTCTAATATTTTGCTCACTTTTCCCCATTGTCTCGTCATTAAACCCTCACAAAATCTCAAACTGGATGTTTACGTTAGTCAATAGTTTGACCGTTAACTACCGACAGGTGGGAAACACATGTCATAGATTTAATAATTATTTTTCAAAATGTTTAAATTTCTGACGAAGACCAAGATGTCATAGATTTAATCTTTTCGGAAAATAATTTCAGAAAATAATAAAGGAGGATGATGTCACGATGATGTCATCAATGGAAGATCTTCCTCCGTTGATCACACCCTCGATGATACAACACAAGAGGGGGTGCACGGCTATGCCCGTTGGAAGCGCTAGAGGTTGGCAACTATATGGGGGCGGTGCCGCCAAGAAATGGTCGCCGGAACCGCGTTGACGACTCGACCATGCTGTGACACACGAAGGCTCTCGTCGCGAGCATGAAGTAGGAGGAAACGGAGAGGGAAAAGAGGCCGTGAACGATCAATTTATGACCTTACTCGCGTGAGCTTGCTCAAATGGGTCAGAGGAGCTCGAATTCGTCTGCGACGCACGACGGTCAGAGTTGAAGGAGACGACTCGATTCGGGTGATTAAAGTCTTCCTAGCACTCATTACTTAGGGAAGAGGATAATATGGCACACAAAGCTCAGGGATGATCTAGGAAGCTTCAGGTGGCCTATAACAGCGGCGAATTGTGTTGGCCAGAACTAGGGTTAGGCTTTGGGCGAGGAGAGAAAGAGAGGGCAAATGGCGGCTAGGGCTTGTACGACCACCCCGCGATGAACTGAGAGATGCTCCGACTACCATGAAGCTTGGCGCGCGTCAGCTTAGAACGATGCAGTCACGCAGAGGTAGCCACCGAGATGGTTTGGCTGGCAGGGAAGAAGATTGTATTTTTTCCAAAAAAGCCCCTCTAGTTTCAGATTTCAGTGTATTTTCACAGTTTAGCCCTCGGCAGGGTTATGAAAAAGTTAACTGGATTATGTGGTCAACAGAGTTATAGGGTTATGCTAGGGTATGGCCTAAACCATAGCATCATTTTTCGAAATGATCCAACATTTTGTACACGCATGTACAATGCAATTGTGCACAATGTTGACATTGATACAAAGAATGGTTTTTTGGCACTAAAAATGCATATTTCATTTTTTTTTTAGTGTTCAAACTGCCTTTTTTGGTGAAGTAACTACCAAAACGGCTCCCTGAGAGCGAAATACCCCAAGTTATAAAAAATCATAGACCACTTTATAAGTACATCTGACCCTGGATTTGAATATAAAAATATTCCTAGGTATTTCTCATATTTGAAATAAGGTACTGCCGATTTTGCTGAAAGTGTGTCCAATTTGAACTACAATTGTCGAAAAATTTGATCATGTTTTTTCATCACTTTTTGATCCATAATATGTACTTTCTTTAGAGATCTTTGGAGTGCCTTCAAATATTTACCTTTTCAAAATATTCAAAGCATTAATTGAAATTTTGTGGAAATCATATTTATTTCGTTGGTGGACATATTTGAGATTTTTAGTTTGCATTATTTAGGTTTTTCCAATGCTGTATGTGAAATTGGATAAGCAATTTGTTTTATTTTGTGTTCATCTTATTTTTTCATATTATTTGGATGGATGTTTTCGAAGCTATTAATGTTGCATTTGTAATCAGCTTGTGGAATGAATTTGGAGTTCGTTCAAATATTTTACTTGTTGAAATATTCAATTTTGGTTGCAATTTGTCGTAAGTAAGTTTTTTACTGAAATACGGATTAGAAGATATGAATTTTATAATTTTTAGTTTTTTTTGCTGTAATGAAACACTTTCAAATTATTTTTCAATATTATTTGATGTGCATTTCTTGTTTGTTAGTTGTATTTGTTGTGTTTATAATTGTGCTTTTTGGTGGAACGAAGGAACGATTAGGTTTAGGTTTGGGATTAGGGTTTACGGTCAGGGTTTAGGGCTAGGATGAGGCACAACTAATTCAAAAAAATCAAAAAGAAGTACCATGTACAAAGATGTACGACTTTTGACTCAAATAAGCTAGGTCATGGCCTTAACCATGATATAGTTTGTCAAAATGAGGCGATATGTCACACACACTTGTATATTGGATGGAGAAAAGTGTTGAAGGAGGGATGTTTCTTTTTTATTTTACCAAAAATCCATTTCCCATTTTCTAAGTGTCGAAAATGGCTTTTTTATAAAGCAACTATCAAAACGTTTACCCGAAAGCGAAACACCAGAAGGTATAAAAATTTAGAACACTTTCTAAGTACATATAACATATTTATTTAGTATGAAACATTTGTAGGTATTCCTCATATTTTACAGAAGTTCCTGCCGATTTTGCTGGAAGTGGGCCCGATTTAAATTACGAGTGTCGCTAATTTTGCTCGAGATTTTTGTAAAAATCACTTTTAGATCCAGAGTATGTGATTTCTTTAGATATATGGGACGGAGGCACGGCTAGGTTTAGGTTCGTGGATAGGGTTTACGACCCTGGTTTAGGGTTACAGTGAGTCATAACTAATTCAAAAAAATGAAAAAAATGGGAAACCTTCTAGAAATGGCATCTTTTACAAGCCTCTACCTAGTTGATAAGGTTTCACCTTGTGAAAAAATCATTTGCCAACATTAACTTGCCAATGCCATTTGAATCGGACTTGTTTTTCACAAAAACTCAATAGAGCAAGTTTCAAACTAGCGAAAACATATAACTACAAAGTTATTTTAAATCCAGTTTGGTATAAAGCCATATAAATATTGTTTCCTAATTCGTTTTCAATCGGACGAAATGTGTGAAAGCTTCTATCAGGCGTGCCCAGAGTGTGACCCCAAGGTGTTCCACAGGTGTCCGACGGCGTTGCCCCCTCGTGGTCGTCGGAGCAGCGCTCCCTCTTGCGTCACGCATTTCCTGTGTTAGTACCAGAGGCTCGCGCGGAGTATCATAGAGTGGCAGGAGAGGTCGGACGAAGGCGAATCGAGCACGGCAATGTTGCCGGAGGCGAGAAAGACGGCGTCGATCCCGACGTTCCAGTCTATCCTGGATCGTGTACTTCAGCGTGGATGAAGAAGAGAACCAGGTGGGGCTTAACGTGGCACTGGTTCGAGCGGGTGCTGTCGAAATCAACGTGTTAGAGACGGAGCGTGTCGTGGAGGACCGGGAGCAAAGCATGGTCGACGAGGAGGAGCTTAGAGCCGGAGTGTCGAGCAGGACGAAGACCGTGCGCATGTCGAGGGAGGCGGAGCGCGTCGTCGAGGACCGCATCGAGGTGAGTTACATGCTCCTGCCGTTGTTCTTGCTAGCCACGTCTGTGGCTTCGGCACGGCCTTCCGGCGGCGGCATGCGGCTGGGCACGAAACTGGCACTGGCCGTGCGCGGCGGCAGGCTGGCGCTTGTCGTACGTATGACGGCAAACTGGGCTTGGTCACACGCACACTCAGGCGCCATGCGTGTCCAGACACCCATCGAGCCAACAACCACTGATTTTGTTTCAACTCACGTACAGTAGTAGTACTAGCTAGCTAGCTAGCATAGCAGCGCTAAATCGATCCAAAGCGCAAGCGAGAAAAGAAAAGAAAAAGAAAGAAAGAAAGAAAGAAAGGAGGGTATAAGATTGAACCTTGGGTCCCATGTCAGATTTCCAAAAATAGTTCTCTCAAATTATTAAACTTATGATATATGAGTCCTACTCAACAACATCAGTTAAGTGTCAAACTATTGACTAACAGAAACGTCCAATTTCGTATTTTGTGAAGTTTTCAGACAACATCGTGGGGAAAAGTGAGGAAAATGTTAGAGCGTGGGGATGACCGAGCAAAGCTAAGGAGCCAGGAACACAGATTCAAAAAACACATATATTTTACACTAAGCTTTAATACTTTTTAGTTACTTAGTTATGTAATTTATATTAAGGAGTGTCAACTGTCCATAGATAATGACATTTATACATTACTAATAATAATTATGCCGTTTATGTTATACACTATATCACTTACAAATTTTCATAAATTAAAATTGTATGTTATAACGAAGAACTAATTGAATTATCTTTTTTATAATTTCACAAATTTTATACTATGTATATATTTGTGTGTGCACGAATGCTTATCTGTTCGTGTCTATTTTAATATCTACTAGCAAATTGCCCGTGCTTTGCAACGGGTATGAAATAAATCAAATATCTTATGTTCATTTTTTGGGTTCTATTATCGTTTTTAAAGTATGTTACCTTTCTTCCCGACTTCACTACCCTTGCATGTCTCATTATACAACAATCCTCACAAAAAGTAAAATTGATCACTTTCTAATCTTCTTTGCGTATATCATGGGTATCCAAAGCCATATTCTCGAACTATTATTTTATCTCATCCACAACCAAATTAATCTTCGAGTAAGAAAATAATTTGGAGCAACTTCAAACAATTCAACCTAAAATAATTGAAATAAACACTGTATTCATTAGAATAACAGAACAGAATAGTCTCCGTCGTTGAACTGCCTAGGTTGTACAGGCGGGCTACCAGGCGCAGCGGTTGCCGTACGGGTCTATTTTAATATCTATATCTATACCCTAATAATAAAACCATTAAGGCTTCTTCTCGTACGTCGTTCAAAACACTCCTAAAACAAAAATTACCCACCATGCCACCCATAAGTTGTACCAGTTCGTTTCTTATTTCCTTGGACGTCCTACTGTACGTCGTCATCCTCGGCGATTCCCGCGAAACCAGGGGCGGAGCTACTCAGTGCTACCCTGATGCACATGCACCAGGGTTGAAATAATTTTTTAGGAGCGATTAGCTATTGTAGTTAGCGTGTGTATCAGGTTCCGCCAGCATCCGTGCACCAGGTCCAATTTTTTTTATCTTGCAGCTTCATTTGGATATGGGCTCGTGGCCTTTGTTGGCCTTTTTAGAGTGTAATACACATGCCTTGAACGCACCAAGGCCCGTAGAGGTAGCGTAGCATTTGGGTGCGTAATTAGCCAATAGCCTACTGGCAATAGGCTGAAGAGAACTCGATGGATCACACACAACTATGGTTCCTCTTTCTCTCAAAAAAATGAACTGTGTTTCCTCTACCGATTGACTCCTCTGCTCGGCCGATTCTGCCGATGAGACGACGGTGGACAGCCACTGCTGCATCCGATCGAGCACCCTTTCATCTCCGGGCTACCGTTAACCTCCTTAAGTCCCAACCCGCCTATCCAAGGTTATATCACTAAGACGTCCTAAATCCCTGATAATCAATTTTGTATCATTATTTCAAAATTTGTTCTTCCGAATAGATGAAGAAAATACAGTTAACCCTCCCAATTTTTTATTCCCTTCAGAATTTTGTTGGGAAGTATTGATCTAATTTATTTAATTAGTCTTTAACAAATACAACTGCATGGATCTCCTGATAAAGCTTGCGAAAACTCATTGACACAATCGCCTCAATGCCAATAGTTTGAGTAATAATGTTATTTGCTACGTGGAGAAAAAATAGATGAAGACAATATTTATTTGTGTCCATTACTTTTTAAAATTTTGTATAGCAAGATTTCACACTACATGGTTAGTAATTTTTTCTCAGTTATATACATTGTCAAGTGAAAGTTGTGCATTAGGGTAATTTTTTTCTAGCTCCGCCCCTGCGCGAAACCCACCAGGACCTGGACGCAAGCTGCAGCCCGACTGGACGCCGCACTGGAGGCCCTCACGACCGCTGGGACCTGAACGCGTTTCTCCACAACAAGTTGACCCGGGCCTTCGTTGGCACTGGCTTCTGGGGCGGTAAGCTGCAGCCCGACGCCGGCCAGTGCTCCGCCTGTCAGCCTACCCTTCTTCTGTGAGCCTCCTGGTCATCACGCGAGGCGCACCGTGTTGAGCGTGTCAATGGGGGCTACGTTGGTCGGGAGAATCGAGTACGTGGCTTGGGCGAGGGCCAAGAGCGCCTCCCAGTCGACCAAGTAGGACGTCTACAAGATCCTAGGGTCGGTGGGCGCCACGCTCTTTCCGTCCCGCAGCAGCCGCCCGATGAAGAGGGTGATGGGGAGTCCCAGGATCTGGCCGATGGTTCTCAAGTCTAAATTCGGTACAGCATGATTTCCCGGGACGAGGTCTCCGGCTCCAACATTGGCGAACCGGATGCTGATGGGCTACAACACACAGACTCTAACAACTACCTTGAAGACTATGAGATACATAGGCTGCGGGCGTCACGGGCGGCGGTAGCAAGCCTTACCGGAGGTGACGGCCAATGAAGAGGCCGCACGTAGCCGAGCAGTATGCAAAGGACGTCCAACTCTTCGCGTTGAGGCAATGGCGCAATGCGTGTTCTGGCCACCGTATAACCACTACTTCCTGGCTGCATCCAGCCGTAGCTCACCATCAGGAGGGACCATGTGTGCCGTTATCAATTCCCCACTAATGACTTAGATTATTTGCATAATCTGAGATCAAACTGTTAGGTATTTTAATTTGTTTAGGTATCTGTCCTGAATTTTAACAAGGAATATGCACCATCCATTTTTTCAAGAACATGCAAAGGCTGCATGTCATGACATTAAGAAGCGAAGGTAGAGTTACAGAATTATGTTACAACGCAACACAACACTGCAACACCACACTGTAACTAACAGCCAGCCAAGAACAGCTGCACTACTCCTCCCGGCGTCCTGCCTTTTTTTTTTTAGAAAAGGGTCACCCCAGCCTCTGCATCGAAATGATGCATACGACCGCTTTATTAATTTTATTCAACATAGCTGGTAAAAGCCTTACAACGAACGAATACAAGCTGAACTCTCCAACGGTGAAACACCACAAACTAGCACATAACGACATGGTGAACGGGGCCTTGTTCCCCGGCCATCACCGTCGCCGGCTCCTTGGCTAACTCAGAGATAGCGCCTTGTGCACACGCTCCGGCAATCGCCTCCATCCTCTTCCTCGAACCCAACTTCAGCATGCCGATCGGAGCAAAGACTCTCGCCAGTCCTGCCGCCGATGCCACCATGACACCAGGCAACGCCTCCACCCTGTGCAAGTCCACCAAACCGGACCATCGTCGAGTCTCCGCTGCACCACGCCGCCAAGACCAGCCGTCTTCGTCATGGTCGGTGAAGCTCCACTCCACCGGTAGACCACTCCAGGCATCACGTGTTCCAAAACGATGCCCTCAAGAGAGAAAAGCGACACTGAAAGTGCCGCCATCGTCCGATCCGCTAACACCAGATCTTGGGTTTTCCCATGGAACAACCGAGCGGGAGGTAGAAGAATCACAGCAACGACACCTTCAACAAGGGAACGACGCCCACGGGTGCCACCATCGTCGGCTCCGACCCGGAGCCCGGCTCTCACCGGCCATCATCCACACCTTCAGATCCTTCGAGCAGTGACCAGATCCGGGCATGACGAGCACACCCAAGATCCGTCACCGTACCCGGATCCATCCCGCAGCCCGCCCGCAAGGGCCAGACCACCGGATCTGCCGCTCTGCGCCTAGAGGGCCGGAGAACCGCGGCTTCCGCCACGCCGCCGACGCAGGTCGACGTCGCCGTGGCGCCCGACGGCCGCGCCACGCCCGAGATTGGCGGCGCCAACCCGCGCCGGCCCATCCAACTCGAGGACGAGGAAGACCCTCCCCGCCGCCGGCCGCGTCCAAGCTTTTCCTGGCCGCGCTCGTGGTGGCAGCGGGGGAGGGAGGAGGGAGGGGAGATGGGGGGCTAGGCGGCGGCGGCTAGGGTTCCCTCCCGGCGTCCTGCCTTTCTCCTAGCTTTTAGCCACATTTCGAATTCCTCTTGAATCAGCCTTATGATCACGCTGTTCGAAGCCTTCTTCCTCTCGAAATTTCGATCATTCCGTTCCAACCATAATCTCCGACAGACTGCAATGGCCAGAGTCGTGAGCTCGCGCTTCTTCTCCCTCGGCCGGCAAGTCCCAAGATTGTACCACCATCTTCTTAGCTTGCTCGCTGGAGTTGGACAAAAAACGCCCAGACCTCTTTCCGACAGAACCTGGAACCAAATTGATCTGGCCGTGGGGCATTGAAGCAGCAAGTGATCCATCGTTTCCGGTAGTTGATCACATAATAGACACACCGCCGGTCCCTGAAGTCCTTTTCTACTCAACCTGACCCCTGTCCAGCATCGATTGCGAAGAGCTAACCACATAAAAAGTTTTTCCTTTAGCGGCGCCCAACTACTCCATAAGTTCTCAGCAATGCACCATCCATTATTTATGGATGAAATATACTCCAATGGATCTGCTACAATGGACTAAGGAACCGGCAGGTAATAGGAGTAGTAAGGTTCAGTGCACTATGTTTGAGCTTCTAAACCAAATTGATGGGTTTGAAGCATCGAACAAAATTGAGAATTAGGTTCCTAACAAATAAGAAACATTGGTCGTAATGACGCGAAGATCGATTTTCCAAATCCTAACGTGCAGATGTGAGTGATGATGTACTCGCATAATCAAGTTCATACTGTAGGCTCATATCAGTGCCAACCTTGAATAAAATTACTCCATGTTGCTTATTCACTCATGGTGACATTTTCAAGATTCATTCATGAAAACTGAACGGAATTGATACACCATTTAATTGATATCATTTAGCAAAGTGAAACACGTTATATGCATCCGCCTTTCAGCTCGAAAGTTTCACGGGTGAGCCTGACTGCTAAGAAGATGAACTAAGCATCATGAGCAGAACTAAAGGTGTGAATTGGTCCCATTGTAATCTTATTGGACAATCATAATGAGCATGCAACAACATATGCAATCTACCTTAGAAAAATGTGCTTTGTAGTTTTTGTAGATTCCCTGCACAATTCTGTATGATTCAACAGTTCTTTTAATGGAAGATGATTTATTCAGTTATTAACATGAGCGTGTGGTCGCGCATCCATTCCTTGTGGCGCTCCGTGCCGTCCCAACATTCGAGTGTGCGGAAGCGGTTGAACCAGGAGGCGTGGTTGGTGGCGGCTATGTCGGGGTGGTGCTGCTGCTCCGCCGTCATCATGTCCTGCCGCTCGAGGATGCGGAATTCCCGTTGCTGTGGTTTTCCTATTTATTTTTATCAAAAGTTGATTTCTTACACTCCCGTTGCAACGCACGGTCACATTTACTAGTTCTTATATAATGGTAGAGGTTTCAAAAGTCGATCTATCAAATATCTTGATAGTGGTTTCTGGTATATTTATCAAAACATTTAGAAAATATATTTAACCAACGTGAAAAATGTCTTCCAAGTTAGACTTATTTGTAAGTAAAAAATATATTTGTGTAGTATACTTTCTATTGGAATAGTTGCAAATATATAGGAGGGATCGACTTTGTTCTCTCGGGAGTGGCATAATCCCTTGACTTTGGAAATCCTTGGAATGGATTTAAAAGTAATTGAAAATTAAAAAAACAATCCGGTACATACATTTTAGAATGAGCCATATGCCAACAAGTTTTTATGGAAACGTTTAATTTGATCCGTGCGTGGAAAACGAAAACCAAGCGGTGAACTAAGATAGCAGTTTTAGGATTTGAAATTGTAGTTGGTTTGTTATTTTTGCATAGCTTGCAAATGAATTTCACGCAAAACAATTTTTTAAAAACTAGCTTGAGTCATTTGCATGTGAGATTTTTAATCTTATTTTTCCAGTGAATGAAAACATAGTTTTTGTAAAGGAAGCTTGAGCGCTGAGCACGCATGGAAGTTTTTGTTTTTTGCACTTCTTAAGAAGTTAGTTGCGTGCTCCTCTGATGTTAACTACACCAGATTATTTCTCTCTGTTTATGCTAAAAATGATCTAGCGCAGTACTAATTTAATAATTTTTTATTTTTTTGCCATATGTTTATTAGGGCAGAGTTTTACAATTTCGTTTAAATCGCAAGTTGAATATTCAGTCATCACCAAAATAAGTGTGTGCCTCAAAAGTTGTTTAAGTTTGTAGGTAACTTGCTCGACAAAAATCCAAATTTCTTCGAAATTTATAGGGGCGAAATATTTCTCCCTGTTGAGGCCGGTATTTGACTTGAAAGCTTAGGCCCTGATTGAATCACTTTGCTGCCGCTGCCACTCCAAATGATTCCTTCCTACTCCGACTACAACTCATGTAGTCCTGTCAGTCCATCCGATTTCAATAGCAACACGAACCTAGCTCCATGGATAAATACTAGTCCATGGAGTACCAGTACAAGATAGACGAAGAGATCGTCGAATATGTCTCTTCTATCTTCGCTCCCGTCCCTGTCTAGCTATTATGATGCGTCCCTGCGTCCGCCGCCAGAAAGCGGCGATACGGAAGAAGATGAGAGGGCTTCCAGGGACTGGAGGGAAGCCCTCATCGACTGCGTCGCCTACATGATCGACGAGAGCAACCACACATCCGCTCGTTGTCCCTTCACCACGAGAGCGGGCAAATCCGAAGAGCTACAGGTCACCTTCTGCCTCACCCCGCCGCCGCATGTTTCCTACTTCTGCATAGCCTACACTAGCGGCAAACCCACCCAGTTCATATCTGAGCCTAGGATACTGGCCTCGGCTGGTAACCTTGCCCTCCTCGGCTTGAAGCACGGCCCCGCCTTGCTAGCCAGATCCACCGACCACAACTTCTTCGTCTACCATGCCCCCACCAGTGGCTATGAATTGCCCTGGCTAGAACTTCTTCCACACCCGGAACCCGGCTTGTTTCCATGGGATAAATATAGCTACTTCACTCAAGGTGAGGTTGGCATCCTGCGGTACAGCAGCTACCGCACCAGGAGCGGGACCAAGCAACAACTTCCCTTCACCTCCACCCTCGCGCTCACACATGCCCTTGCCCGCCGCCACGAACCCTCCTTCATCCCCTACACCGACAACGAGGCATGCGATGACTATAAACTCGCCACGATTTATACTCAAATGGAGGACTCAGGAATTACAACGCACTGCGACCTCTTCATCTATGATTCCAAGACTAAAGCTTGGACACGCGAGCCTACTGTTTTGCCAGATGACCCACCTCGACGTTTTATGTCCGACAGAGTCATCACCATCGCGGGCACCATGGTCTGGGTCGACCTATCGCAGGGCATGATCCTCTGTGACTTGCAGGCGCCGCCTGAGGAGACAAGCACGGGGGGGAAGCCCGAGGCAGCAGCACGACAACTTCCTTTACTGCGTCAGCAACTCGTCCTTCTCCCGTGATATTGCTGTTGTTGATGACCGCATCAAGTTCGTCGACCTTGAGATCCACAACACTAGCCCGGGCCTGAATTCTTGGACCGCCGTTACATGGAGTATGTCAGTTGGCGATTCAGAGTTTTGCAAGGACGGGGAGGTGAAATCTGCTGACATTGCCAACTCGGATGGATTGGATCTTGGGTCTTTCTTTGTTGCCCACCCAACTCTCAGCTCCCGCCATGGTGATATTCTTTACCTGATGGCCAAGGATAGGCTAGCTCTACTTGATCGTGAGTCAAGTGTGATTGTTGTTCACATGAAGAAAAAGAAGATTGAGCGAGTCGCCAAGTACACCACGCAAAGAGAAGGCAGCATGGTCTTCGCCTACATGCTCACTGCCATCTCCAAGTATCTCGCTCCACCAGGAGATTCAAAGGCAAGCATCAGTAAATGAGGGCCGGCGTCGCTTGGCGGATCCTCCCAAGGCTGAGCTAGTCCAAACGGTTGAAGAAGAAGATCACAGCAAGAATCCTCCTTCCATGGATGATCATGGTGATAATATGGACTTGGAATAGGTGGGAGGCTGGCAGGGCATGGCATTGTCCGCTCATGGCACTATGAATCTATGATGGATGTTAAGGTAGACTGGTGGGAGACTTTTATTCACTATGCTAGTTTATATCGTTGTTAGACACATTTTCTTATCATGAACTTTGTATAAGTCACAAAATTATAAGAGTATACTGTCGGAATGACAATACTAATGAACCGATTCATTTGTATGATCATGCTAAGAGACAAATCGTTAGATATTAAATTAACAATTGATTATATGGAGTTTTCGTTACCTATATTCTTACACATGAGAATATCTAGTGACCTCGGATTGGACACTTACTCTTGATTAACAATCAAACATCTGACCTTAATTGGGGATCATAATGATAATGGTAGTAGGTTGTGTAATCTAAAATACATAAAGGAATATACATTATTCAAAAATGGTACTCTCGCTGATCCCACCCGCTATAGCATCTTGTTGCGAGTCTATATATCATATCATCCTCCACATTCTGAATCAGTTCGTCTCTGCTCTCACCTATATTGGCTATAGCTTCGTCGCTCCAGCTCCAGGCCTACCTGCAGTTTCTCGCTCGAGTGTCGAGACTGAGTTGGATATGTTAACGACTGAGGTGACCTGATTACGATGATTACTCACTAGTAGAAAATACCTTATTTGTGGCGTACCAAAAAAGAATTCTGTGGCGCATGAGTGTGTGCGCCACAGAAGTCTCGCCACTAAATTTTATTTATGTGGTGCATATCTACATGCGCCACAGAATTCTCACATTTCTGTGGCGCACCCACACGATATGCGCCACTGAATTCTCAAAAAATTCAAAATAATCAGGAAAAAACAAAAAATGAAATAATTTGGAAAAAACCTAAATATTTGATTTTTTCTAATTTTTCTGAATTTTTTTACCTATCTCATATAATGACTTCCCCTTATCCTACTCAAGTTCTTATTGATATAAGTATCATATCAACACTCTTAATCCTTGTATGTGTATATATGTGTGTTTAGTTTATGTGTGGTATGTATATATAAGTGTGTTTTTAAATTTCAAAAAAAAATCAGAAAGTTCAAAAGTTTCAAAAGGAAATCCAAAAAAAAATAAAAAAAATCCTGAAAACTTCAAAAAAAATCAAAAATCCAAAAAATCAACAAATCCAAAAAAAATCAAAAATTTAAAATAATGTAATTTTTAAATGACAAAAAATAAAATTCAAACAAATAAAAAATTCGAGGTTTTTTTCCATCCTCATGCATGTGGCTTATGTGCGCCAACAAATTGCCACATTTCTGTGGCGCATGCAAAAATATTTCTGTGGCGCACACACTTTTACATGTGCCACATAAGTCAATTCCATCTATAGCTAGTTTCCTAGTAGTGACGGGAGCATTTTGGTGTTTCTGTTGCTGCACAGATTCCTCTATTATCAGCAGTACGGGTGCGTAACCCGATGAAGTATGAGCTCACCGAGCATATTGATGTAGATCCCTTCTTTATACTTGCTGCCATACAATATGAAATTCTCGCATGTGTGCTCAAACTTATTATTGACAGATTTCTTCACAAACGACCAGGCTCGAGCAAAGCAGGGATTGTTTCTCTCTAAACTCCACCATGAGTTTAAGGGTGTGTTACACATGTATAGTCTCATTTTTTTTTGTATATCCCATTATATAAGGAGTTGCCTGTAATTTATCACACATATGCAATTTATCACACATATACAACATGTAAATGCCAGTTTCTCATTATCTAACCATGGTTTAAAATAGTCGGCTATTGCATTTAGCCCCGGCAATTTCAAAAGTTATGAAAGACTATAGCTGGGCTATAGTGGGTTACGGCCTTATAGCCGTTCTGCTAAATAATGATGAAAAAATAAAATTTTGGTAACATATATTTTTTATACATATCAATAATTTACTGATGCATAACATATCAACATAGTCTCCCCTTGTGCTCCAAGCGAGAAAACGTATGCGCAACCCCTATTTAGTAAGTACTTTCTAGTTTAAAGAGCGAAGAAAATGACTTGCACTTCAGTGCAAACGGCTTTAGACATAAGAGATACAAATATTGGACGTAGTTATGTCCACATATTACAATATTCAGTACCAACAATTCAGTATGTCTCTGTTATATGGCCGAGCCGACAAATTTTGGTCCAATTTTTTGGACCCCACGGCTGAAATTTTAGAGGCTAAGGGGCTAAATCGGGGCTGAATTGGGGCTAAATTAATTTAGCCGGGCTATTAGCGGCTATTATCACTTTAGCCAATGAAGCTCATACCCGTAGCCCCAATCCTCTGGAAAGGCTATAGCCGGTTTTTTTTTTTTTTGAGAAACACAGTAAACGCAGACGCTCACTTACACGCGTATACACTCACCCCTATGAACGCACACACGCACACCCTACTCCTATGAGCAACTCCGAGAGATTGAGCCGGCTATTTAAAACTTTGTATCTAACACATGTGTACGTTTATATGGGCGAGTATGTGCGCGTATGTATATGCTTTCCTTAAAAATAATATCCAAGCGGGGCCTAAGGATTATCTGTTGACAAAAAAGTCTGGGACCGCCAGTCCTGTCAATATATACCTGCGACGTCAACCGGTTTTCTCCTCCCTCCCTATCTCCCTCCTCGGCTCCTTCAGTCGCGATGAGGAGGGCAGGAGGCCTTCCGGCGAGTTCGGCTTCGGCAGCCGCAAGCGCCAGCGTCTGGCGGAGTACCCCTGCGTTTCGCGGCTCCGGCAGCGGCGACTCATCAGCTTCCTTTTCACCCACGATCTCGTCCAAACCCACGACGCGTACGTACTAAACCCCCGCTTGATTCCTCCATTGATCCTCTAACGCCTGCACAGCAGTGGATGACTTGCCTGGTTCGTACTGTACATGCAGATTCGTCGGTGAGACGGCCGTGCTCATCGACGAGATGCATCTGCACAATCTGGTGCTTCAGGGCCAGTGGAGAGACGCCATGTCGCCATCACGTACCTCTCGCGCTTCCTGCCGTCCGGCCGTCGTCCCCTGGGCGTCCACGGCCGCGCCCTCTTCCACTTTCTCCGCGTGCACAAGGCTATCGATGACATCATCGCCGGCGGAAGGGAGGCCCTCTCCGTGACCGCCGGGGTCACCCTGTGCTTGGACCGCTTCGTCGCCAGCAGCCCTGCTCTCACCAAGCTCCGCGCCATCTTCTCGTCCCTCATCCAGTCCAAGACACTCAGGCAATCAATTCACGCACACTCAAATACATATACTGTTTCTGTCCTTTAGCCTCATACACACTCCTAAATGCAGGGAGTACTTACATACGCGTATTATTATGTTCACAAATGCAGGGATTCCATTGACCTGGTGCGCATGAGGTGGGAGGCGTCGTCCATTGTGGAGGACCTGCTTGATCAGACTCCAGAGTTCAAAGACCATATGCGTCCGTGCAGCCGAGGGTCAATGAATCCCCAGAATGTGCTTCCCCTCGGATTCGGCCACGCTAGGCACGCTATTTTGCTAATCACTCATGACTTCTTGCCTCGATTAATTCCTAAATAGCTAGTTTGTGAGTGAATGTCAGTCTGATACCTGCTGCATTTTTCCCCCTGCCAGTTTCCGTCCGAGGCGCCACGTCAAGAAACAGGGCGGCCAGGTCCCGGCCTCTGTGGTTGCCAGAATTTATCTTCAGAAGAAGAAGATGTATGCACATCATTCACTAGGGACGCGTTTGGTAGGCTGCATCTGTTTCTCATGTCCTTGGGGGCAGGCTCCAGGGGCAGTGCTGAGTGTAGCCACATCTAAATACGTGTTGTCCATCTTGTTTGGTAGCCCGCATCGCAGCAGTGAGCAAGTTCGGTGCTCTTCGTTTGGTAGCCTGCAGCTACGGGCAAACGGCTTGCTCGCTGCAGCGTGGTTTGTTTGGTTGCAAGCAAAACAACGGTAGACGACATAGGCAAATGCAGTTTCAGTTCAGTACTGCTAGCTCAAATGACAGTTTCAGTTCATCCATAATTCAGCCCTAACTATTACGAATGGAAGTTCCAGTTCATCCATATCACAACCTAACTAGTACGAATCAATTAGCAGTACTGATATTACAGACCGGTAGATAGTTTTGGGAGGAGGGGGTGCGATAGTTCACCGTTCATCATCTTCTTCTTCATGGTCCTCTTCTTCTTGACGGTGATGCTTCATCTTCAGAACCTGCTATTGCCTCTGTCTGCGCACATTGTTTCAGCCCACTCCATCCGCTTGCTCTTCCAAGGTTCATTGTCATCAGCGGCGACGCCATGGCCTTGATCAATGTCATCAGGTGTCACATCCTCCTCATCTGGGACATGCTCATCAAAACCCCACCCTAGGATCTAGTTGTGTAGGATGCAGCATGCAAGGACAAGCTTCACCTGGGTCTCGAAGGTGTGAAATGGCTTCTGGTCCAGAATCTTGAATTGATTCTTCAGTGCAGCAAAAGCTCTCTCGACTGTCACTCTAAGACTCGAGTGTCTCAGGTTGAACAATTCCTTGGCTGTCGCAGGAGCGAATCTTTAACTGAACTCGTTCAGATGGTACCTGGTGCTTCGAAAGGGGGGAGAACTCCAAGGCGACAAGCATAACCAGCATCACCAAGGTAAAACTTACCATCAGGTATACTGATCCCGTCAGGTCTAGACATGCTGTCAGCAAGAATGGTTGCATCATGTGCTGATCCTTCCCATCCTGCCAGCACATAGGTGAACTTCAGATCAAAATCCACAGCTGCAAGCACATTCTGGCTGGTGTAGTGCTTCCTTCCTCTGAAAGCTTTGGATTGTTCTTTTGACACTCTTGTTGTGATGTGAGTACCATCGATGGCGCCAATACAGTCCTGCGAATGAGAAGAACTGTGAGTAAATACTCTGTTCTAACATTTCGCAACACTGATTACACAAACAGAGAAATGCTTACCTTGAAGTACGGGTACCATCTGAAGCTATCTCTAATCTTCGCCGGCGTTTGGCCTGTGGGTGGCTTGATCATCTCATGCCTTAACTCACCGATAGCGTACAGTACTTGTTTGAAGTACCGGGAGATTGTCTCAATTGATCTTCTGAAGGTGCTATGGATGACTCTGAACCTCTGATTATGGCCTAAGACATGAAGGACGATGCAAACTTTCTTTTCCACAGACGTGTGGATGCTATCCTTGAGCAGACCCCCCTCCCTAAACCTCTTGACAAGTTCATAGATGGGTCCTCTACCCATCCTAAGCATTTGAATAGACTCTATCTCACAAGTGTTGCAGATGAAGTTCAGATTTGCGAACCTCTCCCGATCTCGAGCTAACATAGGACCATATGGGAGTCTAGCAAAAGCATACCGCTTAACTAACATCTTGTGAATCATCATCATCAAGGCTTGAATGCCGGCAACCAGTGATGCCGTCTGCTTGGTCAACGCCATTGCGTCGTCCTAATAGAATGGATCTCACATGAGTACGTTCTAGATCTACTGTACCGTTCTGTTCTAACACTAGTAGGGAAGAGTTTTACCTTGGCTTCCGCCATTGGAGATGATGGAGAGGTCGGCGCTTTCGGCGATGAAGAAGTGCAGGTCTTGCCGCCCGTGGAGACGACGGCGCGGATCCTTGGCTGCAGCCGCTCCGGTACCACAACCGCGGGCCAGCCACCGTAAGTGCAGGTGAAGGAGCCGCCGGTGTGGTCGACGGTCTGGTCGCCGATCTGGTCGCTTGGAAGGAGCCGCCGGTGTGGTTTGGGGAAAGTGCGTAGGTGACCGGGCAAGAGAGGGGGAAAGGAGCTAGGTATGGCGCGAAACAGGGGAAGGATTTCGCCGTTCCCCGCGCGCACGCTCGTCTCCACTTTTTGCAGCCCCGCGGCCTGGCTCCATGAAAACTGCCGATTCGGCAGTTTCTATCGGGCCTGGCCCGGGAGTGCTTTAAGCAGCGTGCCAGCCAAAAAACGGGCTGCAGGCAAACAAACAAACCGGATGGCTCTGCAGCCCACGGGTCTATTTGGGGTTGCTGCAGGCCACCAAACGCGCCCTAGCTTCGTGCAAAACAAAATGATCTTCAGATCTGTTGTTTCCCTTCTCGACTTTTGGTGGTACTCAGACTAACAATCAGTAGTATTGTTCTTTGTTTTGTCTCTGCAGGCTGCCTTCTTCGACTTCAAGTGATCCCTCTCAGGGGTTAACTCGTGGTACGATATCATGTCCCAAACATCTGATGGCTGCCCTTATTTGCCCTGTAATTATTATGTTTACGGCATCTGATTATATTAACTAACACATTTTTCTCTCTCCCTCTCTCTGGATGCCAGAAGCCTTAGTTAAGGCCAAACAATAGTTGGTGGACCTCATAGGTATAGAAATACTCCCTCCTCTAGCTCTTTTGTCGTATTCACTTGATATACATACTTATCTATATATTATGTCAGCAATTGTACTTGTGCCAAACTTTAAAAAAAAGATTTTCACAATAATAACTGATAAGCTTACCTCATCATCAGATAGAAGTGTGGAAGCTGGTAAGCCACGTCAAGCGGATCAAGTTCGATCAGCATGTAGCAAAGGTAACTTCCACTCTTCTTTAATCCACTTAACCTTTAGCTTTGGCCTCATTTCTGTCGTTTCCAGCTAAAAACATTTGGTTTATGCAGTAAGGATCTGTACTGGCAGTAAATTGTTTTGAATGCTCGTGGGCTGCGCATGCATACACTAGTAGGAAAACGCCTACAACCGGCGGACGGAATTGGCCTACCGCTGGCGGGCGGACGCACGCCAGCGATTATTCCGCCAGTGGTAATTTATACCGCTGGCGGGCGGCCGTCCGCCAGCGATTATTACGCCAGTGGTAATTTATACCGTTGGCGGGCGGCCGTCCGCCAGCGGTAACGCGCCTACAGGAAGTACGCCTCTTTGTCCGCCAGCATGTAGCTTCCACAGCGTTAGATTAGACATCGCTGGCGTGCGGCCACGGCCGCCAGCGCTAAGCTACCTCGGCCGCCAGCGGTACTTCTCGCTGGTTGGAGTTCTAGGAGCGCTGTCCGCCAGCGGTACGCCTCTTTGTCCGCCAGCGGTATAATTTTCGTGGTATTTTTTGTTTTTCTAAAATAACGTATTCCAACAGTATATCAAATATAAATACAGGATATTCAGGTACATGCGACCAAAATGATAATAATTTCACATACAGATGACCAAATTGTGATACACAAATAAATTAGTTCATTATCACATGCATTACAAACCATAGTATAGTACCAAAATAAGTTGTCATACACAAATACATCACATAAAAGATAGAGAACCACAATATTTAAGAGAGGGCGCGATCGATGAAGTTGGCGTTTCGATCATCCGGTTGTTGTTACTCTCTTTCAGTGGCTTCAAGTGTTTATCTTCCGCCTCCTCCTTAGATACTTTCCCACTTCTTCATTTGTACGTATACACAAAAGGCAAATAAAAATGTTAGCTAGGCAACTAAATTGTTCACATGTCGTGTAGAAATAAACAAAGTATACACAAATAAACTAAGCCAACTAGGAAGAATGCCTCATATAATAGATTGGACACACAAATTCAGGGATGGTGTGAGCGAGCCAGTATGATGCAGAAGATATGTTTTCTTGCATTATAGGGCTCACTCACAACACCCCTGAATAACATAGTGTCACCTCATTTCAATCATCGGCATTGTAAAACTTAGAGAAAACAAGATGCAAAAAAAGTATGCCTCATACTGTAGAATATTATTGGAAACACACAAACAATCCTGACAGCTTTGTTGAACCAAGTAGGAGGCCTCATTTCAATCATCCTGAGAGCTTTTTTTTCGCTGGTCTCAGCCGAGGCATACCGCTGGCGGGCCCGAATTAGCGTCCGCCAGCGGTACGTTACCGCTGGCGGGCACGTAGTCTGTCCGCCAGCGGTAGTTTGTCCCGCTCCTTCCCAGATTCCTGCGAGTACCGCTGGCGGGCAGAGTTGGCGTCCGCCAGCGGTACGTCCAGAACCAGCGGCGGACTCGAAAAACCGCCGCCAGCGGTCGAAGCGCTGGCGGACGAAAATGTCGTCCACCAGCGGTATGCTGGTGGCTATAAGCCTTTTCCTACTAGTGATAATATGTTTTCAAAACAAGCATGTAGCTCATTTCCCTACACAATTATAATGAAGTAACTCAAGCAGTGATGATACTTATATCATGCTTCACATTATGTTCAGTGCAGCTGGTTCTTTGGTTTAGCATCTAGCTTTTGTTATTGCTTCTTCTAATAAATTCTCATGTTACACTCTCCCGGCGCCCATTATCGTTGGGTACCGAGCCTGTTGTTTGCCCTTTTTTGCAGAAAGTTATCTTATCTATATCTGAATATTGTTTCTTAGTTCTTCACAGTTTACATACATTTTTCATGTGCAGAATAATTTCTAATTGTACAACAGCCTCATCTTGTTTGATGTTGTTTTTTGCACTTCGCTACCTGCTTGCTACTACCATTTCTCACGGTTGAATTCATTGCAGGCGGTCGTGACCCGCAGACTACTTCCTGTATCGTCCCAAGACAGGGTGGAAATTCTCGCATCAAATTATTGACCGATCTTGGATTATTAGTTGAGTACCCTCATTTGTTTATGAACCAATACTAACCTTTATGCACACACTTAATCTCTTATGTCATTCTTTTTTAGAGATCACCAAATGTACAAGTCAAGTGGTTATATGTCTCAAATGATATTTACTTTGCCTGCCCTGTAATTTTCGTATATATTATTGTCAATAATGTTCTGATTTTTGAATCGACATAATCTCTCTCTTTTTGCAATGGCAGGTATATTAGAAGAGGCAAAGGAATGGATATTGTATCTTACTGGTAAGTTAGACTCGACCATGCAGTCTTTCATGTGCATAGTTTCCAGTTCATATATGGATGTACACCATTGTGCTGCACTTGTTGATTAATATTCGGTAGCTTGATGACACTATAGCGACTGATTGGCTTATGTGATCTTCAGAGGAGCGTCTGGAAACCTGGCCGGACGCGAGTCAAGCTTATCCTCTTCAATGTTTGAGTAAACCAGGTAACTTCACACTCTTTCCTCCACTGTTTGCTGGTTGCTTTATGTCTAGCTGTTTTCTGTGCATGAAAACTCAGCACTGCGCTCGGGCTTGATGTTTCTCTTTGCGCCTCATTGGTGCGTGGCTGTCTGTCTGCTGCTGGCATTTCTGACGGACGAACTCGTCATCGCAAGTGCTTTCACTGCTCGACTCTCAACGACTGTACCTGGTGCCTTCACAGGGCCTGCTGGAAGTTCTTCGATCTCATCATCAGACGTAGCAGCAGGTAATTAGTTGAAGCTCGTGCATGAAATTAAGTGTGCAACAGCTTCCTTCTACGTCTTTGGTCAAGGGCAGCTCTTGGTCAAGGGAGTTATGCTCCGAGGATACTTTAAACCAGTGACCATAACCATTGCTGTTCCTGTGTAGGCGTTGGTAATCTTACTATCCAATGAGGGACGCTGTCACCGGGGTCTATAGATGCCTTTTGGATTAGGACATGCTTGCCTAGAGGTTTCCGCCAGCCTTCCTCCCTCGCCAACTGAGGATGGGTTTTATATCAAATCTGTAGAAAAGTGTATTTTTATAGCCGTTTAGTTGCTGTTGAACGTGAGAAGATAAAACACATCCTTTTTTGTTTATGTTCTTGGGAATTTGTGATTGCTCTGAGTTCTACCTGAACAGCAAAAGCAGACTCGATCAAAGCATAGTTGCAAGTGAACTATTTGATCGTTTGGCGCCAATCTTCGCATGGTCTATGTCTAGAACGGACTTGTGGGATATTACGGTGCAAACATCTGTGCTGAGATCTATTTGTAACATCAACAATTTTACAAAACGACAGGAATTTCGATCCGTGTTTGAGTAAAATACAAGGACATTTGTAAGATTATTTGTTTTCTGAATTTACTCATTCTAAATGAACAGATCAAAACATGGTGCTACTGTCCCCTGAGCCAAATTTCTCCATTCATTAGGAAAGGGCAAACCAATTTCCACCGCTCATGTCATAAACCACACAAAAACAGCTCATGGAGAAACACATCCTAGGTGACAAAGGAGACCTAACAATTTTCAATGCTAGCGCCACCCACCCATAACCAGAGATTAAGTTGGGGAATGTGCTCCCCGCCATGGGTTGTGAGGCCAACTCAGCCGATGCACATCCTTATTGTGCTCCGCCCTTTCCAACACCCGCCAGTCACTCAAAAATTCGAACCCTTCCATCGTTTTCTCGATGTGAGTCTCCAATCAATGAGTACTAAGTCGGTCATATCTCTCTAGATTATCATGAAGAAATAGCACCGGTTTTTGCTATCTCTGAACATTTTAACATAGTCACCTACCGACTCGTCATATGTTTGCTTAACCAATGTAAGATGGGATAATTTAAGTTTTGTATAAATGATAGGCAAAATTGAGCGACGAACATATCAAACACATGGCAGACACGATTTACCAAGTAGAAGGTATAAACCACGGGCGTCAGCTAGCGAAACTTCACTCTACCAATTAGAAGATATGAATTGGAAGGTGCCCGGTCGCTACAAAATATGCCTCGCCACAATGATTTCGTTGAGCCTTGCACAAAGCTAATGGGTGAGGATCTTCTACTCTCGCATGATGTAGTTGACTAGGACATTCAGGCCTCATGTAATGAGTACTGAAATGTATTTTATACTAAGCTTTTATACTTATTAATGACTTATTTATAAAATTTGTATTAAGGCGTGTCTAGTGTCCAAAGATAATGACATTTGAAAATTTCTAACCATAATTATGTCGTTTATGTTATACACTATATCACTTACAGATTTGCTTAAGTTTAAATGTATGTTGTAACGAAGAGCTGCTTGACTTTTTTTAATTTCATAAATTGTATAATATGTACATATTTGTGTGTATACGCATGCTCACATGTGTTCGTTCTCTTTTAATTTTTTTAAATATAATGTCAGAGATTTCTAAAGTCGATCTAACAAATATCTTAATAGTGGTTTCTGGTATATTCATCAAAACATTTAGAATATACATTGAACCAACTTGAAACTTATATTGCAAGTTAGACTCATTTGTAAGTTGAAAATATATGCCTGCTATGTACTTTGTATTAGAATATTTGCAAATATATAGGAGGGATTGTTCATGGGAATTTTAGAGTTACCATTTTTGGAATGAGAGAATGGGTAGCTACCCCATTCTCATGCACCAATTCTCATTTGGTTACTGCGCCTGTTGTTTGCCCTTGTTTGCAGAAACTTATATGATCTACATCTGACAATTGTTTCTTAGTTACTTCACAATTTACATACATGCTTGGTGTGCAGTGTAATTTATGACTGCATGCCCGAACAGTACAGCAGCCTCAACATGTTTGATGTTGCACATTGTTACCTACCTGCTACCATTTCTCACTTCTGAACTTGATGCAGGCGTTTCTGACCCGCAAACTAGTTTATGTACGGTCACAAGGTTGGCTGGAAAACGTCGCGGTAAAATATTGACCGATCTTAGTAAGTTAGTTGTACACCCTCAATTGTGTATGAACAGTACTAACCTTTATCTACACACACTTGATCCCTTAGGTCATTCTTTGTTAGAGATCACTAAAATGTACAAGACAAGTGGTTATATTTCTCACTGATATCTACTCTCCCTGCGTTTTGTATATATTGTTTGTCAATAATATATGTTATCTTTCTTTGAAGAACTGAAATCATCTATCTTTTTGGTCAGTGATATTAAGAGAGGCAAAGGAATGGATATTGTACCTTACCGGTAAACTGGAGTAGACTCATGCAATATTTCATTTGCATAGTTTTCGGTCCATATGCATGCATGCACCATTGTGCTGTATTTGTTGACTAATATTTGGTGGCAATTTTACTATAGCAACTGATGAGCTTTATCTACAGAGGATTGTTTGGAAGCCTGGCCGGACGCAAGTAACCAGTATCCACTTCAATATTCGAGTAAACCAGGTAACTTCACACTCTTTCATCCAGTGGCTGTCTTGTCTAAAAAACTTCAGTTTAGCCACTTATCTGGGATCCTTACTGGGTGCTGAAATTATTTGAATCCTTGACGTCCGTATCTGGATAATATTTTCTATTGTCGTACACCCGTACTTGTATTCAAACGTTACCTCAATTTGCACACTGGATGGATTTTAAGATACCTGTTTTATGTGCATGAAAACTCAGCACTGCACTCGGCCATGATGTTTCTCTTTGCACCTCATCAATATGTGGCATCTAATCTGCCGGCATTTCTAACGGACGAACTGGCAGGAGCTTTCGCTGCTCGACCCTCAAAGACCGTGCCTGGTACCTTCACAAGGCCTGCGGGAAGTTCGTCGATCTCATCATCAGACGCAGAAGGAGGTAACTTAGTTGAAGCTCGCGCCATGAAATTAACCACGTGCAGTCTATTGTTAAGTTCAGATTAAAAAAGTGTCGAAACATACATGATTGAATTAGCTCCCTTTAAAATTTCGAGCCAAGGGAGCTATGGTCCAATTATATTTTAAAACGGTGATCGTGACTAGCGCTGTTTTTGTGTAGGAGTTGGTAATCTTTCCATCCAGTAAATGGGATTCAGGACATGCTTGCGCCTGGAGGACTGATCCTCTCCTGGCCAACTAGGATGGGCTGCATACAAAATGTGTTATCCGTAGCTCGGGAGCGAAAATGAGTTTCCGCTTATTCTTTCATGTAGGCGTGTAGTTGCTTTGGAATTCCAGAATCAACATATATACTCTCCCCCCTCTTCTCTCCCCCGAGGCGGCGGCGCTGCGCCGCCCCCGGGGAGTCCCATCCCCAGTACCCTCAGCCCTCCCCCACATCTCCACCCTCTACCGCCGCCGCCGCTGAGGACGCCGCTGGACTAAACCCATGTGGTGAGGTGGCGGCGGCGGCGCTGTCCTCGGCCGACGGAAACGCAAGGGGCGGCGGCGCCCGTCCTCTTCCCCTCCAACGGTGGTGCGCAGCGGAGATTTGGCAGCCAAGGGATCTCCGGCGGTCGTCCTCCGCGGAAGACTTGGATCGTGGCTGCGGTGAGATCCAATCTGGACTCTAGGGTTTGGATCGAGATCCATGGCGACCACGTCTAGTCAACTTCGGCAACGGCAAGAGGAGGTACCCTGGGACATCTTCGCGGCATGAGGACGTCCGGGTCTTTTTTGGCCCGGGCATGGTGGTGGTGGCTACCTTCTCCACCGAAGGTGGTCGGCCAGGCTGGCGGCGAGTTCAGAGGCGCGGCTGCCGGTGAAAGCTGGCCTTTTGGCGGGCGATGGCGATGTCTCGACGTCGTTACCTTGGTGAAGGCATCGTCCTAGCAGTCCACGTCTTCTCGCTTGCAATGCTCCGGGGGAAACCCTAAGATCTACGGATCGGACGATGGCGGCGCTGTGGTGTCGTGTTCCCTCTTGGGGGCATCGTCTGTGGAGCGGCGCCGGATGTCGATGTCGGTGAGTCTCGGCGGCGTGGCGCTGCGGGGTCTCGATTTCGGGTTGATGGACTCGCGCATGGTGGCGCTGTCTGGCATCGTGGCGATGCCGACGGCAGACCGGTTTTGCAAGGTCATGGTGTTGATCCTTTCTGAAGATGGGTTCGTGGAAGACGGCGACAGCGACTAAAGCGTGCATAGGTGTGCGTTGAGTGTTTAGCTGAAGGTTTTAGATGATGTGCGTTGGTGATTAGTCACCCCCATCATAGTGGTAGCGACCCTGTTGTCGAGAGGTTGACTTCAGTTTGTTTTTCAATACTGTACTCTGTAAATCTGGTTGGAATTAATAAGTGCGAATGGCTGTGTGCATCACTCGATGCAGAGGCCGGGGACTCGCACCCTCCTTTTCTAAAAAAAAAAAGTGTAGTTGCTTTGAAGTGGTGAAAAGAGAAAACGTGTGATCTGTTCGTTGTGCTTGTGTCATGGGTTGGGGGTGGATTGGATCGGAGGTTGTAGTTGTGGTCTGTTGGAGGTTTAGGGCGATAATCTCGTCGACCTATGATCGGAGAAGGAGGTGAGAAGGGGCGCCAGGGCGTAGGAGCACGAGGTGGGAGATTAGATTAATTTCTGCTTGTTCTCATTGATCGCATAGGTTGGCTTATAAATCGCCAATTACAGAAATTGTATCAAACTCCAACTCTAGTTTGGTTATTGGCAGGGTAACCATCTACGGGACAAAACCTTTCCAATTAAACCCAAACTCTACTAATCTAATCCTAGAAGGACTCTAAGAGGGCGCAGGGCCCTTGCGGCGCCTATACGCCTGGCCCCACATGACATCTCCCCCCCCCATTCTGAAACAGCTTGTCCTCAAGCTGGAAGCCTGGATACCGGTCACGGAAAGCTGTGACATCTTCCCAAGAAGCTGCAGACGCTGGTTGGCCTTCCCATTGAATGAGCACCTGCTGTACACCGCGAGCAATCCTCGCACGCAATGCCTGTACCGGAGTTGGGTGAACTCGACCCTGAAACAGTGGAGGAAGCACCGGGGACCTGCAGGCGGCGGACCATGGTACTTCTTGAGGACCCCAACATGAAACACATTATGAATGCGGGCTCGAGTCGGTAACTCTAGGCGATATGCAACCGAATCAATTGAGCGAGGACTTTGAAAGGGCCATAATACTTGGGTGCCAATTTGCCTTTTGCTCCTGCTCCCAAAATGCCGCCGGCCGGTGCTGCAGACGGAGCCAAACCCACTCTCCCACGTCAAAGGAAAGAGCCCGATGCTTGGCATCATAGAAGTGCTTGTACTGCTGAGCTGCTTGAAGGAGACGCTCACGGACGTCCAGCAAGAACTGGTTACGGTCAAGAACTTGTCTTTCCACCGCCTGATTACGAATCTCGCCCGGAGTATAGTCACGAAGAGACGGGGGATCGCGGCCATAAACGACCCTAAAAGGGGTGTCCTTCAGTGCTGAATGATATGATGTGTTGTAGCAGTACTCAGCCCATGGTAACCAATGGAGCCACTGTCGTGGTCGATCCCCAGTGATGCATCGAAGGTACATAGTGATGACCTTATTCACTGCCTCGGACTGGCCATCTGACTGTGGATGGAAAGCGAACTCATGTGTAAGCGCGTACCCGCAGCCGCAAACAAGGCCTTCCAAAATCCCGAAGTGAATACCACATCTCTGTCGGACACAATGGATGTAGGAAAACCATGAAGACGGACAATGTTGGAGAAAATGCCTTGGCACCGACTCAGCAGTATATGGATGTGCCAGAGGGATAAAGTGTGCATACTTGGAAAAACGATCTACCACTGTAAGAATAACACTTTTACCGCCCACCTTCGGCAATGCTTCAATGAAGTCCATAGAAATGTCTTCCCAAACACGAGATGGTACTGTCAAGGGCTGTAACAGGCCAGCCGGATGAAGCTGCTCCGTCTTATTGCGTTGACAAACTGTACAAGCACGTATATACTGCTGCAGGGCTGCTCGTGCTTGAGGCAAATGGAAATCCGTCGTAGTCGATGCAATGATTTTTGGATGCCTTCATGGCCATCATCGTGGGCCACCGCCAAGACCTCTGCTACGAGCTGGGATGAAGGAGGCACATAAGCCCGTTGCTGAAAAGTAACAATGCCATCGACAAGTGCCCAAGGCTGGCCCAACTCGCCAGATTCCAGCTGTTCCCTAAAGTGACCAGCGCCGGGTCCGTGTGTGCAGCCTGACGAAGAGCTTCAAAGAGATCAAAAGAAGTTCCCGTGACGGCGCACGCATGTCCTGCAGGAACATCACGGCGAGAGAGAGCGTCTGCGACTATGTTTTGGCGGCCTGGTTTATATTCCACGGTGAAGTCAAAGCCCAAAGCTTTCCTACCCAATGATGTTGCGGAATTGTGGCAAGGCGTTGGTCCAGCAAAAACTTGAGGCTGTAATGATCCGTTTTGACGAAAAGCGCGCCCCCAGAGATATGGCCGCCAATGACGCACGGCTTGAACTAGGCCAATGAGTTCCCGCTCATATGCGGCTAAAGAGGCATGTCGCGGAGCTATGGTTTTGCTGAAATAGGCAATGGGCCCTCCATCTTGATGCAGCACAGCGCCGAATCCAGACCCGAGGCATCACACTCCACAATAAATGGAACCGCAAAATCAGGCAGCTGGAGCACAGGTGCAGTAGTGAGGGCAACCTTAAGCTTCGAATGCGGTGGTCGCCTGATCAGTCCAGAGAAATCCATCTTTCTTGAGCAGTGCGGTCAGTGGGGCGGCAATGGTACCGAAACCCTTGATGAACTTGCGGTAGTAACCCGCCAAACCCAAGAATCCTCGTACAGCTCGGATCGTACGTGGCACTGGCCAGTCCACCACGGCAAGGACCTTAGCACATCCATGGCAACCCCTTCAGCTGAGATGACGTGACCAAGGTAAGCCATGGATTCCTCGCCAAACGAGCACTTGGAGCGTTTGAGGAAAAACTGGTGTGTGCGCATAGCTTCCAAGACAAGCTTGACATGACGAAATGGTCCGACCAAGAGGAGCTGTAAATCAAATATCATCAAAATACCAGCACAAAGCGACGAAGGAAGGTCCGAGTACGTCGTTCATGAGCGCTTGGAACGTCGCGGGTGCATTGGTCAACCCGAACGGCATGACCACAAACTCAAAGAGACCCTCATGAGTGCGAAACGCCGTCTTGTGGATATCTTCAGGAGCCATCCGAACTTGGTGGTAGCCCGAGCGGAGGTCTAGCTTGGTGAAAAAACGGGCTCCTTTCAACTCGTGAGCAGCTCATCAACGACGGAATCGGAAACTTGTCCTTGATGGTGACAAGATTGAGTCCACGAAAGTCAACACAGAAACGCCATGTACCATCATGCTTTCGGACGAGAAGCACGGGTGACGAGAACGCCGACGAGCTACGGCGAATAATGCCCCGAGCAAGCATCTCAACACATTGCCGTTCTAGTTCATCCTTTGAATAGCCGGGTATCGGTAAGGCCGTATGGCCACAGGCTGAGTCCCCGGAATAAGGTGAATATGATGGTCATGGGCCCGTGGCGGGGAAGACCCTGGGGCTCGGCGAAGATGTCCGAGAACGCGGCCAGGAGGCTGTCTAGGAGGTCCTTGCCGTCGCAGACATGTACGTGAGCCGGGCGACCGGGGGAACCAGGCCTGTCCACTCCACTTGGTCCCTGTGCCAAACGACATCCACTGAGCCGAGAAATCCCACAATATTGGCCCGAGGGTTTTGAGGAAACGGGTGCCAAGGACCACGTCAAAGCCGCCCAGTGGTATAGCGTGCAAATCGACAATGAAGCTCTCCTTGTCAATTTTGATAGCAGCACGTTTGAGTAGGCCACGGCAAGTAACCCGATCGGAGGAGAACGGCAGCCCTACGACGGTGGCCAGCTCCTCGTGGATGAAGTTATGAGTGCTGCCCGAGTCAAGCAAGCAACCAGATCACGGTCCCCAATACGAATCGAAATTTGCATGGTGTCGCTGGTGGGAATTCCTGTGACAGCTAGGATCGAAATTTTGGCTTCTTGGGCATCCGTGACAGGCTCCTCTTCATCATCAGCTGACTGAATGTAGAAAAGCCGTTTGCAGCGATGTCCCGAGCGAACTTCTCATCGCAGTTGAAACAAAGGCCTTTGGTGCGCCGGTCATCCATCTCAGCAGGTGTGAGCTTTTTGAAAACGAGCGCTGGTGAGAACCGGAGGACTCTGGGGCTGCCGCACTAGGGCTGGGCATAGCCCGTGGTGGCCGGCTCGACCGAGCGGCTGCTGCGGCTCCAGTGACGGTGTTCAGGTGCTCGAAGGAGATTGCTAAGTCCATGGCGGCATCCAGCGTGGGCGGTTTAAGCATCTCGACCTGCGTCTTCATGGGCTCGCCCAGGTTATTAATATCCCGTTCCTCGGTGTCAGCAATTGGGTGCACCCGAGAAGATTCTCGAGAAAGCGCTTGGAGTACTCCGCCACCGTGCCGGAGCGGCGTGTCGAGATCAGCTCGCCAAAGGGGTTGGCGCGTGTCGGCGGTCCGAAGTGATTGGAGATGAGAGTCTGGAACTCTCCCCAGGATGGCCGCTGGCCCAACTTCGCCTCGAGGTGGCCGTACCACAGGGCTGCGACATCGGTGAGATGGTAAGAGGCCAACCACGTCTTGTCGGAGTCCTGCGTGCGCTGTCCGAGGAAAAAGAGGTTGCATCGTGTCAACCATGGCGCGGATCGCTCGACCCATCGAAGAGAGGAAAATCGATCTTGTAGAGTCGTGGCGCACGGTCAGCCGGATCTGACAGGAGCGTCTCGGCGGCTTTGGACGTGCCGCCGGCGACTACAGGAGCCCGAGGTCACCCAGCTGTGGCTGGCCCTTCCCTTCGAGTCGGAGGATGGCCAGATTCTGCGCACGCAGTTGTTGCGATTGGTCGGCGAAATTGTCCTGGAGCTTCTTGAGCGTCTCGGCGATGGACTGGAGGGTGGCGCGGTCCTCCGTACGTTCGTCCCTCGCGGCCTGATTTTCATCGGCGAGGCTGGTGAGGGTCGCGAGCACGGACTCATGATCCTCCTGTTGTTTGGTAATGAGGTCGGCTAGGGTTTGCGGAGGTGGCGGCGGGGCACTAGTAGGAAAACGCGATTCTGTGGCGCACCAAAAAAAAAAATCTGTGGCGCATGGTAGGTGCGCCACAGAATTGTCGCCACAAAATAAGCAATTCTGTGGCGCACCCCACCGTGCGCCACAGAAAACCTAAACTTTTGTGGCGCATGTCACACCCGTGCGCCACAGAATTTGTTTTTCAAATTTAAAAAAAAAATACAGCCCACCCCAGCCACCGCGACTGGAGCGGCGCTCCGACCCCGACGGCGGCGTCAAGGTCGCTTGCACGACGTCGACGCGCAGGACGCCGCCTCTGTTTCTCGTCGATCTCTTCCTCCTCCTCTTCCTGGCTGGGTTCGTCGTCTGCCCTCCACGCCCTGCACGGCGGCGTCGAGGTGGTCCCGTCCAGACGGCCCGCCATGAGGCGAGCACGGATGGGGAGGTGGCGGCCCGGACCTCGTCGGCGGCGGCGGGGCGGCCCGCGAGGACGCAGCGCAGCATGAGCGCGTGGGATGGCGGGGCCCCTGATGCAGGCGTCGACGGCGAGCTCGTGGCGGAAGACCTCCGATCCAGGCGCTCCTCCTCGAGGCCCCTGATGCAGGCGTCGATCTCCTACTCGTGCTTGAGATTGGCCTGGAGAACGGCCTTCACCTCGGCCTCGAATCCCTGGCGCTGGCGTGGCGTCCTTCCTCGCTCCCCCACCACTGGATTCCTCGTCCAAGCGCGCCGCGCCCGCAGAGGCAGAGCTGACGAATGGGGACGAGGCGGCGGATCCGGAGCGACCTGGCGGGCAACGCGGCTGGGCTGGGCGGCGTCCTGCTAACATAGAGAAGGAGGGCGTGAGCAGCACTGGAACGGAAGGAGGCGTTGTCGGGAATGAGGGAGGAGGAGGAAGGGCTAACCTAGGCGGCGGCGGCGGATCTGTCCATGGCGGCGGCGACCTCGGAGGTGGGCGGAGACGGGCCTTGGACGGCGTTGACGCGCAGAGAGAGAGGAGAAGAGGATGGACGTGTGTGTGCGTGTGGACGCGCAGAGAGAGAAGAGAAGTTTTTTCTTCTTTTCGTTCGGTAGGATAGGACGTGTGTGTGGCTGTGAGTTGGTGGGAGAGGATAGGGTAGGAGAGAGAATATGGATCTGAGACCTGTGTGTGCGTGTACGAATTTTCTGTGGCGCATGTGAATCTTGTGCGCCACAGAATTGCAAATTCTGTGGCGCACCAGTTAGGTGCGCCACAGAATAGCAATATTCTGTGGCGCACCAGTTTTCGGTGCGCCACAGATTTTTTTTTTGTGGCGCATGGCTAAATGGTGCGCCACAGAATAGGGATCCATAGAATCGCGTTTTCCTACTAGTGGGGGCGCCATGGCAGCCGCCGGGATCGAAGATGAATCTGATACCAAGTTGTCACGGGTTGGGGGTGGATTGGATCGGAGGTTGTAGTTGTGGTCTGTTGGAGGTTTAGGGCGATAATCTCGTCGACCTATGATCGGAGAAGGAGGTGAGAAGGGGCGCCAGGGCGCAGGAGCACGAGGTGGGAGATTAGATTAATTTCTGCTTGTTCTCATTGATCGCATAGGTTGGCTTATAAATCGCCAATTACAGAAATTGTATCAAACTCCAACTCTAATTTTGTTATTGGCAGGGTAACCATCTACGGGACAAAACCTTTCCAATTAAACCCAAACTCAACCTTTCCAATTAAACCCAAACTCTGCTAATCTAATCCTAGAAGGACTCTAAGAGGGCGCAGGGCCTTGCGGCGCCTATACGCCTGGCCCCATATGACAGCTTGCCTTTACTTTACTTTCAAAAAAAGAGTTTATGTCAGTGTTCTTGTGGGTTTGTGACTGCTCTTAGTTGTAAACAACTATTTGCTTGCGCTCCACTGTTCTTCGTATGTTCCGGAGCTAGAAGGGGCTTGTCGTATATGTGGTGCTGCCATCCATTTATTACATCGACAGTTTTACAAAATGACACACAATCACATACAGTTTGAAGAGTAGAACAGAAAAAGAGACAGGAATGGTTTCAATATCCATACGTCTTCTGAATTTACTCAGACAAACATACCAAGAACAAGAATCGCCGTTTGAACCAGATTCCACCATTCATGTCAAGGGGCAAACAGACAAATATCAATTCAGATCATAAAACAGACCATAGAATGAACCAAAACTTACCTCTAACTTCATGACATTTCTTCAGCAGAATGTACAATGCCGTTCTGGCCATACAAATCTGACTGCAAAAACTGGTCAGGCAACCAACACGGCAACACAGCTATATAGTTAGATACGGACCTGAAGCACACGCACAATAACACGACCACCAAAACGTTTTGAAAATCAAAGTTCAGACCATGCGGAGCAGTTTGTATATATTCTACCAGACCGACGACACCGGGTGACAAGCCGGTGTCAGATGAAGAACATGTTGTCCTGAAGATCCACGTGCAGCTTCGGGAAGTTCGCGAACTCAGAGCCGCCCGGAGGAGGCCGAGGACGACGAGCTGCGCGCCTGGGGCTGGGTCGCCATCATCGCCTCGTAGTATTGCCTGCCGCGGTACGCCGCCAGGTCGGCGTAGTAGACGGGTGGCGCCAGCGACACCGGCTTGGTGCAGCGGGCGAAGAGGAAGCAGAGGTTGTACACCATCTTCTGCAGGGCGTCCGAGCTGAAGCCGTGCTCGTCCAGAAGGCTGTAGTAGTGTGTGGGACGGCTCGTCCCGATCAGCCCACTGTGGCTGCACAGGTAGAAGTCGTATGCCGAAGGGTCGATCACACCGGTGTCAACCACGTGCCTGGGAGAATGTTGCCGTTCTTCAGCTGTTTCTCGTTCCCGTCCTTGGGGAACAGCCGTGTATGGTGCCGCTTCTTGGCCACGATCACAGTGATCGTCGGCGAGTACCCATTTACCTTGATCCCCTTCTCCATGTCAGCAAGCTCCTCGTTAAGTACCATCTCGAACTGCCCATCACTCACACCATCACGGAAGTAAATGATCTTCTGAGGCTTGACGCCGTTCTTCTTCTCAAAGACACCGATGAGCTCTTGGCAAATCTCACCGAGGTGCTTGATCACCTCGCAGCGGTGCGGCTGGGCACGGATTCTAGGCACATACTTGCTGGCCGCGCGATCAACGGACGCAACCACGGCTGCTATCGACGGACTTTCCACATTGCCGGCTCCCGGGTGGTTCACATCTGCGCCGATGAACATGAAAGGCGCACCAGTGTCCAGTGGAAGCCGGTCATAGAGCTGGATGTTGCTGCCCCCGAGCTTGCTGTTGATCTTCAGAGCAAGGTTTGACATGTACTGGTCCTGGCCCTGGGGTTTGTTTGCGACAGTGCTCAGGAAACACTGGGTTTGTATCCCCAGTTGTGTCTCGCAGATCAGCTTCAGTGTCTTGTAGCCAGGATGCTGGTCAGACATCGGGCAGAAGAGGAGCTGCAGCTTCTGGTTCTTCTTCACTGCAGCCTGCTTCGCATTGTTGAGCTCCTCATACAGTTTGCGTGGATCCGATAGCACTGACATTGCTGACATATGCACAAAACATGGTTCCTTGGACATCCGAATGCCAACGTCACAGCACTTCCTGGCGATATAATCAATAAACATGTACCATCAAGTAGCTGCCAATCCTGAGATTCCCGGGACGGAGATTGCCGGGCACTGAAGTCAACAATGCCCCAACACTTGAGTTCTTTGCCGTCTACCAATTTCTTCTTCACAAGGTTCCACTGACAGTTCTGATCAACGTTGAATTTGTTGGGTTGACCATTTGTGGTGCCGCCGATTTTCAGGGTGGGAGGAGGAAGGACCCTACCAGTGACTTCCATCATCTCTACATCCAAGGAAATCCCAAACTGTTGAGCTATTTCTCCCCTGCAAATAAAATGATGATTAGTACCTGATAACAAACATCAGTTCTTTTGTACATAAGACCATTTTTTTAGACAAAAGATAAAGATCCGTTCTCAAGTATGTATTGTGCCTTCTAGACAAATAGTATGACAGAAAATGACTAAATATCAAGAACACAAAACAGACAAGAAGAAGAGTTGACAAACATAATAATGACGTGATTACAGTCTACTGTCTTTTTCACGAATATATTAACTTGTGTAATATTGTAGAGGTATTAAAAAGAGGAGAGCACTAAATCTACTTTCAAGTACCAGTTAAACAATGCAACAGGTTTAGTAACTAAAGGATCGCCAAAATTTGTGGACAGCAGAAAGGGGTTCAAACTCAAACAGACCTGCAAGGCCCATCTCTAGCTCTCACTGCGTCCATAATCTTCTGCTTCCGAACACCTGGTTTAATTAAAGCCATCTCTCTCAGTTTTTTATCTGTTTCCTTACTCAAATCTGCCTTGGGATACCTCTGCCCTTCAAGAAGGATACAAAGCTCAATGGGCACATAATTTGGTTTGTCTTTGCTCTTGCTCAAATCCAAGCATGGAAGCATCTGATACTCAATCACCTTGCCATACTGCTGAGCAAAATAGTCAACAAGCCTCTTCGTCTGCCCTGATTCCGAATCTAAAAAGGTTATCTGGCTGGCAGGCAAATCAGTCAAGCCTTGAATAGTGTATTTCTGGTTAGTCTTCCGGTGGCTCACAGTAACACGTTGGCCTTTGAGCTCATACACCAAATTACCCACTTGAGTCTTGTTTAGTGCTGTCCTGTAGTCAAGAGGCCTTATGAACTGCTTGACATGATCCAGGACACTTCCAGCTTTGCGAAATGGCATAACTGAATAGTCGACACATAAGACCAGCCCTTTCTGAGTGTGTTTAAGGGTCTGCTGGGTTCCTGACAAAGCCACAACACCCCGCCCGACTTCGTAACTGCTTTCCGGTGAGTAAAACCCTTACCAAGTATTATCTTGCGCCAGGAAGAAGCCTCGCGCACAACGACATCAAGACCCTGTAAGACCTCCCTAGGCACAGGCAGCTCTGAGAGTTGGCTTAAAGGAAGCTGCTTCTTGAACTCTACTGATACAATGTAGGTCTTAGAACGAACTCTGACACGGAATAAACCTTCTGGCAGTTCAGCAGAAGTAAATAGATTTCTTTTTCCATCATAAGCAACAGCTGATGAAAGCCGCCGAAAGCTGTCATCCTTGAAAAGCTCGCCTTTGCAGAAAGAAAATCTGCATTGGAGAGCTCCTTGCCTGAAGCCTTTGCAGATGCTGGATCGAACTTGATATCTATGTCATAGTGAAAAATGGTGGACACCTTCTGGTAGTTGACTATGAAGTGGTTTACCAAAAGTTTGACCTTGGACTGAATAATGATCCTCCAGCATCAGGCCTTCGCATTGGCACCCTTGTGCCACTTGGAGACACAGCAACTGGGGAGCTAATGGTTGCAATTTTGCCACTTCTTTCGAGGTAATGCGTTCTAGCGTAAAAAAAGAGCAGTTAGAAACATAAAATGCAAGTTTACACGAGATAAATACTCAACTCATATTTTCCATCCCAATCTATGTTTTCGTACAAAATTTCCCTAATTCGAGTAAATTTAGCATGTGATTCACTTTTATGCAAGTTTCGCATGTAAAGAAAATGGCAAGCCTTCAAACAATGAAGAGTAATTCTCTCCTGCACTGCACTGCAAGTCTATTCTCTTGGTCCCATAATGCAAATAGGTCCTCTAAGAACGCCCATCCATTTCCATTCTCTCTCAAAAGCATGACATTAGGAAATTCTATCTACATCAACAAAGGCTAGTGACTAAACAACACGCTACTTAGAGATGCAGACAATAGGGCAAAGCGTCTCATTAAAAATTTCTCGATATGTTTCCTGTATAAGGACACAAGAATTAAATGATGTCATGGAGCCTCTCAACCCGCAAGCTGGCAAACAATATAAAGGCTCCCTCGGGTCCTAGCTTGCTGTTTTTCGCATGTAAGAGCATCTCCAACAGAGGCGCTTCGGCCCCGCGCGCCATATTCCGTTTCCAGCGCCAAAAATGAGTTTTAGCGCGCCACACTCCCATTTTGCTTTTCCAGTCGCGCGATACTATAGCGCGCCGAAACGCAGGGCTCCAACATATGCGCAAAAAAAACGCGCTCCAGAGCCAAATTTTGCAATAAAATAAATACAAACAACACAAATTTAAACGATTTTAAACTTAGTTCGATAGATTTGACGATTTTTCACCTAATACAAACTACCTAATACAAACTACCTAATACAAACTACAACTTAGAGCATCTCCAACTAGAACTCGAAGTCCGAGGAATCCGAGGCGGTGTCGCTGGAGATTTCGTCCTCCAGCGCGCTCCACCGCTCGTCGCCGGCGGGCCAGGTCGCGCGGCCTGCCGCGAGCTCGGCCTACGCCGCCCCCTTCGCCAGGCGCCGCGCCTCCCTGTACTCACGGCGCTCGGCCTGCCGCTCCGCCTGCTCCGCCACGGTGATGTTCCAGTGCTCCACCTCGAGCTGGTATTCGCGCGGGTGGCTCCGGTACCAGTTCGCGACCGCGCGCTGGTCCCGCTCCGCGACGAGGCTGAGCATCGCTCGGCGGCGGTGGAGGCGGCGGTCTTCGTCGGTGACGAGGCGCGGCTCCGGCGCCATGTTGCGCGCTTCCTCGGCGTTGAGGCAGTCGTCGAAGTTCATCTGGCGGCGCGAGCGGCCAAGCGCCCACGCCGCCGCGTCGTACGCGCGGGCGGCCTCCATCGCCGTCTCGAACGTCCCGAGCGCGACGCGCCCCTCGCCGGACCAGATCTCCGACGTGAAGGTGCCGTTCGGGCGCGCGCGGACGCCGCGGTAGCCAGATTGGCTTTGGCGGCGCGGCGGCGCGGCGCGGGCGGTGGTGAAAAGAGTGGAACTATCCAGAGCGGCGCGTGAGAGAGAGAGTTGGTTGCGTGGCGCGTTTGTGTCCAGCACGCTGGACGCGTGCCGCTTCGCTCGTCCAGCGCGCTGGACCGTTTTCCCGCGTCTGCTGGAGAGCGCGAACCGGCCCCGCGCGCGGGAAACGGCCGGTATTTCGCGCGCGCGGCGTTTTTGGGGCGTCTGTTGGAGATGCTCTAATCTGTATCCTCTGAACTATCAGCTCTCATCTCGAATCAGGGGAATAAAATTTGCAAACTGTTCAAAGGTACTAGGGTAATACAGAAAGTACTTATTTTAATAAGAACCAAACAAAATTATATGAACCCTAAGCTAAGTCATATAAACCCTAAGCTAAGGGCATAAGTCTGCAAGGTCCGAACAAATACAGTTTGAATGGCACTCCAATCGTTCTAGCCAATGATGAACACTCCTCTGCTGATAAATCGGCACCCAGCAAATAAGTAAGAATTGATGGTCGATCACATAAATAAGTGGAACCAAATCGCGCAGGCTCGATTTACCCTGACTAAAAATAACCTAGATCACTTGATGAACGGCGTCAACGCCTCGAACATTATACGAATGAAAAACAGAGTGCGCTAGGTTAAGCAGGGCGAGTAAAACAGGGAAGCGCTTACCAACGGATCCAGACGGCCTCTCCGGCCTCTCTGCCCTCGCCGCGGATGGCTGCGCGGGACCGGGCGCCGGCGCCGGGGCGATATCCCCGGGCACTCCACCGCGCCCTCTCCTAGGCTGCGCCCACGGGTTCCCGCCACGCCCTCCGGCGGGCGCGTACCCACGTCCACCGCCAGCGACAGGACCACGCCCGCCCGGAGCGCCTCCGCTGTAGCCTCCTCCGCGGCCCTCGGCGCCTCCCTGGGGGCCAGGGCCCCGTCCCCGTCCATCGCCCCCGCCGCGAGGAGCGTACCCTCCGCCGCGAGCCGCCGCGTAGCCGCCGCCACCTCCGCGCCCGTCTCCTCCCTGCACCCCACGGCCCTGCCCGCCCCCTCCCTGAGGCCCGTAGCCACCGCGCGCCCCGCCACCGCCACGCCCGCGGGCTCTCCCGCGGCCGCCGCCCTGGTCGTACTCCATCCCCGCGCCGCCTTGATCAAATGCCGCGCCGTACGAGGGTTTGGTCTCGATCGAATCGAATCTCCGGTGTGATTTTCCTTCTCTGTTCTGTTCGCTCAAAGCAGGGGAGAATCGTGGAGAGAGAGGGGAGCGGTTTATACTAGAAACTGATCGTGGGCGCGAGGGAGACAATCTAGAGCAGGCGCCATTTCGTTTAGACTACTCATCTACTTGGAAACAATTGTATTAGTTTCTATACACCTAAATCTACCAATTACAAATACGGATTAGTGACATACGCTACTAAATACAGCGTACCATTTGCATTTACAATTTTTTATCTCTTTCTCTGGTATTTCACCATGTGGCGTCGTAGACACGACTAAGGAAATCACATGAGGCAGTGGGGTCCATGCACAACCGTTCTCGAATACGCGTCTAAATGTGGGTCATTTCATATTAAAAGCGCATCAATAAGACATGATATACTAAAGAATTGTATTGCATTAGATGCGGTTAAATCTGCAAATTATTCGCTGGCAATGTAAATATTCTCCCTACTTAGGCGTAGTGATTGGGAAATCCAAAAGGAGCTCGGACTTTAGCAAGCCGGATTTAAAAAAAAGGGCGAAGCTAATTCTTGGTCGGGAAATATTGTTGCTATCGTTACTAACACACTACCAATACAAGGTATCACTTTTTTTTTCTGAAAAAAGGGACTCCATTGAATTCGAACAACATACTTTGTGTCCATGTGTTCCAAACAATCACGCGAGCTTGGATTCCAAACATAGAGTTTTATTCAGACTTCCAAATATACATTTTTTATATATAAAAGAATAGGCTCTGAGCAGGAGCCATACCACGATTATGTTTTGTCTTTTTTTTTGCGAAACACAATACAACGCAGACGCTCACATACACGCGCATTCACTCATCCCTGTGAACGCACACGCGTACACCCTACCCCTATGAGTACCTCCGAAAGACTGAGCCGGCGGTTGGGTCTTGAGATTAATGAAGTCACCACGGGCGCCTCGCTGTCGACGGGAACGTCGTCTCCCACTGAAGAATATTCCGCCAAAATGAGAAACACCAGCGTCAAACCTGGGTTTGAACTCTGGTGGGCTAGAGATACAACCACCCTCCTAATCATCTTGTCACCGACAAGTTCTCTTTATGTTTTGTCTTTCAAGTTGTAGGCTTTTATAATAAGAAAAACACTCATTTCTTTTGCGAGGGTGAACAGTGCACCTAGAATTCTCCTGTCAGCTTTACTTGACTTGGTCAGTCGGGGCATGAGTGACCCCAAGGCCAAGAGTCCACCGAAAAGACCAAAGTGCACGATGATGCATGTCAAATCAGCGTTGGGATACGTTGAGTGCAGGGGAGGTCATGTCAGATTGTCAGAATAATGGATTCTCCTGTCCTTTTACCTCGAGCCAGAACCAGAAGCAGACGCATGTACGGAGAACATGTCATAATCGTACTATCAGGGTGCAAAACGGAAAAACAAGTTTTTTTTTTTTTGAAACCTGGAGAGGCCTGGATGCTCTCTTAAATAAAAGCGGTGTAGGTACAAGTTACAGAAGGGACCACCAAAGAAAGTGAAAGTACATCCAAGTCCCTACTTATCACAAAGAAGACCCTAAACTGAAAATGAAAACAGCAATCCAGTCCTCTGCACCCGCCGAAGAACAACGAACTCCAGCGACGGCCATCCTCACTGGTGCCGGGGACGGAACCACTTGGCATCGGGAAGAAGAGAAACGTCGTCGCGAGCTCGAATAGGGGCCTCCTCGTGGAGGTTGACGTAACGCCGGTCTTCATCACCGGCTTCAAAGACCACCCGATGGTCCCCATGGTCGGACGCCAAAACTCAGGGCGCCAAGATTGTCCACCATTATCCTGCAGCATCACAACTCCAAGGCAGATGAAGAACATCCTGCACATCACCGCCCCCAACTCATCCTCTTCGCCACCATGACGTCTTGAAGGAGGAGGGATAGCACTGCTTATGTCAGATCCCCAACTGCCAGCGAACCAGGCCTCCGGCCGCCACACCGTGATAGCAAATCCGCCATCAAACCCCGAGCTCCCGCCACGAGCCGGAGGAGGCAGATGCAAGAAAATTTTGACGCAGCTGAAGACCAAAAAGCGGACCTTATTAAGGGAGTCGCGCAAAATCTTCACCATAGCCGCCTTCAGCTCCCACCATGGGAGCATCGCCGCTAGGAGGAGCAAATCCACGCAGAGTCGGGTCTGGTCCGAAAAGCCCAACTCCAAACTCCGGTAGCAGGCCTTATTTGGAGGGATGCGCGAGCCCTTCCGCCTCACCTGCGCCATCGCCTGCCACCAGCGATACAAAACAAGGTAGAGGAATCCCACGACGCGGTGGATCTGGCCGCAGAGATCCATTTTCCTACCCTCAAACGCCATAGAGGCAAACGCCATAGAGGCAACTACTGAACTACGGCTAAATCTAATCCTAAGGCCGGCGCCATCCCTTCGCCCTCTCCGCACGGCTACGCCGGCAGGAGAAGCTCCGGTCCGGCCCGGGTGAGCGGTGGAGACGACCAGAAACAGAGGTTTCGAGAGAGACCTGGGGAGAGAAAGAAAGAGTAGTAACTCGAGGTCATACGTCAAGGGTTTACCTTGTCAATCTCAGTGTCGCGCACATTGAGGTATCTTCGCACCCGGTACTCAAATCCAGTGGGCCCACCTACTGCCTCCTTCTGTACCCGGCCAACTCTAGAAGGTTCTTCCTTCGGTACCAAGGCTTCCCCGGATAAGTTCCATATGTACGATTTGTATTTAGCTGTCGTCCGGCTTGGGAGAAGTAGAGCCATGCTCTGTTCGCTTCGACATTTTTTACAGCAAAATATTTAAAAATACTTGCACCGTTTATAATTATATAGAGATGTTTTAAGTTTTTTTTTTCTGATTTCACACAAATCTTGACATGTTTTATGGTGTAGATTTACTAATTTCACTATGTATACAGTCTAAGTGACCGGGAGTAGTTTAAATTTGCAATTTAAACGGCTACGCGCGATTGAATGCCTCTGCCTAAACAAAAAACATTTCAATTGTCAAAGAGAAACAAAAATGTTCACACATGTATATGTCCATGAGCTCATAGTGTTCTTCTCTCTTTTCTTGACTAAGAATCGAGCGGATCCAACCATGTGCGACACCTCAAACCATTTCATACAAACAACGAAGAACAACGTGAAATAGTGCTGCCAGTAGCAGTTGCGCCGCTATCGTCATACCCCCGGGCCATGGTCTCGATTGCCCTGATCTGAGGCATGCCTAAGACACAACATACCGTGTTTTACTCGTATAACTATATGGACATGTAAAATATAAAAACAAGGAGTACTTTATGGAACTAAAATGACATGCACATTTTAAATCGGCTACATAAGTACCCTAAATCTATGGCACTTTGAGTTACGTGTAAAGTGAAGGCTTTGGCATCAGATTCTCTAAAATTCCACATAGAGTACTTGCTATCTTTTTTTCGCGAGTGAGAGAGAGTACTTGGTATGACAAGACTATTCAGTCTGAACTATGAGAAATAGCCAATGCACGTGACAAGTCGTTTCACCTAGTGGCGGAGCCAGACTGCAAACGACGGGTGTACAAAGCTTTTTGTTTTTGAACAGGGAAGGTCCAAGAGGACCTAGAAGCTTATATTCACAGTGGATACAACGGGGACGAATAGAAATCAGAAATAACAACCAGGTCCAAACATTTTCTACGAAGGACCATATTTCTAACTCTAGAATCACAATCGAGTCCAGCTCCTTCACCACCGCATCGGAAGAGGATGGCACAACCAAGCACGCCACCGCCAGGGACGAACCACTTGGGGTGGGGCACCGGGAGCCAGCTGCACCAGAGCCAAAGGGCCTCTGTCATGGCATCATAGCCTGGAGGTTGATTAACATCGTCCGTCGCCGGCCGAAGGAAGCCGTAGCCGACGAAGAAAGGGCGGAGGGGTCGCCTTTCGACCATCTGAGATGGCAGCCGACGATGTGCTGCCATGGATGCCCTCCCAGGAGTAGCTTCCGAGCTCCCCTGGCGCAGGAACACCATCGGACTAGCAAGATGGCAGAGATCGACTCCTTTCTCGCCGCCATGGCGAGGAGCGGGAGAGATATCCATCCGCGAGCCATGGTCACCATACCTGCATTTATCGAACTTTATTGAAGAGGACGGCGGCGCGCCGAACCAGGCTGTCAGCTCTGCCCACCAGAGCATAATCAGCGGGAGCATCAACTCCACACACTGCCAGGACTGGTTCGTGCACTCCCGCAGCAACTCCCCAGCGCCAAATCCACGACTTTGCTTAGTACTACTCCAGATTCTCCCCTCGCCTCCATGGCCGACCAGAGAAACAAGAACAGCACCAGAAATCCTCCAATCTGCACGCGAGTCAAACCCCCAAAAAGAGGGCTCATCGAGCTTATTCAAGCACATACCTTCGGAGTCCCTCTCCCTCCGCACCCATGGGAGCACGCCGGGCAGGAGCTTCTCCAGGCCATGGCCACCGCTCGGAGGCGACCCGACCAGGCACCTAGAAAGGGGAGATGGCAAGACGTGATTCGCCACCAGGGACCAAACTACTGGACGGCTACTATCTACAAGAAAGCACCGCGCTCCTCTCCCATCGTAACTCCGGCCGGCAGCGCCGCTGGAGCAGGTCCGAGATCAGGCCGGGCAGCTACGCCCACAGGCGACTCTCAAGGAGCTCTCGCGAGAGGATAAGGCGGATAAGGCTGAGGAGAAAAGAAAGTTTGTGTGGGTGTGTGTACAAAGCTGAAAATACAAGACATTGTGTACTGGAGACTCTGATGTGTCGTGCTTGTGGATGACGATGGCAGGGGCTGATCCAAAGGGGCTGAGTGGGGGCCTATGCTCCTCTCAAAATTTCAAAATCCTGTAGAAATTTTAAGAAAAATATTTGAAGATATTTGAATCTTCAAAGGAAGTGCTCCACTTAAACATTTTGTGCTCACTCATGGGGAGGCTAGTGACTAGTGAGCTTGACTACCATGTTATGTTTCATGGAGTACACATCGGTAATCACTGTTGTTATGAAGCGGGATGTTTTTTTATAACAACTAAACGTTTTATATAAGAAAAATAAAATAGAAACTGCTCAGTTTTTAGCTTTTTTTTAGTATCATTTAGCGAAATGAAACCTGTCCGGTATCGTTTCTAAATTTAAAGCCCAGTTAAACCAGAACAAACCGAGACACTCCGTCGATTTGTTGCTGGCCCAGCCCAGATACCGCCTCCATCAATCTCCCTTCTCTCCTGCTGTCAGCCGCCGCCGCTCCTTCCTCCCAGCGCCGCCGCGACATTCTCCCCATCCACGCCACTCCGTGCCTGTGCTGCTAGGTGCTTGCAGCCTTGGAAGGCCCCCGCCTCTTATTCCGCTTCCGCCCTTCCACGAACGGAGGGCAACCCACCCTGATTCCACCGGTTAGCGCGTGCGACAAGTCTCAGCTCGTCCCCAAGGTGCCCCGCCCTCGGCAGCGGCGACGATGAAGATGTGAGTAATCATTTTCTGTTTATCTTCATGTGCTGTCACGATCTTGTAGCCGTACGCCTACCCTATCCACGGCGCAGTCGACTGCAAACCAAAGTTCAGTATAGAGCTGTCCGGCTGTCCCCGAGTGATGATCATGTCGAAATTACGATGATAAATTGTTGAGACTTATGCATTGTCCTAGCCTAATCTTGTTGTGCGTTAGCGTTGAGTTTCAGCTCTCAGACTCAGTAGCTAGGTGCCGAGAATTTATTGATATGTTGTAACTTAAAAGCTGAATTTCATTATCATATAGCAGTATCTATCAGCTGCGCTTATAGTTTGAAGTTTAGTACAGAACGGCCCCTGTCCCTGAGTGAGGATCCTATCGGCGAGGAGCTAGTTGATTTGATGGGAAATTATGATAATTCATTGTTTAGACTTGGATATTTCCTAGCCTAATCCTGTTAGTGCTGATCGCAGTTATCAGACTTACCTAGATCCTGAGAATGACTGATATGTTCTGAATGAATAACTTCAAATTTAAATCTTCATTATCATATAGTAGTATCTATCAGCTTCCTTTCTAGTTTGAAGTTCTGACTATCCAATGCTCTTTGTGGCTCGGCAGAGAGAAAGTGAATGCAGGGCATCTCACCAACTTCGAAGTTCTCGACTTCTTGCGAACCAGAGGTGCAAAAACTGATCCCATGGGGTGTTTGGGGGCTGTGGCTGCATCAGAGTGTAAGGTGGTGGATTATTTCTCTGATGATGCTTGACCCGATGTGTATACTCGGTAGCCTATTCGATTTTGTTCCTTTCAGGCCTAATGTGATTTCATGTTGTCAAACGCAGGTATATGAGTACCTCTTGAAAACTCCTGCTTGCAACCAGACAAGGGAATCAGTTACTGAATTTGCAAACAGATGCAAGGATTTCAAGCTTACCAATGCTGACAAGCAAAACATTATCAATTGCAAACCATCCTCACTTGCTTGTGTTTTTGCGGTATTGCCTTGTTCATTTTTCTGGTCTTAAGATGTTCATTTGTTATGCTATTTTAGTTAGCTGGTGCAAACAAAGACATGTAGAACAATATATTATAAGGTGATACTTTGGACCGTTTGTGACATCATGAAGTGGAAGTGTCTTTCTATGGTCTGTGTTGTTGTCCTGATCTCTCTTTGACTGATTTCTGAAATAGGAAAGCAAATATATCTGAATACAGTGATGCATGTCTCAAGGTTTGTGTGCACTTGATTTGGCGCTAAGAGATTTAACTTATTCGGAAGCTGGATGTTTTTTACTATTGTGTATGGGTTCCTGCATCTGTAGGTCATTTTTTTCATGCAATAGTTAAACAAGTACAGAATTTAGATGAGCTGTGCTCTTTGGGGGATGGGTGTTTTCTTGTACTTTTATATGTATAGATATGCATGCATAAGTTTTTGGCAAGTATTTTGAGTGCCGACTAATGGACTCTCGAAACTACTCACTTTATGAACCCCATTAATCTCTGAAGTGAAACAGTACTCCATTATATATGATATTGATTTGTTTGTCCAGAGAATTGTTGGGGTGTTAAGAGTAACATGTTTGCAAACAAGTACCACAGTCTGTTATGTTGGGTTACCTTCATCATTTTAGTAATGGTTTAGGTTAAGATCTCATTAATCTAATTTGATCCGTTCTTCATTGCAGATGGTAGAGGATTGTGAGGACAGATTTTCCAGAGATGAGCGAGGAGAGAAATGCAAAGACAAGGATCTTGCCGAGGAGCATGCCAAGGAACGTGCCCAGGAACTTTTGGATCTTTTCAATGAGGTTTTTCCACCACCAACCACTACTAAGCCCAAGGATGAAGAGATGAAGGACGCCTGAAATAGTCGCATTTTTCGATCTGGGATACAGATTCTCAGACTAGCCTGTAGCTTATGTGTCTGCATACATGTTGTAGAGTAAACAACAGCTCTTGGCGGCAGAAGGCCATGTTGCTTAAGACATCCATGTTAGAAATGCCAATTTGACCAAGTATGAGCTTCGAAGGCAGTTGTGGCTCTCTTTGTCCTTAATTGGAAATGAAAATGAACTCAACAACTTGACATTTTCTTTCCAATGTGATATTGTAAACTCAATTCACGCGTCGATCATATCACGTGAAGAGGCATTTGGAACACATTGCCAGAACTTTGGCAATATCCTGGCGCGGTAAAGTGGCACCAATCTATTGTGCATGTATTTCATTTTTCCGAGAGTGCCATCCTTCTATAGAAGGAAGAAAATGTTTATAAGATCATGCCCTCATCAGCGCGTAGGACAAGAGCTGAGGACACACCTTGCCACGGACCATTGCTTGAATTCATCACTCATCTCAGATGAGAGGTGCTCTGCAGTGTGCTGCTGTCTAGTAGTGCCCAAAACCCATGCATTCCATAGAGACCAGCATGTTAGAACTACCAAGGCATCCAAGTTCTTCGTTTTCCTACCGAACCTTGTCCCTAATATACCATTCCTCCAGCCAGTTGCTGACAGGCAGCGTCAATGCTCAATGTGAGGGACGCTTACATTTCTCCACACGCGGTCGGTTGGCCGCACTGCTCCTTGATGCATCATTTTGTAGGTAGATCGAGCAGAGAGGCCACAAGAGCAGAAGAGCTCATCTGGGAATTGGTGTTGTGCTCAACCTCGCCGATGGCTAGCCAAAGCTGCACGCACTGTATTGCTGCCACCCGGGACAGGCCACTCGCCACCGTTCTTCAGTTACGGACTCCTCGTACCGACATATTGCAAAACCAGAGGTGTGACGTCCATGACAGACCGACCACTCAGACTGCAAAACCATGAACTGTTTGCCGTGAACTTCATCAGAACCTGCCCAGAAGAATGCATTATTGTGCACTATTTCAGTATGCTGCAAACTAGATTTCCTTTTACGGTCAAGCTTGGGCGAACTACAGCCGGAGTCGCTAACTCGCTTCCACATTTCTAGGCTAGTAGTGCACCAACTTGTCTAGATTTTGGACAGCAAGATAAAACTTGTGAAATATGGCTCGTGCAGTTTGTGAGAGCACACTGCACACTGTACTTGATTCTTGGTTGTGTCCTTTGTAGAGGAAATCGGTTCGGTGCCCAGTTGTATGTACGGTCTAGGCCCAGAAACTTCACAATCCAATCTGTTGGTGTTAGGTGAGTTGTCTACGTTCGTTTACTAGAGCTGGATCCTGTATTCCTGTTATCTCAATACCGAAAGCTACATACACCTCCTTTAAGCCAGCCAACCTTTTGTGCTAATCTTGCCAAAAGCTAGACCGTACGATATTAGTCACGTTTGCAAAAATGTAGACCGCTGATCCTTGGGGGAATTTCCAATCTTAACGCTGGTACATATGAACCTGCCTTTTGAGCTTAGCAGAAACCATCCTCACAAACAAAAGAACCTTTTTGAAAATCATTTTACGTTATATTTAAAAATCAAGCGTAGAGGTACTTGGTGGATACTTGTTATCCTTACAAATTTTCTTCAAATAACATGACCATTTGCAATGAATGTAACACTCGCAAGATGAGAGTTTCTGCAGCACAAGTAAAGTAACTTCTTCTGGTGGCAGGAGCATAGGCTCCCTGTGTGCCAATGTAAATTTCACCCTTTTATTACCTATTACCTTTATATTTGGTTAGGGATTTTAATAAAAAAAGATATTTTACTGTGATGGTAATATGGGTCTCTTTACGTCTCAGCTACGGCTCAGCTGACTGAGACGTAAGTTATGTCTCAGTCAGGTGATGTCACCGTACGGGCCAACCCACCAAAATACGGATCGCAAAGCAAAAGGACGATCAGACGGTCACAGATGTGACTGCGACATAAGCTACGTCTCAGCTAGCTGAGACTTAGCAAAACTCTATAGATATAGATTTGGAATATATATGGGATGACATGGGATTGGTAAGTTCAAGATTGCTCAACAACATCACTCCGACAATTTGGGATATCAAAAAATTCAAAAGAAAAGAACAACATATCGTAAAACATCCAAATAAAAAACAAAGAGCAAAAACTTGGGACATTACAATACACCTCTTGAAACCAAGCAGGAGTGGAGACCCATGGCGGCAATTTCGTCGACATAGTTGAGCATCATAAACCATATATACCTGCCAACGACCTGTGGCCGCATAGAAGGAAGTCCACGGATAAGGCCACTGAGTCGACGTAGGTCCAGGGCAGGAGAGGTGGACGCCCACTTAGCATCCGGCGGCATTTTTCGCGGCGATTGAAAAAAAAAAAGAATGCTGCCATGGAGCGGATGACGTTTAGCTGACATTCCACCTTCTTGGCTTCCGCCTTCCTGGCTTCCTTCAAGAACTCAAGATCACCGGCAGGCGGCAGGGGGCAGGTCGCGGGTAGACAGCGAGGATAGAAGAGACATTCGCTGCGCATACACCATAGTTACAAGTTTCTTAGCAGCCTCTTAGGGCCGGGTTGACTTAACAAGTTACTTAGCAGCCTCCTGATATGGTAATACCGGAGGCGCAGCCATTCTTACAAGTTGCATAGCAGCGCAACTTGTTCTTACAAGTTATACTTAGCAGCCTGGTAACGACTCAAATATTCCGTGTTTCGACTCAGAAACAACACTTGTTGATTGGCGTACTAAAACACTACACGTAGAACTAGAAGCAAACACTAACGTCCAACTTGTTGATTTGCGTACTACTCATATCACAAAAATGGTCTATCTATAGTTCATTTTTTGATATCCTCTCTCCCCCGAGGCGGTGGCGCCGCGCCGCCCCCGGGGAGCTCCCCTCCACACCGCCCTCCTCCCCTCCCCTACAGCGCCCCCTCCTACCGCCGCCGTCGCGAGGACGCCGCGGGGTATAGCCCCTGTGGTGATGCGGCGGCGGCGGCGGCGGCGCAGTCCTCCGCCTGCGGGAACGTGTGGGGGTGGCGGCGTCTACTCCCTCCTCCTCCAACGGCAGTGCACAGCGGGGTGGCGGTGGCCAGGGGATCTCCGGCGGCCGGCGGCGGATGAGATCTTGGCTGTGGTGCGATCCGATCTGGGTCCGAGGGGTTCAGATCGTGATCCACTGCGGCTGCGCCTCGTCTCGACAACGGCAAGAGGAGACCACCATGGGTCTTCTTCGCGGCATGAGGACGTCTGGGTCTTTGGCCCGGGCATGGTGGTGGTGGCTGCTTTCTCCCCGAAGGCGGTCGACCAGGCTGTCTTGCGGCAGGGAGGCGGGAAGGCGGTGAGGAGACGGCGGCGTGCCGCCGGCGGCCGCGAGGTCACGGTGTGGCAGTTGGATCCATTCTGGGCTTCGATCTGGACTGACCCAATCCGAGCTTGTACTGTGGGATTTCTGCAGTTGGGCATGGTGCTGCGGTCCCCTCCGATGCTATCCCGCTGGAGTTCTTAGCCGGGGCGGCGATCCTTTGTTGCTCCGACCGGCGGCGTGGGGGCCTGCCGGTGTGCACCAATAATGGTGGCGGTCCTAGAGTTTCAATTCGCACAAGGACGAAGATCTGCTTGTCGCCGGTCATCTTTGATCTGGCAAGAATGTCGAGTTTCGGAAGGCTCCGCCGGTGATCTTTCATGGGCTAATTCCTAGAGACTGCTGGATCGGAGGGATTCGATCGCGCCGGAGGGAGCGGCGTGAAGCTTTGCTTCCGTGCCATCATGGGCAAATCCATGGTGTAGTCGGAGGCGGGGAATGTCATGAAAGCTGAGATTAAAGGACTGGCAAATGGCGATTGGAGGCTTTGCGGCGATGAGGAACTTGCTTGGAGTTGCAGGAGGCGGAGCAGCGGTATGTTAGTGGGGGCAACATCACAGGTGAAGTTCAAAGTTCTACCTCTCAGGGTGAAAATCCAAGGTCTGGCCTTAATTGGTTGTGTCTGGCAATGCTCTTGCTGAAGACATTGTTTTGAGAGCGGGTACTATTATCTTCAGGGTGAAAACCCAAGATCTGGCCTTAGTTGGTTGTGCCTGGCACTGTTCTTCTTGAAGACGTTGTTTTTGAAGATTTGGACATCAGGTGGTGTCTTGGTGGTGGTTGTGCGGCTGCTGCAATGACTGTAACTCTGTAGCGGGACTTTCTTTTATTTCTTCTTCTTATTGTCTTTCGGCTTTGTGCATCCGTAACAGCTTTTGGTTGTTGCGTTGTTGCAGAGGCTGGGTGTAATTGGTATTCCCGCGATATTAATATATACTCTTTATCTAAAAAATTTATAGTTCATTTTTATGACATCCATTTCCGAACGGAGGGAGTAAAATACTACTCCAAGAAGATCTCCTAATTAATCAAATATTGTTGAGCAGGATTGCACTCGATCATCTGTCTATATAAGGCCATGCCATGCATGTGACTGCATTATATAGCAGAACACGAAGAACCCGGCCTTGTGAACCAAAACACGATAGCCGTCCACCGATCCAAACTAGCTACGATGTTGACCACGGCTTTCGACGGCGCCACCCCCCGAGAGGTCGAGCAGCATAAGCCCCGGCGGGCTTACACCCCCAGCCCCTGGGGCACCTTCTTCCTCGATCACACCCCGTGCACTCCAGCGCAGGTAACTATACATCTCCGATCACATCCATATCATGCGAAAATACATATATATATGGCATGCATTTGATGTGTTGATCGCAAGAACAAGAATAAAAAAATGCATTTATGTGAAATGTTTTCAGTACAAGGAAATGGAGGACATGGCACGTGCCAAGAAAGAGGAGGTAAGGAAGATCATCTTCAACGTCACCGCGGCTTCTGATTTGGCTACAAAGCTAGAGCTCGTCGACGCGCTGCAACGGACAGGGGTGGCCTATCACTACGGCGAAGAGATCGGCGAGTTACTGCGTGACGTTCATGACGACGAGGCCGCTCAGGAGAGCGATGACCTTCGCATAGCCGCCCTACGGTTCTACTTGCTCAGGAACCAGGGCTACCATGTCTCTCCTGGTAATCAAGATCAGTAACTCCTACATATATATGAAGAATATCTGCAGAACGCTTGATGGAAAAACTAACTAATTATGTGCTATATTTATGCAGACGTGTTTCTGAAGTTCAGAGACGCCCAAGGAAACTTTGTGACCAATGATGTGAAATCTTTGTTGGCACTGTACGATGCAGCCAATATAAGGGTTCACGGGGAAGAAATACTTGATGATGCTATAGCTTTCACCAAGACCCGCCTCCGATCTATTGCGGAACATGAGCACGTAGAACGGCTACTAGCAGAAGAGGTGCGTTGCGCATTGGAAACGCCTTGTTTCAGGAGAGTCGAAAGAGTTGAAGCGCGGCGCTACATCCCGGTGTATGAGAAGAAGGAAACACGAGATAAGGCCATATTGGAGCTTGCAAAGTTGGACTTCAACATCGTGCAAACTATCTACTGTGACGAGCTTAAAGCTCTTACGATGTAAGAAGTTCGGCTAATTTATTTGTGTAGCAAAGTGAACTAGATGACAACTGTATTTATCGTGTAAATTTGTAGTGTACTAGTATAACTTGTGCTAATACATACTTGCTCATTGAATTACAGATGGTGGGAAGACTTCAAATCACAGACGGACCTACAATTTGCGCGAGATAGATTGGTGGAGATGCATTTTTGGATACTTGGAGTTCTTTATGAGCCGCAACACTCATTTTCACGAATAATAATAACGAAACTGGTATTGTTTGTGTCATTACTTGATGACCTCTTTGATAACTATAGCACCACAGAAGAGAGTAACATGTTCACTAAAGCCATGGAAAGGTAGGCCTCACTTCTTTTTTATAGTCTTTAACACATTGAAGCCAGCAAGTCTACTTTTCCCGTGCCATAAGCAATTTTGAAATGGGGTCATTTCAGCCTCTGCATCGAGTGATGCATACGACCTCACTTTATTAATTATTTCAAAATATTCATACAACATACAGATTACGGGTCACAAAGGGTTGAGACATGAATCAACCACTTAAAATGAGCAACATCATTAAGCAAGGAGTGCAACTATCCTTATACTAATACTAATTATTATAAATGTCTCAAAATAACTATATTCATACTTGTGGACATTTCATCTTTTCTTGAAATTACAGGTGGGACAGGAAAGCTGCGGACCAATTTCCAGCATACTTGAAGGAGTTATATGTCAATATACTAAACACCACAGATGGTATCGTGGAAGAGTTGAAACAACAGAAAAACAAATGAGCTGAACTAGTCAGAAAACTGGTAATTTCCGCTCGATACAATATGTAAGAAAAAATATATTTAATGGTCTCAATAGTTAGCCCAACGCAAGCTTTCTTATCAATAGGAAGGAGATATATTTCAGCATTTATTCAAAAACAGTTGTAACCCAATTTATCAACGAATAAGTTTACAACTTGAATCAAAGACATTTTATGCATGCTCCAAGCATATTTAAATAAACTAATACTTATTTTTTATTGAATTTAAGTTTGTAACATATCTAAATCAATTCAAATACTTAGGTAGCCATCCATGTTAACTTGATTGCATTTGAGTATATCAACGATATGTATAGTTTGAAATTGGTTTTGGGTTGGCCCATGATATTGTAATGGTTACATTTTGAAAGGAATTCACTTTGTCTTATATGTACATTACGAAGGATGCGTTAATTATAATTATACTGGCAACATCCCACGAAACTTTCTCAGCACTTAAAATGCAAATTATTTTATATTTTGCAAGTAATTGACATCGTCAAATGCTATAATGCTGAGGTAAAATGGCGTGATGATCACTATGTGCCAACTACCGTTGAAGAGCATCTTGAAATTTCAGTCCATAGCAGTGCTTGTATGCATATAATAAGCCTGGCATTCATTATGTTGGGAGATATATCTACGACCGAGGCTCTTGAGTGGGCTTCTACCTATCCAAAGATTATTAGAGGTGTTTGTATCGTTGGGCGCATTGGTAACGATATGGTGTCGCATGAGGTATGAATAATTCTGTATCAAACTTTGATGATTCATGACACCATATACATATTTTATTAGATCAATGTTGAGCTCGAGCTTTATAAATATTATTGTTCGTATTCATGATATTCAATGAACATATAAACATTCATGTATAAAAACATCATTTTATCCTACCCTTATGTCTCGGAGAATAAAGATTATCAAAATTGTTGCATGCTTCATTCTTTTATAAATACTTCATTCATCTTCTTGAAGCGAGAACAAGGATCCGATCATGTCGCATCCACAGTGCAAACTTGCATGAAGGAGCATGGAATCACGACCAAGGAGGCCAATCTGAAGCTCAAAGAAATAATAGAAGAAGCATGGATGGACATTGTTAAAGATTATCTTGAACAAAAGCATCCAATCTTGCTTCTCGGGAAGGCGGTCCATCTTGCCCGCACAATGGATTTTATGTACAAGCATGAAGATGCCTACACCACCTCGTTCAGTCTCAAGGATACCCTAGATTCACTCTTCGTGAATTTTATATGAAATGTGATGAGCCAAACATTGGTGCGTACGTACAACGGCATAATGGGTAGGAACCTACATATGAAGTGGTTCAAGCACATATGCGCAAATACTTATCTAGCTAAATAATAAACAATGTTTGGTGTACATTACCATATGTATCTAGAATAATGTACTATAGTCGAAATATATATATTTATCAATTCTTAAAAATCTAGGTATATGACTTTGGGCACTTTTAATACAACTTTGTTATCAAACAACGAGACGGTAGGGGAATCTCAAGGCATGTGATTGCATGAGAAAGGTCATCACATACTTTGCAAGTATTGACACGACAATGTTTATAAATATGTTCGGACTCCTCAACGGAGTCTAGCCTACTCCTTATGTTAGGAAAGCGCTAAAGGGGGTTGGTCATAGAAAGCGCTAAAGGGGGACTAGCTGTAGGGAATTTCCCAATGGCAACGCCGATTATTTTGTCTTTACCGCAAGGTTATATAACCATATTAGGTCTCCATGCCAAATGGTTTGGATTTCTGAATATTGTTTTGTCATGATTTCATGTTTTTCCATTAAACATGTCTAGAAAATGGAAATATGATACTTCTACATACAAAGTGGTGATTTAATCGGCATTCCTCATTGTTAATGTTAAAGGAAGGCCTAAGCACAAGATCTATTAAGAAATAGGCTAAATTATTACGAAACTTGATTACTCGGTCCATCACTTGAAGTTGCACCTCAGAGATTTATAATGGCAAACCATGAACCTGCGACCGGTGTCGAAACCCTTGCATGCCACAACCCACGTGGGAGTAGGCCGTAGTCGCTCTGCCTCCACGTGTCATCGATGTCGTTTGAGTACTCGTTCTCAAACCACTTCTGCATTTTTTTTCCTTCCCGAGAAGAAACCCCAATTTTTCGCGAGATTGAAAACCCCTACCATGATCAAGATCGAACTAAATATCAAATGAGGAAGATCAAAGATAACTTAAGAAAAATGCAGCCCGACAATAGAGTGTGTACTGCTTGCGAAAAGGAAGCAGTCTCGTACTCCTATTAGCCAAGTCCTCAAGGTACGTGTAAACAATCAGTTGAACAGTTTGAGAGTTTGAACTTGGCTGTAATATGTTGGCGTGTGGCCCCGACCGTTTCCCTCTCCACCGGCACCTTTATTCCGTGAGCACTTTATTCCGACGTCGAACGAGCAGATCAGCATGTCAAGCTACTCAGGCACTACCGCTTATCATACGGTGGCCGGTGGGAGGTCTAATTCCATATGGACTCCGACACCGCCGGCGATAAGCCGATGGACGAGCCGCAAAATCCCACGAAGCGCCGGCGTTTAACCGCGAACTCCTAGCGTGTTCCTTCGGTCGACGCGCAGGGACAAACAAAAGTCTCGGTGACGAACGGGACCATAGAATTAACCTTCCTCCTTTCTCTCATTTTCTCCCGTGGAAATCAAAATGTATTCCTCCTTTATTTTGGTGCTTCGGCTCTTGGAGTACCCGTCGGCCGTGCAAGCCTTGTACTCGTGCGTATTGGAGACACAAACCGCCGTTAGGCCCATATGGAATCGTTGAACAGAAGTCAGCAGGTCCCAGACCGCCGGCCGGCCGGTGCCGGACGTACGATTCCTCGTCTGAAGATCGAAGAGGCAAAGATATGAATGATTGAAGAGCTCATGCTCAGCTTCCCTGTTCGACTAACCTGCTCGCGCGTTCCGGCCGTACATCTTGATCGAAATGCTGTGACAAATACATTGCTATGTGATTTGCTGGACGTAGGGGTTTATGAGAACACGAATTGACTCTTGGCGGTTGGCGCGATCGACCGGGACAGTCAGTAGTACAAGCACAGCCGCACAGGTTGATAGCGGTGTTGAGTTGTGAACCAAATTCATATATAATCTAATTTCTGACGGTTTGGAGGGGAGGCCCATTGCCAGGAGGGGCCGTAGCGGATCAGTTTCGACCTAGATCACCACTGCTATATATAGCCCTTGTAAGCCGTTGCACGGGATAAGTTAATCGTTGTCAATTTCCGGTGTTTGTAGTCTCTCCTAAGATAGTGAAATTTCGCTGGCTAACACCCGTAAGTTTTTACCCCTCTCATTGGAGGGGGTTTTCCACGTTAAATCTTGGGTCCCTTGTGTTGGTTTGATCTTTGTCATTAATTTCTATTTTCCTATCGATCCAGAACACGTGGGACGACGACGACCGGTTGGTCGGGGGTGGTTTGGGTGTTGCCTTGCCTACCATAGGGTGGTGTCTTAAGCACTGTTCAAGATATCTTCTGATATTCCGATAAATCGACCGATTTATCGCTTCTCGGTGTCTGACCGATAAGATAAATCGGCCGATATGCCGATAAACTGGCCGATTTACCCCTTATTTTGGGTCGACTGATAAGTTACCAATAAGCGATATCCCCAACATTGGTCTTGAGTGGACCGATCTTGACATTCACATCAAGTGGCAGCCGACGTACATCGAATCAGGACAGATGCGGTCGAATCAGCTGTCGGTGCTCGTGCTAGGGAGGTCGTCATCGTCGACACCGGTGGTGGCATGGTGCCGTAGGATGGCGTTTTCACGCTCGTCGGTGCGCAGTGCGACGGCTGGCTCCTTCACGTTCGCCTCCGTGTGGCACAACATGCATAGGCACGACCACTCCAGGCGGTTCCATGCGGTAGTAGTGGTGCTGGGTCGCCGTGTAGTCCCCTGGAGAGGAGGCCTTAGCGCCACCGAAGCGGTTTCCGGGCATCATTTTTTTTTAAAAGTTGATGTATAAATTTAACCAATAGTCAACACTTTCAAAATTTGACCAATTATATTAAAAATAAATAAACATATAATACCACAGATATTTATAGATATAATGAAAAATGCCACACTAAATTTCCCATTTTGCTTTTGACGCTCTAAATTTGATATTGTGATTCAGCCCGACAAAAAACTTTACTTTCTCGTTAGGAGTATAAATGAAAAACAATCTAATCTTTTAGGAGAATTTCACCTCTTGCTTGTGATTCCCATCAAAATTTACCGGTGAATTGATCTGCAGGTCCGTACATCACAACATCCTCTGAAATAACATGATTCAAAAATTGCAATCGAATGAGGCACTCCTACTTGGCCGACTCTTTACCTACTCGAATAAACGTCCCAGCGCAACACTTCCAGATTAGACACGATCTTGTTTTGAAAATACATCCCTCGATAGATCCAGCATAAAATTACTTTTTCTGGTTTGTTTATTCAATATTAATAATGTGCAGACGTTGGTGTTTTTTTTTTTTTGAACATCAACGTTGGTGTTTTCTTCTGTATACTTTGTGTAGTAAATTCTAAGGCCTGATTAAATTTAGTCAAGTCGTATATATGCACTGGCCAAGTCAAGGTGTAAAATAACCAGTTGATCGAGCTTGTGTGATTCTAATAGGTGCGCGCCGTACGTGCGGGCCCCCTGCCGTTGCCCTCTCCCCATCACTTGATTCCCCTGTTGAAGGAACAAATCTATTTATGCCAAGCCGTCGCTAAGATCGAGAGTCGAGACTAGAAGCGACGACAACGACAGTGAGCCGCTGTAAGCCGAGAACCGATCGATGGACAAAGAAAAGCCTCGGCGACCAACGGCACCATATATCACTACAAGATGTAATGCCGATGGCCGTCAAGCACTCTCAGGTCATCTACCGTCGCTGTGTCACTTACATGTGGGCCGTCCAGCTGCTTGTGGGCCACGCATGTGATATTTTAAATCCCTTTCTGTTTTCTGACGCTGCTTATGGGACATGTTGACTTTTTTTTTTTGCTCCTGAAGCGCGGATGGATCTCGCGTGCTCTCCATCCTCGGCGGACTGCGATGGAGCCCGTGGTGGAGATGCACCGGAGGGAACTACGACGGCCTTCCACAACAGCTACAACGACAAGGACGCGACCCCCTTCCTTCTACTCTTCCTTGCCTCTCCATCCTCTGCGGTGAAGCCCGTGGTTGAGAACTTGAGATGGCGCCGGAGGGAGCTGCGGCGGACCTCCACGACAAGAGGCCGCGACCCTCCACGACGGCGACGATGGGGTCCCCTATCTCTTCTGATCCGTGGCGGCGCCAATCCCATCTGGCCGGCCGTCATGCCCCGTATTTCCAGCTCGCTCGCTGAACGCCCATCGTCCTCTAGGTCTCCCACCTTTTTTGTCGATTTGGCTTGTCTACCCCTGCCTCTTGTATCGCCACTGGATTTCTCTACCTTCTAGGGTTGCTGCAGCCTGGGGCGTGAAGCCGTGGAGTATCGGGTCCGTTGTAATCTGCAGCAAAGAACAGAGCACGAGGTAGAGTGTTGTTGAGGAACGGAAGAAAGAGAAAACCAAGCGGAATCGCCCCAGTTGCCAGATGTACGTCTCCAGGATTGAAGGGTGCTTGCTCATGCGGTGCAGGTAATACTTTTATCTATCTAATCATGTAATCATGGTCCTATTGCAATCCATGCCCCCTTTTATTGATTAAGGTATTAGATGATAGAAACACAAAATGGTATAGTAGTGTTACAAAATGTTCCCACTTTGTATTGTTCATGTCCAATGAAAACAGACGAAGCAGACTAATCTAACCTTCAGTTTACACAGGTCAAATATAATATTCGGGATATCTTCCTTTATCCAGCTTTAGCTATTTCTGTTGGTGACAATGATATTAGCACTCCATGCTTGATACTCTTGAGAGATAACCATGATTACAAAGTTCAAACAACATGTAGTACTGTTCAAGGCCTGTCGTAAACTTATAATGTAGCTAACCAGTCGGTACTCTTCTTAGTGCTTACTGCGTAGGTGCTATTCTGCCATCATTTTGCTATCTTCTTGGATGAACATTTAACTGATATGGGTAACAACTGATTTGACTTATGACCTTTTTTGCAAAATTTTACTTATTAGTAGGTTAACTTCAGCATACTACCTTGAGTTATTTTAACCATGAACACGAATTAAGAATGCCATCAATTCAAGAAAAAACATGGGGTAGAGGTGCTTCCTATTGTGACATGAACAGATCCGATGTGCAGCTGATATTTCTACAGATTCAGAAAGGTAATGCAAGCAAGAACATGCCAGTCACATGCATTACTCGGAAGTTCAGAATTAAATTTCAGATTTTTACAAATGTCGATGTGGAGCTATTTTTCTACAGATTCAGAAATGTGATGCAATCATGGACATGCATTCACAGGTGTTTATCACAATAGTCACATGTTAGGACTTTCTTTGTTTATTGGTTTCTTAGATTCTTATGTGGATGTCATAAGTTAAACCAAATGTCAGTATCTAATCTGACATGTCAGTATTTACAAGTAAACATGATCTTGCAGATTATGTAGAACAAATCACCTGACGGTAACACAAAAAATGTATGCCATTTGTATTTCCTCAGTGAATTCTTTGTGTAGGGATATCAAGATATTTTCAGTTTTTCGGAACTTCTTTTACTTCCTTTCCTTTTACCCCACTGCTCTTGGGCAACAACTTCCGTAAATATTTTACCTACGTAATTTATCAAAGCTAGCAATTGCTGGATTGTCCAAAAAAAAAATGCACTGCCCGATGAGGCTGTTTCAACTTTTTCCAAATAAATTGTTTCAATGAAACTATGTATTCTGTTCTACAGGTTTACCTACCAATGCTAGAGATGTTCTGGGTAATATGGAGCTCAAGGAGAGTGTCGAATATACATTTAAGTAGCCCATACTCATATCCATGGGTGATATGCTTTAGATCGAAAACCATCGTGTCCCTAAAGTGAAATAGAACTAGATATTTGGGTATATCTTCAGGAAATCTCACATGTTACCTCCCGTAGCTACAGTAAAAGTTACTAACGAATATAATTTTTGTACTGAATCTTTATGGGTATATTTCACATCTTGACTCCAATGTCGCTATAACGGGTTAAAAGTCATGCTTATGAAAATTCTGTACCACCATGATTGGTATGCGCTTATTTTACTTATAAGGTATCACCGAATCCTTTTTTTCTCTAATTTCTCTATATTCACTCCATCCAGAAATATTAGGATTCGCTATCTGAAGAAACTTTTGGTGCAATTTGTTCCTATATAGGGAGGCAAACATTAAAGCATTTGGTAGCTATGTATCTATATAGGGAGGCAAACATTAAAGCATTTGGTAGCTATGTATCTACCATATTTTTTAATATATTGTTGCTGGTTGATGATGTTGCCATAATATAATAAAGCAGCTATGGTTACAAACATAATTTAATAGCTAGGAATCAAATAGTATCACTGTGATTGCTTTGTATTCACTTTAAACTGTTGTTTGGTTGATGGAATGGCATGTGAAAGTTAGTTGACTTAAGACATTGCTTTTTTTTAATATATTGGTGCTGGTTGATGATGTTGCCATAATATAATAAACCAGCAACAGTTACAAAATAATTTAATATCTAGGGATCAATTAGTATCATTGTGACTGCTTTGTATTCACTTTAAAATTTTGTTTGGTAGTTGGAATGCCATGTGAAAGTTTTTTGAATAAAGACATTGCTACGGCGACAAAGATGCCTTAGAGGCGTCGAACAACTATTAGAGGAAAGCTGTGCACCAAGTATGATGATCTAACAGATACCATGCGTGTTGTATGCACTCAGTATAACGAGTTCTTAATTCTGCCAGCGCAGATTTCAAAGATCGAATTCTTCTGTGCTCACCAAGAGAAGATCTTCGCCTGGCTATCATGCAATTGCTGCACCGCAATCCATCTTCTAAATATCGCTGAATTTACATGCTTTTTGGTGACTGAATTTCCTTTTATAAATGTGGCTAATTAATTTATAGGTTTAGAAGAGTAGACATCCAAGAGACCAGGCCATCAGCACACACGGCGACAGGAAGACAAAACGAAGGTGCCCTATCAAAGCGAACAGCAGGTCATGTGCAATCAATTTTTGCAATGCATCCCACTAAGACTACGGTGTAGGATATTTCTGTAGCTACCAGTTCAACATGTAGGTGCTTTTGAAAGACGATGTATTATTTCATTGTAAGCTAAAAGACCTGGGCATGCCCTCTCAGATCCGTCTTATTGTTTCTTCCAGATCGTATTATGTTCGTAAAAAGTTACTTTAATGAGTGAGTCTATGTCAAAGTGATGGGTTCTATGAACTGGACCATATCTTAGTTATCGCCATTAACGGATTGTTCGCTTTGATTTTCTGAACCGGAGTGTTGTGCGAAACTCGTGTCTGATGAGAATGAGTATCATCATTGCTACGTGTCCTAAATGTGATGTCGAATTGTCTAGCACCACACTTTGTGTTAAAGATACACCGTCTACTACGAATCCTCTAACTGAACCCTATATCGCCTCATGTAGTGTACCAATTTTGCATCCTTCTGATAGTGCTTGCACCTGTTCCATACTGCCTCTTGTAATGTACCCATTCTGCATTCTTCTGATAGAGTTTGCACCCATTCTCCATTCTTTCGATAGTGTTTGCACCTGTTATCCATCCTTCCGATTGTGTGCGCCTGTGACCACCAAATACTAACCACAGGTAGCAACACATAACAAGTAAAACGAATCAAACAAAGACAAAACATTACCTCCGCCATATGCATCGCACCAAACAGCCGTGCAACAACACCATGCAGGCGGTGAGGCGAAGCTCGCTTGTCCGTCTAGTTCTTCTCACTTCTGCTGCTTCTTCTTCTTCGAGACTTGGAGTACCCGTCGCTGTTACTCATGCGAATCGGAGACTGGGCGCCACCAACGGAGACAAAACAGTGGCGGCATCGTGGAACAGCGAGCAGGCTCCCGGGCCCGGCCGAGTCCCGTCGCACGAACCGTACGTATGGTCCCTCCTATCTTAATTGTTGGTGGGGTTTCCACATCGGTAAACCACGGTCTTTCTGGATGAATTGGGTGTCAGATCTTTACGAACTATCCCTGAGGCTCCATATCCGAGCACCCCGCCCCACTCCCCGCCTCCATGCCGGCCATATCGAGCATGCACAACAGAAAGAAGAGCCCCAACACGCTTATATTAAAGAAGCTTGGCGTCGGCGTGACGCAATCGGGCTCTTCTTTCGGCCGACATTGGTGGCGAGGGGAAGGAGTGGACTGGTACGTTTCTTTGTCTTTCTGCTAAGTGTGACGACTACCAGGATGCATCTACTGGTGACGGTCTCCCTCTGGACGGCCTTGGAGGCGAGGGGAGGAAGGGTTGTGGCGGGTCTTTTGCATCTGCTGGGTGTGGTGGGAAATGGTGTTGAGCAATACTGATGCGGGGATGACAAGACTATTTCAGTCCTGAAGATGAGAACGACAGCGCACGTGAAAAGCCGTTCCATCTGTTTTCTTGCGATTAGTCGATCCATCTGTTGGCGGAGTTCGATCAAGGGCAAAAGAAAACAGTGAAAAGACAAGACGGAGCGTACGTGATTGGTTCTCATGTGTGGTGCTTGTGGAGCCTAGTGATCTGACTACCTTAAGAAAAAAAAAAAACTTCCCAGTTTTGTTTAGCGAAACCTGTCATTTTATTTTAAACTAAAACATCCAGTAAAATCGAAACAGGCCGAGACACTCGCTCGATTTGGCGCCGGCCCAGCCCACCTCTAAGCTGCCTCCTCTCCTGTTCAGCCGCCGACGCTCTTTCCTCCCGGTAGGGGTGGGCATATAAACCGCGAACCAAAAACCAACTCCGAATTAACCGGTACCAAAGCCGAATTGACCGAAACCAAGAAATTCGGTCGCTAATGTGGTTCTCAGTTTCCAATAACCGAATTTACTTCGGCGCATTCGGTTTCCTAAAACGGACCGAATCTAGCGAACAAACACGTACATGTACGATCCATTAAAAAACACGTACACATATGATAAAAAGCCCACCCGAAACCCCAGTCCGTAAGGCCCATTAAGCTCCTGACCTCCGTAGCCCATCTGATGCTAAAATAGAAAAGCAGGGTCAATCACCCAGTCAATCATCATTCCTAACCTAGCCGCCACAGAGTATCTCCCTTGGTCTCGTTCCCGGCCGGCGGTGGAAGCAGTCCGGCCGCCCCGGCAACCAGCGCACATCACCTGTCTTCCCTTCCTCATTGTCTTCTGAGTCTCTTTGGATTGCATCTTTTTCTTTTTATCTTTCAACTTTACCGCTCCATTGGGGATTATTTTTGGCAAGTTCACGTCGGGAGAATTGATTTTAACACCCCAGCTCGCTTGCCTTTGATCATACTAGTTGAATTTTGCGTGGCGTCACGCCACGCCCTTGGTGATAATATGTATATTTTTTGTTCACGAAAATGGTGGACAAATTGGAATGTTAAAACATGCTTTTATTTTGTCATAGGTAGGTAGCATTTTTTTGTGAGTATGTTATAATTATTTTGTAGAATTTGAAATATTTAGTGGGGTGGAATCTCTAAACATGTTTGTATTTTGATGTTATTATTTAATTGAAATCAGGAAAATCCATTTGAGTTTGATTGTACATTTGGGGAAAGTTTAGTAGTATGGTGTCGAAAGATTGGCCAATTTGAAATGTTCACATGTATTTGTATTTTTGTTGTAAGTGTGTCCTTTTTTGTTAAAGTATTTCTGATATATTATATGAAATATTGGAATTTTCATTCAAATGGTGGCTAAATTGGTGATATAATCTGTATAATATTCAAATACTTAGTAGTTTCAAATGGTTGAACATGTGGTGTATTTCGTCAGCAATATTTAATTTAATTCAGGGAAGATACATTTGAATTATATTTAGCGGGTTGAAATGTTTAAGCATGTTTGTATTTCGGCATTAATATTTGATTGAAATCAGAGAGATCCATTTGAATTTGATTGTACATTTGGGGAAAGTTTAGTAGTATGGTGTCGAAATGTTGGCCAAATTTGTGTTGCTGTAAGTATGTCCCTTTTATTTTTTGAGTATTTCTGATATATTATATGGAATATCGGAATATTCATCCAAATGTTGGCCAAATTGGTATTTGCAAACATATTTTTTATTTTGTTATGAGTAGGTAGCATTTTTTGTGAGCATTTTTGATACATTCAGCATAATATTCAAAATTTTAGTAGTTTCAAATGGTCGAACATAATTTGAGGAGTTGCATCTGAATTTCATATTTGGAGGGAGTTTTTTTTTGCCAAATATTTATTTAATTGAAATGTTTAATTAGAGTCCATAATCAAAGGGAATATGTAGTGTGAGCATTTGTTAAATTGGACTTTACATAATTATGGGGAGCGCATTTGTTTTTTCTTAAAATTTTCACCAATTTAAAATGTTCCAACCTTTTTTTTCCCTGTAAATAGTTGGTTGGTATTTTGTTGTGAGCATGTTGGTATATTTTAGAGTATCTCCAATTTTGAAGCAATTTGAAATGTTCAGAAATTATTAATTTTAAATTTAAGTCCACAGTGGATGGAAATGTGCATTTATTCATTTGGATTCCATAGCTAGAGAGATTTTTTAAATTCAACTCCATATAATTAGAGCTAAATTCAAATGATACAACTCCATATGTTCAAGGGTGCTGCCTCTTATTTTTTTGGAGTTTTTCCGATATATGCTAGCGTACTTCCAAATATTTTTATAATTGAATTGTTCAAATGAGTTTGTATTTAAAGCTACTGGTTTTAAAACATCTACTATTTTGTGGAATTTGTTTAGGGAAACATTTAAAGCCCATGATATAAATGGGTGTTTAGCAAACTCTATTTAAATGAGATGTGTTGTACCGGGGAAATATTTTATTGGGTTTGTCATATTGAATGATGTCGCTGATATCATTTTTCTGGGTTTTATTTGAGGTCGAAGGAAAATTATGGAATGCACGTTTTTTGAAATGGCGTAAAAGTGTTATCTGAGCCTTTATACATTATGTGGAATTTTAAAGATTTTAAATATTTATGAAAAGGTTCTGAAGTACTTGGAATGATGTTTGGATATTTACAATTTGTAAGAAATTGGTTTGAATTCACTTGGAGCCGTGTTTGGAAAATTGCAAAAGGTTTTTTGTAAGTATGTCTTTTTTTTATAGTATTTCCGATATATTATATGAAACATCGGAATATTCATTCAATTGATGGCTAAATTGGTGTTAGCAAACATTTTTTTTATTTTGTCATGAGTAGATAGCATTTTTTTGTGAGCATTTTTGATATATTCTGTATAATATTTCCTGCCGTTGTTTACATTGCTTGCAAATATGGTAGGTAAATTTGAATAATCAAATAACCGTGTGGTGAAAATGAAATTTTGAAATGTCCATGTTTAGAAGTTTTGTGGATTACAAAATCGTTAAATTAAAGGAAGGTTTGCGTTCAAAATTTTGTCTGGGTTTCCAAATGTAGTCGAATTTGGATTTTATTGAGTTTTCATTTGTTTTTCACGTTTGCAAATTGCTCAGACTCGGAAGACATTTAAGAGGTTGGAATGTTTGAACTTGAAATTGTAGTATATGCCGTAAATAGCTAGTTTTTTTATTTGTGGTTGTTTTCATGTATTTTTCATATTTGTTTGGACGGGTATATTTGAATACAAAATTCAAATATGAGAATGGCTATGTTAAAAAATTGTGCGGGTTTTCAACTATTTAAATACAAAAGAAGTGTATTTTCAGAAAAATTGTTCAGGTTCTAAGAAGTACTCTACTTGGACGTTATATTTGGTCGGATGGGTCTATTTGAATAAAAAGAATCCAATTTCAAAGTGGGCACACTAAGAAATTGTCCGGAATTGGAAATTTTTGGAATTCAAAAGAAGTCGGTGTGTAGAAATTGCCCATATTTAAAAAATTATTCCAATGGATATTTTGTTTCCAGTTTTGAATTATGTCAACGTTTATAAATTGCTTAGATTTGGAATGTCGCGTATAAAAGCAGCATTTTTTTTCGCAATTTTTTTTCATACATTGAAGTTTTTTTTGTTTGTTGTTGTCAACAATTTTTTCATAGTCATTTGGATGGGCATAAAAATTACAAAAGCATTTTAAGAAAGAAAAACAGAAAAATAAGACAGGAAAAAAAACAGGGGAAAAAAACCAAAGGCCGAGGCGCCAGCCCAGCCCAACACGTGGCCCAGCTGGCCAGCCCAGGCCTGCTGGCCGTCGCGACGACGTCACCGGGGGCGGAGCCGCCGCGGCAGCGTGGACGTCGCCGCCGGCGCGCCACGGCGCGAGGTGAGACGGGCGCGTGTGCGTTCGATGCGCATCAACGCGAGGAGGCCAGGGGTGGCGGCGCCGCCCCGTTTTGGTCGCCGTGGCGCCGCCGGAGGCGCGCGAAACGCGGCGGAGGGCCGCGCGGCGGCGGCGGCCATTCCGGCGACCTCGCGGCCTCCCGGATGCGATCCGCGGCTAAAAGCAGCATTTTTTTTTTGCAATTTTTTTTTTCATATATTGAAGTTTTTTTGTTTGTTGTTATCAACAATTTTTTCATAGTCATTTGGATGGGCATAAAAATTACAAAAGCATTTTAAGAAAGAAAAACAGAAAAAGAAGACAGGAAAAAAAACAGGAAAAAAACCAAAGGCCGAGGCGCCAGCCCAGCCCAACACGCGGCCCAGCTGGCCAGCAACAGAAAAAGCAGACAGGAAAAAAAACAGGGAAAAAAAACCAAAGGCCGAGGCGCCAGCCCAGCCCAACACACGGCCCAGCTGGCTAGCCCTGCTGGCCGTCGCGACGACGTCACCGGGGCGGAGCCGCCGCGGCAGCGTGGACGTCGCCGCCGGCGCGCCACGGCGCGAGGTGAGACGCGCGCGTGTGCGTTCGATGCGCATCAACGCGAGGAGGCCAGGGGTGGCGGCGCCGCCCCGTTTTGGTCGCCGTGGCGCCGCCGGAGGCGCGCGAAACACGGCGGAGGGCCGCGCGGCGGCGGCGGCCATTCCGGCGACCTCGCGGCCTCCCGGGATGCGATCCGCGGCGAGGAGGGAACTGACGCGGCGGCGGAGCTCGTCGTGGCCGCGGATCTGGCCGGGGAGGGGCAGAGCGGCGGGCGGGGAGGTGGCGGCGCCGCCGTCCAAGGGCCGGCGCGGGAGAGAGAAGGGCGAGGGGGGGATGTGATGGCATTTTGCAAAGAAGCCCTGAAGTTTTGGTTATTTTTGGGTAGGTCCTTCTGGTCGGGAAATCGTGGACGGCGGAGCAATTTCGGCTTTTGTGAGGGTTGTTTTTGCTAAACCGTCACGGACACGACGGGACGACCGTGCGATCGTCGGCGGACGGCCGGGATGGAGGCACTGTAGAACACTATAGCATATACAGTGTTTACTGTTGCTAAGCACAGTAGCAGAGGCGCTGAGAGATCGCAGATTTGCTCAACTTTCATATACTTAGTAAACCGTCACGGGCATGACGAGACGACCGTGCGATCGTCGGCGGACGGCCGGGATGGAGGCACTGTAGAACACTGTAGTATATACCGTGTTTACTGTTGCTAGCACAGTAGGCGCTGAGAGATCGCAGATTTGCTCAACTTTCATATTAGTAATACCCCTTTTTTCCCCTGCCTCGCTCTGACCCCCAGGCTGCCTAATCTCCGCTGGTTGCGCCCTCCTGCTCGCTTATCTCTTCGTTTAGCTGCTAACGAAAGGATTTTCACTTAATAAATTAAAAAATGCCAAATCTGCCCTCGTCCAGTTTTCCTCACTTACGCCTGGCCTGGCCCGTTTCCTCGTTCCTCTGTTCGTCCCGACCTAGCCGCCACTCGACGCTGCTGCTGCGACCCGGCGACCGCCGCCACTCGCCCCTGCTGCTCCATCCGCCGCCACGTTTTCCGCCCATCAGCCGCCCTCCATTATTGTCCAAGGTACGGCGAGCTCTTTCCCCTTCGTTTTTTCGCAGATTTTGTGCACTTCTCTCTGGTCCGGTTCCTAAATAGTCGAACCCTAGGTTTTGGAGTGGGATTGACATGGGGATTTGAGTGGGAGGGTCTGGATTGAGGAAGGGTGTGATGGATCTGGAAAGTTAACATCATATCTCATTTTAGTTCGATTTATGCATGCGTTTTGGTGTGCCAAATTTCTGAATTTTTCTGTATATATTGAATAGGATAGATGCAGCGTGTCTGCATGATTCTAATCAATCCAGTGTGACGAATCTAACCACGGGGGCGATCTCATGCAATGAAGTAGAAGAAGTTAGTACCATTGTGATTGGTCAAGTCTTATTCTGTGTATGTGAGCTGGAGACTCACTTTGTTGTCATGCACTCATTTTGGATATTATTTGCTATTATCAAACCATTGTGAAACTATATTATTGTTGTCAGTTTGTGTGAATGCTCATGTATTGCAGCAGAGTTATGCCATTTTTTGGGTTCGAAACATAGCAAAACTGAAGTGATTTGGTTGTTCTTTTTTGGACACAAGTTTTGGTCGCTGAGACATTTGTACAGCGTACAGATGTGTGTCTTATGAGCCCAGGGGTAGTTTTGTCTATTCATGTTTCTATTTGATGATTATATACTGAAAAATGTGCTAACAATGTCAAAGGGGGGCACCAGCAAAGATTAGGCAGCCTGGGGGGGGGGGGGGGGGGGGGGGGGGGGGGGGGGGGGGGGGGGGGTTCAGAGCGAGGCAGGGGAAAAAAGGGGTATATGATCGAAGGCAAGCGAGCGGGGGGGTTAAAATCAATTCTCCCGTTCACGTCCGTACAAGGACACAGCAGGTTCTTCTTGCATGTACGATCTGATTTGCTTCATATCTTACTTCCATTGCTCAGATTTTACTTCCATTGCTCAGATTTCGAGGGATTATTGCCGTTGTCAAAAAAGATCGGGTTTGCTCGGGTTAAACCGAGGACCGAACCGAAGCCTCGGTTAGCTGTTTCTCCCGGCGCCGCCGCTCCTTCTACCATCTCCCGCTTCAGTCCGTGCTGTGCTGCTAGGTTCTTGCAGACTTGGAAGGGCCCCGCCTCAGCTTCTTATCCGCTTCCGCCCCTCCCGAACCGGAGTGCAACGCGCCCTGATTCCACGGTTAGCGCACCGACAAGTCTCAGTGAGGCCCCAAGGTGCTCCGCGGCAGCGGCAACGATGAAGATGTGAGTAATCATTTTCTGTTTATGTTCATGTGCAGTCACGATCTTGTAGTCGTACACCTACTCTCTCTACGGCGCAATCAATTGCAAACCAAAGTTCAGTGCAGAACTGTCCCTGTCCCTGAGTGATTCATCGATGAGGAGCTAGTTCATTCGATGGGAAGTTATGATGATAATTTTCTTGAGACTTATGTATTGCCCTAGCCTAATTTTGTTGTGCATTAGCGTTGAGTCTCAGTTCTCAAACTCAATTGCTAGGTGCTGAGAATGATTGATCTTAAAGCTAAATCTTCATTATCATATAGTAGTATCTATCAGTCGCCCCTTATAGTTTGAAGTTCTCAATATCCATGCTCTTTCTTGCTCGGCAGAGAGAAAGTGAATGCAGGGCATCTCACCAACTTCGAAGTTCTTGACTTCTTGCGAACCAGAGGTGCAAAACTGATCCCATGGGGTGTTTGGGGGCTGTGGCTGCATCAGAGTGTAGGTGGTCGATTATTTCTCTGATGCTTGACCCAATTTTTATACCCGATATCCTTTTCCTCTTTATCCTTTTCATGCCTAAAATGATCTCATGTTCATTGTTGTGAAACGAGGTATATGAGTACCTCTTAAAAACCCCTGCTCGTACCAGACAAGGGAATCAGTTACTGAATTTGCAAAAAGATGTGAGGTTTCAAGCTTACCGATGCTGACAAGCAAAACATTATCAATTGCAGACCATCCTCACCTGCTTGTGTTTATGCGGTATTGCCTTGTTTATTTTGCTGATCTTAAGATGTTAATGCTATTTTAGTTAGCTGGTGCAAACCAAGACATGGAATAATGTAATGTGGTGATACTTTGGACCGTTTGTGACATAGTGAAGTGGAAGTGTCTTTCTATGGTGTGTGTTGCTGTATTAGTTTTCTGATATCTCATTGATGAGAGATTAAACTCACATTGTCTAGCTTTATTGGCCAACTTTGACTGGTTTTTGAAATAGAGAAGCAAATATTTCTGAATTGAAGTGATGCATGTTTCAAGGTTTTGTGATTACCTATGCACTTGATTTGCCGCTATAGAGATTTAAGTTATTCGAAAGCTGGGTGTTTAGGATATTGTGTATGCATTCCTGCATCTGTAGGTTTTTTTCCAGCAATAGTTATCAAGTACATAATTTAGATGCATGGTTTTTGAGTCGAGCGACTAGTCGCGACTAGTCAACGAGTATCTATGAGTCTTAAAATAAAGTCCGACTCAACATCTCGACTCGAGTAATTGGTTGAGTCGAACGACTCAATCCACTAGTCTCGATAGTCTCGACTAGTCCAGATTTTTGAGTCAAAGAATGGCTTAAAGTTGGCCCCGCCTGTCATATTTTTTCTAATATTGCTTGCCCAGCTCCCCCGTGAAACCTAGATCACCCAATGTTTTCCCCAAAGCCAAAACTGCTTGGACACTGTATGCCCAGGTTTGTATTATACACTATTAATACGTATATAGTTATATACAATTATACATAGAATATGGTAATTTTATAGTACCTATTGCTAAAATACTCATGTCGACTATCGACCAGAGTCTTGACTAGTCACGACTAGTCAAGAGTCGCTATCCCAGAACGACCCGTCGACTCGCCGACTCGAAAACCTTGTTTAGATGAGCTGTGCTTTTTGGGGCATGGGTGTTTCTTGTACTTTTATGTATAGATATGCATGCATAATATTTTTAGCAAGTTTTTTGGGTGCTGACTACTGAAATTCTGAAACTACTCATCTTATGACCCTCATTAATCTCTAGTAAATCATTACTCCATCACATATGAATTTGATTTGTTTGGCTAGAGAATTTCAGAGAATTTTTGGGTTTGCAAACAAGTACCACAATCTGTTATGCTGGGACACCTTCCTCGTGTTAGTAACGTTTTAAGTTAAGAGCTCATTAATCTAATTTGTTCCATACTTCATTGCAGATGGTAGAGGAGTGTGATAAAAGATTTACCAGAGATGAGCGAGGAGGGCAATGCGATGCTGAAGAACGTGCTCAGGAACTTTTGGATCTTGTGAATGAGGTTTTTCCACGACCAGCCACTACTAAGCCCAAGGATGAAGAGATGACGGACGCCTGAAATAGTCGCACTCTCGACGTGGGATACAGATTCTCAGACTAGCCTATAGCTTATGTGTCTGCATACATGTTCTGGAGCAACTACAGCTCTTAGTGGCAGAAGCCATGTTGTTTAAGACTTCCATGTTAGAAATGCCAATTTAACCAACGTATGAGCATCAATGTCAGTTGTGGATCTCTTTGTCCTTCACTGGAAAATGAAAATGAACTGAACAACTTAGCATTTCGTTTCAACTGTGATACTGTAAACTCGGTTTATCAATTATCTGAGATGAGAGGTGCTCTGCGGTGTGCTTCTGTCTAGCAGTGCCAAAAACACATGCATTCCATAAACACCAGCATGTTGGAAAGAAGTTCTTCGTTTTCCTACTAATGAACCTTGATCTGTCCCTGCTCCACCATTCCTCCAGCCGGGTTGGTGACAGGCAGCGTTGATGGCTCGATGCTAAGGTGAGGAAACATTTGTATCAGAGTTGCATCGTATAAAACACAGCGAGCAAATATCTGATCCACCGCCCGTGTTGTCCACCTGTAAGCAAACATAGTGATTGATCTCGCAAACCATTTAGCAATCTTTGGTCTGATGTCCAAATTCTGTACTGTATAGCTAACCACATGAATATCTTGCACTTGAGTGGCGCCCCGTTTTTTCCACACACACAGTCAGTCCGCCGCGACAAACTACGCTGCTCCTTGATGCAGAATTTTGTTGGTAGATCGAGCAAAGAGGCTACAAGAGCTCATCCGGGAACTGATGTTGCGCTCGACCTCGCCATGGCTAGCCAAAGCTGACGCACTGAATTGCTCCCACCGGGGGACAGGCCCTATTGTCCTGCAGGGCACTCGCCGCCGGTCTTCAGGTAGGACTACTTGTGCTGACAGACTGCAAAACCAGAGGTGTAACGTCCATGACAGACAGACTGACCATTGAGATTGCAGAACCATTCACTGTGGGGCACGAACTTTATAAGAACCTGCCCAGAAGATTGCACACATCCATTTATTGGGCATGTATTTCAGTGTGCTGTAAACTAGATTTCCTTTACGGCCAAGCTTGGGCGAGCTACAGCCGGAGTCGCTAACTCGCTTCCACATTTCTAGGCTAGTAGTGCACCAACTTGTCTAAATTTTGGACAGCAAGATTTAACTTGTAAAATATGGCTCGTGCAGTTTGTGCGAGCACACTGTATTTTGATTCGTGGCTGTGTCCTTTCTGGAGCAAAATGGTCTTAGGCCCCAAAACTTCACAAACCTAATCTGTTAGGTGACTTGTCTACGTTCATTCACTAGAGCTGGATCCTGTATTCCTGTTATCTCAATACCGAAAGCTATATATATACATTCTGTACACACACCTCCTTTAAGCCAGCCAACCTTTTATGCTAATCTTGCCAAAAGCTAGACAGTACGGTATTAGTCACGTTTGCAAAAATGTAGATTCCGGTGATCTTTGGGGGCAAATTCCAATCTTAACGCCGGTTCGTACGAACCTGCTTTTTGAGCTTAGCAGAAACCATCCTTGCAAACAAAATAACCTTTTTTGAAAATCAGTTTTTATGTTATATTAAAAAATCAAGCGTATAGGTACTTAGTGGATACTTGTTACCCTTACAAATTTTCTTCAAATAATATGACCATTTGCAATGAGTGTAAAACTCACAAAATGAGTTTCTGCAGCACAAGTAAATAGGGATGAAACCGGAGCGGAAACTTTCCGACTTTTCCGCGGAAAAACAGAAACGGAACGGAAATACGGAAGCGGAAACGGAATTTTGCAAAACGGAAACGAAAACGGAAACTTTTAAGCGGAAACGGAACGGCCACGGAAACGGAAATTCCGTTTCCGGTAATACGGAACTTTCCGTTTTTTGCTACGCGGTGCTATCTGAGTGAAGCATGCCTAGCAATTTGTGGGAAAACTAAGGCACAAGCCATGATCCAAAAAAAAAAAAGTATATGAAGTGACCATGTTTAGGCCTACGTACTTGCATATCATCTCCCTCTCGAGGCAGTCCCGGTTCGGCATTTCAGTGTTGCACTAGGGTTAGGGATGATAGTAGGTATTTTTGGCCAAAGTTGATAACTTATAAACACTATATTATACTTTAATTTATTTCATCTTATAAACCTGATAATTTTTGTTGGTTTGCTTGAGTTTTCCTGAATTATTCAAGGGGCGCTTGGTTCCGACAAACATCTGCTTTCTGTTCCGTGTCCGCACTATATTCGGTCTGTATCTGTTTCCGACAATATTTGTTTCTGGGGTTTCTGTATTCGTTTCCGCTTCCGCAAAAAAATATGAAAACAAATGTGCCACCACTCAGTTTCGTCCGTATCCGTTCCGTTTTCATCCCTACAAGTAAATTAGTAACTTCTTCCGGTGACAGGAGCATAGGCTCCCATGTGCCAAAGTAAATTCACCCTTTACATCAACTTTTTCGTGCCCCCCTTTTATTACCTTTCTATTGTGGAAAATAGGGATTTAAAAAAAATTGCACTATGTTGGTACAGGATGATATTTTTTCTGAACTGTCACCGGGAGGGAGAAAACCCTCCACCTTAATTTTCATTTCTTTTTTTTATATGGGTGGCCAACAAGCCGTATACATCAAGGTTTTACAAGGGGAGGGGAGAGGACCAGGCAGGAAAAAAAAATGCAGAAACCTACTACTGATCCATACTCATGGAATTGTGCGAGCAAAGAGCCGCTGCCAATCGTCAGCTTCATGCTGTAGCTCAGGCGGGAGCCAGGTTACATGCTAGGCAAGATTTATTCTGAAGGCATCTCAGGCCTCCAAAACAAATCCAACGAACATTAATAGATCTATTTAGCAAACTCAGAATTCAAAATGCCTAGAAAATTTTGAAAAAATTCCAGCAATTCTTATATGTTGAATTAGACATTCCGAGAAAGTTTTGTCGAATTCGGAAATTCGAAAATACAGTTTTTGTTCAAAATTTAGTGTCAAACATAAAACAAGATTTATTCATAAACTGCATATACACTAAATTTTGAACAAAACTGTATTAAACTTTCTCAGAATGTCTAATTCAACATATAAGACTTACTGGAATTTTTTCAAAATTTTCTGGTCACTTGAATTTTGAGTTTACCAAATAAATTTATTTGTATCTGTTGTATTTGTATTGGAGGGCTGAGATTGCTTCAAAGTCACTGAAGCTGTGTCCGGTAATCACTGCTTCGTGTAAAAGAAAAAAGATAATCACTGTTTTCTCCACTAAGGCCCTAAAAACGGGTCTTCATATTGTAGCTATAGTTTGTTATGAAGATGGATGATTTTTGTATTAAAACACCGTTTTTTCAAAAAAAAAAAAAAGGAAAACTGCTCAGTTTTTAGCAAAATGGAACCCGTCTAGTATTATTTTAAATTAAAATCCTAGTTAAATCTAAACAAACAGAGACACTCAGCCCAGCCCAGATATCGCCTCCATCAATCTCCCTTCTCCCCTCCTGTCAGGGCAAACCCTATTTGACGACCAGGTCAGAGCGCAATGCGCTCCGCACACCTGGTCGTCCCGCCCCGTTGCTTATGGGCCAGCCCAGTAGTGCACTTGCTTCTTTTTTTTGTTTTCTTTTGGTTTTTCCTTTTTTCTTTCTTATTTTTCATGTTTCTTTTTCATTTTTTGGGCTGTTTCTTTTTTGTTTTCTTTTTAGATATTATTTTAAATTTAGTTTTTAGAAAATGTTTATATTTGAAAATTGTTCATATCTGAAAATTGTTCATATTTCTAAAATCGTTCAAAAATAATTTCCGTTAATAGAGTTTTTCACTTTTTAAAAAATCGTTTAACAATAATTTTTGTTCATAGACTTTTTTCTGTTCACTTTTTAAAATCGTTCAAAATTAATTCGTTCACCGACCTTTTCAGCTCCTTTTTAAAATCATTCAAAAATAGTTTCGTTTAACGTCATTTTCTGTTCATTTTTTAAAATCGTTTAAAAGTATTTTTCCTTCACCAGCCTTTTCTTATTCCTGTTAAAATCGTTTAAAAATAGTTTCTGTTCATCACCATTTTATGTTCATTTTAAAAACTGTTCATATTCTTTTTGTTTTTCTTTTTTGGTTGTTTCTTTTTTAATTCTTCTTTTCTATTTTCTTTTTAGATGCTATTTTAAATTTATGTTCAAATTTTCATTTTCTGAAAAATGTTTAGATTTGAAAAAAAATCATATTTGAAAAAATTTCAGATTTGATTTTTTTTTCAGATTTCAAAAATCATTCAAAAATAATTTCCGTTAATACAGTTTTTTGTTCTCTTTTTAATAATCGTTCAAAAAACAATCTCCGTTCATAGAGTTCTTTATGTTCACTTTTTAAAAATTATTCCAAAATAATTTCTGTTCATAGAATTTTCTCTGTTCACTTTTTAAAACCGTTCAAAAATCTATTTTGTTCACCGACCTTTTCTGTTCACTTATAAAATCGTTCAAAAATAGTTTTCGTTCACCGTCATTTTCTGTTCTTTTCTAAAATTGTTCAAAAATAGTTTTCGTTCACCGACCTTTTCTGTTCACCTTCAAAATCGTTCAAAAAATAAATTCGTTCACCGACCTTTTCTGTTCACTTTTAAAATTGTTTAAAAATAGTTTCCGCTCATATACTTTTTTGTCCACTTTTTAAAATCGTTCAAAAATCGGTTTCGTTCACCGGCCTTTTTGTTTCACTTTTAAAATTGTTCAAAAATAATTTCCGTTCATAGGTTTTTCTGTTCACTTTTAAAAAATGTTCAAAAGTCGATTTTGTTCACCAGTTCAGTTTTAAAATCGTTCAAAAATAGTTTCGATCATCTCGTATATGACCATCGAAATGAAAAAATTACAACATGAAAGTTGTGCAAAACGTGAGTATTAACTTACTCGTCAAATGATATTTCAAATGGTCAAACAAGTGCGACGAATTTGATAAAATTTGGCTTAAAAGGTTTCGAACATCTATTCGAATTTGAGAAGCTACAATCAACGAAACTCGAAAATGAGTATAGGAATGGAGCCTACTCGTGGACGCACATAATTTTCATGTACAATTTTTTTAAATAGTTCGAATCATTTGTACTTGTATGTTTTCAAAGATATAATCGAACGTGCAAGTTTAAACACGAACATCCACTCCGTGCATGCGACCGAAAAAAGAAAAAAGTCCATGCGACCCAAAATGGTACTACGAGAAACAGTTCAGCACGCGGACCAGCCAGAGCCTATTATGGGCCGGCCCAGTTACGCGCGGGGTGTGCGGAGGCTACTTTCCCTACGACCAGGTCGTGTAGTAGGAGCTCCCTCCTGTCAGCCGCCGCCGCTCCGTCCTCCCAGCGCCGTCGCGACATTCTCCCCCACCCATCCACGCCAGTCCGTGCCTGTGCTGCTAGGGTGCTCGCACACTTGGAAGGGCCCCGCCTCCGCCCCTCCACGAACTGGGGGCAACGCACCTGATTCCAGCGGATAGCGCGCGCGACAAGTCTCGGCGCGTCCGCAAGGTGCCCCGCCCCCGGCAGCGGCAACGATGAAGATGTGAGTAACCATTTTCTGTTTATGTTCCATGTGCTGTCACGATCTTGTAGCCGTACACCTACCCTCTCTACGGCGCAATCAATTGCAAACCAAAGTTCAGTGCAGAACTGTCCCTATCCCGAGTGATGATCCTATTGACGAGGAGCTAGTTGATTCGATAGGAAATTATGATGACAAGTTTTTTGAGATTTTTTTGTGCGTTAGCGTTGAGTCTCAGTTCTCAAACTCAATTGCTAGGTGCTGAGAATGATTGATGTCTTCTGAGCTGACCTTCTAGTTTGAATTCTCAATATCAAATGCTCTTTGTTGCTCGGCAGAGAGAAAGTGAATGCAGGGCATCTCACTAAGTTCGAAGTTCTTGACTTCTTGCGAACCAGAGGTGCAAAAACTGATCCCATGGGGTGTTTGGGGGCTGTGGCCGCATCAGAGTGCAAGGTGGTCGATTATTTCTCTGATGCTTGACCAATGTTTATACTCGATAGCCTTTTCGGCTTTGACGTTTTAATGCCTAAATTGATTTCATGTTGTCAAACGCAGGTACATGAGTACCTCTTGAAAACTCCTGCTCGCAACCAGACAAGGGAATCAGTTACTGAATTTAAAAACAGATGCAAGGGTTTCAAGCTTACCGATGCTGACAAGCAAAACATTATCAATTGCAAACCATCCTCACTTGCTTGTGTTGTTGCGGTATTGCCTTGTTCAATTGTTATTCTATTTTAGTTAGCTGGTGCAAACAAAGACATGTAGTATAATATTATATGGTGATACTTTGGACCGTTTGTGACACTAGTAAACATGCACGTGCACGCACGTCTCGGCTAATATAAATCCCATTTACAGTTTAGTGAGTATTTCGTTTAGTAATATATGTCATGACTACATCTTATAATAATGTGCGAACAACATATAATCCACACATGTTGCATCACTTGAAATTCACAAAGCATAGACTAATAGTTATTGTTTGCATAAATCGTACAATACAAGAGCAGTTCGAATAGATAGTTTAAAAACAAGTTCTAAGTAACAATTATATAGTATTTATATAATTCAGAAGGCCCATCTCTTTATACGATCAATCTTTTCTCGTTCAAAAATAGGAATATTGTTGAATTCTTCGTTGTCTTGATACTTCAGAATATATACCAGAAACCGCTTTCTCAACTCATAACCATCCTACATATGCATAATAAAATATTTGTTATATAAAATGTTTAAATTGTAGCAAATAAGCATGGTTGAGAATATTCACCTTGTGTATTTGAAAAGATGACGCTTCATTGTAGCAAACAAAGACATGTAGTATAATATTATATGGTGATACTTTGGACCGTTTGTGACATCATGAAGTGGAAGTGTCTTTCTATGGTCTGTGTTGTGGTATTAGTTCCCTAATCTCTCTTTGACTGATTTCTGAAATAGAGAAGCAAATATATCTGAATACACTGATGCATGTCTCAAGGTTTGTGTGCACTTGATTTGGCGCTAAGAGATTTAACTTATTCGCAAGCTGGATGTTTTTTACTATTGTGTATGGGTTCCTGCATCAGTAGGTCTTTTTTTTCATGCAATAGTTAAACAAGTATAGAATTTAGATGAGCTGTGCTCTTTGGGGGATGGGTGTTTTCTTGTACTTTTATATGTATAGATATGCATGCATAAGTTTTTGGCAAGTATTTTGGGTGCGGACTACTGGAGTCCCGAAACTACTCACTTTATGACCCCCATTAATCTCTGAAGTGAAACATTACTCCATCATATATGAAATTGATTTGTTTGTCCAGAGAATTGTTGGGGTGTTAAGAGTAACATGTTTGCAAACAAGTACCACAGTCGGTTATGTTGGGTTACCTTCATCGTTTTAGTAATGGTTTAGGTTAAGATCTCATTAATCTAATGTGTTCCGTTCTTCATTGCAGATGGTAGAGGATTGTGAGGACAGATTTTCCAGAGATGAGCGAGGAGAGAAATGCAAAGACCGGGAGCGTGCCGAGGAACGTGCCAAGGAACGTGCCCAGGAACTTTTGGATCTTTTGAATGAGGTTTTTCCACCACCAACCACTACTAAGCCAAGGATGAAAAGATGAAGGACGCCTGAAATAGTCTCATTTTTCGATCTGGGATACAGATTCTCAGACTAGCCTGTAACTTATGTGTCTGCAAACATGTTGTAGAGTAAACAACAGCTCTTGGTGGCAGAAGGCCATGTTGCTTAAGACATCCATGTTAGAAATTCCAATTTGACCAATGAGCTTCGATGGCAGTTGTGGCTCTCTTTGTCGTTAATTGGAAAATGAAAATGAACTCAACAACTTGACATTTTCTTTAGAATGTGATATTGTAAACTCAATTCACGCGTCGTCGATCATATCACGTGAAGAGGCATTTGGAACACATTGCCAGAACTTTGGCGATATCCTGGCGCGGTAAAGTGGCAGCAGTCTATTGTGCATGTATTTCATTTTCCCAAGAGTACCATACTTCTATAGAAGGAAGAAAATGTTTATAAGATCATGCCCCCATAGGACAAGAGCTGAGGACACACCTTGCCACAGACCATTGCTTGAATTATTTTTTCGAGAGTACACGAATGCGTACCGGAATTTTATACTAGAAGGCAGAGTATAGATTACAAGAACAGGCACCCGGACACAAACGTCGGGGCCAGGACCTCCACACCCACACACACGAAGCCTACTCTCGCACTATGACTGAAACTCCACGGTTGGCTCTCCTTGCTGCAAGACTAGCCCTGAAATCCTCCACGATCAGCAAAGCCAACTGCTCCGAGGTGGACTGTCGTCGTGGGCTATTGAAACACCACGCGTTCCTGTTTTTCCAGAGACTGTGACAGCCTAAGCAGATTAGAGCATCAAAACACTTCCTCTCCTTGTCTCTGAACTTCTCTCGCTCTCTCATCCACCAGCCCTGGAGTGTGCAGAACTGCCAAGGAACATGAAACTGCACACCCAGCTGTTGGCTGCAATTGTACCAGACCTCTCGGGCGTAAACGCACTGCACGAGGTTGTGCTCCGCCGTGTCTTCTTCTTGCAGACAGACATAGCATGGCGACGAATTAGCCTGCAGTCCGTGACGCACGCGTCTGTCGGACGTCCATATCCGGTGTTGCACTGCTAGCCACGTGAAGAGTTTACTCTTAGGTGTAGCACCCTTCCTCCAGATTGGGGTGGCCAGCACCGATCTCTCATGCCCCTCCATGAGCATGGCATAGGTAGATCGTGCCGTGTACACACCGTCTCGGACCAATGCCAACTGAAAACATCCTGCACTGTCTGATCCCTCTCCACCTCCGAAATTGCAAGCCATAGCTTCAGGCACTCTCTAGCTCCACGGTATGCCAACGTTTCCTGAATGTCGGCGATCCAGCGATTCTCCAAGAGCCCTTGTGCCACTGTCCTCGAGTTCTTGACCCTTGTGCACACCGTTCTGTAAATTCCCGGAGCCACTTCCTTAGCCGATCGTCCATTGCTTGACTTCATCACTCACCTCAGATGAGAGGTGCTCTGCGGTGTGCTGCTGTCTAGACCAGCATGTTAGAATTACCAAGCCATCCATCTTCTTCGCTTTCTTACTGAACCTTGTCCGTGATCCACCATTCCTCCAGCCACCAGTTGGTGACAGGCAGCGTCAATGCTCACACGGTCGGCCGCGCCGAACCGCGCTGAACTATTCGCCATGAACTTCATCAGAACCTGCCCAGAAGAATGCACGCATCCATTTACTGTGCATGTATTTCTCTATACTGTAAACTAGATTTCCTTTTCGGTCAAGCTTGGGATGCACTTGGATTGAGTTGGGCTGCTCTGGGACTGTCCCCTACAAGAACTACAGCCTGACTCGCTGGCTCGCTTGCACATTTCTAGGCAAGATTTAATTTTTACAATATGGCTCGTACAGTTGTGAGAGCACACTGTACGTATTTGATTAGTGGTTGTGTCCTTTGTGGAACCAAATCAGTTCGGTGCCCAGTTTTACGCACGGTCTAGGCCCAGAAACTTCACAAAACAATCGTTAGGTGAGTTGTCTACGTTTGTTTACTAGAGCTGGATCCTGTATTCCTGTTATCTCAATACCGAAAGCTACATATATATACATTCTGTACACACACTCCTTTAAGCCAACCAACCTCTAATCTTGCCAAAAGCTAGACAGTACGATATTAGTCACGTTTGCAAAAATGTAGATTCCGGTGATCTTTGGGGGGAAATTCCAATCTTAACGCTGGTACGTGCGAACCTGCCTTTTTGAGCTTAGCAGAAACCATTCTCGCAAACAAAAGAACCTTTTTGAAAATCATTTTTATGTTATATTAAGAAAATCAAGCGTATAGGTACTTAGTGGATACTTGTTACCCTTACAATTTTTCTTCAAATAATATGACCATTTGCAATGAATGTAAAACTCACAAAATGAGTTTCTGCAGCACAAGTAAATTAGCAACTTCTTCCGGTGACAGGAGCATAGGCTCCCATGTGCCAAAGTAAGTTTCACCCTTTACATCAGATTTTTCGTGCCCCGTTTTATTACCTTTCTATTTTGGAAAATAGGGATTTTAATAAAAATATATTGTACTATGTTGGTACAGGATGATATGGATATAGATTTGGAATATATGGGATTGGTAAAGTTCAAGATTGTTCAACAACATCACTTATCCGAAAATTTGGGATTGCAAAAGATTCAAAAGAAAGGAACAACAAAATGTAAAACATCCAAATAAAAAAACAAAGAGCAAAAAATTGGGCCATTACAATACACCTCTTGAAACCAAGAGAGATGACTTTGAGGAAATGAAAACCATTTGTCTCATGAAACCGTAGAGATGGCTTTGAGGGAAGGAAATGTGTATGGAAACCGACAAATATGGCTTTGAGGAAACACATGGTATATATGTCTAGATTATTTAAGGTTGGGTCTAGAATGGTTAAACATATGTATTGTAGACCGAACTTTAAGAATTGTTGTATTCCATTCACGATGTTCAAAATGGAAATCAATTTATGCATGTTTAGTGCAACATTCACATCGGTAAATATCAATATGCCACCGACTTCATGTTCACATAATTGTTTTTCCTAGAAGGGATAAATTTAGCCAATGTGCATGCAATTTGAGCAAATAAGACATTTCTATCCAAACAAATGGATGGGTACCACAACAGTGGATGCATAAGGAAGGAAAAGTGGTACCTTTACCTGAGTAGTTCTGTATTGGCGTCATGCAATTGAATTTAATGACTATACGAATAACATATTAGTATAAAGAAATCATGTCAACCGTGCGTTTTATTCATAGTCGATTGGCTCCACAGGAAGAAAGAGATCTAGCACTAAGTAACATCTTATTTCTGTGCAACATTACCCAACAAAACCAATGAATATTACATGCGGCCATTCACCCATTATTTCGATAGCTTCCACAATGGGAATGGAAATAAGGCATGATAAATACCACCGAATGGTTTAGAATGGAGTGGTTAGCAAAAAACTATCTGGCCACTTTAGGAATTGAGCCTAGCTCACTTGGTTAGGGGAGTGGATGTACAAACCTAACACCCGAATTCAAATCCTCATGGACGTGTAGTTGGACTCCTACTTCTTGAGAACAAGACTTTTCATGTTACTCATGCAGCTTTTTTTGAGTACCAAGCTTATTTAGTAGCCAATATAATGCTTAGACCCACTTCTTTTGGCGGCTTAAAAAATAGCCATCCCATCCCCAGTTTCCCACAAGGAAGTAATCTATGAAACATGGATAACTGAATGACATGGACCAATTCGAGGCTTTCTGACATGTATACATAGCAAGTGTAAACAAATAGGTTAGTGGGAATCACCTATATATTTAGTTATATATGATACAAATAAAGTGGGACATGAGTTTTGTTTCAGGGAAAATACTAATACCAATCCGGTTCATGTACTCGCTAAGTCGTCAATACATGCAAGAAAATTAGTAGACTAGATACTTAATAGAGAGTCAAAAAGAATCTTCAATTTCAAAACCACGAGATTTTACCCCACACCAGCACCGGAGTGGCAGCCGGGAACTCCAGACGCGGCGCCGACGGATGTCGGGCCTGGAACGTCGCCACCCAAGACCGACTCGGATGATGACGAGTAGTGTCTATAGTTTCTAGTTGTAATTGTATGTAAATGTGATGAATGCATTAATAAAAGTCTCCATTAGTTTCGGCCATCAATAGTTTCGGCCGCACCGTAGAACAAGTATCAAATTCCAGCCATCAAATAGTTTCGGCCACGCCGGAGAACAAGTCTCCAATTCCGGCCATCAAAAGGGCGCCCCCGATGCTATGATGCATGCAAATCACGCGTCCTCGTCCCCTGCCTCGTCCTCTTCCTAGTCCTCCTCCTCTTTCTCTTCTTCTTCCTCCTCCGCCGCCAGTTTGGCAGCAGCCGCCGCCGCCGCTTCGGCTGCTGCCACCTTTGTCGCCCTCTCCGCATGGATGCGCCTCCTTTATTCCACAAAGTAGGCCTTTTGATTGGGGCTCATGTCGCTCGTGTTGGTGGCCATGAGAAGATGTTCCTCGCTCCTCTCCGAGGCCTTGAGTTGGCACGTTGGCGCCTTGATGCCCGAAGAGCTGGCCGCGGGAAGCCATTGATTCGCCGGGCGTCTCGTTCAGGTCGATGGCCGATTCGTCGGCGAGATGGACAACCGTGACTACTGCATTTGGAAGTCGCAACTGCTCATAGGATCGTTGAAGAAGCCCGGGACAGACGGCGACCCGCAAAAGGGGGCGGTTGTGGTAGAGCTCTCTTAGCTCATGTCGATCAGCATGATCGGCGGTCTCGTTTATCTCACTCGCCGCCTTTTCCTTCGCCTGCACTCGCCGGATTTGTCGAAGTTGGGAAGCGGCCTTACACAGCTGTTCCTGGATCATCATCCCCACCGGCGGCAACGCAAGGTCCTGCGGCTCCCGCTTCACCGGCTTATTCTTCGGCTGCGTCGGTGCCGGTGGTTTGCGAGCCTTCGGTTTCGAGAGGTCGATGGATTTTGGCGGCATGGTAGCGGATGGCGAGGAGGTCATGGCGGTGGCGCGAGGGTTTTGGAAATGGAGGGAAGATTGGGAATTTTGATGCCCGGAGCAGCAATGTAGAGTAAGGGGAATTGCGCACCGGCTCTGTGTCGATGACGGGTGGGAGCCGCCTGTCGGAGGGCGTGTCCGACACCCCCAAGAGGGCCTCCAAACTTGGGGGCCCTTTTGGGGGTGCCGGACACAAAATGGCTCGGCCTGTACCATTGGGGGTGCCGTTGTGGCCGTTTTTTTTGCGTCCGGTCCCCCATTGGGCCTTTAGAGGGTCATTCGGAGGGCGCCGCTAGAGATGCTCTTAGAGATGCACGAACGCCCTAGGGGAAGGTGGTCGTTAAACAGAAGAAAAAACCAGAATATTGTTTGCAACTCGTCACAAATTTGGTAAAAAAAGTTGTAACCATGCATTCTAAAATATAACTATTTGCTTTTTTAAAATGTATTTCATTATATTAGCCGTAGCAGGTCTCGCACGGGTATTCAGCTTAAGCACGTACGCAGCAGGCCAGCGCCAGCAGCCCTGTTTAGAGACTCGGCAGGAGTTTGACGGACCCATGGCGGCAATTTGGTCGACATAGTTGAGCATCATAAACCATACGTGCCAACGACCGGCCTGTAGCCGCATACAAGGAAGTCCACGGATAAGGCCACTGAGTAATCGACGTAGGTCTAGGTTAGCTGACATATATAGGAGGTTCTTCAACCTTGTTGGCTTTCGCCTTGTGTCAAGAACTCAAGATCACCGGCCGGCAGGCAGAGGGCAGGTCGCGGGTAGACGTACAGCGAGGATAGAACAAGAGACATTCGCTGCGCATACATCATAGCTACAAGTTTCTTAGCAGCCTCCGATTCTAGGCCGGGTTGAGTAGACCAAAGTTACTTAGCAGCCTCCTGATATCACATCCGTTGAGTTCAGTAAACCCATGTTTTCTCTCGTGCGGTGCTGGCCGACTTGTTGATTTGCGTACTAAAATACTACTCCTAGAAGTAAACACGTACGTCCAACTTGTCGATTTTGCGTACTAAACTACTACTCCTAGAAAATCTACTAATCAAATAACGCTGAGCAGAATTGCACACGATCATCGATCTGTCTATATAAGGCCATGCATGCATGTGGCTGCATTTCATAGCAGAACAAGAAGAACCCGGCCTACTCCCCCCGTACTCAAATAAGTGTACATCTAGTTTCTGTGCTAAGTCAATTTTTTTAAAATTTGATCAAGTTTATAGAAAAGAGTATCAACATATATGACATCAAATTGGTATATTTTGAAATTTCATTTCAAGACGAATCTAACCGATACCAATTTAATTAGTGGCATAAATGTTGATATGTTTCCCTAAAAAGTTAGTCAAAATTTAATAAGATTGACTTTTCACAAAAGGTAGAAGTACACGTATTCACGGACGGAGGGAGTAGCTCCGATCCGGACTAGTCTAAGGGCATGTACAATGGGATGATGTCAGACTTCTCTTAGAGATGCCACGTAAGATTTTTGCTTAGTTGGAGGAGAGAGAAAGAAGAGAGAGGATGTTGTCTTCCCTTAGCTAAAGGATGATCTCTTAAAATTAAGGGAAGGCTATTTTCTCCATTATACAACATGACTTCCCTTATTAAGCTATTTTTAATCAATTTTCATTAATTGCTAGAGATAACAATAAGAGATAATGCATTGTACGACTAATATTTATTGCCTTCTCTAAATGACGTGGAGTGCTAAGAGAGGACTCGCTTTCTCTACCACTGTACATGCCCTAATGAGAAGAAGAAAAACGGATGTGTTCAACTGTGGTGATTTAAGGTTAATCAATATATTTCCATATATACTACTACCTCCGATCCGGAACGATTAACGTGGGAGGTGTGCTACATCAGTACAGTACTAAACTAAACTGTACACGGCTTGCGACAATCAAATCAATCAGATCGGAGGGAGTATCTAATATACCGTAAATGCGCGCAATCGCCCATGCATGTATGTTTCATGTGTGTACCCCGAAATTGATAGGACTTTTCTCCATATCGAAACGGCACACTGACTGGAAAACTTTTAATGAGTACCACATGCGTTTAGTTGCTATACCCATTTTTTTCTCGTGGGGTACGGTGTTGACCGGGTGTGGAGTTAGTTAACACGTACTACGTCCGACTTGTTGATTTCCGTACCAAAACATTGCTGAGCTAGAACTTATACTAATCAAAATATTGCTGAGCAATGCCGCCGCCGTCCGCCATCCGCCGCCCCGCCGTCTGAAGCTACAGCTGGCCGCCATGCCGCCGCCGTCCGCCGCCGCCGTCCACCGCCGCCGTCCAAGGACTAGGAGGAATCGAGCTCAAGCCTGAAGGTTCTCTGGCGATCTTGGACTCCGGCCCTCCCTCTCCGCCGGCGCCCCCTGGTGCCCGGCGTCCACCCCCCCCCCCCCCACCACGTTCAGCTTCCTCCCTCTCTGCACGATGACGGTCGCCCCTCTCTGGCGATGGAAGGCCTCATACTCGACGGCCAGGGATCGGGATCGGGGACGCATCAAGTCCTACGACGGCGAACTGCATCTTTGGAGACCAAACAATGCCCTGAAGGACTGGATTGTCCTCAAGGATGCGAGAGGAAAGGCAATCATCGGCAAATACCTCGACACGGGTGATGTGGTCCACCCTGGTTCTGAGGTGAGGTTCCCTGATCACTTTGCAATGGTTACTTCTTGTCTGGTTTTCCCGTCGAATTCCGATGGATCTGGTAGATATCCTGTGGCGAACGATCGGGTTGAAGATTATCCGATGGCAATGTATGATTGGATCAAAATTGGGATGGATTTCTCTCATGGCCAAAAGTTCAGTTCAGAGGTTAAACACAATTATGGATCAACGGTACATCCATTGGGAAAGTCAAATCATTTTCTGCTGGTAGTTTCTTTTGGCAGATCTACGTTCAGGTTATCTGAAGATACAGTCAGTATGGCTTTAGAATCTTGCATTGGCGGACTCTGTGATGATCTCAACGTGCAATGGCTTAATGACAGAGTCTTCAGGTTTTCAGTTTCATCTAGGCACGTGGGTTTTCTGGTTTTAGCTCTGCGCTCATTTTCTTGTCATTCGTTTATGTGCTATTTCCATACATGGGGGCATGGAGGCCCTAACTGGCAGAGGGAATTCAGAGCTTGGCAGAAAGAAAGAAATGATGAATGGACCTGGATCAGTCCTGGTAAGCGCAATGAAATTCCAGGCTTAAGTGCGCTTAAGAGGAACCCTGTGAATTCGATTCTGCACCAAAGATCAGCGGCTCCAAAAGCAAAGCGAAACATTTCATTTGGTTCAGTTCTGGCTTATGATGCTTGTGTAGGTTATGGACTCCAAGGAAAAGATCGAGCCTCTAATGAAGGGTCGCCTGTTGTACCTGACGAAGTGCAAAAAATTCAGTTTGGTTCAGTTCGCCTTTCTCAGATACCAAGCTCAGGAAATCAGCCAAGCAATTCTGAATGATGGGAACCACGTGACCCCGCTTATCTCGGCGCCAAAGTCGGATTTGAATGCCTCTATCCAGTCTGGCCCTGAAGTTGGACCGTCGGAAGAGGACCCAGATGGGATGCGGGCTTTTAATAAAATGATTGATAAAATGGCACAACGTTTCTGGGACTGCAGCCGTTGTTTGAGTATGGGCCATGTCTCGGGTGAGTGCACCAGGAAAATCAGGTGTAGGGACTGTCACAATTACGGGCATTTTGCTAGAGATTGTTTCAACAGAAAGAAGGGAAAAGAGACCTGCTGGATTCCTAAAAGGGTAGCTGCTGTAACTTCAGGGGAATCTTTGCTGTTTGAAACCCCTGCTGATAAAGGGTTTTCATCCGAAGCCGTTTCGTCTCCCAAATCCCCTGTTTCCTCTGAAGTTCAGCCTCCAATGGGGTGTCGTAGAGGCTGGATTATGATGCTTGGAGTGCCATCTGATTACCGCACTGATGTTCATCTTGCTAATGCTGTGTCCACCTTTGGCACGTTTCATCATTGGGTTAGTCATGATCATATTGAATCTCGTGCTCTGATATATGCATCGTTCCCCTCACCGGCGACTGTTCCGAGAGATGTTGTTCTTGGCCAATTTGCGATTGTCGGTGGAGTTCGTCAGCCATGGACTGCTGCGGTGTATGTCTTAACAGCAGATTTTGCCGATGATCTTCCAAGTGATGAAGGCCTGTTGCCCCCTGACGGCAACCCGCACCCACTCCCTGGTAATTTGGTGCATGCTTTGAGCATGTTTGCTCTGCCCCAATTTCCTGAAATTGGTGGGAATGAGATGCCAGCAGCAAATCAAAATCATGACGGCAATGAGCAGCATGATGATATGCAACAAGGTGAAGATGTAGAAGATCTTTTGGTGGATGAGCAGGAATCAATGGTTCTAAACACTTCTGAAAATTCCTCTAACACTGCTTCACAGGAGTCAGCTTTGCCTCTTGTTCAGGAGGAAATACAAAAGGTGGAACAGCAAATCATGGCAATGGTGCCCTTTGTTCAGCTACAGCAAGAGGCTCATGAGGTTCTGCAGGTTGGCATGATGCTCCCGGTCTTTGGTCCTGTTCTACCACCTTATTTGCAATGGGAAAGAGCTTTTTGGTCGGTAATCCCAGAAATTCTGGCTAGCTCTATCCCTCTCTCACTACAATACAAGCCATGGTCTCTGCTTTCCAAGAGGTCTTGGTCTGTTGCTTTTGATCTGAACAAGCAGCCGATTCTGAATTTGCTCTGTAAGAGGACCTGGGAGGTAGCTTTTGATCACAAGTTGGTCTATGTCTTATCTGGAAAATCTGTGGCTTTAGTTAAGCCGGTGACCACGTACAGACCTGTGGCTCGTGCCCTTTCTTTTGACAGCTGCTTGGAGGAGGAACAGATCAGGTCTGTGGTGTTTATGGGTTCTCCGGTGGCCAGTCGCATTAGAAAGAAAAGGGCGCCCAAACCACAGACACCATCTGTTGAGACAGAGCTACGTCGTAGTACTAGACAGCGGGTCAAGTCTGATGGTTTCCGTAAGTCATCCACCAAGGACAAAACAACAGCAAAGAAGCAGAAGATATGCAAGAAGAAAAAGATAACTCAGGTAGAGACAGAGACACAACAGAAGCAGCTTGCGCACCATGAGGAGGAGCAGGACAATGGTCGTTCAGAAGAGCATATCCCGCATACTCCTGTCAGTGTTCTTAGGAGGGTTGGCATCAGCCTGGGAATTGATGAGGACCAACTCACGCCGGCGAAGCTTATGGTGGAGCCGAAGAAGGATGCAGATAAACGCAAGAAATAATGATAGAGTCTCCTAAAAAGAAATATCGAAGGTGGTGTGTGCTTGACTGGAATGTGAGGGGCTTAAATTCTGAAAAAAGACAGCGTGATGTTAGAGCTAAAGTGGATGAAAGCAACTGTTCCATTGTGTGTTTGCAAGAAACAAAAATGGATTTTTTTGATCACAGAACTCTTAGGAAATTTCTGCCAAAACGTTTTGATAATTTTGCTTACTCTCCGTCTGATGGAGCTTCTGGCGGTATCCTAGTTGCTTGGTGTTCCTCGGTATTTCAAGGCAACCTTATCGAAATTCAAAAGTATGGAATCATTGTTAACTTTACATCTGTGCACAATGCTGAAAGCTGGAATTTGGTCACGGTTTATGGACCATGCATGGGAGAAGCTCGGGAGATGTTTGTGTTCTGGTTGTACAATTTGAATATCTTGCCTGACACTTTGTGGCTTGTATTAGGCGATTTCAATTTCATCAGAGCTCCGATAACAGAAACAGACCTGGAGGTGATGTCCAAGATATGTTCACTTTTAATGAAATTATCGGACACCTAGGGCTGGAGGAATTACCTCTGAAAGGAAGGGCTTACACATGGTCGAATATGCAAGAGGAGCCGCTCCTTGAGCAACTAGATTGGTTCTTTACCACTCCTACTTGGACCTCAACATTTCCGAACACTGTGGTGAACCCAATGGCGAAGCCCTCCTCGGATCATGTGCCCTGCATGATTAATATTGATACCGACATACCAAAAGCAAGCATTTTCAGGTTTGACAATTTTTGGGTCGATATGCCAGGATTTGCTGAATGTGTGACTAATAGTTGGAAACATCCTTCGAACAAAGTGAATATTGCTGCTCACCTGGCTCACAAGTTGAAGTGTCTTCGATATGACCTGAAGAAATGGGCAACTAGCCTCTCAACCCTCAAAAAGCTGATTGAAAAATGTAATGAGGTTATTCTTACTCTTGATAAGCTCGAGGAGGTGAGAGCACTGTCTAAACCAGAGTTTAATTTTAGAGGAATTGTCAAGCTTCATCTGGAAAATCTATTGCTGGCTCAGAGCAATTATTGGAGGAAAAGGTGTACCATCAGGTGGATCAAACTTGGAGAGGAAAACACAAAATTTTTCCATGCCATGGCCACTCAGAGATACAGGAGAAATGCTATTTCTAGCTTGAAGACTGAGGATGGAGGGGTGACGTCTGATCATCAGCAAATGGCAGGGATTATCTGGGATAGCTATAAGCAGAGGATGGGACAATCTACAGAAATCCATATGGGTTTTGATCTGCACAGCCTGATATCAAGAGTAGAGGGACTGGAGGTTCTTTCTCGGCCTTTTGAAAAAGAAGAAATGGATCTAGTAATTAAACATATGCCTATTGATAAAGCCCCTGGTCCGGATGGGTTTAATGGGCTCTTTCTAAAGAGATGCTGGTCAATCATTTGCTCTGATTTCTATAAACTCGCCCGAGATTTTCATGATGGTGACATTTCCCTCCAAAGCATTAACACCTCCTTTATTACTCTGATTCCCAAAGTTGGGGTGCCGGAAGGGGTAAATGATTATCGTCCAATTTCCTTAACGAATGTTTGTCTCAAGTTCCTCACAAAGCTAGTTGCAAATCGACTGCAAGATCACATTTTGAGATGTGTACATAAGAATCAATATGGTTTTCTTAGGACTAGAACAATTCAAGATTGTCTTGCTTGGTCGTTTGAGTATTTGTTTCAATGTCAGACTGCTAAGAAACCAATTATCATCCTGAAGCTGGATTTTGAAAAGGCCTTCGATACTATTGAACATGACGCACTGTTTCAAATCATGAGAGCAAAAGGTTTTGATGAAAAGTTCATTGCATGGGTAAAAGAGTTTATATCTTCTGGCTCATCATCTGTCTTGCTAAACGGAGTGCCTGGAAAACAGTTCTACTGCAAAAGGGGAGTGAGGCAGGGGGATCCTCTGTCGCCAATTCTGTATGTTTTAGGAGGGGATTTGCTTCAGTCAGCAGTCAATGATATGTGTCATCAAGGACTGTTGCAGTTACCTATTCAAACTGGAAACAATGACTACCCCATAATCCAATACGCTGATGACACCCTAATTGTCATGCCTGCAGATCTGAAGCAAGTTTTGGCGCTTAAAGAAATGCTACAAATTTTCACTCAGTCCACAGGATTAAAGATCAATTTTCACAAATCCTCCATGATGCCAGTTAATGTGACTGAGGACCAGATGAAACTGCTGGCTGATGGGTTTGGTTGTAAAGTTGGTGCCATGCCATTTACCTATCTGGGGCTTGCAGTTGGTACGACGAGACCTACAATTCAAGATCTGACACCTATTGTGGTTAGATTCGAAAGAAGATTGTCTGCAACTTCCTGCTTCCTCAATCAAGGAGCTAGGCTGCAACTAATTGCCTCAGCTTTTTGCTCTCTCCCACTGCATATGCTCTGCACCATTCATATTCCGATTGGAATCATTAAGCAGCTGGAGAGAATTATTCGGCAGTGTCTTTGGAGAGGAAATACTGACACTCCTAAACAATCCCTTGCGGCCTGGGACATGATATGTAAACCAAAGAATAAAGGAGGGCTCGGCATAACAAACTTCAGGCACAAGAACGATGCACTCCTTATGAAATACATACACAAATTTTACAACAAGGAGGATACACCTTGGGTTCAGCTTATCTGGAATGCTTACTATGATGATCAAGTTCCTCATGCTGTAGTCCCTTGTGGATCTGTATGGTGGAAGGATATCATGAAGCTGGGAGAAAAGTACAGAGATGTGGCACTCCCGGAAATACATAGAGGTGATACAGTTCTGTTTTGGAAGGATAAATGGGAACTAGATCACTCTAGAACTCCTCTTCAGGAAAGATTGGCACGACTGTTCTCATTTGTAAAGGAGGAAGACTGCTCAGTTCGAGAAATTATGCAGATGCAGGATATTCTAGCTGGGTTTCATTTGCCTCTGTCGACAAGAGCTTACGAGGAACTCCAGAACCTGAAGGAGTGGCTGACAGGTGTACAGCTCTCGGAAGAGAAAGATGTTTGGGTATGCAAAGGCGGTAGCTATAAAGCAGCACAATATTACACTCATGTTCATCGCTCCATAGTGGTGTGTCCAGTGTACAACTGGATTTGGAAAAGCAAATGCACCATGAAGATCAAAATGTTTGCTTGGTTGATGCTTAGTGACAGGCTGAACACAAGGGATTTAATCCAGAGAAGACAATGGAAAGTCACTGAAGATTTCACTTGTGTACTATGCCCGGGCAGAATACACGAAGACAGAGATCACCTATTCTTCTCCTGCAATTTCAGTCAAAGAGTATGGAATTACTTGCAGATTGAGTGGCAGCAACAAGATCAACTTCTAACTGTAGCCTCAGAAGCCAGAAAGGGTTTTGCCCAGCCTTTTTTCACTGAAGTTGTGTTGCTGGCGTGTTGGAGCATTTGGAAAGTAAGGAATGACAAAATCTTTAACAATGTGACCCCGAGATTTGCCAACTGGCGTGGCATCTTCTTTCATGATGTACAGCTACAGTCCCATAGATTGAAAAAGAATCATAGAGATAAGCTTCTGATTTGGCTGTCAAATTTAGCATGATATAGGTAGGTTTGCTCCCTGACTTTAAACTCTGCATAGGTTCTGTAAATAGCTTTGTATTTTCTTGAGTTTTATTAAAGTGGAAAAGGGGCTGTGGGGCTTTTTGCCCTACAGTTGAAAAGTTTCAAAAAAAAATATTGCTGAGCAGAATTGCACACGATCATCTGTCTATATAAGGCCATGGATCATGTAACTGCATTCCATAGCAAAACAAGAAGAACCCGGCCTAGTGAACCAAAGCACGACAGCCGTCGACCGATCCTTACTGCTACGATGTTGACAAATGGCTTCCGACGGTGCCATCCCTCGAGAGGTCGAGCAGCACAAGCCCCGGCGGGCTTACACCTGGGGCACCTTCTTCCTCGATCACACCCCGTGCACTCCCGCGTAGGTAACTATACATCTCCGATCACATACATATCATGCGAAAATACATATACATATATATATGGCATGCATTTATGTGTTGATTGCAAGAACAAAAACATGAATTTATGTGAATCTTTGCAGTACAAGGAAATGGAGGACATGGCACATGCCAAGAAAGAGAAGGTAAGGAAGATCATCTTGGACGTCGCCGCGTCTCCTGATTTGGCTTCAAAGCTAGAGTTCGTCCTATCACTACGGCGAAGAGATCGGCGAGTTACTGCGTGACGTTCATGACGACGAGGCCGCTCAGGAGAGCGATGACCTTCGCATAGCCGCCCTACGGTTCTACTTGCTCAGGAACCAGGGCTACCATGTCTCTCCTCGTAATCAAGATCAGTAACTGCTACATATATATGAAGAATATCTGCATAACGCTTGATGGAAAAACTAACTAATTATGTGCTATATTTTTTTTCGAGAATAACGGGGGGAGGAGCCCCACCGCTTGTTATATTTCCGAAAAGTAGCCTGGCGGGCCATGTTCTTACAACAGAATATCAGTTTTACAGGGGGATACAGGGAGAGAGAACAAAGAAAAAACAAGAAAAAAAGACAACTAGAAGAGGGAAAGCAAGAGCCACCCAGAGACACAGAATGTGCTATATTTATGCAGACGTGTTTCTGAAGTTCAGAGACGCCCAAGGAAACTTTGTGACCAATGATGTGAAATCTTTGTTGGCACTGTACGATGCAGCCCATATAAGGGTTCCCGGGGAAGAAATACTTGATGATGATATAGCTTTCACCAAGACCGCCTCCGATCTATCACGGAGATGGGTCACGTAGAACCGCTACTGGCAGAAGAGGTGCGTTGCACATTGGAAACGCCTTGTTTCAGGAGAGTCGAAAGAGTTGAAGCGCGGCGCTACATCCCGGTGTATGAGAAGAAGGAAACACGAGATAAGGCCATATTGGAGCTTGCAAAGTTGGACTTCAACATCGTGCAAACTATCTACTGCGACGAGCTTAAAGCTCTTACGATGTAAGAAGTTTGGCAGATTTATATGTGTAGCAAAGTGAACTAGATGACAACTGTTTGTCGTGTAAATTTGTAGTGTGCTAGGATAACCTGTGCTAATACATACTTGCTCATTGAATTACAGATGGTGGGAAAACTTCAAATCACAGACGGACCTACAATTTGCGCGAGATAGATTGGTGGAGATGCATTTTTGGATACTTGGAGTTCTTTATGAGCCGCAACACTCGATTTCACGGATAATAATAACGAAACTGGTTATGTTTGTGTCATTATTTGATGACCTCTTTGATAACTATAGCACCACAGAAGAGAGTAACATGTTCACAAGCCATGAAAGGTAGGCCTCATTTCCTTTTTACAGTCTTTAACACATCGAAGTTAGCATGTCTACTTTTCCCATGCCGCAATTTTGCTCAAAAGGGATGGTGATGCTAAACACTTTTTTTTTGAAATGGGGCCATCCTTGGCCTCTGCATGGATTTAATTGATGCATACGAACTTTCTTTATTAATTATTTTAAAATATTCATACAGCGTACAGATTACGGGTCACAAATGGTTGAGACAGGAATCAACCATTTGAAAATGCACCATTAAGCAAGGAGTGCAACCATCTTTATAATAATTATAAAAAAATCGAAATAACTATATTCATATTTGTGGATATTTCATCTTTGCTTGAAATTACAGGTGGGACAAGAAAGCCGCAGACCAATTTCCAGCATACTTGAAGGGGTTATATGTCAATATACTCAAAACAACAGATGGTATCGTGGAAGAGTTGAAACAACAGAAAAACAATACGCTGAACTAGTCAGAAAACTGGTAATTTCCGCACGATAACGTATAGAAGAAAAATATATTTAATGCTCTCAATAGTTAGTCTTACACAAGCTTTCTTATCAATAGAAAGGAGATAAATTTCAGCATTTATTCTGATACACAGTTGTAACTCAATTTATCATCGAATAAGTTGATAATCTGAAGCATGTATAGGAAGGTTCCGAGTTTGGGATTTTTGGGTCAAGTAGTATACAAGAATATGAATGCATGTATGTTAAATCCAGCATCCATTTCGATGTGGGACATGACCCCTCCCCCAAAAACATATGACACATAATTGTACAGTTTAGAACCTTGGGACAAACTGGATATTGTGCATGCTCCAAGCATATTTAAAGAAACTAATACTTTTTTTTATTGAATTTAAGTTTGTAACATATCAAAATTAATTCAAATACTTAGGTAGCCATCCATGTCTATTTGATTGCATTTGAGTATGACACGATATGTATAAATTGAAATTGGTATTGGGTTGGCCCATGATATTGTATGGTTACATTTTTAAAGAAATTCACGTATGTCTTATATGTACATTACAAATGACGCGTTAGTTATAATTATACTGCAACATCCCACGAAACATTGTCACCACTTGAAATGCAAATTATTTTATATTTTGCAGGTAATTGACATCGTCAAATGCTATAACGCTGAGGTAAAATGGCGTGATGATCACTATGTGCCAACTACCGTTGAAGAGCATCTTGAAATTTCAGTCCGTAGCAGTGCTTGTATGCATATAATAAGCCTTGCATTCATTATGCTGGGAGATATAACTACGACGGAGGCTCTTGAGTGGGCTTCTACCTATCCAAAAATTATTAGAGGTGTTTGTATCGTTGGGCGCATTGGTAATGATATGGTGTCGCATGAGGTACAAATATTTCAATATCTAAACTTTGATAATTCATGTATAAAAACATCTTTTTATCGGACCCTTATGTCCCGGAGAATATAGATTTATCAAAATTGTTGCATGATTCATTCTTTACTAAATATGTCATTCATTCATCTTCTTGAAGCGAGAACAAGGATCGGATCATGTCGCATCCACAGTGCAAACTTGCATGAAGGAGCATGGAATCACGACGAAGGAAGCCAACGTGAAGCTCAAGGAAATAATAGAAGAAGCATGGATGGACATTGTTAAAGATTATCTTGAACAAAAGCATGCAACCTTGCTACTAGGGAAGGCGGTCCATCTTGCCCGCACAATGGATTTTATGTACAAGCATGAAGATGCCTACACCACCTCGTTCAGCCTCAAGGATACCCTAGATTCACTCTTCGTGAATTTCATATGAAATGTGATGAGCCAAAACATTGGTGCATGCGCACAACGTCATAATGGGTATGAACTTACATATGAGGTTCAAGCACACTAGATCGCCTGGCGCAGCTTGCCGCGCGCCACCCGCCGTTGACATGGTTTTCGGTTTGTAAAACGTTATGATAAGCCTTCTTAATATTACGCGATGGTCAATAATTATTATATATAGCAGTGGAATTATAGGTTTAGAGCAAAGCACAATGCTCCTACATGTATACAAAATCTATCAAAAGGTCTCCAGGATAGATAGGTTCTTCATTACAACATCTACAATCATCACTGGTATTCAAATTGTACATCATTAATATGACACGGTGGTCAAATAACTACTATACATAGCACTGGCACTACTTTTAGCATTGGCATTACTTGTTTATAGCAAAGCACAATGCTCTTACATACACACAAGGTTACATATATAAGACTTCAGGATAAATAGGTCTTAAGTGGAGACAGTGGTTGGAATCTCTTCAGCGTCCCTTTCAGCATACCTTGGCATCCTCATGTCAATAAGAAGACACTGGCCTACAATGTCGATAAAAGGGCAACGTTAAGAAAGAGGCATTAGAGACAAATCCACAATACACCATTCTAACTCCAATTAAATAGCAAGAGAATGATTTTTTTTATTTGATCGGCTAAGCTCTGCAGTGCTTTAGGAGCCAACGTGTGCTAAAATAGCAAAACATCCCTGCACACCACCTGCTTTAGATCGATGGGTAAAACAGTTTATGCATCAGATAGAAGTGTTAGACTCCCTTCCATACGGGAAGAAAATATTGGTAACCTCTCTTCCAGATGAAGGCTATTGTGCTGATTGTTTTGAAGGTCGAATAGGTGGATCATGCGTTTTCAAAGACGAATGAATTGGTTAAAGAATAAACCTTGCATACTTACCAGCTGAGAAAGGATTGTATCAACAGGCCATAACCAACTAAGTCATCAGAGTAAATAGGTAAATATATTATACATTATGATCAGTGTCACTTCTACAGTATACCCTACTAAATAAGATGAGGGTGGCCTCTCCATTGGATGATAACAACACAAATTAGCTAACAACGATATGACATGAAAAACCCGTGGCATGACCAAACAAAAGCCGTCTAGATTTGGTAGTAACATAATGCCCTGGATTCTAACGTATTCTAGTGGAAATGGTTCTATGTCCACATTTCTTTTGAGCAGCTGCATAATAGAAACAACCAGAGTGGATATGTTTAATTTGATCCGACAAACACCTACATAATAGGTCCTGGATTGTCAAATCGGATGTTCCCAGCAAAAAAAATTAGGTAATAGCTGACCATGAAGTAAAACCAAAGCAATTTCATTAATAGGGTTCATAATATGGTGCATCAATGCTGGTGCCACATGTGCAAAACCATGATACTAATAGTGTGCCTTCTACTGCCTAGGTTAGTCAGGGATTGGAAAGAGCAAATTGGCTACATTTGCACTCTGCAGTCAAGTGAGATATCCATAAAAGAAGTAAGTTCAAACAGAGACGTGTAACTCAAAAAGCACCATGAGAAACATGAGTTGGTTATAGTTTAAAGGTGGCGCTTTACTGAAAAACCACATAGGCATCCAGCAACTACCATTAACAAAGAGTTAACATGTAAGGTTGTAACATATGGGACCAATACTAAGATGACCCAGAAAAGATGTATGCAAGAACATAAGGCAATGATGAATGCATTTTAAACAGACAAACTGATGTGCTAAACTCCTATATCAAAGCAAATGTAAATAAGTACTCAACACGGATAGTGCTGAAAATGCAACGAAACAACCCATGTGTTTATCATAAAGAAAAACAAATATGACCTAATCTGATATTTATATGATCACATGAAAAGTGTTTCACTGAAAGAAAAGAGATACTAACTAATCAAGCCAGTGTTTCTAAAGTAGAAAGATAATTGATCAATATCGCTGACAAAAGTGGCCATACATACAACTAAAGCTACCAAGGTAAGAAATAAACAGATTAGCTTACTCACTGGCTAAGTTTTAATATTTAGCAATTTTTCAGTTATTTTGCACAGCAACTACAACATTGGCACGCGGCAAGGGAAAAGTAAGCAATGGTAGACTCTAAGAACATAGATCAATGGGTCCTGTTCTTATTCATTCTCAAGAGTGAAATCTAAATCTAAAAAATAAACATCAAGTGAACCACAGAATAGGCAGCCGCATTGTGTGGTGCCTAGCTGACTACCAGCCGTGGATACGAACGCTACTAGGAAATCACTCAATTAGCTTAGAAAGTAAATAATCAGTGTTTCAGTCAGCCACTGCTGATATGCACCAGGTACAACGTCCTAATCCTCGCTGCACACAAGCATGGATAATACGAAAGGGGGACATATCTAAGAGTTTAGGCAAGTACGCCTGCCAAATAAATATGTATGTTGCAAGTAGAATTGCACAAAGCAAACCTGGCAAAGAAACACACGACCAAAAGTCAAGAGAAATAAAAAAAGATCAAATGACAACAAATCTTGTCTCATATATTGAAAATCTGAGGAATGCAAGCCATATATATTGGTCGAGAATACTTAAAACGGAACTTCACATGTAAAACAAAAAATGTACCATGTATGCTAACTATATATGAGCAGATTCTAAAAATATTGACAAAATCTGCAACTCTGGAAGAATATGTAACTGTAACGCGAATCAAAATTTGAGACCGAATTTTAGTGCATCCGTGATTTCATTCCACAGGTAAGTAAAAGGAACAAAGCTATGACCAATTGCAAAGATGGCATTAAAATACAAATGCACAAATAAGTACCAGAAATATAAAGATGCCACTGAAAAGTGCTTAATTAGAGTGATCAGATACTAAATAGAGAGGCCGTGAATTTGACTGAGGCAATAACACTTTGGCATAAGATGAAAATGGCACAGAAAACATACATGCATACACTTTTGTACATAGAAGCGGATAAAGATCCTTCAATGGGCTAATGATGTTTCTTTTAATCACAACCCTGAAATAAGAAAACTAAATCTAAGATAACATGTACGATATCAAGAAAAGAGGCACTGAAGCAATAATCCCCTTTGATGTAAAGGTTCATGTTAAACTTTTGAAATTCTCTTTTGTCATGAGCCTAAAATAATGCAGAAAGCTACGTGAAGGCAACATCTCCACTCTGTCATCAGGATAAAAGTAAAACATGCCTGGTGCAGGAATGGAAAGGGCTGAAATAAGTCATCAGGATAAAAGTAAAACAGGCATGGTGTAGGGGAATGGAAAAGGCTGAAATAAGGAGTACTCACTTGTTAACGCACTTATGGAAGTACATGCTGGTAGGGATCTCTTCGACACACCGGAAAAAGGAAAGATTGAAATAAAAGGAGCAAGCGAGAATGCTTTCGGCTGCATCAGCCTGAAGTGTGCTCACCTCAATACCCAAGGAAGCAACACATTAGAAAATCCGGGCGCAAGCTCTCCCTCGTCACTGGAAATTGATCTATGTGTAAAATAGAACGATCAGAAATCAGATTAACTTGCACACAAAACAATTCTAATTTACACCATATAATAAATGTATACTCAACATATGTGTAGATCATAGTGTGACGACAACATCGGGTACAACTACCTGATGCCAACACGACAAAGAAAATGCCTTACCTCGTGCAATAACTTCTTGGCACCTCCAGGTGGTCGAACATCCTCATTGATGTAGCTGAGGGGAGCTTTGCACATTACACATCAGGGAACTACTGCTGCTAGACTTTTTGCCACCCTTTGACTCCATTAGTACATTCACTTTACTGCATACAGAGAAGAGAGTTAAACAACACATTCTAGCAAACATTGTAACTGATTCACATACACATACACATACACCTTGAATGGTTAAATCATATAGTGAATGTTTCCTTCAGGGTAGATTTGTTCTGATAACTATATCCCCAAAAAAAAGTTACTACCCATGAATGCTAGTATAAGTATCATAACATAGTAAGTTGTTGCATTTAAACCAGCATGATATAATTTAAATCAGAATGGCATAAAGAATTTCCATGAAACCCCGCTGAAATCTTGCCTAGTCTTTCAAGGTTTTTAGATTGGGAAATTAATTGATATTTAGATAAAAAAGAAAACTATACTCCCTCAATTGGTTAATTATGTAGTATACTTTTTAAAGCAGATGGATACACCATTGAAAAATGATCTTAAAGTCAGCCCGTAAAATGAAAACTCAATACTATAAAAGTAGCATCTTTTTTTTTACTGAAACTAAATATAATGGGATATTTGTGCAGAACTAAAAGTGCCACAACTAACTGATGAAGAAAGGCAGCATTGCAGTGTAGCTATATAGAACCAAAATCATTAGCTCAAATATCTGAACTCAGTTTACCTTTAAAACACAACCATGTGTGGAGAGACTTGCTGATATAGGTGAGGAAGAAACAATTAGTTATCTGAAATTGGATAATGAACCATTTTTGGATGGAACTGAACAAAAAGCAACATCTTGCACTTTGAATGACATGAAATCTTCAGTTGACTCCTGCATGCATATATACATAGCAGTGACCTGAAAATACGTAGAAGATAAATTCATGTGCATTCAGTTTAGTACTTAGAATGGGCCCGCTTACCAAGTACATACAAAACATTGTACACAGACAATAGAAGGAACATGATCTAAAGATGACTACAGTATGCATTGCTCATGGTATATGATCTGAAGACACGGAATACAAATCAATGAAAAACTGTTAGCAGCACTTGAACAACGACTAAAGGATCCTAAGGGTTTACCTCGATGCAAAGAACATAAATCTGGTTGATGGTGAAACGATTTTTGCCACATAAATGAAGAAATTGGGTACTCAATCATCATCACCAAAATTCTGCAGCGATTCACTCTATGGTAAGCTGACCAAGAAGCTGACATGGAAAAACAAACACAACACTGATGAAATATGTAAGAATGTGTGGTGTAAAAGGCAACCAAATCATGCTTCATATCAGCATAACAAAGTTTTTTTAGTACATGATAAATCTATAATGAACCAATATTATGAAACATGTGACGGTATAGCCGCAGGTAATTTTTATTGAAAAAATACAGATCCCCAACTTGCACTACGGTGCAAAACATAAAGGTCCAGCCTTTACATGCCCAAATACCAAGATTTTAGCCCAACCTTCTACTCGCAGTGCTAAGCAGATTTGAATAGGAAGCTATAGAAATAAAATTCATTTTATCTGACCTTTAATGATTCTTTTATATATGAGATAGATGAGGCATATTTCCATAGCTGCGAGCAGATCCATCATATGCTATTCATGAACCTGCAAGAAACAAATACTGTAAGTACCTATAAATATTTTAACCAAATGAAGCAAATGCTTCACATCATATCTGATGTATTTAAGTGTCATATACCTATTGAAGCTAATTATACCATGTAGGAACATGAAAAGGGGCAAAGTAAGCCTATAGCTCTCATACAGCAAACATAACAAAGAACAAAATAGAGGAAATCTTTTCATTTGATCTTACTAATAGCTTGATTTGTTATATAATTTTCTTGGATTTGGTGGAAAAAAGCATAGTGATATACCACCACTTATTCATTATTCTAACAGGGAAACAATAATTTCATCACCACCCATGAAGCCCATGAAGTCTTCCTGCAATCCTCCAAACATTTTTCAAGCTGCAGCTAGCTCCAGCAATAATATTCAACCAGATTCTTCCATGTATCAAATAACCATAGAAACATATATCGACAAATGATTCACTTCCACAAGTTTGGGTAGATCTGAGGCAAGCATGCACTGAACAACAGCATATACAATAGGGGATATAGAAATTCTCACTGATCTGCTACCGGGGTGGAAGGAGAGAGGAAGAGACAGAACAAACCTGTACTGTAGGTTGCTCGTCCGGAGACGAACTGGCTTGGAGCCTCGCCCGGATCCATCCCGGCCAATGATCCCCAACCCCTCCGCACCACGCTGCTATGCATACTCCTTGAGGTCCCATATGCAAACAATTGTTGAAAATCAGAATGGAAAAAGAATAGAAGAAAGAACTCAAGCGAAATGAATCTCACCTGAGCCAAAACGATTGGTGCTGCTACGTGAGGTTGGAAGAAGTCTGAGGAGGCCAAGCAGTTCTCCTTCTGGACGTCGCCCTACGATGAATCTGAGCCAAGCACGCTCCTCAGAGGGCACCCCACAGCTCCACCGGCCACTCCTCGGGCGCGCGGGAGCGGTGCGAGCGGCGGGCTGCGCTGCTCCGTGGTCCTCCTACTGTTATGGAGGAAGAGGATGAGAGCTTGTACAGAATAGGAGAAAGATGGGATGGGGGCTGGTAGCTGGTCAATCGGCGGCGTCGTACCTGTCTTCCTTGTCTCCATCTTTGTGCTGGCGGCAATAGGCAAAGCACGGGCTCGAGCGGCAGCGGTGACTCCCGGTTGTGGAGCGCTGGAGGAGGATGGAGAGGGCCACGCGGAGCAGCGGCGCGAGCTCGTCGCCGTGGAAGAGAAGAGACGGGAGGGGCGAAGAGAAGCACGGTGGCGGCGCGATTGGATTGGGGGAGGAGCGGAGACGTGCACAGCAGATTGGGGAGGAGACGCGCGTGGCGATTGGGTCGTGCGGCTAGGGCTTCCACCGCGGGTGGCCTTTTTATACGGCGCTGTGAAAACAATGAACGGCCGAGATGCACTCGATCGGACGGTCGAAATGCTCTAATCGCTGTGAGAGCTCCTTGGGGTACCCCCATTTACCTCTTTAGATATGTGCAAATACTTATATTTAGCTAAATAATAAACAATGTTTGGTGTAGCTTACCATATGTATCTTGAATAAAGTACTATAGTAGAAATATATTTATCAATTATTAAAAATCTAGGTATATGAATTTGGGCACTTCTAATACAATTTTTTTTATCAAACAACGAGACGGTAGGGGAATCTCGAGCCACGTGATTGCATGAGAAAGGTCATCACACACTTTGCAAGCATTGACACAACATTGTTTTTAAATACGTCCGGACTCAGTGGAGTCCGGCCTACTCCTGGTCATGGAACATGGGTTGTAGGAAATTTCCTAAGGCAATGCCGATTTTTTTTCTCTTTACCACAAGCTGATTGGCCTTCCTCATTATTAATGTTAAAGGAAGGCCTAGTCACAAGATCAATTATGAAATAGACTAAATTATTATGAAACTTGGTTTGATTACTACAAAATAGGAGGTGTGCAATCTAAGTTCAGAAAGCTCTAGTGAGTGCGATTAGTCGGTCCATCACTTGAAGTTGCACCTCGGAGATTTATAATGGCAAACCATGAACCAGCGACCGGTGTCGAAACCCTTGCATGCCACAACCCACGTGGGAGTAGGCCGTAGTTGATCGATGTCGTCGTTTGAATAGTTCTCAAACCACTTCTGCATTTTTTCCGTCCTGAGAAGAAACACCGATTTTTTGTGAGATTGAGAACCCCAACCATGATCAAGATCGAACTGAATATCAAATGAGGAAGATCGAAGATAACTTACGAAAAATGCAGCCCGGCAATAGAGGGTGTACTGCATGCGAAAAGGAAGCAGTCTCGTACTCCTATTAGCCAAGTCCTCAAGGTACGTGTGTAAACAATCAGTTGAACAGTTTGACAGTTTGAACTTGGCTGTAATATGTCCCTCGCCGTCACCTTTATTCCGTGAGCACTTTATTCCGACGTCGAACGAGCAGATCAGCATATGTCAAGCTACTCAGGCACTACAGCTTATCATACGGTGGTCGGTGGGAGGTCCAATTCCATATGGACTCCGACACCGCCGGCGATAAGCCGATCGACGAGCCGCAAAATCCCGCGAAGCGGCATCCCTAACTACTCCGGCCCGCCGGCGGCGTTTAACCGCGAACTCCAGCGTGTTCCACTGGACAAACAAAAGTCTCGGCGACGAACGGGACCATAGAATTAACCTTCCTCCCTTTCCTCATTTTCTCCCGTGGAAATCAAAATGTATTCCTCCTTTTGGTGCTTCGGCTCTTGGAGTACCCGTCGGCCGTGCTCGTCTTGTACTCGTGCGAATTGGAGACTGGGCGCCACCACCCACCAACACAAACAGTGGCAGAATCGTTGAACAGAAGTCAGCAGGTTCCAGACCGCCGGCCGGCCGGTGTCACACTCGTGCCGGACGTACGATTACTCGTCTAAAGATCGAAGAGGCAAAGATATGCATGATTGAAGAGTTCATGTTCCTTGTTCAAAAAAAAGAAGAGTTCATGCTCAGCTCCATGTTCGACTAACCTGCTCGCGCGTTCCGGCCGTACATCTTGATCGAAATGCTGCGACAAATACATTGCTATGTGATTTGCTGGACCTAGGGGTTTATGACAACACGAATTGACTCTTGGCGCCATCGATCGGGTAGTCAGTTGTACATGCACAGCCGCACAGGTTAATAGCGGTATTGAGTTGTGATCAAAATTCATATAAAATTTAATTTCGGGCGGTACGGATGGGAGGCCTATTGCCAGGAGGGGCCGTAGCGGATCAGTTTCGACCTAGTTCACCACTGCTATATATAGCTCTTGTAAGCCGTTGCATGCGATAAGTTTATCGTTGTAAATGTCCGGTGTTTATAGTCTCCCTTGATATAGAGAAATTTCGCTGGCCGATGCCCGTAATTATTTACCCCTCTCATTGGAGGGTTTTTCTACGTTAAATCTTGTGTCCCTTGTGTTGGTTTGATCTTTTTCATTTCTATTCTCATATCGATCTATAACATGCAGGATGACCCCGACCGTTTGGTCGGGGGGGGGGGGGGGTGGGGTTGTGGTGGTTTGGGCGTTGCCTTGCCTAGCATAGGGTGGGGTCTCGGGGTCTCGAGTGGACCGATCTACTCTCCAAAATAGATGTCATCCATTTGTCCAAAAGTGGATGTATCTAGACATGGTACGCATATAGATACATCCACTTTTTGACAAATGGATGACATCTATTTTGGAACGGAGGGAGTAGATGTTCACATCAGGATGCAGCCGACGTACATCAAACGGGATGGATGTGGCTGTGTCAGCTGCCGTTGCTAGTGCTAGGGAGGCCGTCATCATCGGCACCGATGGTGGCATGGTGTCGTAGGATGGCGGACGAGCGCGTAGCTCCGTCATGTTTGCCTCCGTGTGGCACAACATGTGCACAGGAACGGCCAAGCTAGGCGGTTATGTGTGGTAGTAGTGGTGGTGGGTCGCCGCATAGTCCTCTAGAGAGGAGGCCTTGGCGCCGGCGAAGCGGTTTTCATGCATCCTCTTTTAAATAGTTTTTGTGATATAAATTTAACAAATAGTCAACACTTTCTAAATTTGAGCAATTATATATAAATATTAAACATATGATACCACAGATATTGAAAGATGGAATGAAGAATGCCACACTGAATTGCCCATTTTGCTTTTGACACGCTAACTTGGATATTGTGATTCAGCCCGACAAATTTTTTTAGTTTCTCGTTAGGAGTATAAATGAAAAAAACCATGGATTCTTTAAGGATAATTTCACTTCTTGCTGCGATCCCTATCAAAAGTTACAGGTGAATTCAGGTCCATACATCACACCATCCTCTGAAATAACATGATTCAAAAATTGCAATCGAATGAGGTACCCCTACTAGGCCGACTCTTTACCTACTCAAACAAACATCCCAGTCCAACTCTTTCCAAATTAGACACGATCTTGTTTTGATAATACATCATTTTTGCTCCTGTGGGGCAAAATAAAATAAAAATGGTTAAATTTTGTTTTGCTTTTTCTTTTGTCCCTCTACGAAAAAATGGGCCACAAGGACAATGACAGAATTTAGAGTGGCAAAATCAATATGGGCCAAATGAGTGTGGCGAAAAAAAATCTCCTTTGATAGATGCGCCATAAAATTATTTTTTGTAGTTTATTTATTCAATATTAATATTATACAGACGTTGGTGTTTTTTTCAATATACTTTGTGTAGTAAATTTTAAGGCCTGATTAAATATAGTCAAGTCGTATATATGCACTGGCCAAGTCAAGGTGTAAAATAACCAGTTGATCGAGATTCTAATAGGTGCGCGCCGTACGTGCGACCCCCCCTGCCGTTGCCCTCTCCGCATCACTTTATTCCCCTGTTGAAGGAACAAATCTACTTATTTACGACGAAAAACCACGGGCCAAGCCGTCGAAGTATAAGAAGAAAATGTAAGATCGTGAACGGGAGGTCCAGTTCCACATGGAATCTGATCGAGAGTCGAGACTACAAGGGACGATGACGAGGAGGACGATGACAGTGAGCCGAGCGGCAGAATTCCGCGCGCAAAGCATCCTCCTACCTACCCCCGGCCCCGAGAACCGATCGATGGATGCGCGCACAAAGAAAAGCCTCGGCGACCAACGGAACCATATATTCTTCTGCTTCTTCTTCGAGACTTGGAGTACCCGTCGCTGTTACTCGTGCGAATCGGAGACTGGGCGCCACCAACAGAGGAAAAACAGTGGCGGAATCGTGGAACAGCGAGCAGGCCGATCGGAGAGGAAAGAAATTAGTTGGAAGAAGAAGAAGACAAGCGTGTAGAAGAAACAGGTTCATGGTCCAAGTGTTCGATCCTTCTCAGCTTTGGGTCGATGATGTGATCTGATCGATCGTCTGAGCTGTTGTAGTATGTATGTGTAAGTGTAACCGGAGAAATGGCCGGTTCCTGTACCCCTGGCCCCTGCTCGACCGTTTCGATATATGTTTTCGAAATGTTGCGACAAATGCATTGCAGAGGATGTGAATCGCTCGAAGCAGGGGGTTAAAGAACAATGAATTCACTCTTGGCGATCGGTTGTACACGCACACAGGGAATTTGGCGGGAGGTGCAGGCCAGGGAGCAATGTGCTGGGCTGGGCGTTGTCCATGGGCATGGGATGGGGGCTCGATCGGTCCATCAAGGGCTTCACATAACGCTGCAGCCGACGGCGTTGTCCTCGTTGAAGTAGTCCACGTCGAACCGGGACGGCTGCGGCCGGATCAGCATCTGCTGCTGCTGCTGCTGGGGCATCGGCGTCGGCATCGGCATCGGCATCGGTGGAACCGGCGGGGGCATCGCGTAGTACCCGCCGCCGCTGTAGTAGGGTGGCGCTGCAACGTTCGCCGCCATGTAGTAGGACGGCGCCGCCACGTTCGCCGGCGCGAAGTACGCCATTTGCTGCACGGGAACAGCCATGGTGGACGGCTCAGCGCGGTGGTACTGGTAGTGATGCAGCTGCGTCGCCGCCGCGTGGTCGGGAGCGAAGGATTTCGTGCCGGCGAAACCGTCGCCGTCTTCCTCGAAGGCGTTCTCCCTGTCGCCGGCGGCGGCCTTGGACGACGTCGCCTTCCCGTGATCGGCGGCGTCATCGCCGCGCGCGGACTGCTGGTGCGCGCACTTGTGGCAATCATTGTTCTTGTGTGACGCCGCCGCCACCGCGGCAACAGGTACCTTGTCGCCCGTGTCTTTGCCATCATCCTTGCGCTTGCTCTTCTCGGCGCCGGCGGGCCTGTCACCGCCGTCCCCTGCGCGATCCTTTCCGGCATCGCCATCGCGCTTCTTCTGTTGCTCCTCCTGCGGCGCCGCCGTCACCACCTCGGCGATCTTGCCGACCTTGGCGAGCTTCTTCACCAGTACCTTGGTGTCGACGTTGCCGACGACGGTGACCCTGTCGAGTGACGGGTGGATCTCCGTCCGCAGCACGCCCTTGAGGCTCATGGCCTTCATCACCTTCCTCCGGCACCCGTCGCAGCAGCTCACGTTCACCTTCAAATCAACTCTCTGCACACACACAAATCCGCAGGTGTTCAGTCAGCCATAGGGAGCACCATGGATCAACAAACTTCACAGAAGAACCAAGCTTTGGAATGATATCTTGGTGGCCTGTACATACCTTGAGCTCTTCTTCCTTAGCCATGGCGATGATGACTATGGCGCGGGAACTCAAGAGGGAGGCTGATCGACTAGTGGCTGAGTGAGTGATCGATGTGGCAGGTTGGTCAATCCTTGCAGCCTCGTATTTATACACGAGCACTGAACACATGTGCAGCTGGACCGTTAGATCATAGTACATGGTCCATCCAATGATTCCGAGAGCTGTATTTAAGTGCGTTATTTTAGTCATCCTAGCACAGAGCCCTCAGCGTAGGAGGGGTATATCCTGGGACAACTCAATCATGTGTACTTGCAGTTGCACTCCAGCCGCTCACAGGTTTTCTCTGTGAGCAGAGATATTATGCGATGACATCTTCTCTTGCCAATGCAATAGTATATGTCAGATGGCATCTCGGTCAGTATAATAATTCTGCAGTATTTTTTTTTCGAAAAGTATAATAATTCTGCAGTATGAAGGCTCTTTTCTTAATGCTTATATATATGGTATTTAGAAATGAGAAAAAAGGAATGCACAAGTTCGAAGCAGTTAAGTTCCAGTGGCCTTGTTGTAAAATTGGATTGTACAGGTTACAATTGCAAATGCTTTGTGATATCTGGAGTTCGCCTCTGGGAAGAACACGGAAAATATGTTCAGGTTGGGTGAACAACTCACTGTGGACCATTCAAAAGCAAATATATAGTTTCTTCATGCCTCGCCAACCATCAATTTGATATGAGTGGTGCAACCGGACCATGTTACAGAGTATACAGGGGAGACCAAAAAGTACAGAAGAGAATACAGTATACTTATGATCTGATGGTATACATGGAGCCGCACCGGGAGCGATGATCTGGGGGCGGGTACAAGCGCACATCTTTTAGTCCATGATTAACCACAGCCAGGCGCACAAATGCCCGGACAAATCTCCGTGATTAGTTTAATCCGAAGAATCAGGCTTGCAATTAAACATACTACTTGCAGAGAAAGGGGGAAGCCATCTGTATCGAGCCATTGTAAGTGCCTCACAGTCTAGCATAGGGAGGAACAAAGCATCTGACTCCATTAAACAAGATTATACACACCATAGCAGAGGACATTCTTTTTAACTTCCTTTCTTCAAGTCGTGTATCTGCAACAAAGCAGTGAACAAATGGTCATAAGATACATAGGTATCACTAGGAAGACAGGCAGGCGAAGGTGGGATATTCGGGGATCACCTTTTGATGAATACCTTTACCACATTTATGTATCAATTTAAGAATACCGTTGATCAGGGTTCAGCCATACTATTATATAATACAGCCTACACATATGGCGCTGCCCGAGCAGTATGATAGGGCCCAAACATGACGGCATGTGTGCACTTTTTCTGGAATCTGGACTCTGGGCAACTACAGAAGTGTAGGGTAGAACATTGTTATTCATGCAGCCATCCGAGCTTCTGTTGAGTCTGGGATGACAATATCGGTCCTCATCATTGGCCGGTACTCCTCGGGTATTTCAGCTCCTGCCTGCACACATAGCTCAACAACAGCCGGAGCTTTGCCATAGAAGCTCCTTAGAGAGGATCTGAGAGGACGACCAGCAGGATCAGGGACATGCCACACATAGTTTGGTGGTATGACCTCATCGACAACCGCATCCTGCCACCCGTGCTTACCATCTCGCCACTGGTGCTTGAAAGCTCCGCAGAGCTTCACATTGTGTCCCCATGGACCAACATGGACCTCAGAGCAGTACCCGCACGCTTTTACTGTGTACTTTCTCATCAGCTGCCGCACACCCTGACGGACATTCCGGTATGCTTCCAGTGTCCTCTCTGCGTGCTCTTTCACGTTGGATGGCGCGGGTGACTGGCCCTGTTGGTTGCTAAAGAAGTCAAGCTCAGAAAGAAGAGTCACACAGTCCTCTGAACGGTGTGGCGTAGGCTCCTCGACAACTCCACCACGGTCAATCACCTTCTTGCCAATCATCCGCACAGGAGAAGTGCGTCTTCTTGAGGGATACTGTGGTAAGTCAACACCCGCCTGAATGCATAGCTCAACAATTGCTGGAATCCTGTGAAAGTCAAACCTGGTGTCATGCTTGACCCTCCGCCCAAATGGGTCAAAAAGATGGTAAGATTCGATCGGGATGAGCACATCATTGATGGTGCCTCTGACCCAAGAGTGGTGACTATTTCGACGCTGGCTTCCTGAGCCATAACAATCTTGTATGTCGTGGCCAACTGGGCCAATATGGATTTGAGGGCATTTTCTACAAAATCACAAGATGGATGGTTAATCTACCAGATATTTGGCCAATCATGTCACAGGATAGTGATTTTACGACGTGTAAGAGACTTGAAATGTTACTGCATGTATGTCAGCTTATTACACAGACCAGAATTTCATAATTACCTGCAACCATAAACTGTAACAACATTCAAAAGTTGAGAGAGGCCTCTGATGAGCACTTTCCAGTTATCAAGGACTTCGTAGGCAACAGGGACAAGCTCTGGTAAAAGCAAACCATTCTTTGGGGGCTCAAGAGGCTTCTCTATCCTCATCTGTGCAAGCCTCTTATTTTGGCGGGAAGCCTGCAGCATCTTTTTAATTGGAACAGGGAAGGGCTTTTTTTGTTCTTTGGGTGTAATTCTGGCAGATCAACATTTTGTGGTTGTTGCTGATAGCTCTCATGCCTCTTAGTAGAAGGATCAGGAGAATACTCACAGCATGTTATTGTCGTTGCCCGGTAAAATCGTTGAGATTGGGATCCTGCCTGTGATAAGTTGCAAGTTAAAGGATAAGTACAAACTGGTGAAAGTTTATGCAAACAAAGAGGAGAATCATTTGTTTTTTCACTGCAGCAGCGCTTCACCACAAACATGTCTGAAGCATTCTACCCAAACGGCCATGTCTGGTGATTATGTGTCACAATGTTGTAATAAAACAAATGGTGCAGACTGACACAGAACATCATAAAGCAGAACTTAGGAAAATGGTATATGCTATGCATATGAATAATGTTATGCTCTCAGTTGAGTGGAAAGAGGTGATATACTTATATATTGGTCTGTAACGTCATAAAAATTTACCAATATGCTGGATCAAGGGATGGGGATGACAATGCAGCCCACACTTGTGATGTTTACAATTCGTCAGATTAGCAATGTAGCACCACCATCAATTTCGATTACCTAGAATGGTTGGAGTAAGTTTAAAGCCAGAGCAGGGAACCAATACCTTTATTAAGTGGCTGGTTCTAGTTCCACTGATGCCTATCAAGCTAAAACGAACACCTGAACGAAAGATTCAAAGGCAAATTTAGGACACGGTGATATGGAATTCTGACTGTAACAAATAGGATCTTGAAAAGGCAATGGAACTGTGGAAGCAATGAGGATTTCTTGACAGTGATGAACGTACCCTTGCAGTTAAGCATCTCCATGGCAGGAATCCAAAGCCCCAAAAGGGCGCTGCAGCTTACTCGGCTCCTGCAAGTCTGGAAACGCACAAGCTGCTAAATTCAGAAGATACGCACATGTCAGTGGCCAGGTAAGAGCAAGACACGAACGGGAGAGCAAATTCCGTGGGTCGGCGGAAGCAAACGCAGAGGGGAGAAGGGGTACCTGGTGGTGGCGCGCGGGAGCAAATCCGGACGTCGGCGGATCGGGAGACGCCTCCAGGCAGCGGCACCGGCAAGGAAGAAGAAGAGGGCCGGAAATTAAGCGCGCCTCGTATACACGGTTAATATAGATGAGTGAAGAAGAGGACGCCGGCGGAGGCTGGAGCTTCGCTTGATTACGGCCGGAGCTCCACAGGCGGCGACGAGACGAGTGGCGGGGAGAGATAAGAGCAGCATAGAGTGAAAAAATATCTCCGTTTCTTCCTTGCACGTGTGTACAGGCCCGTGTTAACTGGTTACATGGGCTGTGGCCTGTGTAAACAAGCATATGTACATGTATTGGGCCTAGACGGTCAGTTAAGAGCATGGCTCTGTCATGTAAAAAAAAAGAGCATGGCTCTGCTAAAAAAAAGTTAAGTGCATGGCAACAACAGTGTAGCATTCGCTTGAATGGGATATTGTATCGCTGTTTCTTAAATTACGTTTCTCTTGTGTGAAGGAAAACATAGATAAACTAATAAATTGATTAAACAGAAATATTTTTAAGAGGCTTTTGTTGTATCCTAAACTCTGCATCGGCCGATGCACACAACCATCACTAACATGGCGAAATTTAGTCGATATACTACATGCTGCCAACTGACAAACTATATTAAACAAAGATGACATCATAGCAAAAAATGATAATGATAGGATTAAATATCACAACTCATGCAAAATCGATCATATTGTCAAGCCGCTAGATAGATCGGTTGTATAACGAGCTAACATCTTCAAATTGTTACATCCCCAGTGGATAAAGAATTGCACTCTCTCCTCTCATGTTTCCACATGCTACAATAAGAACCACATGCAGATCCAGTGTGTAGTTTTGATGATTATCGGTAATAATTTTCGTGTGTTAAAAATAACATCACCGCAACATTCAGCATAACGCACGTTAAAGCACAGACTCCCACTCGCATGTGATAATTTAGTTCGTTTATGCACTCCATTTAACCAACTTCGCAACATGTTCGAGATCAAGATTGGAGGAGTTAGATTAAAATCCATTAAACATTATGCGCCACCAAAGGTCCGCAAAGGACAGTCAAAAAACATTATGCCGAACCTTTTGAATGCCCAACGGTCATCAAGTTTGACCAGCATGGAAGAACAGAAACGCTAGTACTAGCAAGGAAACCGGAGTAGCTAGAATTATTGGTGTCGTCCAAAAGCACAACTAGTGCCTAACCTATGAACGGAACTCTGAATAACAACTCTCAGCAACTACGGAACCCGATTCATTTGGAACTTCTCGGCACCGCGTCTCAGCAAACAGTGGAGCAGTTCTAAAGGGCGGCGAACCCGAAGCCAGTCCAGCAGAGAGATCCAAATGGGAAGTTGATGGTCGCAGTTGCAGTACGCAAATGAGGACCGATCCATTGCCGATGGTTCTCACAAGGAACTTGAAGCTGACGCTTTCAACAAACGCGTTATTGGAAGACGAGAGACGACTAAAATAAGCCGCCGCGCATAGATGGATATGGATGCGTCCGTCCGTGAGTGACAACCCTTTGACAATTTCGGTATGTGTGCAGGCGCCCTAATGCCTACAGTACGCGCTTAAGTAATCCCGGAAATGGTAATTACTGGCCTGGTAGGACTACTACGCTACAGGTACAAGATGCTTACTTCTTAGTGTTGTTAACTTGTTATATAAAGAGGTTGCAGGCTCCAATAGAACATCACGAAGTCGAGAGCAGAGAGCACTCGTTGCATAGCATTGCCAGTTCGATCAGCAGTTCTACCGTCTCGTGTTTCTCTGTGTGAGTTCGATCGAGAGAAGCACCATGAGCTACCCGCCACCGGGCACCGCGTACCCTCCGACGGGCCAGGAGGCCTACCCGCCGCCGGCGTACGGCGCGCCGCCGCCCATGGCCGCCAACTACCAGCAGCAACCCCCGCCGCAGGACACGCAGGACCGCGGCGGCGATGGCTTCTGGAAAGGATGGTATGTAGATATACGAGCCAGGACATATAGGCCACTCGATCGTCAAGATTATTTCCGTTGCTTTCAGTTTTTCTTCTAATCTGTGCGGTCGAGGACTGACGGCCATGTTTTCTGATCTTGCAGTTGCGCTGCCATTTGCTGCTGCTGTCTGCTCGACATGTGCTTCTGATCTCCACCAGGCTATTATGATCCATTCGGAGCTGCTCGTGATCATCGTTGTTTCTATCGTATTTGTGGTGTCAGGATCGAGATGTGTATGGTGTAGACCTGGCTTTTCGGCTTGATTCTGTACCACGATATTGTTTTATCAGTAGCTTGATTTGGTTGCTTATTGCGGTTTCTTGTGTTCGAACTGAATCGGATATCTATGATACGAGTAGTTGTTTCCAGCATCCGGTGGAATTTTTTCAGTATATCTATTATATATTAAAAGCAAAATGAGTTAGTTTTTCGAGACACCGCGTTAATCCACATCATCTAAATTAATCATAATAGTTAGATCTACTCCCTCCGTTCCATTTTAATTGACTCACATATATCTACATATGGATGTACCTAAGACTAAAATGTGTCTAGATGCATCCATACCTAGATATATGTGAGTCAATTAAAATGGAACGGAGGGAGTAAAATGTATGGCTGAGATTTGTTAAGAGAATAATAGTTACGTAATGTGTTTGTAACGATTTATGTTCGGAACGTCACGTCTCTCTTGGATTTCGCACGGTTTAAAAAACTGCGTACCTGTGTACGAGATTAGCTACCTTAGCAACGTGATAAATCCAAGAGAAAAAAAACTTGCTGGACCATATGGTTGCAAAGGGTAGGAGCGGATATATAGGAAGTTTAAACTGATCGTGTACCAGAGCTACGTGATAACACGAAGAAAAATAAATAGTACTTGACCTGAGGCCTTTGGTTCCGTGTAACACATTCTATAGCCAACCAGTACACGTACCGTGCAATCTAGAAGCCCACACACGTTTGGAGCAAGGAGACCTAAATATTTTTTTTAAAAAATCTTGAATTGATGCCACGATGCACTTTCTCATACATGCAACACCTAGCTACTTTTGTCCCATTTGATCAGAGAAATTGATCATCCCACGTGTCCGTATTTACTTTGACCTGAAGATAAATAGGAGATGGCCGGACTCCTTTTCGTCAGCGATATAGCAATAAAAATCTACATTTATAATATCAAATTCGTATAGTGTAAAAATAATTTTTCAGATGATTGTAATAGTAATGATTTTATACCGTAGACGTTGATATTATTTCTATATATTTGGTTAAACTTATAAATTTTGATTTTGACTAAACCCAGAACGCAATGTAATTAGACGAAGGGAGTACGATTGTTTTTCTATGATTAAGTACACATAAATAAAAATCCGACTGCCATTAAACCAACACATTCTCAAAATGCCTGCAAAAGTTTGGAGTCGTGTAATCATAGAATTAATGAAGTCACGACATTAGTCATATTACGTAAATTATTTCTATGATTCTCACATAACACGTAGAAAGTTAAGAGTAATGGAATTTTAATACTAATGAAGCCACGTCAGTTGTCGCACTATCGACTGGCGAGAATGACCCTCACACAAAAAAACTTACCGTCTTAATGATACACACGGTTAAGTCCACACTTATTCTCGCGAGGATGAGATGTTCATCCACTGAAGAAATATTCCAATTTAATTAAAAAAAAGCGTCAAATTGCAAAATTGATGAAGAATTGAAGATAAAATTAGTCGATACACTATCGACGGGAACGTCCCTCACACTATATTTTTTTTGTCTCGATGATACAACGGGCTAAGTCATCAGAAAATTCTGCTTGATATGTTTCATATTTAGTATCCACAAGGTGTGTCAATACTATTTTTAAATCGTGGACCTGAAAAGCGTACACATAGTTCTTATGAATTGTTTTGGAGGATATTGTTGGGTTTGTATGGTAGACATATTTGGACTATTGTATCTCAAGTAACATAATCAACGTAAGAGTATGTGTCATTCCAACTGAATGGTAAAATCGACGACTAATTAAGAGTCTTGAACTATGCCATCCAAACCGTGTAGTCATTTTGCATAACACAAAAAATAGATGTGACCGGGTGTGTAGAATCATTGAATGAATATAAAGATAAGTGAAGAGTATGGAAAATTTAGAGTCGTACTTCTCTAAATAGTATTGATGTATAAACATGTTAAGGAATATGTCTAGAAGATATTTTTTGACAAAGTTTCACCATGTTCGTCTTCTTAAGCGTTACACACTGTGACATGGAGTGAGTAAATAAGATGAACAAACACTTTCAACCAACTACCAATGGCGCCCTCGCAATCAACAGATTCTATACCCTTTAGACAATGCCCTCGCATTGCGAGGGCCACCTTGCTAGTTACCATTAAAGGAGAAAGTAACTTGTGGCTGAACAGATGAATGGTCACCGTAAACACATAAGGCCCAGACCATAGAAAGCTGCTTACGGCAAGGCCAAGGATGCCAATTGTCAGAGACAACTGTGTCCATCGGAATTTTTAAGAGACGGCAAAAATCAGTACATACTCTTTTCAACATATCTGAAACTTATACAGCTTAAGAAATGAAACGAAACGTAGTACAGTAGTAAAATACTGCTAACTGATATAACAACCAAACCAATAAGCCAATTAAAGCTGTAGCAAGGCAGGACAGTGGTCAGATCTTCTCATCGCTTGGAACCAAACATGCAGTAAAATATGAACAATTTCAACCAATAGATGGACACCAGTAAGGTAATCCATTCTGACTATTATTTTTCTCCTTCCTGTTCACAGCCAGTGCACTTCGTGCTTTCAAGTTCGGATATTTACAAGCAGTATACTGTATTTACAGGCACACATTCCCTACCTGGCCACATCTTATGTGCATCCACGGTGTACAGTAGGGATATGCTGCCGGCCTAGCTACATACATGACAAGTCAACCATGGCTGACTCCAAGAGCCCTGACTTCCACGTGCTGCCGCCCTCCGCTCTCCGGGTGGACGACCACGGTGGCCTGCGCCTTGTCCAATAAACCATCTTTACCCTCGCGGGACGCAGATAGTGTGCTGACCATTGGAGGGAGCTCGGCTGATCTCTTGGTTTCATGACCGTCGTCGTCGTGGGAGATGATCTCCCAGTCCTCCCTGACCGATGTGACATCCCCACGTTTCTCGTGGTGCTTCTCGACCTCAAAGATGGTCGGGAGGATGACGTAGTCGTTGAGGGGGTCGTAGAACGGGTCAGATTCACAGGCGCGCAGCCAGTGCTGGACTATGCGGAACACGTGACGGTCGCAGACGATTCCTCGGTGGTCAGCTGCGACCCCGATTCTCGCCACCGCATCAAGGCCATCCGCCTGTGGAAAAAAATGACGATTCTACTCAGTTTTGTCGATGCATACTTTCCTGCGGACGCTTAATAGGAAACCAAAGAGATCAGCAATATCAAACCTTTGCTGATTCTGCCGGAACTGATCCATCACCATCAACACAGATGAATTCACCCTGAAAAAGCATTGAGGCACATTATCAAGTGGGTTCTTTTTTGCTCCAGGAAGCGTAATTTGGTACACAGAGAACACAAAAATTACCAAAAGGACTAACCTGAGTATATAAGAGGTGACTAAGATTTGAAATAGGATGGTTTTTGCTCCCGTAACTGCAAAGAGAAGGGTATTACTAACTTAGCACACACAGCTTTAGGTTATATGCCTTGCTTTGTATAACAGGCAATATATCTTTTGAATTGATCCTATTTGACAAAAAGAGCGAGTAACGATAATGTGCTTCGAAAGTAGTTCTGAACTTGCTTTATTAAGCAGTACTAACTTAATAACATGCTAGTGTAAGCTGAGAACATCAGGTCTATAACTTGTTCCTTGACAAATTTATGAAACCAACTAATCCATCAGTCCACCAAACTTTAGTGGAACTAAGGAAATTCTAACTGGCATATGAACATACTAAGATTAAAACCATAAGTATAAAAATAGTAAAGTACCAAACAGTATGAGCAGTGTCGTAATCAATCCCGTAAATATTGTAGAACTTCACTGATTTCGGAAGCTTTGCCTGGGACAGAATATCTTGAGTTTCCTTTGCCCATCTTAAAATATCCTCATTGAGGGGCAAAGGAATGTGATTTCCATCAGAGATAATCTGCGATGACAATTTAACTGTCAGAAATATAATCAGCAATATCTGTTAAAATATATAAAAATAAACTGCAAAAGATTGACCTCATGCTTGGAAAGAGCCTTTGCAATCATGTTTATCGCCTCAGCTGGCCCATATGACTCTAGTAAGGCACTTTTCTTGCCATTATCATCCAAACTTTCTCTCCAGATCTGTAGCAACGGAGTGTCATCCCACTTGAAGTTTGAGTTAGCCAACAACTCGTATATTGATGGGCATTCAATCAACTGAAACATAAAACCAACTTTCAGTTCTTTCTCAAAAAGCAATAACATGGTAACCACATGATGCAGTAGATGAGATAGATAGACAGGCTGTAAAGCATACCAATTGCTGCATAGTCCATTTGGAAATAAAGAAATTTGATTGCCATCCTTCCACAAAAGACATTCCATTCAGCAGACCAGAATTTATGTACCCAGGCGCACCTGCCATGAAGTAGCAAGTATCTTAGCCAAGTTAAGTTGCTCCAGATCATGTAATAGGTCAGGTACCGAAAATCATAAAAGAATGAATAATGCAACTGCTAAACTATTGGAACCTATACAGCTCTAGCGCATGCTTGGTAAACCCCCCCCCGCCCCCCCCCCCCGATATAGTTCCCAGTGATAATCAATAATTGCACGATTGACAGGTATTCCATGAAAAATATGATTATGAAGCTTCCTCTGTAGCAAAAAAAATCCTATGGGTATTTCGAGTTTATATTATTGCAAACTTGTAATAAGAGAACCCATAATATTTATATGCTCAAATGAATTGTACCTTGAAATGGTGCAGCGATTGCAATCCAACTCTTTACATATTTTTCAAAGACCTATTGAAAGGAAACGACCTTATAAGAATTGGGCGGAGCATGACAAGCTTCAGGAGAGGTCCAAAACATAGAGAGAAGCACTCACATCACCATGAAGAGACATGAAACATTTAACAAGTAATCCCCCCATTGAATGTGTAATCAGATTGATCTTTTTTCCTCCAGAAGCTGTGTATACTGACTCTAATTTTCTAGAAAATTGGTCTAGTGTTTCTGAAAGCCTGCAGAAAAGAAGAGATGTCAAGTGAAGGGAGGAACTGAACCTTAACATTATCGAAAGGAACAAGCAACCCCACAAACATTATGTTCTCTAAACTGAATATCACGAATTTTAGCAGTGAGCATATACAACTGTACACAGGGAAATATATACAAAACAGGGGTAGAGATGCAAAATTTACCTGTTACTTTGGCGGAAATCGTAACCAAATCCAAACAGCGTTTTTCCCTCTTGATATCCCCATTTAATCATTTGCACTATCATGTCATGATAGTAGTAAACACTATCATCACCAATAATCTGCAAATTCGAAGTGTGAATGAGTGATACATGTTGGATATCTGCTGCAGTCAGCAAAATGGTCATTTAATGTAAGAAACAATAGTGATTAATTTACTACTGGTAGTGGTAGAGTCTGACAGGACTGAGAGATACGAGGTAAAGACCTCAGATAATATATACAGTTCTACAAAGCAGTGTTGTTTGACTGCCAGCAGACATTGTAAGTAAATCAAAAACAAAGGTGGTATTTAATAGGGAGATGAAAATGATATCAAGTTGTTACCATATCAGGGTCCAATGTGTCGATGGCGTACAATCCATACCTATCCTCAGGGACAGTGATGCTTATTTTCTCATCCACAGAAACAGTTTTGCCTGCTCCATTACAATAGATTGGCATATGACATGAGCAAAGGAAATGATCTACTAAATCAGCACTATGATGCAAGGAGAAGTAACATATATTTATCGATTCAGCAGTTTGTAAGTGAAAACCACCATATCTACAACACTGCTTATCATTCTACTGGTAGTGGTAGAGTCTGACAGGCATACGAATTGTTCCCAGAAGTAATACAAATGTAACAAGACCATGAATTCAGATGGAGAATCCTGATTTCGTTTCGAGCAAGATACATCGGTTTATCATTCTAGCCTTCATTCTTTGCTTAAGCTTAGCATAATAACCAAGCTCACACAGCTCCAAACATTCCGAAGCCCTATCTTAGCTCATTGAACTGAATAGCTGACAGACAGTATTACAGTAACAGTAAAGCAACATCCGCAGGTGGTTTGGTGGTCATACCAGTGGCGGCATCGAACTTGGCCCAGAGCTTCTCGCGGCACTCGTGGTCGGCGGCGAGGATGCGCACCCAGACCCTCTCCTTGTTCCCGTCCTCGTCGACGGCCTCGAGGATGGAGCCGCCGATGCCGGGCACGAGCAGCACCGGGTCGAGGCTGGGGTCGATCAGGGGCACCTGCTCCTTGGCGATCCGCAGCCACAGCTCGATCGCCCGGATCAAATCCTCCAGCACCGCCATGCCCCCCGGCAGCAGCAAATCTCACCCTGAAACGCCTTTCAAGCCCGCAATTTTGAAGCCCCCAGCCGCGAGATAACCGTCAATGCGCCGAGCGAAAGAGCGGGGCTTTCCCGCCAGATCGAACTCCTCTTAGCTCGAATCGGACGGTGGCGTCGGCGGCTGGCCGGAATCCGCGCGGCGCCACGCTATATGCTTTGTCTGGCCGGGATTTGGGAGGTCGGAGGAGGCGTGAGGGTTTCGCAATCCCGTTCCGTACGCTAACCGGCGACGGAGCGAACACGAAGCAAAGCAACGGTTTGACGCGGCCTGCCGAGTTAATAGTACTGGCTCACTGACAGGGCTGCCCTGACCTCGGTGGCCCCAGTTGTCAGTGTGTGAGAGTGGTTTTACGCGATAGCGTTTACGGCTCGGGCTACGGGGAGTTGTTTTCTGTACGGCGAAGTATGCGGTGACTCGCGAGAACACACGTTCGTTGACCCCACGTGTCATGTCAGTGGCCCTGTTTATTTCTTTTCTTTTTGCAGCCATTCCTCGTTGAACCAGAACAGTGGAGACGACTTTTGACAGATAAGAATCGACGAAGGCAGTGAGAGCCATCGATTACATGGTGTTATAAATTATAAATTTGAAATGCTTAAAAACAAAGTGAATGACTCCTTTGTAAAATTTGGCATGTTATTAAGCATGCTGCTAGCCAGGATGGTGATTCTCTTCTCCTCTTGTCCACGGCGACTTCGTCGTCGCATCACCGGTTAGGTTCGCCACCTCTTCCGCCCCACGCCCTCCCTCACTTGTAGCGTCTTCAGCTACTGATGAGCATTGCTCACGAGGGATTAGGGGTGGACTTCACTTGACTCAGTGATACATCAGAAACGTATTTATAAACTTTGTAGTTTATTCAATGTCATCAGTCGACTCAAGTGGATCAGCTGCTCTTTCAGGTTCTTCAGATTCAAAGGAGGCTAGCTTGGTTTTTAGTCATTCATATATTTGGACAATTTTAATCTTTACAACTACAAGAAAGTTCCTCGCTATTCTCGGATGTGCTCTTTCTTCAGAAGTAGCTTGCTCTCTGATACTTGAGGAATAGTTGATGCACTTCGTGTCGTTGAGCTTCATGCGGTATCGAGCATTTTGATTCATCGAGAATGACCGGATGAGATGAAAAACTGATTTTTCAAGCTTTAATTGCAGATTTGTTTGGTTTGTTATCCGATGTCTTGGTCCTAATCTTATCTTGGGAGTTGGTTATCCTTTAGTGATTTTGTCAAATTTGCTCGCACTTTAGTAATGCCTTCACCATTGGCGATGGGAGTCCCTCGCGAGGTCCGTCGAGGGTATTGTTCCTCTCCGGGATCCAGATCTGGAGGCACTCTTACAGTCATGGTGTCTCACGCCCTCACGCGAGGGGGGCGGGGGACAGTGTTCCTCTACGCATGGATAGGTAGGTGTCGGGGCCAAGCAAAAAGCTCAAGTCGACGTTGTCGACGCTGGTGTTAGATGGGCGTCGTTTCACCTCCTGGGGCGATGTTGTGGCTCCACCTCATCTCCCATCATGCATGCTCTGGGTGAACACCCCGGTCTGCTGGACCGGACGGTGGCGGAGCTAGTGTGTCATGACTCTCTTGAAGGTACCGCCATGGAGATGCGGTCTTCCTAGCTTCGTCATGTCGGTTTTGGTGTCAAAGTTGGTGCATGTTTGTAGCCGGTGAGATGAAGTGGTGGCTACCTAATTCATGTGTAATGTGGGAGGCATGTTCGGCCCACGGAGGCGCCACACTCCTCGGTCCTATGCCCGTCGAGCTATGTGTCGTGGTCGGCGGGAACTCGTTTGCTGCCGTTGTCTGTGCTGCGGCGGGCTAGGGTTCGTCCCCACGCGGGCATGTCTAACGGCTTCGTCACCACCGGTTCCAGACTTGGGGACGGACTGTGGCCATGGCTGGCCGCCTCTACACGGCGTTGCGATGTTGGGATTCCTCTCCTTTGTTCTCGTTGTCTTCTCGAGGCTTTTTACTTTCTTTTCTATTGCATTTGTCTTAGATGTCAAGTTTATTCCATCTTTGTGGTTTCTTCTCGGCTGTTTCGAGCCGGACCCTTTGTATGGCGACGCTGACTACGATGGTGTAGTTATGTCTCGACGGTATGCAGTGTTTTTTGGTGTGCCCGACCTTTAGGGTGAGCTATGTCTCGATAATTTTGCCCTCCTAGCAAGTGCTCCTCTTTGGCGCGTCGTTCTATAGGCAAGGGATAGGTGCTCCGCGTAGTGTAGTTGTGCTCTATTTCTAGTTTTAGTTTAGATTTTGATCTGTTTTGTAAGAAGATCTCCTCAATATCGACGGTTGACTTTATTAATTTAAAACCAGTCTTTATAGTTTTTTATTAAAAAAAGAGCGCTTAACCAGAATTTTCCATTCACTTGCTCGTAAAAATGGAATATCACGGGTCCACGGTGGAAGAAAAACGAATAGATCCCCTTCTTCGTGTAGATACGATCGAATCGACGGATTCAATTTTGGGTCGGCTTGCACTTCCACAGAAAGAAAAAAACGCCTCCGACACTAGATCGAGGGCGCCGCCGCGCGGAGCGATGCGGGCTTAGGTCGGGTCGGCCGCCGCTGCCAGTCGCTGCAAGGGAGGGCGCCGCGCGCCATTGGTGCTACGGGCGGCAGGAGTATCGCCCCTCCTCGGGATGGGGCGCTGAGGCCTACACCGCCGTTGCGGTTGCGGATGCTGCCGTTCCGCGAGGACTGTAGTTCGTGGCCGTGGTGCGCCGAGATGTCAGTGCTTACCTTGTAAGTTTCATCTAGGTTTGGCCTTGCTTCACTTCTTTTCCCTGTTCTTTCCTCATTGTTTGCTCTTGTTGTGGCAAATCAGCAAATGAGAAGGAAATGGAACGCGGCATGCCGTCACTACCACCAAACTTTTTGAACCTTAACCTCTCTATCGCACACGGTGTGGACTACACAATCTTCGTTTCCGTGCCGCATGCGGAAAGAGACGCAGCGAAAGTTTAATTTGCTCGTGCTGTGTAGTGCGTCAGTACTCAGCGGACGAGATTCTCTGACTTTGCCAAGCCTGACTTTGGGTCATTGACAGGTGGGTCCCGCAGCTCGTGGGCCCCACTGTCCAGTGACTCAAAGTCAGGAAAAAGGCAGAGGGGCAAAGTCAGAGAATCCACGCCGAGTACTCAGTACGTTCATCGCCCGCAGCACGTAGCAGGTTTTGAAGTTTGAACCATTCCAGCCTTACGCGACCACACCCCCTGCCCCATCCCATTCTCTCAATCTCTCCCCTCTATAACTATCGCGCCAGCTTGACCCCAGTTTCAATACCCAATTAAACCCATCAGCTCGACGACGACGACGACCAGCAGATCACAACATGCGTCGTCCAGGTCTCGCCGTCTCGGTGGTGTTCCTCCTCTTCTCTGCCGCGGTCCTTCTCGCGGGCGTCCCGGCAGCCAGAGCCCAAGAGGAAACCGGTGAGCTCCACCACCCATCACCAATCCATTTTCCTTCCGCACATGTCCTGGCCGTCTCTTAATCGCATTTGGAATGCAGATCATGAGGAGGAGTTCAGCTACTCGCTGGACGCGGAGAACGGGCCGGCGCACTGGGGCGAGATCAAGGAGGAGTGGTCGGCGTGCGGCAAGGGGGACATGCAGTCGCCCATCGACCTCGCCAGCCCGCGCGTCTCCCTCGTGCGCCACCTCGGCTACCTCAACCACTCCTACCGCCCCGCCCAGGCCACCATCGTCAACCGCGGCCACGACATCATGGTGAGGTTCGAAGGCGACGCTGGGAGCGTGTCCATCAACGGCACCGTTTACTACCTCCGGCAGCTGCACTGGCACTCGCCCACCGAGCACAGCGTGAACGGCCGCAGGTACGACATGGAGCTGCACATGGTGCACCAGAGCGCCGAACAAAAGGCCGCCGTCATCGGCGTCTTCTACGAGATCGGCGCCCACGACGCCTTCCTGCACAAAGTATATACCTTTTGCTATATATTTTCTTTCTTTAAGTAAGCCACCATGCTTAAGCGGCCTTAGCTAAAGCCAACATGTGCGCGCATGCATGGCGCCCACTGGCCATTGTCCTGTTTGCTTGATTAAGCCAACATGGAGTAGCAGCAAGATGCAATACCACTTGGCACGCGTGGTTAACTCTTGCCTTTGATGTTGCACGCATGCAGCTGGAGCCTTACCTGGAGATGATAGCGGAGCAGAAGGACAGGGAGGAGAAGATGGGCCTGATGGATCCCAGGGGCGCGAGGGGTAGGGCCCGCGTGTACTACCGATACATGGGCTCCCTCACCACGCCGCCCTGCGCGGAAGGGGTCATCTGGACCATCGTCAAGAGGGTAGGTTCCATTCACGTCCGCGCCTCGCATCATGAGCAATAGGCGGAAAATTTACATTTTCTATAACTTGGCAGTTGGCATGTTATGTGTTCAGATTCTTTTGATTTTTTTTTGTTCAGAAAGAATATTCAGTGTTAAGTCTTTTGTTCACTTTGGCTAGCAAGACTTAGAAAGGATTTAGTCCATCACGGCAACGCTAGCTAACTGCGTCCAAAAGTCCTGTTATTTTCCTATGGTTGGTGGAGCATGTAGCGAATTGTTTCTAAAAGAATACTAACTTTGCAGGTTCGCACCGTGTCGAGGCACCAGCTGGAGCTTCTTCGGGAGGCCGTCCACGATGTAAGTTTTTCTTCCCGTGGTTTCCTACCCGATTTTTGACTCATTTTCAGGAAAGCGGGTATTATGTGAACTCGACCAACTGCGTATCCGGGTGCATTCGGCTCATGTAGATGTAGTTTAGCTAGGTACGAGCGAAGTCTTGGGAGTTCGGACTAGTGTCGTACGGTAGACTTAACCACAGTCCACAGGCATCTAGAAGGAGCTTGGAAACGAAAATATGACTCAAGTTACAAAGCAACATGAAAGCTGCCTTTAACTCAAGAGCGGAACAATATTTTAGCCTGCAAAAAGAAAGAAAAACTTGGCCTGATCTATTTCCATTGCGTGTGCTGTGCAGGAAATGGAGAATAACGCCAGGCCCCGCCAGGAGGTGAACCGTAGAGATATCAGCATGTTCCGGCCTTCTCAAAACAAACATTGATATTATTAGGGTCGATTCTCTGATTTTTTTTGGCAGCCTGAGATATGAGATTGCATATTGTATTTGTACATGGTTTACACTCTTTTTTGTAGTTCTTTCTATCCATTTGGATGCCTTGTATACTGTTGCTGAATAAATTAAGGAACACGATGTGTATGGTCGATTTAATTATTGGTGATGGTTGAGTACCGCGTAATAGTGGGCTGAGGTACTTCAAATGCCCACTATTTCTTCTCTTGTAGCTTATTCTTCATCCTTGGTTGATGGCTTCTTGCAGCTGTAGCTTGACCAAGCAGGTCAAACTTTATTGTGCTTACCATATAAGCCTAGATTATTGTACTATAAGCCCCAATAATTTGTAGCCAGTGAGACTTATTAACTTAAGCTTCCAATTTGTTTTATATAATTTGCATGTATTAAGAACTTATGTGATTCTGGGAAGATTCTTTGCCAACTATGTATCCATTTTCCAAGAGAAAAGATAGTTATGATAAAGTAGTTTCAGCTCAATTGTTTTTATGGTGATATATGTTCGTTTCAGGTTACACACGAGCATAAACACAATGATGATGGTACTGAACTTACCGATTTTATTGAGCACAACAAGAGCAAGAGTCCAAGGTATGATGGGAAGATTCTTGTTTTCCCCATGTGAAGTGCTTAGAAAGTTTCGACAATACATTAAAACGCGTCAGCAAGTCCAATAAGAACTTGACAAGATGCATGCAGTGAGTTACACATGACCTGAAGCAGAAGTTCTGTGGCGGTTTCAAGCAATGGTATAAACAGAACGACGATGAGGTGCATCAGATCAGGGGAGAGGCATGGCCAGAGGCTAGCAGGACAAGCTCCTCTCTCAATGCCCTTTTTTTTAGTTGCAGCAGGTTTAATTGTATCAACCGACTGGGCTGGTTTGATTTTGTAATATAGTCGGTTTTGGTTGCATGAAGTATTCACCAGGGTATTAGTAAGTAAGTTTTTGAGAACTGAATATGTTATTCAACGCCTCTCTAACATTGAACTTGTAAATATATCAACCGTTAAAGTTATAAACAAGGGAATACTGTTTTACAGCGAGGTGTACAATATAATTTGGGAACTCGCTTGACAATCGTGCCTTCCAGATTTTTATTTTGCAAATACATGATTATTTGACTCACAAATTATTTGTACGCATCAAATTTGGTTGGCATTCTTGTTAAGATTTAATTATTTTAATACATACTAAAATTATGTACATTAGTCAATACGTGCATTGCACGTGCAACATTACTAGTGGTTAAAAACAATGGTAGACACTAGTTCTATGGCCCGTTCAAATTAAATGGGCCAGCCCATTCAAGTTAAACGAGGCAACACATTAAGTTAAATTAGCATAAAACGGAAGGTCTAAGTGTCTATACAGCAAAATCGAGTTTAGATGAAATAAAAGAGGGATGTCTTCTAGAATTTTAACCATAGAATGGAATGCGGCGATATGGAGCTCGGGCTTCAGGTAGTCCGTTTTGAATTTTTGAAAACTGCAAATTTAAAGCTTCAAAAAACATTTAAAAAACTATCAGGATGTAGACAATGATTTGTTCTATCCGTGTAAAATTTCAATGCGAAAAACCATATATTCTAGCCTCAGCAAAAATGACAAATATGCAGATATGAGAACGCGAACAGTGAAGATTTCGAATCTTCTAAAATTAATCCCGATTTGTCTTTCTTCTGAGCTCAAAATACAAGGTATTGCACATTGAAAATTTGCACATAGTTTACTACATACAGATATGTTTTCAGAATTTTTGGAAACTTAAAATCGAGTTTTCAAAATTTCAAAATATCGTCCTCCCTGGAGCCCGGGCTCCACTTGGGTTCCGACATAAAATACAACTATAGTGATAAGGCATGAATTTGCCTCATACACTATGGGAATGGTGGGAACAAATCTTATTGTTAAAAAAAAATCATTTGCATAGATCATTGGATATTTCCGGTAGTTTTTAGTGGCTGAATTTCTCGACGTTGTCCATCATCAATGAGAGATATGGGGACGCAACGGCGACGAGTTTGGTCGTGGCTTTGACAATTCTTTTAAGGCAATATTGTTTATTGTCTCTAATGTTATTTTGATCTAATATAAGCCAGATTTCATATAAAAAGATTCTTGGGTTTAGGTGTAGAACTTAATCTCCTTATGAAGATGTGCAGTATTATGAATTGTGCAAAAAAACCTGCATCTAATATGCTTTGTAGCGCACAATTCTTGTATTTTTATGCAACCTACAAATTAGCATATTTTCATGGTAACTTACATTGCCAAATTTTACATCCAATTACCTTTTGCCAAATTGGCTAGCATGCTCTGGTTCTAAATTCTTGTAATACGGGACCCAATTCCGATTATAACAATATAGGAAACACATGTTCAAGTAGAGATTTCTAGCTCCCGGACTCCAATGCTCCCTCTATTATTATTTTTTATATTTATAAGTTTAAAAAAATCTGAAAAAAATACTTCATGTTGTCAATGATGAATCTCACAACTTCGCAAACTCTCGATTTGAAATACTTCATATTCTGAGCTACAAAAAAAATGAAAAAAGTGTGGATCTAAACAAATCTCCAAAATATACAAGATTTTGTCATTTTTTTGTCATGATGGAAAATGTGTAATAAACTTTTGATCTGACATTCATATAAAATTTCCAAAATAAGGTCAGAAGGTTTCTAGTGCACATTCAAGATTTAATAATCAGCATAATAGGATGATCAACAATCCCAGATTTTGATCAGTCCCAGCCACATCGATTTCCATTAAAAAGAGATTCAGATTCAGCAATGTATTATCAATGATAATTTATCATCAAATCTTATGAGCACAGCAAAACTGCAGGGTTACCACCCAACATCCTACAAGGGCTGAATGAAGTGCCATAGTAGTACATGATATGCTTTGCCCATGAAGCCAATGGTTAACTTAAGCTAATATTGCAGGTTCAATTTGCTGCACTGCAGATCCTTCATCTACTCGCTTTGATTCCACAGGCTCATTCCAGAAACGTCGAGAATGAACAACGCTCACTTCTCCAGGTCTATGCTCGTCTCTGGGTCAGACTGAGGTCGCTTCTCCAGGTCTAGGCTCGGCTCTGGGTCAGAGCGAGGCCTTTTCTCCAGGTCTAGGCTCGGTTCTGGGTCAGAGCGCGGCCGCTTCTCCAGTTCTAAACTCGAATCTGGGTCAGAGCGCGGCCGCTTGGGCTCCCGGTCGCCTAGGTGCAGCGACATGGCGAGCTCTTCCTCTGATGGATTATTCAAATTGGCGACGATGTTCCTTGGAGCATCTTGGTCACGGCGCTCAGGTGACATGCCGACAAAGTTTGAGATGAACTGATGCTCTTCCATATCGGACGGGTGTTGGCTGCACCCTCCCCTTCAGTTGCAGAGCTTGACATGTCATGACGAGGCAGTTGCTGAATTTTGATCCACAAAGGCTCGAATATTTCTTCAGCCTTCGCTTGTGGGATGGCACCCACCATGGAAGACTCCCCAACAGCAGAGTTAACAGCTGCCACGAAAGCATTCCTTTGCTCCTGCACAGCATCTTTATTGTAGATAAATTATGTCAGTTTTTTAGCTCAATGTTGTACTGCCACCAATAACACCTTCTTTCTGATGAATAGGTACATTTTTTAAGAGTTGTTGGCCTTGATTTTGCACAGTAAATCTATGTTCAGAATATCTGGATAACATGGAAATATGAAGGAGAAACACTGACCTTTGAGTGATTCATTGGTTGTGATGAGATCAAGTTCTAGACGATCAAGAAGGCGGCCAAGATCAACCCCGGTAGTCCAATTTTCAGGACCATGCTCACTTGTAAGCTTTATCCTCCCACGGTTTGCTGTTCCACCCCATATTATCCCAATAGGACGTGGTTTCTCCTCATCCTGGCTGGTCAGGATAATAAGGCTTCCGCTATCACCTTCCAAATCAAATGTTTGGCGGTTCTCACCAACAACGAGGAGGTCAGTGAAGAAGCATATTCCTTTCTCATCGTTGTACTCAAGGGCATATGCCATCACAGTCCCAGTTGTGTGACCAGAGCTTCTGCCAACTTTGCAAACTTGCCTCCCTATGAGGCTATTGATAGGACACTGCAGATCTATAACCTTAACATCCCCAATATCGCCGACCTCCCTAACAATAGTCGTGACTGTGGATGTGTCAAAGTCATCAGCAAATGGAATGAATGCGCCGTCAGCTCGTACAAATGTCTCTGCAGATCCATAGCGATATGTTTGGGGATTAGAACAGCACATGCATCATAGAGAACACTAAATAAAAGAAAAAATGTATCAGTTCAAATACATAAAACAAAGTAATTATTACTATTTGTCACATAAAGAGATATTGTTTTGTTACTATAAGTAGTCTAAAGTGCAAGTTGGTACTGTTCTTGCTGACAAAACTATTAGGATAAAAAAGAGAAACCCTGCTTCTTAAACTTCTTTTGTGTTTGTGAGATGCAGCAATGTATTTTATTTTTTGACATGTTTAAGACACTTTCAAATAGACGAAACATGAAGTAGGCATTTCTCTATAACCATATATTCTGCCGCTAAATGCTGCAAATAGTACATGAATTTGAATTCCCTATATCAACCAGATAATTTGTAACTGCTCTACCTGGGTTTGTTCCAGCATAAATTCCATACCAAACATCATCTGTGATGAAAGATGTTGCCCTTTCGACAGCTCCAAGATAAATACCAGGCCCAAGATTGGGTGGCAATGGGTGAAACATCTTCTGGTTAGGATAGTCCAAGTCAACTGCAACATGCCGGTTCGTGAGGAAACCAACCTGCTTGTTGCTGGTGCGCCGTTTCACAATTGCACCCAAAGTTCCAAAGGTATCCTGGCTTGCAACCTGAAAAAGCATATGGAGAACTGTGACGAGGAACATTCAGAAGCATGCCCTCTTGAAATATTCATTGCACCATGTTCTGCTTTAACTTCTGGAGTAGATAGTTCATACTACATGTTTTGAAAAGAACTGACATGAGAAACTGTATGTGTGTTATAGAGACAGGTGATGGCTACATTTGTGTGGGGTCCAAACTATTAAGCTTCATATGCCAATTTACATGATGCGAGTATCTTGACCATTAAATGACATGACATTCTAGAGTTTCGCAGGGAAAACTACTTCTGATTGCTGATCATCAAAGGGGATTAACTTAAGTAACATCCAGTTAAATGAAGAACACTGGCAGGTTTTCTAGTAGCTGCATTAACCAGGCATCATACATAACAGTGCGAGCTGAAAAGGTAACTATCAGTTCTTGTGATAACATTTATGAGCATCATGCAATTGTATTCATTTTCTGATAGTAAAAACCTAAGAGTTTTGATAAACAGAAGAACTGTTTCTGCATGTTTTTGCCAAATACAATGGAAATACATGGTAGCATCACTGCTTAAAGAACATGACATTTAGGGAAATCAACCAATGAAAAAGACAGCATAGATGTGTACCTGAGAGCCTGAACCAATATATTCATCACTGCCACACAGCTTATTAACAAGCTCACTGAACATCTGTTCTTTAGGAGTTGGAGCCGGTGCACCATAGTATGAAAATTCTACAACATCAACATCACACCAAACACCTCCTGGTCCCTGTAATGACTCAACTAAGTGAAATATATCAAGCCCATGACAAAACCAATCTCAACTATGAAAACAAGCTTGTCCAGTTATCTAATATACAGAAACGAAGCAAGGTTTCCCTACCGCAAGAATTGCAGGAAGGCATTGGTTCGGATTAAGCCATTTTTTGTGAACCTTTCGAGCAACAAAGACGATAATGGCGGGGATATCTGTCAGAAGCCCTTTTGTAATGCGGAATCCCACTGCTGTTCCGAGGCTGAAACGCCTCAAAATCTTGCTGTGGAAAGCTCTTATAGTCATCAAGTCAAGCAAGCTATTTGCTTGCTGGCCCTTGGGCAACCGTCCAGGGAGCACCGGCAGTAGCCCTTTCTGGAGGTTCCCAAAGTAGTTTGCCCGTCCCTCAGCTGCACAATGCTGTAGGTTTGATGGCGGCCATAAGAAGTAAGCCGCGCTGTTTTCGGTGTGTACGCATCCGGAGGCAACTGGTTGCATCGACGGAGAACAAGGGAAGGCCACGTGATGATGACAATGCCCCTCGACGTCAGGCGACGACTCTTCCGATTGCGTTAAACCTGAGAGCTGCAGCCTGTCATCTGAAGGCTTCATTGTGTCGAACAGGCGTAATGGATAGGTGAAGCTATGGACCTAAAAATGAGAGCAAACAAGTATGAAAACATTATCTTTCAAGGCTAATACCCTAAGGTAACAATGTCATGGAAGCCAGCAATCTTGCAAATGTGTTTTTGCACTCTATAGACTTACTCCTGATAGGGAAATCTAAGGTAAAGTGTGTGAGTGTAGCTAGCATCCAAGATATACACAAGTGAATAATCAACAAGTGGTGGAGTAGCCTGATATTCTTGGGATCAGGTTCTGCAAGAATTGCAAGGAGAACCAGGCAGACAAAGCAGGTAATATTGTAAGAGGAATCCTCTGAAGGGGAATATGGCTCATATTGTATATTCTAATATTCGTATTGCGCATTCGCCGCAGATAATATCACGAGAGGAATCTGCAAAAGCCATTGTTGTTCTCTAAAGGCAGGGCACGAATTCCCTCTTTTTAAACGCGGGGAATGTGCATAAATCCACATGACAGCTACTTGCAATGACAACAGAAATATCGGCGCAAAGGGTAGGACCTACAGAAAATTCAGTAGACGGGCACTGAAAGCGTAGTTGGGCACTGAAAGGCATCATGTACTTTCTTGAAAGAGAAAAAGCATAATCGAAAGGGGTGGAACAACACACCGACAATAGATTGAGGGAAGAAACAGCAGGCACTCTTCTTGTTCTAACCAAGAGCAGGCCTCGAATCAGTGTTACTGGAGCATTGCTACTCTCCTGGTTCTGCTAGATTAGAGCTAGTTACAGCCTTACAGGGCAAAAGTGGGCGGTAATCGAACGGATAATTCTTGAAACCAGGAGCTAACTCTCCGTGGCAGTTGGCACCTGAAGCACATTACAGCACGCTTGTGCAAACCACGAACCGCCGAAAGATACGGCCAGTGAACAGAAAGAAAACAAAGCCCCAACAAATCGACGAAGAAGGCGGTGGCGCCGAGATCCCGCCCCCACGGGCCGTCAGGATTTCAGTCAGCGGAGGGAGGCGCTCACCTCGGACCGGGTAGCAATGGCGAGCCGCCGCAGCCTTCCTGCCTTCCCTCGCAGGTCGCTGCGCTATCTTCTCCCCGCAGCAGGTCTCTAGAATCTCCCCTGTACTCTGAGGACGGGGGCAGGAGATGCCAGCTTTGCAGTCTCCCACCCCAGCCCCCCTTCTCCCTGGCTGCCGTATGGCCACTCTCTAGTCTCTACTGTTCGAGCATGCGTGCGCCGCACAAACACCACACACGAAGGGGCTGGCTAGAGAGAGGAGAGAGGGGGGAGGCGCTGGGACTGGGAGCGTGGGAATCTTTTTTTGAACACAGGAGAGGCCCCGAAGGGCCGGGCCTGGATGCTTCAATTAATAAAAGCGGTGCAGGTATATGTTACACAAGGGACCTCCATTAAAAAGACTATTACATTCGGGTCCCTGCTTCTATCAAAAAAGACCTTAAAGAAATCTTTAGAAGTGCAATCAGGTCCTCTGCGTCCGCCGATGAACTGCAAGCTCGAGCTACGACCCCCCTCATCGGAGCCGGGGACGAAACCACTTGGATCCAGCAGAGCGTGGAGTGTCGTCGCGAGCTTGATGAAGGGCCTCCTCATGGAGGTAGGATTGACGCCGGCAATCGTCGCCGGAGTCGTCGACCACCAGATGGTCACCATAGTCGGCAGCCAAAACTTGTGCTGCCGAGATTGATTTTCAGAATTCAACAGCATCACTACTCCCTGACCGCCGGAGCTGTGGACGCATAGCATCGCCTTCCTCTCATCCTCTTCACCACCACGGCAACTTGAAAGAGAGAAAGAACCGCAATACTCCACAGAAATCCAACAGCCAAACCTGGTCTGCGGCCACGAAATAGGAGAAGCAAATCTGCCATCAAACTCCAGACTCCCGCCACGAGTCGGAGGAGACAGATGTAGTAGAAGATTGCAGCAGTAGAAAACCAGGGGGCAGGCCTGATTGAGGAAGAAGACGCTTGATGCGCTCCCCGGCATCGTCGTCTCCCCCCACGGGAGCACCACAGCCAGCAGAAGAAGCATCATGCAGAGCCGGGAATGACCTGCAAATCCCCGCCCTAGAGCTTCAGCGCAGACCTTATTTAGAGGGATGCGCGAGCTCCTCCGCCGTCCTTGCGCCGTCGCTTGCCACCAGCGATGAGCAGTACAGAAGAGGAGGACCACGACGCCATGGATCTGGCCGCAGAGGTCCATGGGCCTACCCTCAGACGGCACATGGCCAAACACAGCAAAAACGGAAGCTAACCTAGACCTAAAGCTATTTACAGGAATTCGAGCACCTCTCCCGTCTCCGCTCCGACCACCGTGGCCGCCGGAGAAGAAAGGGGATCGGGCCGGAGAGAGAGCTTTTCTCACGACTCTCAACGGGGCACCGCTCTAGCGAGAGGAGAAGTGTCTCGAGTGGTGGAGTTGGAGCGTGGGAATCTAGGGGGGAGCTAGGTGGTGGTGATCATGGCGTGGTGGTCACAGAATGAGTTGAGATGAACATCGAATGCACTGTGGCGCCCGTGGTGATGTGTCGATGCCTGTGTCGGGTCGGAGCTGTGGCTGCATAGTCGTCCATGTCGCACGGTCACACGGACGGCCCTGATCGCTTCTGCCAGGGTTGAGGAGACGTGGCCCTCTGCCCGCCCATCGATCTTGGGGTAGGGTAGGGTTTAGGAACGGCTAAGTGATTCTATGGTTTCCCCTCCAAACAAAATTGATAAGAAACTTAACATAACCCATTATAATTGTAGCGTTTCTTCTCGGGTGATTTTTGCATGCACACAAAAAATTTCAAGGCGAGGAAAATCAGCGCCTTGGAATGGACGCACCTTCGTCCACCGCGGAGGGTGCCTCGCGCACATATCCGACGCGAGGCTTGCCGAGGAGGTGCACCTCGCCGAGGGCCGTGCAGGAGACTGTGAGGGGTGCTCGCCGGGGGTTGCTGTGTTGCGCCAACGACCCTGTCTCTTGTGGCCACCACGGGAGCGCGAGATCGAGATTGGCAGGAATCCACAACAAATCTTGAATCAGAAAGCGAATCAAACAACAAGGGTGTGTGGTGTGCCGCCAGCGGGAGCAATGGCGGAAGAAGCGGGGATACATGGGAGGGACATATCTTTTTTTATCCCTTAAGCAAACTTTCAACTAACAGTGACCCTTCAAATAAATTTCGGCCAGATCTGGCCCTTCTCCAAAAACTCCATGGCCTTGGCAAGACAATTACGAAGTCCGCGGCTGAAGTATCCATACAAAAAAAATCAAGATACGCCCCCCAAATCTAGTTAGATCATTCGAAGTACACACACATCGGAGGGATCCCAGTCTCTCTAGCCCACCCGTCCGCCTCCCATGACACCAAGTATGTCCGCTCGGTCCCCAAGCTTGGCTCCGAGAGGATGTCGCGCCTCCGGCTCTGATGATCTTGATGTCATGAAAAATAAAAACGATGATGAGCTCTACGTGCGACTTTCATGTGAGGGCGCACCGATGGAGGAGGGGCCCGAGCAGTGGACGGGCTCGAAGGACGGTCTATGCGTATCCTAGATGGAAGTCGACGACGGTGCTGATTGGAACAAAGTCATGTTCGAGAATGAGGAGGCACTGTCATCGCCACCTGAGGCATCACCTCTAACGATGATCGTCATCGATTCCGACGAAGATTATATACCCTAGTTTGGGTGTAGATTTATGTTAAGTATATTTTAATATTTTAGTTAAGTTTAACTTATGTTGTAGTTTGAATTTAGAACTACTTTTATAATTAGCGGAAATCCACTTTAGCTCACAAGTGCATATGCTCCTGTTATTGTTCTCAAATTAGAAAAAAATATGAAAACACTTCGAAAAAATCTGAAAATAATTGGGCACAAACATATACAAGTTTTCAACATTCGTGCTAAATTTCGGAAGGAAATGACACTTTTCTGTGGACTGTGCAAAAAAGACAAAATCTTTGTCCGAAATGAGATTTAAAAATACATTTTTTAAAGCACATATTTTGTCTTTTTTGCACAGAGCACAGAAAATGTTATTTCATTCCAAAATTTTGCACGAATGTTTAAAAAAATTATATGTTTGTGCCTATTTTTATTTCAGATTTTTTCGAAATGTTTTCATAGATTTTAAAATTTGAAAATATAACATGAGCATATGCACCCGAGAGCCAAAACACCTCTCTCTATAATTAATTTGAATTGTGTTATTTTTTATTTATATTCCGACGACTACGATGATTTTCTCACCACTTTGTATCGCTTCAGCCGTCTGTAGATTTATTTATAAAGCGTGGCAAAATATTATTTCGAGGATAGATCTTGAGACGATCTCAGAGCCTTTACATATTTTATAGGTAAAATCCAACTATTTGGGTTCTTCCGGGTGACTCTAACCTCCTAAAAGTTTCCATAATTCCGTACCAGTCAAGATGAAGGACTTGGAGGCGGCTTTTGGTTTGAAGGAATAACGAGGAGCTCATATTTGTTTCCTTATCTACACACGAGAGTGGTGTGTGATATGTGTATTTTGTAACATAACTTTATAGATTTATAGAGGTAGCACATGTCCTTCTCGGTTATCATTTCATCCATATTGAACATATTTTATCAAACATTTATGTACCTTAAGGGTAATGACACATATACATGTAATCTAAGGGCATCTTAGTGTAAAAGCTTATATTTTCTTGTGTGATTCCATCACCTAAGGCTGACCACAGTGGGAGTAACTTAGCTAGTAACATCACACATTAAAAACAAATTTGTTTATGTGACATGTAATTAATTAGTAGAAAGGCGTTTGTGGTAACATAGTATGTTAATGTAACATCACACATAACGAGATAAAATGAGTCTGCAACCTAATAAATATAAAATCTTGCATGACACCACACGTAAGTTACTCCCCACTATAAAGGTAGTAACATAGCCTAGTAATATATGCAATCTATGTTACTCTCCATTGTGACCAGCCTTAAAGAAGAGAAACACATGTTATTAAAAGAGTTCGCATGATGTTTGTACAACAATTAATGCTCAAGCTAAAAATGATCATATTTATCATGGTGATGAAAGAAAATAGGAAAACATGTGACGAAATGAAAACATCTCGTGCAAAGGAAGGCAAAAGACACCCTTAGACATGAAGATATCATCTTTACCAAGACACACACACCCAGAGAAGAGACCAAAGTCTATCCTTCCTCTTCTTTCTATCTCTTTGAACCCGACAATGCATGGTTTCTATCGGTTTTTTTTAGGCCTCTAGAATGGTACAACTTGTAGTATCTGCTCACGTACAAACTCACGCTCCACACACGCACGCAACGCCACACACACCACAAGCACGCAAGCTAACACCTACAGGCCACACCCCCACGCTTTGAGATTACTAACACTGTGGCACGAGCGTGGGCTGAGAGGCAAAGAATGGTGATGCCCCCGGATATTCGAACCCGGGAGGGGCGGGTGGCCACTGCCACACCGAGCCATCGCGCCACAGGCGCGCCCTCATGGTTTCTATCTTTAAAATAAACAATTTTGCTAAATCATTCTCTTGAGATTTGATTTCCTTATGTCTAAGACAATGAGATTTACTCATGTCAGAGGGAATCAAGATTAGTTAGCACTATCAAAAAAAAATCTGTACACTTAGGTGCAAAAGGAATGAGAAAAGACTAATGTCACAAGATGTACTTACATATAATAACACGGAAAAATTACGAGCACAAATACGGTGTGCACATGAGTACATGATTGTAGAGACGTAAACGAATCGTAATGGATCAGATTTTAATTGTAGCGTATCATCTATCATTTATTTTTGTTGGATGCAAATTATGTTGAGCACAATAGTCTCATATTCTTACTTTGCAAGTAAGTCGTTGATTAACTAATGAATTGGGCAATTCACGAACTGCTAATCGACCCAGGGTGGCTTTATCTCTCGATTTAAAATTTGGATACTCTAGTTTGAACCATTGGGTATGCCTAACTATTTTTTGAATTATTCATACCGTCGAACTATTTGCTACTCCCTCCGTCCCGAATTAGTTGACGTAGATTTGTCTAAATATGGATGTACTACACATTAAAATACGTGTAAATCATATCCGGCTACCAGCTTATCCATCATTGCACTGGTACGCCTCTCCAGTTCTGGCTTGGCCCAAAACATAGAACCGCGTGCATGTGCAACTGGCCAGCCCCGCCCCGAGTATGCATGCATGGTACGCCATCGATCGATCACAGCCTGCCTTTTCCGTCTCTGAATGGGCGGCGAGGCTGCACGGTTGGCCCCATGGCGAGGAGATGAGGACATCTTCTTCCTGTAGATAGACAACGCCGGGACGCTGCCGCCGCGCGCGCCCCCACTCTCCGCTACCTCGCTCTGTGGACGCGTTGACGCCGTGGGGGCACGACGCGCAGCACGTGGGTGGGACCCACCCACGTCTTCTTTCTCCTCCCGTGTCTTCTCCAATTCGCGTTGACGCCGTGGGCACGGCCGCACCTTGCTCTCCTCTCCCCAATTCGAATCAAGGCCAGGCCGAGCCGGAGTCGCGGCTGGCCGCGGCGGAGGCGACGGAGGCGAGGAGAAATCTTAACGGTAGGGGTGGGGTGGGGTTCGCCGGCGACGAGATCGGTGCCAGGCCGAGCCGGAGCCGCCGGAGGCATGGCTGGCCGCGGCGGAGGCGAGGAGCAAACTTAACGGTGGGGGTGGGGTTCGCCGGCGACGAGCTCTGGTGTGCGGGGGGGGGGGGGGGGGGGCTTAGAGGGATGGCCCGGGGCAGCGGCGGACCGGCGGAGGTCGCGGTTTGAGGAGGGCGGGGCGGCGAGGCGGCCGCGGGTGACGGGGGCAGGCGGTTAGGCCGGCGACGGCGGCGGGGGAGACCTTCTCTTCCTCCTCTGTGCGGTCGTCTTCCTCCTCCGTGCGCTGTGGGGACCACCACATGCGCTGTCGGAAACCGCGCGACGGGAGTCTTCCTTGGGCGCGCAAGCTAGCCTTGCCCCACTCTACGAGCCTCGTGGACAAAGGGGAGCCACGTCTCGCCATTTTAGGATACTTACCTTGCTCGGGTCGTACGTGAGTGACAGAGCATATAGAGTTAAGGATCCTGCTGCTCTGCATCATCGCGTGTGTGTAATTAAGAGTGACTGAAGCAAAACACAGTGGTGTTTAGGGGTGTATTTGTGAGAGAGGACGCGCGGGCAGTCAAGCTTTTTCGACCACAGTACAAATGGGTACGCGAGAAGAGACGAGGGAGGGGGCAGGGCAGGATAGGGTTTTGCAGCAGGGTGGGCGACCACGCGTGCCAGCTGAGCTGCCTCTGCCTCTGTGTTTGACGGATCACACGTACTACTTTTTTTTTGCGAAAGGGATGATATATTAATTCTCCGAACTTACAGAATGGTCCAGAAACAAAGAAAAAATTACAAGAAAGCCCTCTGGATCCCGACGACGACGAGCCGGAGCTGACGATGGCGCGCCGCTGCTGAAGCTCCCCAAACATTGGATCGCCGGAGCCCACCACACCGCAGACGGGAAGTCACCGAGCACCGCCTCCGAAGAGACTACTGCCGGGAACGTCGGCGCCGCCGCGAAGAACCTCTGTATCATCCTCTTATTGAACTGCATCCAGATCCACCGCATACCTGGATCTGCCCGTGGTGCAGGGAAAATCGCACGCAGGTCGGTGAAGGCCCAGGGAACGCCACCGCCGGAGGGGATCTGCGCGGACAACAGATGGTAGGTAACCTCCAGGATTCAGATCATCATCCTTTGGCGCCCGCCAACCCCGATCGATGGAGGGAGGGCATCACGGAACAGTACGCGCCACGTTTTTCTTCCTGCTTCCTAAACACCGATCGATGGTCCCTCCTCCCCTTCCCCTTGGCGGCAAATTCCGAGCTACTACTACTTGCCTAGTGCATGGTATACGAGTAGTACGTACACTCTACTTGGAGATATTTTTTTCGTAGAGAGAGAGATGTACGGCGTACTTCGAAATTAATGTTGGTGGCTGGAAAAGCTTACGTCGGTGGACCGGCCGGGACGATTCATGGCGGTAGCTTGCTATATATGGACTAGCTCCTAGTGAACACTACAATGGATATATGGGGTTTCATGGGTGGCGCAACTCTCGGAAGATTCCATGTTAATTGAGAGGCTTAACTGGAACAATCATCCATGATGAAGATCCTTGTTATGTCCTTGATTGGGTTGTACGTGTGCATCTCCATCTACAATGCAGAGCCCAAGAGAAGCAGAGCCTTCATCTACAAAAGGATGCCATGACTCCAGCTTGATGATCCTTCAACATCCAATAACCCTAAACCCTAATCCAAACTGAACAAGTTGTTGGTGATCTAGCAAACGGAGCTTGGCTCTGATGGTTGGGTTCCCTGTGGTGGAACCAGCCCACCCAGGTTCAAGTCCTAGACTTGGCATGGGCGTTTGCATTTACCTGGATTTATTCCAGGATTATCCGGCGCTATTCTTTCAGTGGTAGGTGACGTGCCCGTCAACAGCGAGGCGCCTGTGGTGACTTCGTCAACCTCAAGATCTGCCGGCTCAGTCCTTCAGAGGTGCTCATAGGGGTAGGGTGTGCGTGCGTGCGTTCATAGGGGTGAGTGTATGTGCGTATTTGTGAGCGTCTGTGTTGTACTGTGTTCTCAAAAAAAAAAGTTGTTGGTGATCTCAACGAGATAAAAAAAAAAAAAAGAACCAAAGAAGAGTAGTATAAGAATGAGTGAAGCCATCATAAATAAACATAATGATCATGCACGAAATGCATCAATCGATGCACATGTCGGGGATTTCCCTTTATATCGAGAAAAAGCAATCCGTACACTAATAAATATATGCTTGGTATTCCACGGGATTTCGTGTTTTATGTGATTATCGGATTCATTTTTCCCGGATCTACAAAAAAAAAAAAGGGACATAATCCTCCCAAACAAAAATTCGACCACACTCATCAATATGCGTGACAATGTGGTTGTGTGCCGCCTTTCCTTGTCTTCTTGCATTCATTCGATTCAGTCTTTGGCAACGATGAGTGCAGGTTGAAAACCTTGGACTCATCTTGATGTGTTATTTGATTAGCATAGGTAAACTGTGCATGGCATGTGGTATACTTTGGCTTCACCGCATATGTAGGCTTTTAAAAAATGGCATCTATTCCTTCAGCCTTTTGTCATCCATCTTTCACCTGTTCTCCTTTCTTCTCCAAAAGGTTCACTTGGGGATCTTGTGAAGGAGCATCATGTGGGTCTAGCGCACATAGTTTATTCAACCGAAACTTTTGTTTTGTCTCTTGAGACAACCAGGAGTTTCTTGAGCTAATCCCCATCCTACCCAAATAAGTAAATAGCTTCTTGATTGTGTCCATCAGGACCCTCCTTACCATTCATTATAGACCCTGGTAGTGGTAGGCACGTTGCAGAGAAACCTGGAACATCACACAGGAGACCTATTCCATGGCAGAATAGGGTAGAAAGCTAATGGACTTTACTGAGTCACTAATGACTGCGACCATACTCAGTGTGTGAAGGCTTTTTCAGAAAGTTTCATTGTTTGCCCGTGAAGTGAAGAAGGCCAACCCTTGACAGTCATCCGTACACTTGTGCTGGGGTCTCTGAAACTGCCTATTAAATCATACTGCACTAGAATTATCAGCATTGCAGCACTATATGAAAAGGTACCAGTTTGAGTTAGTTTCCAAAGAGAAAAAAAAGGTGTCACTGCATGTCCTACCGATATGCACGTGGGACCAGGTCCCACACGCCACTCACGTTGTGCAACTTGTGCAAAACGGCGTGCTTTGCCGTGGCGTTTATCCAACCGTCGCCTGATGCACCAAAAATAACTTGTCAAGTAGACATCACTGTCGCTTGTACCTGCAAAATGTACTCCGTATATACGAATTACGACCAGATTCATGTGCTCGTATCATATGGCCTCCGAATGAAAGTGGCACCATGCAGTGCAGTACTCCTAGAATCTATGGATAAATCTGTTTTCATGAGATTTACAGTGACAGAGCTGAGATTAATTTGGCAGACCATATTGATGCCAGGGGCTGAAAAACCTTCTGATCTTGGAGAAAAGAGACACTTCTTGCCAACCAGCAATCCAGATATAGATCAAAAATACTGGAGTGACTGCACAGTATAATACAGCTTACACTCCTCATAACAACCTATGAACAAATTGAGATTTCTGACTGTTTTTCATTTTACAGAGAGAGATGTAGATACAAGCTCACTGATAGCAAAAACCAATCGCATGCACACGGCCTTCTGCACGCCAAGGGTAGGAATGAAAAAAATCAAATCCCTACCCCTCTTATATACCCAAAAATAAACTAAAAGGAAAACTCATCAAGAGGAGAAATAAATAAAAAAAGCTTACGAAACTTCCGACTTCTCCCTACAAGTCATCGATCCGTTCTTCAAGCGCAGTCCACCAAACCAAACTATATGTGTTGCTCAGCTAGAGCAGTTTAGGTTCATGGGAAATTGGGAACCGGTTTTAAACTTTTCAGTGGGATTTCCCATACATAATGCACCAGCAGCAGTTTCACAGAAGCAGAGCTAGTATTTCTTCCCAAGGAATACACCGATGATCACGGACAGCAGGGCGACACCAAGGATGAACTTGAAGGCCATGATACCGGAAGGTTCTCGCATTTCTTGCGGCGTCGCAGGAGTTGGAGAGACGGTGCCAGGAGCCTGAGATCTGTCGTGCTGTTTGTTCTGCGGTGCTAGCGAGTCCAGGCTGAATTCCCGGGGTCTCGTCGATACCGCAGCATCCTTTGACTGCAAAAGAGATGATGCTGTTAGTAACTACCGATCAGGGTAACTCAAGATATTTCATAGTATCTTTTTTTTTGCTTGCCTGTTCATCGGATTTGGAATAAGCTAGCTGCAGCTTATGCTCAAGGTCCTGTACCTTCTTCTCCATTTCAACACTCTTGCTCAGGTTTTGGGTCAGCTTGTTGAGCTCTGTATTGACAAGAGTGAGCTCTTCTCACTCTTCTTCAACCTGAAAAAAAAACTCGCATAAATCAATGCACAACAAAAATATCTGTAGATATATACTTAGAAAGTGTCAAAGCAGTAGGGGGATTAGAGTTTGTAACAACAAAGGCGCATTTTCTGACGTGAACTATGGGTATTGGGTGAACTACCCGCCTTTTTTGTCTGCAAGTATGACTACAACAACCACAAGATTGAAAAGGCTATTTGTCTTAAACATAAACATGTTCTGAAATAGTTTGAGGCAATTATTATTTTTTCCCAGTATTTCCAAGAAGGCAGCATTTTTCTATCCAACAAGGAGGATAGTTTACCTTCGTCTTGTACTTTGTTTCGGCTAATTGTAGCTGCTGTGTAAGAGTTGTGATTTGTTTCTCCAAATCAACAGTATGTTGTTGATCTTCTTCCCATTTAACTTCCCTCAGAGAAACTTCTTGTTCCTGTCATAAGAAAGACTTGTATTTTAATATTTCCAGAAATATCAAAGTAAAACTTGGTGTGATAAAATACAGCTTCCTTATCTTCATCTCATATAATAATAAAAAATATCTTTTACTGAATTCCATTATCATGCAAGCCTTCGATCATGATGCTTCTGTTCTCAGAGAGAAACAATCCAGCGATATGCCAGATGCCTCAAACAAGACCGGCTTAGGATTTGAAAGCAAATAAAAGATGGATTTTATCGCGTGATCCTTGATCGTGGATCAATAACACCCATCACTGGCAACAGGTGAACTAGTATTGTAGCATAAAATGGAAACTAAGGTAAAAGCCAACCTTTTGCTTGTAATGGATCTCAGATTCTTGCAGCTGTTGTTTAAGAGCTGATACTTGTACTTCTAGCTCTGCAGCATGTTGCTTCCCAGCTTCTAATTTATCCGCCGAATACGTCTTATACGCATCCCACTTTATCTCCCTCGCCGAAGCTTGCTCTTCCTGCCAAAACAAAGGTTTTCATGTCAAGATAAGTTCAGACAATAAAATTTTGACCAAACAAGTTCCTAATCACTTGGATTCTCCTGATTAAACTACTTCACTACATGTAAAAACTGTTGACAGCATAGCCATACAAAGATTATCTGCCATGATTTTTTGTATGGTACCAGTTGAGCAGAAAGGCTTGACAGTAAGAAAATAATAGATCCGGCAATCCCTTCTGCATTTAACAGAAAGGCATGGCAATGTACCTGGTTTGCTATGGTATGGTAAGCAGCATCCAGTTCCTTCCTAACTTCCAGCAATTGTTGCTCCAACTCGTCTTTTTCTTGGACTAAGTTTGCATGCTCTTGCATCTTGGTTGTAAGTGCTTTACTCTTTTCAGTTGTTTCAACATGCATGGTCTGGATCTGAAAACATTTGAGAAATTATACAGATAGTACTTACAAAATAGGAACCCAAATAGTTCAGAGGGAGATAAATGTTGGAACATGTTAGGTCCGTTGGGCCCTTTGTGGCCCATGTAAACAGTAACCCTAATGGGTGATATATATATATGTGTGTGTGAGGGTCCTGAGGGGGATCCCGGCCACGATTCAGAGAAATTCAACATGGTATCAGAGCGTAGGTTTCCAGAGCGAAGCGAGTCGTAGACATCCTGGCGGCGGGAGGCCGCATCCGTTGCTCTGCGTGGGCTGTGGCCATCTCTGGCTGCTGCTCTGCGCAGGGGAGGAGGAGAGAAGAGGATGGTGAAGCAGGTGAGGAGGAGACGGCGTCGGGGACGCAGCAGGGAGAGAGAGGCGACCTGGTGTGGCTGGCGTCTGTGGAGGCGATGGTGCAGGGCGGCAGCGCCGGTGCACGTCGCAGCTGCTCGCAGCTGGAGCCGCCGGCGTCCGGGGGCGAGGCTGCAGGCGGCGGCGCTGTGGTGCGGGCCCGATCTGGGCCCGTGTTGGGCCAGGGGCGGCGCTGGCCTGCCGGCGCGACCAGGGAGTCGGTGAGCAGGCGCAGGAGGAGGTTCAGCTCGGCATCCAGGACGAGGAAGTCGGTGCGGCGGCGCGATGGGCCTGCAGGGCCCGATCTGGGCGCTGGCGGGCCTGCGGGTGCTGGGCGCGTGAAGGCTGCTGGGTCTGCCTGGGGTTGCTGCTGCACTCCGTGCGGTTGGTGTGGCGGCAGTCCAGCGGCAGTTGGCGGGCGAGCAGGGAGCTCGGACAGGGAGGACGAAGCAAGGACGACGACACGGGGAAGAGGAGGAGCAGGCGACGGCAGCGCTGCTCAGCTCGTTGGCGAGGCCGGAGCTCATGGAGGAGGACGACGTCCTGGTGACATATTGATCGGTCGGAAGATACAACAAGCCAGCGGACAAGAAGAAGGAGCGAACTCTAGAAATAAGTAAAAAAACCAAGAAATTCTAAATTGATTGATCATACAAATATGCTTGAATATGCCATGTAAATCAAAATAGCATAATAATTATCATGAATACATAAATGAGTATAATACTAAAAAGAACAAAAAATGCAAACCGACAAATTTTAAATTGATCCGTCAGACAAATATGTTACAGAACCCCGAAGCACACAAGTCTTGTATAGGGGCAGTCCAACAAAAATTTGGACCAAGGGCAAATGAAAATAAATACAATTTGTCCTAAACTTTAATACTTTTCTATATCTTTTTTAACCTGTTACAGTATTACAATGATACTCTGTATTTTTTTGTGTTCGCATAGATTAACCACAACTGGTAATATTACTAAATATTAGTTGGTTTGATTTTCTATTTTAACTGAATATCATTAAGCGATACTACAGTGTATTTTCTAACCAAATTGTATTCTAAAACTATTTTTAAAATTCATGATCCATAAAATATATACATTTTTGTGATAAAGCTCTGCAAAGAGTCCATTCTAAAAATTATCTGAATATCGTGGCACGGATTAAAATGAATACAATTTATACTAAACTTTTATAGAATAAATGGCTAGCACACGAGATGCAAACTAGAGGCAAGTGCTACGCGTGCGAGGGCGACTTAGCGGTGGTATGCTTCCCAATGCCTCATTTTCCTATGTGTATAACTACAAAGGGCATACATATGTGAAATTCTGCCGATTTCATGGTGGTTTATGCCATGCATGACGAATGCATGAGTAAGAAAAGCTGAAATGTGGAAGTAGAAGTTGTTTGCGACTCCATATGTGGAAGAGCGAGGTAGTTTGTAGGGTGGGTATCAGTCCTTCTAATTATTGGAAAGAAATATATACATTTTTGTGATAAAGCTTTGCAAAGAGTCCGATCTAAAAATTATCCCAATATCACTGCATGAACAAAATGAATACAATTTATACTAAACTTTTATACTTCTATAGATCCTATTTTAACATGTTACGGTATTATACATATTTATTTTTAGTCGCATAATTTCACCAACTGACAATATTACTAAATAATATTTGATGTTTCTTATTTGAACTGAATATCATTAATTGATAATAAACTGTATACAAAAGTCTATTCAGGAACTATTTTATATACAATGCAAAATCTATATAATTTATATGTGTTTATAAATATAATTAAAGAGTAGAATCTAACAACCATTTCAATAGCGATTTCTAGTGTATGATTAAATAAGCATATTTATAAAAACTTGTAGAGTGTAGACTGAACCGATGACACTACTTTGTATGTGGTCAAAATTGTTTAGCAAGTCCAATTTTAACAACGCGTGTTGGTTCTATACTTGATACGGAAAAAATATTGCTTAAAGTAATCACCAATTAAACTAAAATAGTGTGGATTCTAGTATATATAATACTAGAAGGACCGTACTATGTGAAAAACGTTCTGAAGCTTGCCAAAGTACAAAATATTTTCATGAAGGTAACACTAAGAGCTAACTGATTGCATGCATGCAGTTAAAACAAAAAAAAAGGTGATGGCACTAGATTCTCTTCTATTTTGCGATTTTGAAATGTTTCATAGGTCAAACCATAGTCCTGATTCAAAACCTGTTTTCATCATTAAATCGGTTACGGCAAGATTTTCAAAACTAAATCTCATATTGATATGTCTATGACACGATGGTTTTATTATACAAGATTCATGTTGATTGTGTAGTCCCCAGTTGTATCGAGTTTGTAAAACCTACAGTCTAGTATTGTCGATATTAACAAGAGAGATGTGTAGAACTTGAGAGACATATATAATATTTAGCAATAGAAGACCAGAAGATCCTTCACTTACTACAGAATATGGTTTGCCCCGTCTCAAGTGGTGTTTGAAGCAGTCAAGGTGATGAGGTTGGAAATATTCCACACACTTGTTTGAATTGCATCCAACGTGAGTGTAACTCTACTAAACAATTAAAGATCGTCTGAAAAAGGAAATTGTGTGCAATTGCCTCATTCAAAATCCGTGGCAAAAAATGAGCGCATAACCCATCAGCCGCCTATTTAGAGAAGGCGTCGATGTTCCGCTCTTTTTTCCTCGTTTTCTATTCTGCTGGGCGCAAACAAAAATAATAAGTCAGTTATTGCGTCAAAAAAAATAAGAATTGGTTGGCTATGTTTGCACACATTGGGTCATTTTTTGCAGCCCAATTCAGAAGTATTTTCCTTTTGGAGGACCGGTTCTCTTTCAATATCATGTTACACCTACATAACTCTTCTCGAGAGAAATTGATAGGTACACCGATAATGCACTCCAAAATGAAAGGTGCTTCGTCATTTCTGCACGTCTTTGCGCTTTGGATTACCTTGCAAACTAACCCCTCCGTTCATCCACAAGCAAGAAACTGCAATCGTTTTCAGGTGTTATCTCTTCCTAATTAGACAAATATTAGGTGAAAAGAACCAATTATTCGGCTATTCATTAAATGCTTCGACATACTTAAGGTACCAAATGACTAATTATTACGTTGCACCAGCCCTTTTCTTGCTGAGAATTGTGTAAGGGAGTGTCATCTCTCCTGGTATTAAAGCCATCTTAATCCATGGAAGATTCTTGATGACTTCATCCACCAAAGAGACCGATGGATGTATACACAATGAAAAGTAGCGCTATCGGCAGACCATTTCACTGACGTAAGCTGGCTAGCTTATGTTAAGTGCATTTTTTCCCTTGCAAAACAAAGTAATCAATCCAGATAACCTTTGAGTCCACATCAAGAGTGCAAGATATGGAAGTCATTATCTGAAAAAAAAAACTAACCACCGATTAAATTTTGTATGCACCAGGATGATAAGACTGTCCACCTTAAACTTAAAGTACTCTACTACTGGTGTGCAAGGTTGTCACACTAAGAGAAAAATAAACAGTTTTGAGCAATGGCATCATGCATGGCGCAGACCAAATTAAAGCTGGTCCAGTCGAGCCCCAGCCACAAACTCCATCATCAAATTAAAGGGAAAAGAAATGGAGGAGGAGAAGAGAGGACGATGATAGCTTTGGCTTTTGGTTTCTCTTTAGTAGGTCTCGCTGGGCCCGTCGCGCAGTGGGCGGCAGCTAATAATCGGCCGTCCAAACCGACCCTAGCGACTCCTTTTGGCACGCTGACGGTGTCACTGCCTGCTTGCAGTTGCCTCTGCTTGGTTAAGTACGAATGCATAGTTGCAATTTGCGAAGAAAGTACGAGTAGTCTACTTAACTACTGTAAGTGTCAAGTTCTTCAAGTTTCTTTAGTGATACTGATTAGTGTTGCTTGGGCACGTTCCTTGATTAACATTTTTGTTTGTATCTTCTCTGGTGCTCTAGATCTCGGTACAATGCTCCCATGTGAGAACATTGTGTAGATTCATAGCGAGGTAAAGGTAGTTAGATTAATTTGATTCACGAGCAAAGGTTAGTTTCACATGCGCGAGGTTACTTCACTTAGCAGTCTTGCACATGTGGATTAATTAGCTTTCAGAAGGACAATTATTCAGCTGCATCCTCTTTCTACTAGCATCAGTTCAGTTCACGGCCATTCAGAATCTTTGCACTGTTCTCCGATCTTGTACTCTATATCAAGTTGAGATCTAAAACTTGGTCAAGTACAATGATATAATATGGGAATTAATTGCTAGTTACGAACGGTCAAGGTTTAGCAGCATCTTAGGACATTTCATACTAATCCAGCCTTGCCGCCCCATCCCTTTCTGTTCTTTTCTTCTTCTTGCACAAACTCGTAGCGCTTACTTTCAGTCCACACACACTTTGTATATGATTTCCAAGTAAAATTCATTGTACACAAATACAATTCTGTGACCGATGCTCTTGTTCTTTCCAGGTTTTCTACACGACCGCGATCAGAGAGTCTAGTGCCGCCGAAAGGCTACACGACCGCGACGTCCCCGGCCGTGTAGACGGTGGCGATTTCCGGCAACATAAGCCGTAGTGTTCACGCTGACGTGGACGCCACCGCCCACCCGACTTTCCAGCTGTGTCACGGGGCCCGCCATGTGTACTTGCCTAGCGATCAGCCTGAGCACGACGGACCTTGATAGTTGCACTGGCATGTGGGTCCTTACAGCGACACAGCCTGACGTTTTGCGACCGTGGGTTGAGGCTGCTGTCGAGGTGGAGCGCAGGAGCGGTGACTGGATTGGGGGAGAGACAGTCTTTCGTGCACAGACCGCGGAGCCCAGTTAGGCCTTGTTTGGTGCAAGGGGTTTTGAGGGGATTAGTGGAGATTATCCCCACAGGGTTTGGGTGAAACCTCTCCACTCACCCAAACCCCTCCAAACCCCTGAAAACCTCTTCCCCAACAATCCCCTACAACCTCCTACCTCATTCCGATTGTTTGGTACGTAGGATTTCATACACACAGGGATTCATACATTTAGAACGAGTTAATTGCGCTGGAGGTCACACATCTCGTCACGTACGTGCACATTGGTCACACATCTGGAAAACGGGATTTTTTGGTCACACATCTCGACTTTGCGTGCACATTGGTCACAAACGGGAAGTGTCATCCCGTTTTGGATGGTAAATTTTCAGAAAACCCCTGGAGAAATATTAATTTTACAAAATGGTCCTCTTAATTTTACAAAATGGTCCTTCTAATTTTACAAAATGGTCCCCCTATTTTTTTTTAATTTTACAAAATGGTCCTCCTAATATTACTCAGGGGGTTTTCTGAAAATTTACCATCCAAAACGGGATGACACTTCCCGTTTGTGACAAATGTGCACGCAAAGTCGAAATGTGTGACAAAAAAAATCCCGTTTTCCAGATGTGTGACCAATGTGCACGTACGTGACGAGATGTGTGACCTCCAGCGCAATTAACTCATTTAGAACTGTACAAACATATAACAACGAGAACCAAATTGAACAAAATAAAAATTTGAACTTTCAAACCAGCGCTCCCAAATTTGAACTCAGCATTGTATAATCATACATTCAGAACATGCATATCAACTTTTGTTCAATACTAGATAACTGAAATGCCAAAATAGAATGGCAATACACACTGACATATTATAGCAGTCTTAGCAACTTCCAACAAAGCTCTCAGACAATGGCATTGGCGTTGCTGGCGATCCTGGGCCACAGGTCAGCGCACGCCTTCATTGTCCAGCATTGCCTGCACGCACAGTGTACAACCACAGGTCAGTTAGAGAACTAGACAATTCAAAATGCCGCAAGATTTGAAGTACAAGCAAAACGTGCAATTTAACTACATGTAACATGACAGTACCATATAGTTGATGTGTGTGTATATACAATAACAATCATTGGTGCAACTTAATAATTACCACAGGGGACAAGCTTTGACAAGATAACATGAGGTGAATGATGCCATATATTTGGTGAGCAGTTACATGTAAAAAGCTCAGACACTCAAGGGGTTTCGAAGCAAGCAGCAAGCAATCAGACACCTAGTAGTGTACTAGTGTGTATACTACTACAGCTTCTCTACTAGCATAAGAAACTGGGCTGAATAAATCAAAAAAGCATCAGCTAAAGCTGCTAAGTCATGGACAGATGTGGTCAGTACCATAAAAAAGTGTTTGAGCTAAATACTTTGTTTCCTTGCAATCATTTTTTACAAGAGCATTGTCGTGATGTTGCCTGAGCTAGACAATATATATTTCTAAGTCTCACCTGAATGATCAGTGCTGGCCGAAGAGGTTGAACAATATAAATGGGGTTGACTAAAATTCTCTGTAGCTTTCGCTTTAAAATAAATATGAAGATGCATCATCAGTTCATCACACAAGCAGGAAAACACATGTAAAAAGCTAAGACACTCAAGCTGCACCCTTTATTTGTAATGACACTCAAACACATGAATTTCATTGTTGATAGAGTATAGATACCAAATTCACAACAAGAACTAGCACTAGCATTTAGAAGCAGGCAACCCTGTACCCACAGTTTCAGCTAACGTATGAAGAAGCACTAGCACTAGCACTAGCGTTCAGAAGCACTAGCGCTCGTGAGGACGCGATGCAAGCCAAGGACGGTCCTAATGCGTTCGGTCAGCTCCAGAAAAGAAAAAGACTCGCGCGCAGGATCGCAGCCGAGGGCGCTCGAGGAACGGACGCGCACGCACCGTACGCACTGGATCGGAGCAATCTATGACAAAGCACGACCAACAGCGTGCTACAGCCTACGTCAAGCGGAGGTGGAGGTCGAGAGAGAGAGGGTCGCCGGCGGGAGCGGAGCCGGCCGGCGGCTGCGGATCTGGGAGTCAAGATTGGCAATTTTCGAGAGGGGGAAGAAGGGGAGGGAAGCCGTACTGGGTATAATGCCAGCGGAGGAGCCGTCGGGGGCGCCCGGCGACGGAGAGGAGACGACGGCGGCGGCCGTCGACGGGGAGGAGGCGGCGGCGGCGCCTCGCTTTCTCTCCTCGTTCCGTCCCGGTCGTTCCGCGAGGGGTCGCTCGAGGGCTGATATACGCGTGGGTCGGGACGGTTTGGCTGGGTTCGACCTTGCTGGCCCAGCCCCAACCCGGCCTACCAAACGGCCAGCGGGGGAATTTCGGGGGTTTTAATCCTCTAGAGGAATTTCCCTCCAATTCCCGGCCCACCCCGGCCTACCAAACGAGGCCTTAAAGAAATCTCAAAGCGACGGCGTTTCAACGACCTGCCTGCGTTTTACCGTTTCCAACTCATCTACGACCCGGCGCCGTGCTACATCCTCGTGTCCCTGGCTCACGTTCAACATATCCAGAAAATCCAGCATGGCGAAGATGGCTACCTCCCTTGGCTTGGGGCGCGTTTGGTAGGTCACAACCACTCTGTTTGGTTACTTGTTTTTGTCATTGGACCTGGCTAGCGCACTCGTCAAACCATTCTCGGGCCAGTCCCCATAGGAACGGCCGAATCGGCCGTTTTCGTGGAGCCATGCCCCGCAGCTACAAAGCTAAGCCCCGCTCGTATTTGCACGTTGCTTCCCCTCACTCTCTTTTTCACCTACCTCTACTAATCAGCCCAAAAGTAGCTCGATTCAAAATAAGCTCTATATGAAACTTGTGTGCATTGTCCGACAATTAGCTCGAACTTTCGTTAACCATGTAGCCCTAATTTTCTCTTCTTGTGTGAAGCTTTTTTAGACGAATTTTGAAGATCTTGTCGCAAACGGTCTACCGTTTTTGATTTCCTTCGAGGAGTAGCTTCACCTCGTCATTCCGCACAACTTTCGTGTTGTAACTATTGCGTTTCGGTGCTTGTAGATGCATACATATAAGATGCGTATTTATACTGTGTACGCGTCTTCTTCAACCTCCGCTCTTCCTCGTCGTTGTCGAGCTATGACACTGCCATGCTGTGGCGTTGCCGTCGAGCTCCTAGCCGACATGCGTCCAGCTCCGCCGACATGCCGCCCGAGCTGTCGTCATGGTCGCCGCTCACGGACAAGCTACCTCCATCGCCTCTGCTCGCGCAGTCGTCATGCTCACCGTTCTGCTGCTATTCCATGGTGAGAGGTAAGTACACCTAAGTGACAAGAGGTGAGTCTTATCATAGCTACAAACACAAGCATACTGTTTGGTTGTCCTGCACGAACTGATATCACGTTTTTTGCTGCAGCCTACCAAACTAACCACACAACGTGGCTCGCTACTCATATCTGCTTGGCAGTGCCCGGTCAGCCCCAAAAGGGCTGCAGTTTACCAAACGCACATCCCCAGCAGTTAGCGAGGAATTATTCTGTACGAACACTAGGAGCCGATCGGCGATCGTCGATCGCCTATCATCGTCGCCTCGCCACCGACATATTATGATCATCCTCGAACCTCGATTCGTCGTACAACCTGTGAGAGAGAGACACGGCATCGCCTAGTTCGATCTTCTTGGATTCGAACTCCGACACTCTCCCCTGTGGCCTTCCCCTGTATCATTCAGTCCTGTTCACTGAGTGTCACTGTCATTCATCGATCGGCGAAAGGTTCGCGTCATCAGTTTATGGTCCAGCCGACCAGGCCGGCTGCTGGCGGCTCTCTACGTATCATATACAGGGTCCATGACGATGTCCAGATGTGGATTGATGCGATTAACTCTCATGTGTCATCAATCAGCGGTCAAGTTTGTAATACCACAGCAGAATACACCAGGATCCGCTTCTTCTCTTGTCGAGCAGATCATATTCACGACGAGGACGGCCGTTTCACGCTGGGCTGGTTTTCCTGCCGCGTCGCTTGCGCACAGCAGCACTCGGCTCGGCCCATGCAAGCCACCGGCATAGCACGCTCGGTTGGTCAACGTGTTTCTGCTCCGGGCTGGGTTTTTGTTTTTTTGAGGGGAAAGCCCAACCAGCGAAAAAATAGTTCTAGCTCCACCAGTGCTCCTGTTTTTTAAAAAATCGAATACTTTATTTTTTCCATCTAAAAAGTTCTGATTTTTTTATACAAGTACATATATATATGTCTTGTATGTACGCTCAAATGTTCGGAGAAATATCTTTTTCATAAGCACAAAAAAGACAAATGTACCAAGTAAAATGAGTTCTTTTGCACTTTTTTCAGATCCATAATTTTGTGGTTTTTGTGTAACCTACAATATAAAACGTAATATTGAACGAAACTATGCAGTTATGTAGATAAAATGCATATGTATCCACGGTATTTGTTTTAGGACTATTTGAAACTTTGAAATACAATTTTCGATTTTTTTTTTAAATGGCAAGAGCACTAGCGCTCGGGAGACAATAATAAGAAGGCCGAAGCCATTCGTTGACGGACTCGTCTGTGGCCACTGTCCAGGTTTATGCAGACTCCTGGTTCTAAAAAAATGCCGATTCATGGACGACAATCGTGATGAGGGGATTGCTCATCTGGCAACCTTGTTGGAAGCGATTGCGCGTGCGGAGGAATCAGCACTAGCACATGATCTTAGACATGTCGGAGTTGCTTGTTGCTTTAGACATCCTAGAGGCGAGTAACACGCTGAAATCGAAGTACATATGCTGGCACAACTTGATCGTCTTTGAAATTGCAGATTACACGGATAGGTTAGTAATTTTCCCGACGTCAATATGCTCATATTAGCGTGGAAGTCACAGTGTGTGGCTTGCAGATCCGCCAGACTACTAACGTTAGTGCACATGATTTTGATTGCTAATGGAAAAAGAATATAAGTAAACATGCTTATTCTTTTTACCAACTTCATATTGAGAAGATAAAACAACATGTTAGCTCTTCTATTCCTCCTTGTTTTGTATTGCACATGTGATTTTGTGCTAGTTGTGTGTATCTTGGTTTAAATTCTTTGGTTGTATTAGTTTGACACGATGAAAAATAATATTCAAAATTTACATTATCAAAACAAAACAATATCTCTGCCTCTGGAGACCACTATCAAAGATACGCCCCCATAGACATACACCATGTGCAAGGGTACATGCATAGAACCATGTGTTTTTCTGACATTCAAATTCCTATCTAGTGAACACAGTTTCACCATACATGATACTCTAGAATTCTCTATAGAGCAACACCTATAAGGATAGTTTTTTTTGCGGGGAAGATAGTTATTTTTTAGACTAACAGGGACCCGCCCCGGCTCCATTTTCTCATTGAAAAAACGAAACCCTTGCGTTTCTTACATGAAAGTAGAGTTCAGAAAGTAAAAGGCCCACATCAGGGGGGTTCAAACTAAAACAGAAGCTATTACGAAACTACTCTGCACGCAGGCAGCAAAGTTCTCGGAAACCAGAGACAAAAACAGAGCCCCCAGCACACTTGTCTTCATCGTTACATCAGTGTAGAAGAAACAAGGCACCAGGTTGTTGGGGAGGTCCAGGGGGAACTTCTTTTAGTCCATGACGACGTGGATACCATCAGCTTCCTCAGGATGATCGCGCAGATAGCTCATTGAAGCCCTGCCGCCATGGACTTTTCCCGCTGTCGAGCTCCAGGTAGAGGTCCATCCAAAGGAGAGGCACCTCAATCCGGCATCAGCCCCAACGGGGTTTGAAGTTTTCTCCTCAGCAGCGCCATGAAGCTGTCGACCAGCACCCAGTCTTCGTCCTTGTAAGGAATCTTCCAGTTTCTTAGATAGGTCAGAGCCATGCTCCATACCTGCTTAAAATTAATCCAAGTTTTTCTGTTAAGCACTATATTGTTCCTTTTATTCCATACAGTCCATAAAATAGCTGAAGAAACAACATTAAACTGCATGTGTCTTTTATTACAAATCCACTTGGAAGCTAAAGAAAAGTAATCTGTAACCAATATGTCAAAGATTTCTTTAACATCAGCCCAAAGACAAGTGGCAACAATGCAGTCGAAGAACAAGTGTCGAACAGTTTCTATATCCTTGCATAAGCTACACTCAAGAGGTTTCGGCATGCCCCTTTTTCTCAAATTATCTCTAGTCATCACCTTATTTTGAGAAAGGAGCCACAGAAAGTTTTGCACTCTTGGTGGGATTTTCAGGTCCCAAATAGCCGGCAAGTATACTGGCTTAACTCCTCTAAAATTTATAACAGCATAAAGTGATTTAGAAGAGTAAACACCTTTTGATTCATAACGCCAGATCAGCTGGTCGTCTGAGTCAGAAAAGGAAATATTTTTTGCTATCTCAACGAGCTCATGCCATTGAATCATCAAAGCCTCGTCGAAATTGCGTCTAAAGTTACACAAGAGATCTGTCCCATTCCAAATCTCAGCTATGGTTTTCGTTTGTTGATTCGTAATAATATACAAATCCCAAAACTGGGTCGCTAATGGGGAGTTACCAAACCATGTGTCCTCCCAAAATCTCACTAATTTTCCATTTCCTACCTGCCATTTATAGCCTAGTCTAACAGCTTCCATTGCACCCATGACCCTTTTCCAAAATACCGATGGATGCGGGTCACGACAGCAAAGAATGGTCGGCCTCTTAGTATTATACTTAGAGTCGATAATTTTCTTCCACAAGGTCCCTTCACCAACAATATATCTTTTTACCCAGGAACCTAACAATCAGATGTTAAGATTCTGCAAATTGGTAATTCCTAACCCACCATACTCCTTCTTCATACAGATGGAGGGCCAATTAGCCAGGTGGATTTTGTTCTTCCCATCTTCATCTGACCACATACAGTGTGCCATCTGAGTATTAATGAGCTGCAAGGCCCACTTTGGGAATTTAAAGAAAGAAAGCATATATATAGGGATACTTGCAAGGCAAGTTTGAATCAGGATTCTTTTTTCCTCAGTAGACAAAAGCTTCCCTCTCCACCCTGTCATCCTACTTAAAAGACTATCAATGAGAGGCTGCAGATCCTCTCTCCGGAAGGCACCAAAATGCAGGGGCAAACCCAGATATTTGATGGGAAAAGAACCAGCTACGCACTGAAAAATGTCTAAAAAAGGTTGTATTTCCTCCTGTTCCATATTAATAGCCATGAGTTCGCTCTTATGATAATTGATACGCATGCCTGAAATTTGCTCAAAACAGGTTAACACCCATTTTAAGTTAATAGCAATCCTATCATCTTTTTCAAGAAAAAGGAGCGTGTCGTCTGCGTATTGCAGACAGACCACACCTCCTGGAACGAAATTGGGACAGAGTCCTGGGATCAGACCTGCCTCACAGCCTTTTACCAACATTTTTGCAAAGACATCCACGACAAAATTAAACAAAAGGGGGGCAAGGGGATCTCCTTGTCGTAAGCCTTTTCCAGTTAGAAAGAAATTCCCCTCAGTATCATTCACTCTCACCCCTACTGAGCCCCCGTGAGTCACCTGCTTAATAGAGGAGATGATTTTTGGGCCAAAACCTCTAAGTTGCAGGATCTCCAAAAGGAAATCAAGATTAACTTTGTCATAGGCTTTTTCATAATCTATCTTAAAGACTAACCCCTGCTGTTTTTTCGAATGCACTTCATGAATAATTTCATGTGCCGACACTACGCTTTCAAGGATAAACCTACCCTTGATGAAGGCAGATTGCTGATAAGATATCAGTCTACCAACAACCACAGCAAACCTGTTAGTTAAAACTTTGGTAAAAAATTTGAAACTACAATTCAGAAGGCTAATCAGTCTGAATTTTTTCATAATTTTAGCATCATTTTCCTTTGGGATAAGCGTGATCATAGCAAAGTTTAAACGGAAAATATCCAATCTACCATGATACCATTCGTTGAACATTTTCAACAAATCATCCTTTACGATATCCCAAAAGTGCTGGTAAAAAAGGAAAGATAGACCATCAGGGCCTGGAGCTTCCTCAGCATAGGAACCAAACACAGCATTTTTAATCTCTTCTTCAGAAAAAACTCCTTCCAAAAGAGCATTCTCTTCGGTAGTTACTTTTTCAGAAGTAGAGAAGAAGTCATCTACCAAATTAATGTCAGGTCTCTCTTCCCATTTGAAGAGATCCTTATAATAATATGTCGCAATGTTTAGCATATCTTTGATTTCAGTCTTAGGACCATCAGGGCCTTCTAAAACATGAATCAATTTTTTTCTTCTCCTTTGATTAGCAACAGCATGAAAGTACGCTATGTTCCTATCACCTTCTAAGATATTCCGGTCTCTAGACCTCTGTCTCGCTTTTGTTTCCTCAAGGAGCCAATAATCACTAAGCTCCTTAAAGATCTCACCCCAGCGTGCCCTCTCTGGATCAGTCAGAAACTGTGATTCAGCTTTGATGTCGAGGCTATCATACTCCTCCATCAAGCTCTTTTTCTTTTTCCTAACTTCCGCTTCTAAATTGGCACTCCAACCTTTAGCGAATCTCCTAAAACTCCTAAGTTTATTTTGCCAAATGTCTAAAATATTTCTACCCCGAGGGTTACTATTCCAGGCTTTGAGTACCACGTCTCTAAAGTCTGGTCTAGACAACCACCACTTCTCAAATTTAAAACTACTTTTTCTAGTTACCTGTCCAGTACCAGAATCCCAAATTATCGGGGTATGGTCACTACCTATTCTAGTAAGAGCTCTAGCATTGGCTAGTGGGAACATAGCTTCACATTCAGTAGTGCAGAAGATTCTGTCTATTCTACTCATAATTAATTTTCCTGGTTGTTCCCCCAAGTGTAAGCTCTACCAGAAAGCTCAACATCTATTAAAGACCAGAGCTCGATCCAAGCATTGAATCTGTCTACCCATCTAAAGTCTATGTTTCCATTGCTTTTATCATTCTGGGATCTCACCAAGTTGAAATCCCCACCGATAATTGCAGGACCATCCCAGTTTAAGAAAAGTTCATGTAATTCAGAGATGAATTCCATCTTCCCTTCTTCATACGGGGAACCATAGACTGTGGTAATTCTACAAATGTTGCCATTGATTTTATTTTTAACAACAACACTAACAGAATTTTTTTTACTTTCCAAGCAACGACATCCAGAAGGTCATTATTAACCGCCACAAGAATGCCACCAGCAGAGCCTTTAGCAGGAAGATGGTTCCAACTAAAGTTTCTGTTCCCCATTACATTTTTAAGAAATGAGTTAGAGAAACTTTCTTTTTTTTGTTTCCTGAAAACCAATGTAATCTAATTGCAAGGGAACGATGTTGTCATTTATATAAAACTGTCTACCAGGGGTCACACCTACCATTCCAAAAGCCGCACTTCATTTAGACAGCTTCCTGGGGTGCTTGCCCCGCTTTTTTCTACACACATCTATCCAAATCCCTTCTCCTAGATCATCTAGGTCATCCTCCATGGAGGTATGTTCAGGGGTATTGAGTTCGGAATCATCTACATCCTCCACTGTATTATACTGCGGAAGACACTCTAAATTACTAGCAGAAGAAACATGCTCATTACTAATAGAATTATCAGGCATATCTAGAACAGATTCACCAATATTAATACCAATGGTACGAGACATGAATTCTATTTCTTCTACTTGCAAGACATGGAAAGGATTTGACTGTATTATACCTGACATCTTTCTTGTCTTAGGGATCTCCAGGTTTTTTTTCTGCTTGAGAGCCACAGCCTTCTCCAAGATATTGGTTGCATCACCAATCCTCTTGCTCTTCCTGACTGGTTGTATTTGGCCCCAAACCTTCTTCTTGCCTTTCTCAACAGTTGCCATTTCAGCCAGAATAGATTCCTGAGATGGAAGAATGTCTGCAGGTAGGTTCAACCTCTGCTCACTTCCTCCCTGCAGGTCAGCCTCCATTTGAATCTTCTGCTGGAAAGACAAAGTATCATCTTCCCAGAAATCTGAAATTTCAGCAGCTGTCTCTTGAGTGATTTGATCATCCCAGATAAACTGTCCAGCAGAACCAATGGCGCCCTTCTTGACCAGCAAATCATATATGGCACTTCCCGAGAGGACCTCATCAGTTGAAGCCGAGGAACACCTCACCCTTCTCTGAGTAGCAGAGTTGTTTAGAACATTCCCTGCACTTGGTCCCAGCTGCTGTGCACCAGTCTGATTATCCCCCTTTGCTTTTGCTGCACTGTCAGTGTCCATTCTTTCAAGGAAACCCTCTCCAGAATTCCCATTCCCTGACGGATCATGAGGTGGTACTGCACTTGTAGCATTGCCAGCAGTGAGCACATAGGACTCAACATTTTCTACCACAAACTGTAGCTGGAAGAGCTTCCCATGGAAGTTGAACAACCGTCCAGATGGAACCTTTGTGGGGTCTCTGCAGATGATTTTTGCTCGGACTACCTCAGCACAGTTAGTGAAAACACTCTGCCAGTCGACTTCCTTAAGCAAGCCACACACAGATGTAGCTTGGTCAATCACATTCCATTCGCACCACGGCGGTAAGAGGCCTCTTATCTGCAGCCAGATCTCCTCGAGGATTTCATCTGGTGCAGGATCATCCTCCCAAGTTCCCACAGAGACAGTAATCCCTTCTTTAGACAACCCAAAGCTGGGGTAACCTATCACCTGATCCACACGAATGTGTGGTGGAAACTTCACCAAGTAAGACCAATCCCCAAGCTCTCTTATTTGCCATGGCCAGTTAGTCTTGTTGATACTGGAGAATTCTTTTGCCAGTTCTTCCTTTGAGATCTCACCCTCTTCTACAGTCACCACACCACAATTCTTAGTGGTACTCACATGATGTGCTGGTATCTCTGGAGTTTCGACATGGTAAAACCCAAGTCCAGGCGCAGAGCTGCCAATGTACCTTGCTGTTTGATGCAGCCTTTTCTTGACAGGGCAGTCCTCAATCGCATGAGCAGTGGACTTGCAGATGAAGCAGATTTGAGGTTCTGTGCAGCCCTCCTTTATGTGCCCAGGCTCCCCACAACACATGCATACTGAATTTGCATAATTCAGCTGATCTCCAGCACTTGGTGCTGGGGTAACCACAGTCTGCACGGCAGCCTTCTTCTTTTGCTGGCCACCCTTCACAAGCTGTGGTTTGGGCTTCCCCGGTTGAACAGGGGCAGGCTGTGAAGTAGCTGGTGCCGGTGGCGCAATCCACTGATTGCTCTGCGGCCCAAATTGATGTGCCGGCGGCGGGAAAGCAGGGTACGGGCCAGGGAACCACTGAGGCTGCATCGGTCCTAGGTAGCCGTATGGTGGAGGAGGAAAGGGGAACTGCGGCATCATCTGAGGGTACCCCGGGGGTGGATGTTGTGCCGCCTCCTCCCTTCCTCCACCTCCTCTCCTGCGGCCACGCCGTCCCTGTGTCATCCCCGGCAAGGATCCCTCAGTTCCCAGGGAGACTGGATCTTCGCTCACACCCGGCGGCGGCGCGGCTTGGAGCGATGGACATGAGCGTTTCCTAGGGTTGGCAACTCTCTCTCCACACTGCTGCTTTTGATAAGCCCGGTGTTTGGTAGGATGCCATGGAATATGCCAAAGTTGTTGGAAAAAGTTTTCCACAGCCTTCTCTTCCTCTGGCTCCACACGCTTTTTGGATTTGTTGCCACGGAAGACGGGTTTCGGGTTCGCGGTCATGATCAACGGTTCTCCATCATGGGCCAAAACATTTAGCAACCTGAAACCACCACCTGAATCGAAAACGATAGATGGCGAACCTTTTTTCCTTGCAGCTGGAGAACGCCGTATGGGGATCCTTCCTGAATTCCGAGTAGTAAAGCTCTCTGTCAGAATCAGCTCCAAGGGATCATAGTCTGCAACTGACAAACGCTTGCACAAGGACACCTTCACTGCTCTTGATTGTGCAGTTCTCCCAATTGCTCGCCTACAATCTCGGTTTCCCACTCGAAATCTACCTCGTTCACACTCGGATCGACTGAAGACGTCAGTCGCTGGATGCGGTGTAGACTCGCAGTCTGCGATCTGCACATGGCCGCCAGGAATCGGAGTGGATTCCCCTTGCGCAGCACGTTGACCATCACCGGCTGACTCGGCACCAGCTCCCGGCGAGAAGCAGCCCGCTGAAGCGACGCCGCAGTCGATTTCCTGACCGCAAACGCCCTGAACGCCATCCCAAATCGATCTCTCTGCAGGATAAACTCCCATCCCCGAGAATGACAGAGCTGCACTAGCGCCATGATCTCCGCCTGCCTCGATTCGAGCGGCTTCACTAGCGCCTGCAGCGTCTCCGCCGTCATGTCGGTGAAGTGGAGCGCCCCGATCCGCACCGTCTCGCCCCCGATCGGTGCCCTCCTCGAGAGCTCCAACAGCGCCACTGCACTCTCCCACTCCGGCGAGCTCGGCTCCCCCAGAATCCGCTCTGGATCCATGGAAATCCGAGCGAAGTACCGCCAGGGTAGGGTTGAAGCTCGGCCTTACTATGGAGCGGACTCCAAGGAGGTCAGGGGACAGCCCGAAACCCTCACAGCGCCCCGGAGTTGCAGGAGAAGCCGGCGGCGCGGTGGTAACGGCGTCGGAGGTGGAGGTGGGGGAGGGGGTAGGTACGGACGAGAGAGCGACCGAGAGAGTCATCCGTGGAATCCCCAGAGACTTTGTATGAGTTCACCTCCACTCATTAGTTTATTATTTCGGGAAGATAGTTATGTACTATAGAAACTGTTATGGATAACATCGTACCACATCGTCACTCTTTTTCTCCACCATCCATTTTGGAATGTCCTGGGCATGATTACACATTTACACTAAATGCAACATCTAGACCATCGTGAAAAATTAGATTCATATAATCTACATCCTCTTGCAAGAGATATTTTAGGCATAGTATAATGGACTTTGGCAAAATATTTATAATACACCAAAGGCGACCAGTTAGAAAGATAATTTCAGTTCCATTTTGTAATAGAAATCTACACAAATGGACATTAGTGAACATTAAAGCATCCCAGATTTATCATACATAGCTTCTTAATAGTAGGCCAGAAAATCGGCAAAAAATCGATGGACCCTTTAAACATGTAAACATCACATACTATTATTCTCACGGTGATGCTCTCCTGTGTAGTAAGTTTGTACGCCATCAACTGATGTATAATACAACGATTGTGCTACAATCACAAATGAGCATTGAATTTATAACTTTTGAAATTTATTACTAAACTCATGTTAACTAATTTTCACCATCGACCATCTCACATTAACCAAAAAATAGCATGCACATGTGCCGATGAATTTTGGGGTCTTAGTCGCTAGGAATAGAATCCCAGCCGTTTTGGCTCATTCTCGACAGTTTTACTGGCATCAGCGCAACAATTAGAACCTAACGCTTGATAAATGCACACAAAATAAAGCTGCTAGCGACCAGGCGATTGCGTATGACGGGAATTTCATTGTTTTAAGCGCATTGTGTTGGTCATGCTCTTAGGGATAAAAATAACGAAATCAAATAGTTCATACTCCTTTGTTGTCAAAGCACTTCCCCATCCCGCCGAAACAAATGACCAAGCTACCCTACCCCTCCCCCATCCATCAAGAAAGCATATCACATTTTGGTATTGATTTGCATTGCACCCACGCAGCGCAAAGCGGAGAGGCCAAGAGAGAGGCGTGTCTAGCGTGGCAAATATACTCTCGAGGAGGGCACACAGCTGGGGGGCGTCAGCACGGTAGTTCTTAACTTTGCTTTACCATCACCTAACCAGTCCAACGGCGGGGATCAGGCCCCGCCGGCTGCTGACGGGCTCTCTACATGTATACATGGTCCACGACGAACTGACTATGTCCAGATGTGGACTGATACGATTTACTTTGCAACTTTCAATCAGCAGTCGAGTCGTAGTAATGCCATGCAGAATTCACCAAGGTCCGGTTCTCGGCAGTTCACGCTTCACACGAACAAACAGAACACATGTATCCTCTGTTGGAATTTACTAGTATTTACTAACCCAGCATAAATTCAGAAATTCTTATTGACATATTATTATATTTTGTTAATTGGAAAATTAATGAGTCATTGATTAATTAGTAACGGTCACGTTTATTACGGCCGTTTCTAATTCATTAACAGACACGGTTAATACAGCCGTTTCTAAGTCATTGATTAATTAGTAACGGTCACGTTTATTACCGTTTCTAATTCATTAAAGACACGGTTAATACAGCCGTTTCTGATTCACAAACACGTTTATTGTGACCGTTTTTAATTCATAAACGGACGTGTTTAATACGGCAGTTTCTAAATCATAAACGGACGCGTTTATGAGGCTGCTTTGACTCCCAACCTGCACTATATAAAACCGAACCAAGCCAATTTTGGCACATATACGCAACACATGGTCTCGCACCACCGTTCCAAAACCTTGCGCCGCCGTCTTCCAGCGTGCACCGGTTGAAGGGACAGTAGGCCTCCGGAACCCCGCCTCTTGTGATCCTGTACGGGAGAGGGGCGATCAGGTTTTTGGGGAGCGCACTCGCGCGACTACTGGCATCGAGTTCTTCCCCAACGACGACTTCTTCCCCGACATCGGCAGCCTCTTCATCGACGACATGGGCGACAACAGCAACGCCAACGCTTCGGCTGCCGCTGCACCGTATGATTACTTGATCTTCCTGTTTACGATACTGCTACAGTTTCTGCTTGTAGTAGTTGCTTTAGATTCGTTCTATTTATCTACTATTCAAGTAGATCGCATGATTAGTATAATTCTGGTTATTCTAGTCATAAACTATTTACTGTTTTCGCGGATTAAATCAATAGCTAAATTGCTTATATTCAACAATCCAAAAACCTGATTATAGGCAATTTGCTGCGCCTGGCTTTCTCGCGTCTATGAGGCCGTTTCCCTTCAAAGGGGTACAGTATAAACGGTGGCGCATGAGAGCAGTTTACTGGTTTCAAAACAGTAACTGCTATGCTGCCACCAAAGGCAAGCCTGAGGGCGATCTCAATGCTGAACAACTGGAAGCTTTTGAGAAGCTCGATACCCTTTTCAAGGGTGCCCTTCTGAGTGTTCTTGACGACTCCATTGTGGACTCGTATATGTCGTTTGATAACGGCAAGGACATGTGGGATGCGCTCGAGGCCAAGTTTGGTGCCTCGGACGCTGGCAGCGAGCTGTACGTCATGGAGCAATTCTATGACTACAAGATGACTGATGAGCGCTCTGTTGTACAGCAGGCTCATGAGATACAGTCACTCGCTAAGGAACTTGAGCACTTTAAGTGTAATTTACCGGACAAGTTTGTTGCCGGTGGCATTATCGCCAAGCTTCCACCTTCGTGGAGCAACTTTGCTACTTCTCTGAAACACAAGAGACAAGAGTTTTCCGTTTCGGATCTCATTGGGTCGCTTGATGTTGAAGAGAAGGCGAGAGCAAAGGATACACGTGCTCGAGTTGCTGAGGCTGGTTCTAGTGCCCATGTGGTACAGAAGAAGAATTACCAGCCGCCCCACAAGCCCAAGTTTAACAAGAACAAATCTGGGGGTAAAGGCAAGTCTGACGATAGGCACAAGCCTTCACAGTCTACCAACTTCAAGAAGAACAACAATAAGCCAAGGAAGGGAGCATGCCATGTTTGCGGTGATCCGAATCACTGGGCACCTCGCTGTCCTAACCGCCATGAGCTTCGCACATCGGAGAACAGCGGCAAGACTGCCAATGTTGTCATCGGCGACACTGAGATGAAGGAATCTGGGTACGGTATATTTCCTACCATTCTTTCAGTTTGTCATTCTCCTGAATGGTTGATTGACACTGGTGCCAATGTACATGTTTGTGCTGATGCTTCCATGTTTTCTTCTTACCAGGTCACAGGGACTTCTCCCGTGCTGATGGGGAACAACTCACATGCTTCTGTTCGTGGTGTTGGTACGGTCGATCTGAAGTTTACTTCGGGGAAGACCGTGCGCCTGAAGAACGTTCATCATGTGCCCTCCATCAATAAAAATCTCGTTAGCGGATCTCTTCTGTGTCGAGATGGTTATAAGTTGGTTTTCGAGTCCAATAAAGTTGTAATATCTAAGTATGGACAATTTGTTGGTAAAGGCTATGAGTGCGGAGGCTTGTTCCGCCTATCTTTGTCAGATATTTGCACCAAAGTTATTAATCATATTTGTCACGAATTTGAATATAATGTTTGGCATTCACGACTTTGTCATATTAACTTTGGTTGCATGACGCGGCTAGCTAATTTGGATTTAATTCCGAAATTCACTACTGTCAAAGGTTCCAAGTGTCAAGTGTGTGTGCAAGCTAAGCAACCTCGCAAGTCTCATACGGCTGCGGAGGCAAGAGACTTGGCGCCACTGGAACTTATACATTCAGATCTTTGTGAGATGAATGGCGTGTTGACAAAAGGCGGAAAGAAATATTTCATGACGCTTATTGATGACTCCACTAGATATTGTTATGTGTATTTTCTGAAAACAAAAGATGAGGCTTTAAACTACTTCAAAAACTATAAAGCTGAAGCAGAGAACCAACTTGATCGAAAGATTAAAAGGCTAAGGTCTGATCGTGGTGGAGAATATTTTTCCAATGAATTTGATTCGTTTTGTGCGGAACATGGTATAATACATGAGAGGACGCCTCCCTACTCGCCTCAGTCAAATGGAGTGGCTGAAAGAAAGAACCGAACTCTAACTGATTTGGTTAACGCCATGTTAGACACTTCGGGACTGTCTCAGGCATGGTGGGGGAGGCTCTATTGACAGCTTGTCATGTCCTAAACCGAGTTCCCATAAAAGATAAAACTGTTTCTCCATTTGAGGAATGGGAAAGGAAAAAGTTGAAACTCTCTTACTTACGTACTTGGGGCTGTTTGGCGAAAGTCAATATTCCAATTCCCAAGAAGCGCAAGCTTGGACCAAAAACCGTGGATTGTGTTCTTCTGGGCTACGCTTTTCATAGCGTTGGTTATAGATTTTTGGTAGTCAAATCTGAGGTATCCGACGTTCATGTTGGTACGATTATGGAGTCGAAGGATGCGACTTTCTTTGAGGATATCTTTCCCATGAAGGGTATGCCTAGCTCATCAAATCAGGAGATACCTAGCACATCTAGTCAGGAATTAGCTGTTATTCCTGAACCTACCATTTCGATAGAACACACTGATAACCCTGTGGAGGATGACAATGAAGCTCCTGTTAGGAGCAAGAGACAGAGGACTGCAAAGTCCTTTGGTGATGATTTCATTGTGTACCTTGTTGATGACACCCCTAGTACCATTTCAGAAGCCTATGCATCTATTGATGCTGACTACTGGAAGGAAGCTGTTCGTAGCGAGATGGATTCCATCTTGGCTAACGGAACCTGGGAAGTCACTGATCGTCCTTATGGGTGTAAACCTGTAGGATGTAAGTGGGTGTTCAAGAAAAAGCTTAGGCCTGATGGTACTATTGAGAAGTACAAGGCGCGGCTTGTGGCCAAGGGTTATACCCAGAAAGAAGGTGAAGACTTCTTTGATACTTACTCACCTGTGGCTAGACTGACCACGATTCGAGTGCTACTTTCATTGGCTGCCTCGCATGGGCTTCTCGTTCATCAAATGGACGTGAAGACAGCTTTCCTAAATGGAGAGTTAGACGAGGAAATTTACATGGATCAGCCCGATGGTTTTGTAGTACCTGGTCAGGAAGCAAAGGTGTGCAAGTTGTTGAAGTCCTTATATGGCCTTAAGCAAGCTCCTAAGCAATGGCACGAAAAGTTTGAAAGAACTTTAACTGCTGCAGGTTTCATTATAAACGAATCTGACAAATGTGTGTACTATCGCTATGGTGGGGGCGAGGGAGTTATTCTCTGTCTGTATGTCGATGACATACTGATCTTTGGAACCAACCTTGATCTAATCAAGGAGGTTAAGGATTTCTTATCTCGTTGCTTTGAGATGAAGGATCTAGGAGTAGCCGATGTTATCTTGAACATCAAGCTGCTGAGAGATGGTGATGGTGGGATTACACTGCTTCAGTCTCACTATGTGGAAAAGGTCTTCTGATGATAGTGTGTTGCTTCGAAAGAATCAATAGATTCGGGTATGACTACTGTAAGCCTTCTCCGACACCATATGATCCTAGTGTGTTGCTTCGAAAGAATCAACAGACTGCTAGAGATCAACTGAGATATTCTCAGATTATTGGCTGCTTATGTATTTGGCCTGACATCTCTTTTGCTGTGAGCAAGTTGAGCCGGTTTGTTTCTAATCCGGGAGATGATCATTGGCATGCGCTCGAGAGAGTTATGCGTTATTTAAAAGGCACTGCGAGCTATGGAATTCACTACTCTGGATACCCGAGGGTACTGGAGGGTTATAGTGATTCAAATTGGATATCTGATGCTGATGAGATTAAGGCCACGAGTGGTTATGTGTTTACACTCGGTGGTGGAGCTGTTTCCTGGAAGTCTTGCAAGCAGACCATCTTAACGAGGTCCACTATGGAAGCAGAACTCACAGCGTTGGACACAGCCACTGTTGAAGCAGAGTGGCTTCGAGAGCTTTTGATGGACTTACCTGTGGTTGAAAAACCAATACCCGCTATCCTTATGAACTGTGATAATCAAACTGTGATACACAAGATTAAAAGTTCTAAGGATAATATGAAGTCATCAAGGCATGTGAAGAGGAGATTGAAATCTGTCCGAAAATTAAAGAACTCCGGAGTCATTGCGTTGGATTATATCCAAACGTCTAAGAATTTGGCAGATCCCTTCACAAAGGGTTTATCACATAATGTGATAGATAGTGCATCGAGGGAGATGGGTTTGAGACCCACGGTATGAGTTGTCCACAGTGGTAACCTACTCTATGTGATCGGAGATCCCGTGAATTAGAAGTGGGAGACAAGCTGTTGGGCAGCTGAGAGGAGAGTATCCTTATATTATATTTCCCACTCCATGAAGATGCAATACTCTTCTATTCTGTATGGCAGGTTGATATTTATCTTAATGTATTCCAAGTGGCTTACTTTTATAAGTGGAAATGTTGTCATGCAGAGCATCTCTTGAGGAATACACCTATATGAGTCTGACTGTTAAACGTCGCAGTCCGTGAGAGTTGGGTGCTCTTTAATAAACTCATGAAAGGTCTTGGAGTATGACGCATAAGCTCCACCAGCGGGGAAGCCTTGCGGCAGCTCAGTATTGGTCAAGGGCTAGTGTGAAACTAAGTCGCAGCAAACTTGTAGTTCAATGCATAGTCGACTATCCAAGTTGTGATCTAGTGTAGCATAAGTTTCTAAGTGGAAGTTCAACTTAACAGTCTCCACTGAGTACCGGTATATAAAACAATGTTTTGGAACTGAATGATGAGATATGAGCCAATGTGACTTTGTGGGGGATTGTTGGAATTTACTAGTATTTACTAGCCCAAGATAAATTCAGAAATTCTCATTGGCACATTATTATATTTTGTTAATTGGGAAAATTAATGAGTCATTGATTAATTAGTAACGGTCACGTTTATTACGGCCGTTTCTAATTTATTAATAGACACGGTTAATATAGCCATTTCTGAGTCATTGATTAATTAGTAACGGTCACGTTTATTACGGCCGTTTCTAATTCATTAACAGACACGGTTAATACAGCCATTTCTGATTCACAAACACGTTTATTGTGACATTTTTTAATTCATAAACGGACGTGTTTAATACGGCAGTTTCTAAATCATAAACGAACGCGTTTATGAGGGTTGCTTTGACTCCCAAACTACACTATATAAAACCGAACCAAGCCAATTTTGGCACATATACGCAACACATGGTCTCGCACCACCATTTCAAAACCTTGAGCCACCGTCTTCCAAGTCTTCTCAATCCCGTCTTCCGGCGTGCACCGGTTGAAGGGACAGTAGGCCTCCGGAACCTCGCCTCTTGTGATCCTGTACGGGAGAGGGGCGATCAGGTTTTTCGGGAGCGCACTCGCGCGACTACTGGCATCGAGTTCTTCCCCAACGACGACTTCTTCCCCGACATCGGCAGCCTCTTCATCGACAACATGAGCGACAACAGCAACGCCAACGCTTCGGCTGCCGCTGCACCGTATGATTACTTGATCTTCCTGTTTTCGATACTGCTACAGTTTCTGCTTGTAGTAGTTGCTTTAGATTCGTTCTATTTATCTACTATTCAAGTAGATCGCATGATTAGTATAATTCTGGTTATTCTAGTCATAAACTATTTACTGTTTTCACGGATTAAATCAATAGCTAAATTGCTTATATATTCAACATCCTCCACCTTAACGCCCATGAGTCCATGGCACGGTCTCACTCACCATCCATGGATATCCATTCTCCCCTTGTGTTTTTATTTCTATGTTTCCCATATCACGTTTTTTCTCTTGTTGAGCAGTTTATATTCAAGAAAAAAAGACGTCGCTCGTCGGTGTACTGCCGTGGAGAGCTCTGCCGCCGTCACCGCCGTGGCCCACGGGGAAGGGAGCCATGGGAACTCCGGCGGCGGCCACCAGATAAACGGCGCCGGCAATCCTGCTCAGCTCCTCTCTCCGCTGTGAAGATTTCCGACGAGACATGCCTCCAGCTCCGACGACTTCATTTTCTAATTCATTGTATAATCAGCTCAACTCTTCCTTCTTATGGTCATTTTCCAGTACTAAATTCTGCACATTAAACACTTTTTTGCTGCTGGCTTGCTGTATGAATTTGGTCTCTGTTTGTATCTGAATTTCATATCCTGGAGCTATCTTAGTGATAACTGAATTTTCTGTGTGTGTGTGCACTGCAGACATCTCCTCCTGCCTCGCTGCTGCTAGCTCCAGGGCGTCTGTGGCAGTCGGAGCGGGCCGACAGAGTGAGCGTAGGAGGACGGCGGAGGGGGTCAGAAGAGGTCGTCGGAGGAGCGGTCGGAACCGGCGGAGGCAGCCGCCGGAGGGCAGGCGGACGGAGCAGAGCAGCTAGAGCTGGGCGGCCGTCGAGGGCGTTTACTCATGTAGATGAAGTCCGAGCTCACCCTAGAGGCGCAGCCGGAGCGGCTCCTCTCCCTTCCCGACGGCACGCTGACGGGAGCTCGCTCCTGTCACGGCACGACTGCTGCCTGACGCCCTGCGCGTGAAGAAGCGAGCGATGAAAAGGGAATGCTTGCTCAAGGCCCAACAAGCAAAGACCCAAGAGCAGCCCAGGGGCAAGCAGTGACTGCGTCGTGCTCGTTATCACCTGGCTGTGTCCAGAGAGACGGCATCAACTTGTAATCGAAGACAAAACATCCCTGAACGAGATCCCTCTCTTCTTCCTTCTTCACGAACTCCGTTCGTTGAATTCTGTCCAACCCACCGTGACGCTGTGGAAACCTGTATCTGATTGTGAGGAATTCTGTATCCATGGGTGAGGTACTTACATCTCCCTTTCCTGCAGCTCAGCGACGGGACCAGCAGCATCGCACTGAACTTTGGCTCACGCGTGAGGAACAGAGAGAGGAAGGGGACGACAGGACTGGGTCTAATTCGCGTTGACCGTTTTTAGCCGTTGGATGTGGATGGATGGTGGATGCTAGGCCGCGAGGCACAGCATGCGTTGGCTTCAACGAGGCATCGGATCTCAGTCCCTCCGTAAGAACAAGCCATTGTTCGCCTCAGGCTGACACGACGGCCAGAGGTAAAACGTTGATGGCGCGTGGTATAGATTCCAGTATCCCCGGCAACGGCGCCCGAAAAAGGCTGCTTGTTGGCGTGACAACACATGTTCGTTGGGAGACCCCAAGAGGAAGGTATGATGTAGTGTAGTAGCAGTTTTCACTTGTAATCTAGCAAGGTTATCGAATCCAGGAGGATACGGAGGTTCTTCAGGAGGTTGCCAGTGGCGCAACTGACGTGAAACCTGCACACAACACAAACAAACTCATTTGCCCCAACGAAACAGGAAGGTGGTCAATCTCCCCGGCTTGCTGAAAACAAAGGATTAAACGTATGGTGTGGAAAACAATATTAAATTACAGAAAGTAATAGGAACAGATGATTGCAGTTGGTGGTTTTATCAGTATGAGGGAATGAACCGGGGTCAACAGTTCACTAGTGCTGTCTCTCCATAAAAGATAATTAACATGCTGGGTAAACAAATTACAGCTGGGCAATTGACAAATAGAGAGCGTATGACAATGCAATATATGACAAGATGAATACTATGAGATTTAATAGGGCATTACAACATGATACACTGACCGCTATCCAGCTGCATCTATGACTAAAAATCCACCGCCAGGTTAACATCCGTGTCCCCCGTTGGTATTAAGTTGCAAGCAACAGATAATTGCATTAAGCAAAGTGTGTAATGTAAACAATGCAAATGACACGTAGACATAGCATCATTGTTTTATCTCTAGTGGCAACAACACATCCACAACCTTAGACGTTTCTGTCACTCGAGCCCAGATTACTGGAGGCATGAACCCACTATCTGGCATAAATACTCCCTCTTGGAGTCACAAGCATCTACTTGGCCAAAGCATCTATTAGCAACGGAGAGCATGCAAGATCATAAACAACATATATTGATAGATTGATAAACAACTTGCTCATAGTATCTCTATTCATCGTATCCCAGCAAACACAACATGTAGCATTACAATTAGATGATCTTGATCATGATAGGCAGCTGACAAGATCTAAACATGATAGCACAAGGTGGAGAGACAACCATCTAGCTACTGCTATGGACCCGTAGTCCAAGGATGAACTACTCACGCATCACTCCGGAGGCAGGCATGGTGATGTAGAGCCCTCCGGTGATGATCTCCCCTCCGGCAGAGTGCCGGGAAGAGCTTCAGAACCCTCCCGATCTAGGGTTGACGATGGCGGCGGCGACGGAACTTTTCGTGGAATAATGATCGGGTCTTTAGGGTTTTCGGGAGATCGGGAATATATAGGCGAAAGGGCGGCGTCGGGAGACGCCCGAGGGGCCCACACCACCCCCCAGCGCGCTAGGCATGGGGCCCATGCCCAGGGGTGGTGTGGCGGCTCCCTGGCGCCTCTCCGTTCCCCCTTTGGACATCATGATCGTGTCGGTGTAAAACTGGCGTACGTTGATTTTCGTCCAATTCCGAGGATATTTCCCGACTAGCTTTTCTGAAACGGAAAAACAGCAGAAAAATAGGAACTGACACTGTGGCATCTTATTAATAGGTTAGTCCCAGAAAATGCATAAAAATGCTATGAAGTGTAATCAAAACATGTAGCAATTGATATAATAACAGCATGGAACATTAAAAATTATAGATACGTTTGAGACATATCAGTGGACAACACCGCATCTGAAGCGGCTCCGGGTGACTAGTGAATGAGGATAGGCCGACGAAGTGCGGCAGGGATGTTGATGGAGCTTAGGGTTTCAGGAGGACGATGTGGCCATGGGGGTGAAGAGGGGAACTAGAATGGGAAACGGGAATCTCAAGAAAAGAATGGGAAACGGGGTAATGGCACTATGGGTCCATCGAGGCGAGGTGAAGAGGGCGGTGACCCAGGTTTACGAAACTACCCCCGCCGAACCGACCTTACATGCTCCACTACAGCCATTGGGTTGGGGCGGAAAGGGAATTGTTAAACTTTACGAAACTGCCCCCCACGAACCGACCTGACATACACTTCTACAGCCATTGGGTTGGGTCAGAAAGGGAATTTGAAAACTTTACGAAATTTTCCTCCCCAAGGCCCCCACCACCACAAACTGACCTAACATATTTCGAAGTGAAACTTTGAGCGCGAAATTTTTCGGGGGAGGGGCAATCTTTTGGCGCTCAACACAAATTTTGACTTTCGCTATTGTCAGCACGACGTCATTGCAAGCATGCAAGCTTCTCTATTCTGACATGCACTATCTAGCTAATACTTCTCTCATACAGTCATAAGCACATTAGACTGATGTTTCACTCAATACTAATGAGAAACTGTGTAAGTGCCCTTGCGTTGCCATTTGTACTGCGAACTACAGTAGTGCATGTTTTACTTACGTAGTATAATGAAATGGGGATTATACATTGTAATATAATCCATGGAAAAATGCACCTTCTAAATGCTGAAGAAACAACACATAATCCCAGCACAAAAAATGTTAATGCTAATAAAGTCGAAAATAGAAACAAAACGATAGCATCCTGGGCTTACAATGTAGATTACCACTGAAAATTATACAAATGGAAGGAATTAAGTAGTTGCAGCCTTGCAGGATAGAGTACATAACATTAGTTAAAAAAGCGCGACCGTCAGCATTGGGGATTAAACGGTTAAGACAAATTAATTATGCCGAAAGAAGAAGGAGAGGGTAGAAGACGGCGACAGCCTTTGATCATGAGAGACTTCGCTTCACAAGAGGCGGAGAGACCTCTCAGGTCGCAGCGACGGGTAGCTTGGCCTCGTCGTGGATCTTCTCGACTGCCTTAAGAGCCAGCTTCAGAGCCTGGATGGCATCAATCCCGGCGTCCATGTCCTTGGTCGCGCTCATCCTCGCCTCTGCGTATTTTTTCATATCCGGGACGGAGTTGATCCCCTCACGGAGCCTTTCAATACGGGTGTAGAGGTCCCCGATTACATCACGGCGAAGGAGTTGGAAATCCATCTGAAGAGTAATCTTCTCGTCTAGGAGATCACCGGCGAAGAAGAAAGCAGTCTTCAGTGATTCAACATTGTTTTCTTGAAGCGTGATCAAGTTGTACTCCTCCTGTTGCTTCAACTTATTGCGCTCATCACGAGCCTTGAGGGCATCCTCCCTATAAGATAACTTGGCCTTCAATGCATCTGCCAACTCGACTCGAAGGCGAACACAATCAGAGTGTGCGATGAGGGCCCCCTCCAGATAAGAAATCTTGTCCTTCAACCCATCCGCAAATTCCTCTCGTAGGCGAACACACTCAGTGCGAGCATTGAGGACATCCTCAAGGAGGCGAGCACACTCCTTGCGAGCGTTGAGGGCGTCCACCATATAATATATCTTGGTCTTCAACTCATCCGCCAACTCGGCTCAGAGGCGATTACCCTCAATGTTGTGCCTAGACCATGAATGATGAAGACGGTTAAATTTTGGAACGGCCGACCCAGGAAGCAATGAAGCTACAGCAATGGAAACCTACACAGACTCATCATCTCCAAGACGGGCGCGCTTCCGTTCTCGGTGCGGAGACGTTTCATCGCTCACTAGCTGACATACAATCGTGGCCGGAACTTTCTTAGATCCCTTCTTAAGGGAGCTTCTCCTTGAAGACATGGCTGAAGCAAGGGGGAAGCAGGAACAGACAGGAGATTGGAAGAGGGAGTCCTTGGAAGGGAAGGGTGTCTCTCTCACATGAGCTATATCTGCGAAGGGGAGCGAAGAAGTGAAAGGTCTGCCTAAGGACTGGGACCATTCTTTACACCAGACAGCCATCTAGACAAATCTGGTCCATCCATCCAACATATAACGGCCAGGAGGGGATGCCTTCTCTTCGAAGAGTGGGGCAGAACACGAGGAATAGCCGTGTCCGGAGTGGCCTAGCTAGTACCTATTTTTATCAGGAGTAGGCGTAGCCCATTATGGCAAGCAATTGATAGAGATGATTGTCTAGTCAAATCAATGGCTCTGTTAGTGTCAGCAGAGTGAAGTTCTTTTATTTGCTTGACCAGACTTCTACAAGCATCCGTGTATTAGCTAAAGCATTGCGTATGTCTGGGGGAGATCATATCCACTCCCGTACTTAGTAGGTAAGTTAGAAGGGGAACGCTAAATGACTTTAGGTTTTGTTGACGGCCACATGCCGATGTTGTAGTATACTATACGGAATACACAACACAAGACAACATGTACTAGTCAAACTACTCAATCCGTTCCAAATTATAAGATAATTTTTACCCCTTCAATGTGTCTAAAAGCAACTGAAAATAGCGAAAAATACGTCTATGTACATAGTACCCTCCGTTCGGAAAAGGATGTCACAAAAATGAGTGTATCTAGACATATTTTAGTGCTAGATACATCTATTTTAGTCACATTTTTTTCGGACGGAGGAAGTACAAATCAAGAAAGGGCTTAAAAGGCTTATAGTGAGGACGGAGGGAGAACATGCTACCATAATGGACAAAAGTCAGATCAGCAGTTCAGTTCAGTTCATCATCCATACATAGTTAAGATCAAGACTTCAAGACCCTGATCATCCCAAAAACTATACTATATAATAGACCCACTAACAAACTAACGATAATTTCATTCAGACCATAGTGTTCACAACAGGTCAACTCCTTCTGGCAGGAGGTGTTGCAGTCAAACATTGTCATCTTGAACCCGTATGCAATGACCTTGAGCATCACGTAGTCACCCACCTTCAAATTATGGAATATAGCAAACTCCGGCCACCCTTTGTCGAGGACGACCTCGCCTTTATAGGGATTGGCATGGACAACCCACTCGCATTCCTTATTACTCTGGATCACCACTAACTTTGGGTAGGGGCGCCCCTTAACAAAAGACCTGAACTCCATTGGGATAACAAGCATAAACAAGTCATCGTTTCTCAACTGGATGTAGAAGCTCTTAGGACAATTCCCGGCGACGTGGTGGCCGACCCTGCAAGGGCGGCCTTTCCGTTTGCAAGTACTATTAGCTAGATTCCTGGCAAAAATTGATACCCTAGCCAAGGCCTCCTCTCTCCTGCCCGGCACCTTTGTCTCCCTATGGAAAATGGGAAGACAATCTTTGTACACCGTCGGAGGAACCGTGAGAGATGAGTCATCAGAATATACCACCTGAACAACACAAGGAATCATCTTAGTAAACTGACTAAACAGCACAATGCATCATCAAAATAACATAAACATCACACAACGTCATAAAAATTATTTCAACAGATGTATATCATCAAAATTATATGGACAGCTAAGAGGGTGTCATCTAATTAATTTGACGAAGCAGAACAATGTGTCATCAAAATAACCTAAACAACACAATGCATTGTCTAAATGAACAAAACATCACAACGCCTCGCCAAAATTAACTATAACTGAATAGTTCATCAACACACATACAGTACACATTGCTCAAATCTGAATGCATGGGCGTCGAATTAGGGCTACAACCCCAAAAATCCTGGAAATCTAACCTTATTGCAGTTGGGGGAGAAAGATGGAAGGGGCGCCGCGGATGAAGAACCAGACACATCCGCACAAGAAGCACCAGCCCAAAGAAGCTGGTGAAGGAGGGACGGCCGATAAGGGTATCGGCGCGGCCAATGGAGTCCAGGAAGGTGTCGACATTGTGAAACAAGCCAAGGATGTTGACATGTCCACGCCCGCGCAAGGATTCGGCCGAAAGGAATCCGGCGACGGAGGCTGCAGCGACAGCCCTGCGGCCGATGAGGATTTCGGCGGGGCCGGCCGATACGTGTACGGCGATGGACGATTGAGCGAGGGCGTGGCCGGCACACGCACGAAGGGCGATGGATGGTTGAGCGAGTACATGAGCGGCACAACCGCGAACAGCGAAGACGCAGTCGCCGGTGAGGGCTTCCGCGCGGCCGGTGGAATCCAAGACCCCACCAGAAGCTTCGAAGGAGACCCCGAAGCGGACCGCGGCTCCGCCTCCGATGAAGTCTTTGGCGCGGACGGGGAAGGACTAATCGGCGTTGGCGGCGGAACATCGCTCGGATCGGCTACCCCAACACCTCCTAGCTGCAGATGGACAACCAACTCATCCTGGATCCGTTCATTCTTCGCAAAGTCTTCTTTCATCGCACTTCATCCATTGACAGAAGGGTGGACTTGGCTCATCCTAGAGACAGAGAGGGAGTGCGAAGTGGGTGTGAGAAAGTGGGTGTGAGGTAGGACAGTGCCATATATAGGGCCCTACTTGGTGTACTTGTAGCTAGGCCTAGCGAGAAGGGGAGCGGTGCGCTAAGTCGGTGAGATGGGACAGTGCAGGGCAGTGGACTGGTTCCCGAAGCTGGCACACTGACATGTGGTGCCCACATGTGTGGGGTCCACATCCCAGGGCAAAGTAAGCTAATCTCAATCTGCTAAACAGAGCATTCTCACACGTATGTCAGTGAAAAAACAGAGGAATGCGGTCGTTTGGATGGAACGCCGGAAAACACTGGAAAAGTGCCTCCATCATAATCAAAAAAGGGTTGGAGTGCCCAAAAATGAAATTCTGGAACCAGGTACCAAAAATATGGGCCAAAATGTCACCACTTCAAGATGTATGAAGATTGTGAGTTGGCCAACTACTAGTAGATGTGATGATTACTATCGCTTTCTACGTAGTTTCGTTTTAAGAGTTTTGGCGGAATTTAGAATGCCTTCTCAAAACGGACTGCTATGTATGAAGATTCATGACTTTCGGTCCAAATGATCGTAGTCTCAGGGTCGTATCCCATGGCTAAGTTAATGCTATGAAGACCAAGATCGAGAGAGACATGTGTTTAACAGAGTAAATAAGATGTACAAATTGAGATTTGCAAGATGTTTTAAAAATTAATTTTTGATTTTTGTTGTGCCAAAACTGTGAAATTTCGTGAAGCGCGTACCATAATCTGAGTTTATAAAATCAGAATCTTGCAGTTTCACATAAATAAAAACATCATGTTTATCTTGAATTTACAAAGTTTTTAGCTAAATTCAACTCACTAAGTGAGTTTAATGACATTTGTCAAGGTAACTTAAATTCTACATGTCTCGTACATTTTGGCCCTAATATTTGAGAAAAAATATCATAAGGATGTACTCTTGTATGATAATACGCAATAGCACTTAAAAATTTGACATGTTCACCACCTAGAGCTAGCTATGAATGGCCATGTAGCGAATTTGGCCATGATGTTGAGAAAATTGACATAAAATGCAGAAATTCCAAAAAATGGAAAACTTGCTCAAAGTTTTCTTCTGAAGTGTGTACTAGTATAAAGGGAAATCATAAACATCAAATGATAGCATAATACCATAAATTTTAATAAATGGTCTTCTCGAAACAGGCTACCGTGCATGAATAGTTTCATGGCTTTAAGTATGAATTACCTTAGTCATGGCCATATCACATCACGATCACCTTAAAATGGAGTGAAAGGTATCAAAGCCAGGTGCACATGGGCCCACTAATTGTAGGGTCCAAACCTCGGTGACTCAAAGCTACTTAAAAAGTTCTCAAGTTTGTTGGCAACGGTTTGAATGTGTAACCCCCACTTTTGGGAAGCCAGAAAAACACAGTTGTTAGAGAGCCAAAAATCAGGGCCAACAAAAACTTTTTAAAATGCTTCACGAATGTTTTTGTTTTTCTTCTGATTGCTCTGTTTTACCCTTGTCTGGTTTGATGTTTGTGTTAACAACCTCATGAACGCCAACTTTTGGAAACACAATCTAGCTAAAATATCTTTAATCTTGGTGATTATGTCATGACAAGAAAAATAATCCGTATATCTTCTCCAATCTTATTTTGGCCAAACTCTTTTTTAATGATGCTTTGATTTTATCAACTACCCAAATGCCTAGGATTTGAGAAAGTAAAGTATTTCCAACAATTACATATTTATAAACTATGGAGGTCTATATAATGTCTCCTGCCTATTTTCAACCTAGTTGTTTTGCAAGTATTTACATCTCTTATTTTAAACTCCTATTTTCCTTTGGAAATAATGCAAGTGAGAAATATATTACCCCATATATTTTCTATATCAAAACCTTTTGAAAAATATCATGGAGGTAATCATCTCCTACCTGTTTTCAAAACCAAGCCACTTTTACAAGTGTTTCGAAAAACTCCATCTTACTTCCTCTTTTGCAAAGACTATGAGTGGGGACTATATTACCCCCATACTTTACCCTATCTGTATTCATTTTGAAAATATCAAGAATTGAGTTGAACTACTTTCCAAATCATATTGTCATGATCTTGCTTGATCACCAACTCACAAAAACACTTGGGAAATTGGTTTGTAAACACAATTGTTTGAGTGAACTTGTCGTCTTGTTGTGACTTGCTAGAGGTGTGATCATTTTCTATCTTGGAATGATTATACTTGTTTGTTTGTGAGTGTGTGTGGACCTAAATAATTTGAAACCTAAAAATAACAGGACTATATAAAAAGGATCAGATTCAAATCCTATCTTAAGATATCTTCCTAGCTATTAAAATCTTCCAACTTTGGAGACATGCCATTGTGGCAAATCTTGCTCTTCTCATCAATGCACCTTGTTTAATCTCATCTGTTATATCTATTCTCCCTATACAAGCCTTGCATTTGGATTTTGAAAAAACTTTCTAGATATCTCTATCAAAGCCATTTTTGAGGTTATGCAAATCTTTGACCAAATCTTCTTCCACTTGAATCATCTTGGCAACCTTTCTATAATCACTCCTTATTCTTTATGAGCTCAACCATGCCTACCTTTCCCATCCTCATGACTTGTGTTTCACATTTAGTATGGCCAATGTTCTTATCTTGGCAATTAAACCCATTTTCTCTCCAAGTTCTGGTGACTACTAAAAAGCCTGATGTTTTCCTTGTTTTCAGAAGAAATCTCAAATATTTTACAAAGGAGTTATTTATTAAAAATCACTTCTGTGATCTATATGATATACCCTCTCATGTCTATTAAAAAAATATTTGTTTTGGAAGCATTTTTATATTTATTATAATGTATTTACCAAAAGGCCAGGAATGGATTTTAAAATATTTTGTGAATAATAGTATTTCCAAAATTCTTAGCAAAATTTCCCAACATTCCTATGGTCATATGTGACCCATTTATTCAAGAATATTTGCTTTTATTATTCAAAATCTTGAAGAAAACTTGGCAAAACCTTCTCTGGACCTATCTTCATTTCTGTTAAAAGATAGCATCTTTGGAGTCTTACCATTCTCTTAATCTTTGTTACAATTGGAAATGCATCAACTTGTATGTCTTCGACTCTATCTTGTCTATCATCCTAAATTTTTTTTAGCCTTTAATGATTTAAACATCCTTTTGCCATGATGGTTTTGTTACCCTCATGTTAACAAACTTCTGGAACCTCTGTTAACACTTTTACTTGCCATGTTTGTCCCATCCAAAAGCCATTCAAATCATTTTTTGCAAAATGTAAAACAAATGGTAAATGCACTACCTGTAGTGTGGTCTTTCAAAACCTGCCTTTAACCAAAAATTGGTGAGCCTTGTTGACCTTAAATTCGCCCGCAACTTTGGGACGAAAATAACAGCATTTCAGGACTTCAAATTTTCCAAGTCATTTTGTCTGAACTTTTTGAATCTGTTATTTTATTCCCTTTTTGTCTTCTTGCAAAACCAACCAAACTCTCTTGTTTAGACGTGAATTGTTGACCATTGTGATAACCATAGTTAGTACCTCACCCATAAACCTTTATCCTTGATCCTACTGTCCATTTGATCACTTTCCATGATGGGTTTGTTACCATCATGATAACAAGTTTCTGAATTTTCAGTCAACACCAAAACTTGCCCAAATTCTCTTCTACTTTCTCCCAGCTCCTCACACCACTCCCTTGACCTCCTAGTTACTCCCTTGTCACGTTTTACCAGTGCTGGCTGCTGTAGAATCGAGAGAGAGAGAAGAGAGTATGGTGGCCGTGGCCACCTAGGCCATGCATGGCCATGATCTCTTCTCACCTCACCCCTCTCTCACCTCCTGTGTCTCAGACCTGCTCTCGAGCCCCACCGTACCCCTGGTCCACTTGTCATCGAGATTTGCTACCCCTAGCCCTCCGTCCACCCTTGTCCACCTCGGGAACCCGCATCCAGGATCTTGATTGATCTTCTCTCTCTAGGTCGTGGGAGACCAGCCAGTGCATGAAGGCGGTGCCCCAAAGCTCTGCGCACCTCCCAGACAACTCCTCTCTCTCTCTCCTTTGCATCCCACCGCCGCTGCAGCAACCAATCCGCTACGACGCATTTACTCGAGCACCTGGCGTGCGGACAGAACCTCACCCATGCCCCAGTTGAACCATTGGCTCCTAGCCTCTCCCTCACCTTTTAGCACGAGAAGATGCTCGAGAACACGCTCCTCCACCGCCCTGCCGCGGCCTATCGCCATCCCATGCACCACACGCTGCTGTCCGTGCACGTTGTCCACCGTGGACCGGCACCCGCATGAATAAGAAGGCACAGGCCCTCTCCCACGCCCTAACCTTGCCATTCACACTCCCCTACCTCCACTATCCCACCCCTAGCGAGATCTCTTTCCCTCTCGTCCTCTGCCGGCGAGGAACGCGAGAAGTTCATCTTCGTCCCGAGATCTTTCCATGACGTTTCCGAGCAACACCGTCCCCCTTTCGTCTCCATTCTTGCACCTCCATGTTCCCCTTGTTCCGCTCTTCCTCATGCTCCCCTTCTATGTTTCTAGGAAGCAACGGAGCTACCGTGACCATCTCGTGTCCGCCGCGGACGTCCTCGACGTTGCCGCTGTTCTGGAGCTCGAAGGCAAGAACTGCGACCACCCCTCGACTCCCTGGACTCCCCGCATCATCCTCGCACACTCTCCTTCGCCTTTCATCGCACGAGGTGAGCCAAGCGAGCAACGACACCATTGCTGCCATTTTTGCTGTTTCTGTTCGTGCTTCTGAGGAAGAAGACACAGAGCAGCGGCGTGGGCCGAATTCGCGCCGCACGACCAGATCTGGGCCAGATCTGGCCTGTCTAACGTTTTTTCTGTTAATTGTTTTTCTGATTTCCAAATCCAGTTTAGATCTGTTTAGGATTAAATCCACCATTTAATCCCTGTGCATGCAAATTGATTTATTCAAATTTTGTAGAGTTCCTATGTGTTTTAGTAAACATGCAGAGCCGGTTACAAGTTCTGTCTAGATTAAATCTTGTAAAACGTTACTTTTTCACTATTTAGTTAATATCTAGAGTTTTATAGATGCAAAAATTATGAATCAAATTGATTTGGATAGCTCTTGTCAGTAGCTATCACAAGAAATTTACCCCATGTGTATTGGATGCTTAAAACAAACGATACTTGTGTTTTAAAATAGGGTCAGAGAGCACTTTAACCATTTTTAATAATTTATGTAATTAAAATTTTGAAGCAAACCCAATTGTGTTAGTTTCTAATGCTATCAGAGATCTTAAATCTATCTTTGCACAATTTTTGAAATTATAGAACTTCCTGAATAATTTAAAACACATAAGTGTTGTTTTCTGTCTCCAAAATAGCAATAAAAAAATTAAGATGCTTTAGTAAGATTGTGTCTTGTTTATTGTTGATTGTGTTGTTAGTGATACATGCTTGTTTAGATTGTTTAATATGTTAGTACTGTTAGTGGCTTGACCTAAAAAATTGTTTAAGTTAAACTTGTGTTGTTAAGTGTTAGTTAAATTGCTTAATCATGCTTGTGGAGTTTTTAAAATTTTGTATAAATTAAATAACCACTCTCAACTTGAATTTTAGCCTCTAATTGAGTAATGTTTGTTAGTGCTAATTGGCTTTGCAAGTTACTAGTAATTGTTAAAATATGCTTAATCACTACTTTAACCATACTTGTAGGAAGGTAAATAATGTAGTGGTTGCAAAAGCTGTTAAATGAATATTAATCTTGCTTCATGCTTGTTGCTTGTTAAACTTGCTAGATGTTTGCTTTTTGGAATGTCTTGCTGTATGATTGATTGTGTTCCTTTTTCCTTTTTGCGATGCTAGAATTTAACGCTATCGAAGTGGCCATTGAAGAAGGATGGGAGTTTATTATGTTGGTCTATGAGAAGAAGTTCAGGGACATTTTTGAACCAGGCAAGCCATCTCAAAAGCTTGCACACTTCATCTTTTTTGTTTTACCATGATATGCATATTTTTACCTTGCATTATTTATATATATACCTGCTATACACCCAGTTCTGGTATATACTCCAGACCGTAGCTAAGGCCATAGGAGAAACCCTATCCCGACACTATTACTAGTTTGAGACAAATAAAAATTATAGGATGGGCACTTTTGTATTGTTTTTGGAAAAACAAAAATGTTTACAAAAACCCCCTTGGGAAGGTGGGACCTTGCCTAAGTGGTGGTATGGAGATGAGAAGTACTGGAAGTTTTGTTTTTCTAAAAACGACACATAACCTGGTCTTCGCTAGACAACCTTACCGTACAACCATGTTACCCCCACATGGGACGGGGCTTGACTGGAAACCTGTCTGTGTTAATACGGAGCTACCTCAATTGCTTAGGGGTGGTGGCTATGGCCCCCTGAACTGAGTGCTGCCTACGAGAAAGGAGCATGAGAAGTGTTGATTAAATTGCGACCAGTTGCACCGATTAGGTCTCCTGACATGGCAGTACGAGGCTAAGGATGGGTCATACGGTGCCGGGAGGTCCAACCTAATTGAAGAGGTATCTTTGTATTAGCATGAACATAGTGAGAAGTCTTGATTAGTGTCCCAACGATTTACGTATTGTCTTCTGACAATCCGTGGGTGTTCCACGGCGGTGACATATTTGATGTGGTGAAAGTGTACAAACTCTGCAGAGTCAAAACTATTCGAATAGCCACGTCCGCGGTCATGGACAGTTGAAAGGCCATGTAGCCAGCATTGTATCGATGTTTTCAAAACAAAATGGTGTTGTGTTGGAAAGGAAGCGAGTACTTTGGAAGTACTAGATGGACCGGGAAAGATCGTACCTTGGAGGTACAGAGCCGTGCTTTGAAAGAAAACCTGGATGTGCCTTAGTCCTAAGAAGTTTTGCAAAAGCTTTTGCCAAAACCCTCATTGATAAGTGATATCTGCGAGAGGAAAACTATTTTATAAAAATATCTTTTGAAGTATCTTTTTCAACAGAGATACAAAGATGACAACAACCATGGTAAATCTTACATTCACCATGGATAGTGAGCCCTAATTACAGCCTACCTACAACAACCTCAAAAATCAATTTTGCATCTTTTAGCATTATCTTTGGGTAGAGCTTGCGAGTACATTCAAACGTACTCATATTGGTTTCGTCTCTATCTATTGTCTTAGCTAGACTTCAAGAAGGAGGAGTTTACTAAAGATGAGGAGTTCGTCGACGTCTGTGCGAACTAGGCCGTCTCCCAATCAGCGCTGCCTGTAGGGTTATGGCAAATGACTTGGGTTCCACGTCGTTTGATGATTCCGCTGCAAGTAACTATTGAAGATTATTACTTCAATCAAGTAAGTACATTTATTCGGTATTTATGTATGTTCTTTGATACAAGTTTGATTGTGCTCAGCGACACACTGATCATGGGATCGCTGATGTTGTAGGCATAAGGGAATTTCAGACAGCTAGTATGGGGTCCCAACAGAATGTTTGAATTTTTTTTGTGTCAACTACATGCATGGAATCATACTAGAGTACATTAGAATGATTTTTGGCCAGAACACAGGACCAAACTATTAAACACCAATAGAACAAATTTGAGTTGCTTTTGGAAAATCAGCTGAAACGCGAAGACAAAATAATATATCTACAAACCGATAAAATTCGTTAGATATAGTAGTTGGTTGTCCCAAGAGGTGTACTCTGAGTCAAAATTGTGTCGGCGCTATATGAGAAAACATTTCCGGCACCCATAAATCAAATGGGAAATCAATTTAAGTGCCGAATATGAGAAAATTCAGATAACGAATAACTTGCTCAGATCTTCATGAGAAAATTGAAACGAGTGCAAACAAATTGACACAATCGGTTGATTAATCGTGAAACGTGAGGTGACTGATAAGATTACATCATATCCTGAGTTTTTTGACGCCACCTCCCATTTTATCAGCCTCACAACCGATTTATCGATGAAATTAGCTAATTTCGCCAGATATCGGGTATGTTGCCTCTATTTGTCGGTCCGGCAACCCATTCATCGGCCGATACTCTTGTGGAAATCTACGTTACCTCGACATTTGAAATCTTGGTTGATTCAAAAGGCGGGGAATCAAGATACAACTTATGTCGAATACTTCAATCTTGGTTTTCAATAGCATGTTTTAGATTTTTTAGTGCTGAAACTTTGAATATACAAACAAAAAACTAGCCGATATATAAACAGGCGACCTATAAATCCGATTAATCGGCCAAAAAGCGACTAATCTCGAATCCGAGGCTGACCGAGCAATAAACGACATCTTAAAAAAATTCTTGGAAACTATCTTCCCAAAATGATGATGCATGGTTTTCGGCCCAAATGACGGTAGTCATGCATGGCGATGCATGTCCTATCCATGGCTAATTAAAAGATATCAAGACCAAACTCGACACAAACGCGTGTTTTAACATTTGAAAACAAGATTTCCAAAGTGAGATTTCCAATATATTTTTGAGAAATTATATTTTTCTATTTCGTGAAGCATGTACGAAGGATATGTAGCTCGAGCTACATGTAGGCCGTTTTTCAAAGAAATTGAAAGATGGATTTTGTTGTTTCAAAAAAATCATAACAAAAACAAGGTTGTGATAATACCGAGATCTACCACAGTGCAAAATTAAATATCGACGAATAACTGCTAATTATTTTTTGCTTGGGTGAAAAACACCCCCATCTCTATCGGTGAACGGCCCCGGTTTTTTTATTCAAATTTAAAAAATTGCCAGATTTGGCACTTTTGCCCAGGCCAACATGCAAAGAGTAGTTCATTCAAATTTTGCACAGTCCTATTATTTATGTTTCTTTTTCTGAACATGAAAATGCATATTTATATTTATTATATTTTTTAAAAAAGGTTTACATTTAACTTGGTCTTCTTGAAACACAAAATTGCAGACTTCAAATTTTGGAAGAAAAAAAATTCCTACATGTCTCACACTGTCCTAAAATTGGAGAAAAAACACAGAGAGGTGGTGTTGCAGTGGTATCTAACTGTACGGTCAAGCCCTATAATCGAAAGAGAGGGAGTAGAGAATTGCAGTGGCGCCATTTTTGCCTATGTAGGTCGTGACCCTAATCGCCACGTGTTCGGCTGACTGGGGTGGCCCACCAGCATCGATGATTAAAGTAGAGTTTTCCAAACTCTCTCTTCCTTTTGCACGAAGCCTCCAAACTCGGATGTGTTGAAGGCTCTGGATACAGTAGTCGCAAATGGAAAAATAAATGAAGAGATATATCTAGAAAGGACGATCACTAGGGAGAATAAAGGGAGACAGCGAGTGATACGTCTCCAACGTATCTATAATTTCTTATGTTCCATGCAAGTTTTATACCAATAGCTACATGTTTTATTCACACTTCATAGCATTTTTATGCATATTCTGGAACTAACCTATTAACAAGAAGCCACAGTGTCAGTTCCTGTTTTCTCCTGTTTTTTGTTTCAGAAAAGCTGTTCTGGAAATATTCTCGGAATCGGACGAGACAAAATCCCAGATGCCTATTTTTCCCGACACGTTCCAGAAGTCCGAAGAGGAGATGAAGGGGGGCAGCAGGGCGCCCTCACCCTCTGGCGGCGTGGGTGGGCCCCCTGCCGCGCCACCCTATGGGGAGCAGGCCCCGCGCCTCCACCGACGTCGCCCCTTCGCCTATTTATTCCTCCAGACGCGAAAACCCTAAAACACCGAGCCATATTTCCAGAAAACATCCGCTGCCGCCACCGCCGTCAACCCTAACTCGGGGGGTTCAGAAGTTCTCCTCTGGCACCCTTTCGGAGAGGGGAATCATCACCGGAGGGCTCTACATCGCCATGCCTGCCTCCGGAGTGATGCGTGAGTAGTTCATCCTTGGACTACGGGTCCATACAGTAGCTAGATGGTTGTCTTCTCCTTTTGTGCCATCATGTTTAGATCTTGTGAGCTACCTATCATGATCAAGATCATCTTATTGTAATGCTACATGTTGTGTTTGCTGGGATCCGATGAATATTGAATACTATGTCAAGTTGATTATTGATCTATCATATATATGTTGTTTATGATCTTGCATGCTCTCCGTTATTAGTGTAGGCTCTGGCCAAGTTTATTCTTATAACTCCAAGAGGTAGTATTTATGCTAGATAGTGGGTTCATGCCTCCATTTAATCTGGGATAGTGACAGAAAGTTCTAAGGTTGTGTATGTGCTATTGCTACTAGGGGTTAAACAACAATGTTTTGTCTAAGGATATTTGTATTGTTTACATTATGCACCATACTTAATGCAATTGTCTATTGCTTGCAACTTAATACTAGAAGGGGTGCGGATGCTAACCTGAAGGTGGACTGTTTAGGCACAGATGCATGCTGGATAGCGGTCTGTGTACTTTGTCGTAATGCCCAAGTAAATCTCATAGTGATCATCATGACTTGTATATGCATTGTTATGCACCTCTCTATTTTGTCAATTGCCCAGCTATAATTTGTTTACCCAACATGTTAGTATTTTATCATGAGAGCTTCAAAGCGTGTCTTGGCTTCACCTTGCAAGTTAGTCATGAAACGATCTAAAGCAATATTTTCTTCCTTTACTCTAAGACTCATAAGATTGATCATCCATTTCATTTGTAGTCTTGGAGGGGGAAGGAGATGATACCTCGGTAGCCTTGGCCATGATACACTTGGCGGATTGGATTGGGACATTCTCATTGGGAGATTCGAAGAGGGATGATGACGTTGATGAATTAATGGCAATAGCGGCCACTTCACTTGTTGTTTCTTCTTCATCACTCTCAACCCCGGACATGTACTCCTCTCTAGTCACCAATACCATTCTTGAAGGAGGCTTCTTGTTGGGAAGGTTCTTCTTGAAGAAAGGTTTCTTGCTAGGCGACGTTGAGGCATTCTTGAGAACAAGCCTTCCTCCATGATCTTCACGGTTCTCATAGGGGCACTTAGCAACATAGTGATATCTATCTTGGCAATTGAAGCAAGTCTTCATTTTTGGGTTGCCCTCCTTGTAACCACTAGACTTCAACTTTTGCTCCACTTGAGGTTTGGCTTTGGATGGGTTCTTCCAAAAGGTCCTTGCCGCAAGAGCCACATAGTCCCTATGGGCAATCTTGAGTTCTTCGGGGTCCATGGAGGACACATCTTCATAATCTTGATCTTCATTGTGTTCAACCAGCTTGGCCTTTAAAGCAAGTGATGCTCCTTGTTGCATTCCAATAGCTCGAGCACGAGAGTCTTGTGCAATTTTGGCTTGGACTTTGAACGATTGCATCTCTTGCATGACTTCATTGGAGGTCAATTGTGGATAGTTGTGTCTTCCTTGTAGACTCTTCAAGTCGGCCGGTTCAAAGGGCAAGAGAGCATTCACATACTTCCTCTTGATCCAATCATCATTCACATGAGTCCCACCAAGAGCTTTATAGGCATTGGCAAGAGACTTGAGTCTTCGGTACATTTGCTCATGGTCTTCTCCATCTTCCATGAAGAACCCTTCGGCCTTGTTGCTCATTTCTTCAAACCGGTTTCTCTTCATGCTTTCATTTCCAATAAACACCTCGACAAGACAGGCCCAAGCTTCTTTGGCGGTGGTGCAATGCTCGATGTGAGACATATCATCCTCTCCCACGGCATCTCGGATCAAGTCAAGAGCGGTGGCATTTAGTTGACAATCAATTATTTCTCTTCTTGTCTTGTTGGATTCATCCACGGCTTGATATCCTTGCTCAATGATCCTCCAAAACTCGATAGAAGCACTATTCACATAAGATCTCATAGAAGATTCCCATTTAGTAAACAAAGATGCATTTAGCTTAGGTGGGTTTCCCCTTAGGTGTATAGGAGGATGAGGGATAGGTAGGTCGGGAGAGTATGGAAAAGGAATGCCACCATATACTCCCGAACCATTAGGTGGTTTAGGTGGGTTGTCAATTTTATCTTTATCAACCCCCTTCTTCCCACCAACCTCTTCACTCTTGGGTTTTTCAACCTCTGAAGAAAGAGAGGTGGGTGGAGGTGAGATACCCTTAGCTTCCATGAGTTTCAAGATCATCTCTTGCAACTTGTCCATTTTAGTTTCCATAGTGGACTTCAAGGTATTGAAGTCCTCCACGGAAACCGAAGTGGGCACGGAGGGAAGCTCGGGAATCTGAACTCCATTCTCATCGAGTGGCATACTTCTCTTAGGCGGTTAAGCCCGAATAAAGAGCTGAGGCTCTGATACCAATTGAAAGGATCGGTATGGCCACCTAGAGGGGGGTGAATAGGTGCTACTCAATCTTTAGCTCTTTTTCGAATTTAGGCTTGACACAAAGGTAAATTCTCTAGATATGCAACTACGGTGAATTTACCTATATGACAAGTTAACAGTAGACTAAGCACGATACAAGTAAGAACTAGCGAGTAAGGAATAACCGAACGGGAAGCACGCGGAGACAAGGATGTATTCCTGAGTTCCTCCTTTTTAGGGGAGTACGTCTCGTTGGAGGGGTGTGAGTTTCAAACTCAAACGCCACAAATGGCCTCACCCTATTCTCCGATGAACCTTGCCCAAAAGCTCGGTTCACCTTCCACTATCGGAATCCTTCAAGGCGGAATCTGGAGCCCTTACAACAAACTTGAGGCTCAACCTACAAAAGGATTGGGGGCTCCCAAGCACCACAACACCTGCTACACAAAAGTAACAGGCAAGTAAGTATAACAAGATGCCTAGGTTTTCCTAGTGGAAACCCTAGGCTCGAATCCCTCAAGTGAATGAGGGGGAAATGAAGAATGCTTTGTTGAAGTAGTACATCCGGGCCTTTTCCTTCAATCCTCCAAATATCAACGAGTTTGGGTGCAGGGATTGGGAGATCTAGTGATTCTTGAGCTTGCAATAATGGAGGACTTCAATTCTGGGCGAGCTAGTTGGCTGGAGGTAGGTGGAGGGGTATTTATACCCCTCCCAAAAATCGAGCCGTTGAAGTCCACTTATACCGAAGACTCCAGTCCTGGAGGGCCGGAGACTCCGGCCTGACCGGAGACTCCAGTCCAGAAGGGTGCGGAGACTCCGGCCCAGCCGAAGACTTCGGGGTCACTCCGGGGCCGCAACAGAGAGCGCCATCGAGTTGATTGCTTCGCAGCAAATTCTAATGGGCCGGAGACTCCGGCCCCTGAGCACCCCTGAGGCCGGAGACTCCGGCCTTGCCAAACAAACTGCAAACATCTTTTTCTTGCAAACGTTTCGATGCACCGTGTAAATATTTCTTTTCATTCCTGCACCACTTAACATCACATACGATAGTTCCTAGTGTTATTTCCTAACACACAAAACCATGGGGGACATAAAATATGTCCTTTCACTATCTAGCGTTGTTAAGCTTTTAGCTCTTGTTTTCATGTATCTCTTGTAAAGAGCTATTAGTTCTTTTGAAGAAAGTACTCTCTTACTTCACTTATATTTGTTTGGAGAGTTGTTTAAATAAGTTGATTGGTGTTTGGTTGGAACAGAAAATACTATGTATGTGGTAATGGTATAATGGAAATGCTTACATATTCTTGTAGATCACTATCTTGAGTAATTTGATACTTGTCAATTGTTTTGAGTTACCAAGTAAGTAATGTTTAAACTTGTGCATCATGTAAGTAAAGCCCATTAGTGGAGAACTACCGTAAAGCTTGTTGTTATTCGGTTTGTATAACAGGTAGTTCCAAAGTCTAGATATTTTCTAGTAAAAGGTTTTGGTTAACAACAGTGTGGAGTCTTATAATTCTTCTAATATGTTTATCATATAAGTTCTTGTTGTACCGATTGACAGTCTGTGTTTGCTTAAATAACCTTGCTAGACTAAACTTTGTACTAAGCGGGAATGCTGCTTGTGCATCCAAATCCTTGAGTCAAAATCCATGCCATCCGTGTCCACCATAACTATCTATATGGTGGTATTTTCCTGCCACTCCAAATAAATTTGTTATATGCTACCTTTAAACTATTCAAAATGTTACTACTCCTTTTTGTGTCACTGTTTACCAAGCTCATGAGGACGTGGTAGGTGGTCTTTATTTTTGTTGTCAATCAGGCTTTATGCTAGACTAGCAGTTTACATCTGCTTATCTATTAATTTTGCAAAAAGAGCTGGCAAAGAGGTGCCCAGTCCCAATTAATTACAACTTTAACTGCTAAGTCTCTTCACATTTTGCCCCTGAGAGATCAGTCAAGCAATTCCTACAATGTGTAAAACAAAAGAGAACGAGGGATGATCTGCCCGCTTGGTAGAAATAACGTCCTTCATGGGAGCCGCTCTTATAAAGTCATGTTGGCATGGGTCATACTGTATTGTCTATTGCTGATTCGTTGACCATTAACACACACCTCTAAAAATATATTTTTACTCTCTATAGGATTTCAAAACTAAAAAGCTCTAGCACATGATTTAATCCCTGCTTCCCTCTGCGAAGGGCCTTTCTTTTACTTTTATGTTGAGTCAGTTTTCCTAGTTCTTTCTATCTCCACAAGCAAACACTAGTGTCAACTTTGGTACAATAATTGTTATATGCTGGCATATTTGACTTATTATCCTGCTTTGTATTGACAATATCAATGAGATAAATATGTTGAGGTTGAAGCAAATGCTGAAACTAAAATCTTCCTCTGTGTTAGTCAAACACTTTTAGTTTGAAACTATTGCTTTGTGAGCTAACTCTTATGCAAATTATTATAGCTCCAATGTCTCCAAAGTAATATTCATGAAAAAGTTTTGCTTATATGATTCAGTTTGTTTACTCCTTGTTTACTTGTTAGCAAACTATAGACCATTGTCTTGGATCACTTCATTCAGTCCATGTGTTTTACACTATTATTTGATCAAGATAGTATTGGTAGCATGTCATTACAAAAATTATATTGTTTTATCGTTTACCTACTCGAGGACGAGTAGGAACTAAGCTTGGGGATGCTGATACGTCTCAAACGTATCTATAATTTTTGATATTCCATGTTTGTTTTATACCTATTGCTACATGTTTTATATACACTTCATACCATTATTATACATTTTCTGGAACTAACCTATTAAAAGGATGCCACAGCGCCAGTTTCCGTTTATTATGTCTGTGCATTGTAGAAAAGGTCCAAAAACCAAAGTGCTTAGAAAAATCCCAAAAAATTACAAAAAATCTATTTCGCCAGAAGACTCCGTGGGCTAGAAGGACAAGTCCGGGGGAGGCCCACAGGCTCCACACCATACCTCGGCGCGGCGGAGAGGTGCTTGAGCCGAGGGGTGGTGTTGTCTCCTCGTGCACGGCCTCGCGTTGCCTCTTCGCCTATAAAGACCCTCCTGACCTATAAACTCGCAAAACCTAGAAGGATTTTCCAAATATGACTCCGAGCTCCGCCGCCATCCGAAATCCTAATTCGGGGGACAGAAGTCTCTGTTCTGGCACCGTGCCGGGACGGGGAAGTGCCCCCGAGCCATCTTCATCGCCATTACTGCCTCCCATGGTGTGATCTTTATGTGATCATGAGCATTGTAATCTAGTTGAATTCATAGATATTTTCCCCTTCATTCTGTTATGACTATGCTACTCAAGTGGTTTTATCATTATGATTTTCGGAGTCATGTGAGAACACAATATCAAGGTGACAGTGTGGGTGACGTGTGTGGCTCTATTACTAGATTAGAGGGATATTTATCATTGAGTGTTCTTGTGTTGGATGTCGCTATTGTGGTGTTTGTTTACTCAACTTTAAGAAGTGTTGTTATAGCCCTACATGTAGTGTTCTTTATTCAATGGGAGAATAGTTCAGAATAGCATAATGAAGAAGAAGTATTTATGTGTTCAATTATGTTATTATTGTTGAGAGTGTCCACTAGTGAAAGTATGATCCCTAGGCCTTGTTTCCAAGCATAGAAACACCGTTTACTCTCAGTTCTGCTGCATGTTTGCTCGCTGCCATTTTTACTACAGATTGCAATTACCACTTGTAATCATCCATATCACTTGTATTTTAATATCTCTTCACCGAACTAGTGCACCTATACATCTGACGAGTGTATTAGGTGTGTTGGGGACACACGAGACTTCTTGTATCTTAATTGCAGGGTTGCTTAAGAGGGATATCTTTGACCTCTATCTCCATGAGTTCGATAAACCTTGGGTTACTCACTTAAGGGAAACTTGCTACTGTTCTACAAACCTCTGCACTTGGAGGCCCAACACTGTCTACAAGAATAGAAGTTATAGTAGACATCAGTCACCAGGGCAGACCACCACCTGCACGTACTCCTGTATGAATCCTCTCTGCTCCACCATGGCGCCGGAGACAACGCCGTAGCAACGGGGACAGAGCAGCAGGAAAAACCCATCTGATGAAGTCGTCGCCACCGCCTCGCCAACACCATCCATGAACCCTACAGCCACCGATCTAAAAGATCGGCAAGCACACAGTGCCACCAACTCCGAGACGTCGCCATGAAGGACAACGCCGGTGTGAGAGTAGAGTTGAGGCAGATTTATTTGCCCGGACGCCGCTCCCACCATCCCAACGGCGCACCATGCCAGAACCATCCTAACCCTAGTTACCATGCAAAAAAGGAGAGGGGCCCAGCTCTCCCGTTGGTGGCCTGCGGCGGCGGCGGCGGCGACGGCTAGGGCAGGAAAACAGGATCGCCTCCCGAGTCGCTAGGAGCGCTCACACAATTTCCTATATACTCAATAGGTGCATAGGAACGTCTAGATGGCGCACTTGAGTCCCCCACGTACCAAAACCTCTTGCTCATGAGTGCATCGGATTAAGCGAGCCGCACTCTTTGTCATGTTAGTCTTGAGACCCGAAGCCACGCCGAAATCATTGATTAAGGCAGCCTGATTGCGATGTCGCGCTGCGTTGGCAAATGAAGGTGACGATGTCATCGACGAAATCGAAGTTCGTTGGAGTAGACCACGGTTGGCTAGTGGGGTGAGGAGCCCTTCTTGTCCAGCGAATTTGATCATGTGGGAAAAACTTCCATCATTGCCACAAAAACCAAGGGGGAGAGGGGATCCCCTTGCCTTAGTCCTCGTTGTTTAGGATGATGCCGCCCGCCACACCATTGACAAGCACCTTGGTGGACGCCGTGTAGAGCAGGGAGCAGACAATGGATCTCCACTTCTGCCCAAAGCCCATTTTGGTCATCACCTCTAGCAAGAAAGCCCAATCGACCGTATCAAACGCCTTTGTGATGTCGAGTTTGATGAGCACCGCATCCGTCTTGGTGTTGTGAAGTCTACGTGCCATCCCTTGCACCATCTGGAAGTTGTCGTGCAAGCATCTACCACGGATGAAGGCTCTTTGGTGTGTGCCCACCAGCTTCGGCATGAGAGGTGCCACCCGTGTTGCCAACACTTTGGCTACGAGCTTAGTCGCACTATGTATCAGACTAATTGGCCTGAACTCCTTGACTTTGATTGCCTCCGCGTGCTTGGGGAGTAGGGTGATCAACGCTTGATTGGTGCTCTTGAATCCACGGCAGTCGGCTCTCCATAAAGAGTCAAAAACTGTCTGTATGTCCTCTTTGATGATATTCCAGCAAGTGGTGTAGAAGCGCCCGTAAATCCATCGTGGCCTGGGGTTTTGTCTTGCTCTTGAGTTTTAACAACGCGCCAGATTTCATCAGCAGAGAGTTGCTAGGAAATAATGACAATTTTTCACAAACCAAAGAGTTGCTAGGAAAAAAATGTGATGCTAGGCTCCTGCCATTTACAACATTTGGGCCAAACGGTGGATTCTCTCTCATGTGTTTTTGCGAGAGGTCTCTGGCAGGCTAAAAGAAATTTTCCTGGAATACCAAAATATGGTGCCATATATAACTACATAGTGTATATTGTTTTACAAATGTAAAGATTTCCTTTGAATATTTTTTTTTAGGAAGGATCCGATTCATAAACAGGAGGCATAGCCACTTTACAACCAGGACCCCAAGGAAACACGAAATTACAAAGAAGCCCGGGAAAAGTGCACCAAGCACCCTAAGCCACCGAAGAAGATCACAATCGGACCCAGAGCTTTGCCCAAAGCTCCTAGGCGACAGCGGAGACGCCGTACCACAGCTCGCCGGGAAGAAGACGCCACCCCATGTCGAAGAAGGCTGCAAGAACCATCCGCCGCTCCGCGCCGGAATCTGGACTCCATGAACGAGCACAGCCAGAACGCCGTCTTCCCGCAACCACCCGACAACCAGCCGTCGCGCCATCGCCTAGGACCACCACCTCCAGCCGCACCCCAGCCTCTCCAGCCGCTGCTTCCCGAGCCACCATGGCCAGCCGAAGCAGGAGCAGCGAAGAAGCCGACCACCAAAGCCACCTGCACCAAAAGCAAGACAATGCCCACCACCAGCTCCTCCCCTCGCCGCCACGGCCGGCCAGAGGAGCACGGAGGGAAGGACGCGCTCGACGCAGCACCTCCACGACCTCGCCGGCGACGCAGCCGGAGCGGGACGAGGGGGAGAACAAACCCGAAGCCAGCGCCACCGACACCGCCATCGGAGACGCCACCGGGAAACACACACACCTAAACACTACCTACCTACGCACGGACGGAACCGAGGCTCCCCCACCTCGTGGCGCCGAAACGGCGGCCGGAGGGCGGAGGGGAGCGGCCGGCGAGGACGGGAGCGCGTGGTCGCCTTTTCCGCCCCTCCCAAACAGTAACCTTATCCGGAGCGGTTTTGTATCCAGAAGGATCAAAGAACGTGACTCTTCGATTGGATTCCATCACACAAAATCGAATCGGACCTTGGACATGGCTGCCGAGTGGACAAAGTGCAGCGCACACAGTTTTGAATAGAAAACTGAGCGATATCTGGAAAGAATCGCACTACAATGCGTGTACGGCCTAAACTGAAATTAGCTTGCTTTACTGAAGAAGAGCATCGACGAACACTGAACGTCTGAACCCGAGCTAAAACCTCCCGCTTTCAGGTCTCCAACTGGCATCCCCGGCCGAATTCCGCACTCACACCTGCCGGCTCCGTACAGGAGAACACAGGTTCAAGACCTGCAGGTCTCGGACTGAACTAGACGAACCCTAGCAAGTGTGGAGCAGGGGGAAATCGAGATGGAGCAGAGGAGGATTCGCGTGGGATGAGATGACGCACCTCGGAGGATCCAACGGATTCTATAAGGCGTCCCAGCTCGCTTCTCCCCTCCTCTCCGCCGCGCCGCCGCCGCCGCCGCCGGTCTCCATTTCTCTCTCTGCTTCTGAACCTCACACGCTGGGTTCTAGATGGTTCGATTCGTTTTTTTTTTCTTCAGCTTCTGGTTTCCGTTTGCCGCCACCTCCGGTGCTCACTTGCGAAAAGGAGTTCCAACACCTGCCATTCTTTACCGTGTCTACGCCCGTGATTGTCAAATAAAATTGGTCACAAGCTGACACAACTTATCAAATAACATCGGTGTCGTCTCTAGTTCAAGTCGTGTATATACACAATATTTGAGCAAGGTACTATAACATGAAAGTGGTGCAAAAAATTTAATCTTTTGCCAAAAAATCGCACACACCTAGTGGTCAACATGTGTGTTATTATAAATTTGGATAAAATAATTCGAAATGAATTTACATGTGAAACGATAAGAAGTCCGAGCATGTTTCTACGTTTTTGAATTTGCTTTGTTGGCCCCCTCATACTTGTTAGTACTCCATATTTTTGTACACCCTGCAAATACCAACATTGTTTTTTGAAAAAAAATCCAATGGTAATGAATATTCAAATCTACATTGTTTTGAGAATATTTTTGTGTTACAAATTTATTTTTTGAAAAAAAATATTTTCGTAGCAGGACCACCGGTGCGAGGGAGCATAAAAGCTTCACTCGAAAGTGATGCCCCTGATCTAGGCCATAATATTAAGTAAAAGAATGGTTTTGTGCTCCAATTGTCGTCGAAGTAATACTTTGGTCCTGAAACTAAATAGTGGTGTCCTCCAACAGTTGCCCTGCTCAAACATAATTGTTAGTCATTGACAAATGCATGCGTTATAATGCGCAAAACCATGAAGAGTGAGCATGAAGAATGAGCATGACCTCTTGCTCAGCCACATCAGAGCGCACAGGTCGAGTTTCTTGAATATGTTCTGTCATGCATCAAGAAACTTGAGTCACCAACTAATTTATGATGGAGATGTTCATCACCAACTGCAAAATGAACACTTATGTCTTCTAAGTTCTAACGAATATTTTGAGTGTCATGTAGTTTCCTAGAGCCTGCCAGATTTAAATTTTAACGGTTGTATTAACTATATCATTTCTACATAAAATTATTATTGAACTAAGGAGTACTTTAAAATTCTTATGCAATACAGTTGTATCTCATTTACGTAGAACTATGAAGTTAAAATAGTAAAAAAAAAAAACGAAAAGGACCCACAGCTAAGAATTAACGAGAAGCTTTGAACTAAAGAATGCTACAGAGAATTTTGGACATTATATCAGGGTATAGTACTATAGAAATGGCACGCTACTGAATTCAGTTGGGATTGAGCCCATGGGTATTGTTGCAGCAGCACGTTGGTTTGCAACAGTTACGACCAAAAAACGAGGCTTTTCCTATCTTCTACTTGCCTCAATGAAGTACTACCACTAGCCCTCTCCATATGTTCGCCTAAAAAAAAGAGAGTGCTAATCCTTGTTTCCGATCAGCTGCATCCATCGCCAAAAAAAAAAGCAACCGTAAGTATTTGAACGGAATCGCCGGGCTGCTGCTGCATCAGTTGTCCATAGCGATGCCGGCACATCAGTTGTCCATGGCGGCGAGGCGCGCGGCAGCTCGGATGGAGCGTCCGGCCTTGGCGGTGCGGCGGATGGAAGCAAATGTCTGCGCCTCGCTCTTGCGTCTACGCTTGATCACAGGACCGTGGGACACCAGGGAGAAGGCGGGGCTGTCCGCCGGTGGGCGCTCCGGAAGCAGCTGCTCTTCCATGGGTTCCTTGCCGTGGTCGGCCTCAGCAGCAATGACGCGATCGGCGGCAGCGGTTTCTATCGCCGTCACACGCCGCCGACCATTGGCCCTCGCTTGTGGCACATCAGGATCTGACGCCTCCTCTGCCACCTCCACCGCCATGGTCTCCACCGACGGGAACGCGTCCTTGTTGGAAAGCCATTCCAGCTCCTCCTCCTCCTCCTCAGATCCAGTTCCTTTTCCACAGGGCACCTCCGAGCCCTGCAAGTAGGACGAATGCTTTAGCATCGAACACAACCCGGTCGATCATGGATTGGTGGGAAGAAACAGGGTTTACCATGTTCTCAAAGAAGGCATCCAAGCTGGCACCGACGCCACACGGTAACGCTTCAGCCAGCACCGCGACGTCGTTGCCGGGTACTTTGTCCTCCTTGCTGCTCGAACCGCGGCGGGAGTTGTAGTGCAGCAGCCACCCTTTATAGAACTTTTGGCCGCACGAATGGCACAGCGTGGCCGGGCCATCCGGGCCCTTGAGCCACCTTGGCGTGTTCTCCGACCCGCAGTGCATGCACCGGCGGCGGAGGGGGTTGGAGTGCAGTGGCTGCCGGGGCTTCTTCGAATCCACCGGGATCAGCCGCCCTATCAAGAACCGTTGGCCACACGCACTGCACAGCGTGCCGGGGCCAGCCGGGCCCCGGAGCCACCTTGGCGTTCGTTCCACGCCGCAGTGCATGCACGGGCTGTGCTTGTTCGAAGTACAGTACTGGCGGCGGCGGTGGTTATGCTGCGGCAGCTGCCCTTTCGTGAACCGATACCAGCACGCACGGCACAGGGTGCCGGGGCCATCAGGCCCCCGGTACCACCTTTGTGTGTTCGCGGACGTGCAGTGCGTGCACCGGCCCCACCGGCGCGATGCCCCTTGAGGCGAGGACGCAAGCCTCCATGTCCTCCCCATCGCACCCTGTCTCATGCCCACCGCTGGATGGGCCGGCGCCGGTTCCACATCCACCGTCATCGTCTCCAATGTTGAGAACGTATTGTCGCCCTTGTCCATGGCAGCAAGGCGTGCAGCAGCGCGGATGGCGCGTCCGGCCTTGGCGGTGCGGCGGATGGAAGCAAATGTCTGCGCCTCGCTCTTGCGTCTTCGCTTGAGCACAGGACCATGCGACACCAGCGAGAAGGCGGGGCTGTCCGCCGGTGGGCGCTTCGGGAGCAGCTGCTTTTCCATGGACTCCTTCTCGGCGCGCAAGTCACCCTGCGGCGGCACATTGGCTTGTCGACAAGTCGTTTCCATCGCCGTCACACGCTGCTGCCCCTTGGTCCTTGCCCGTGGAACATCAGGAGCCGACGCCTCCTCTTCCACCTCAACCGCCATGGTTTCCACCGACGGGAACGCGTCCTTGTTCGAAAGCCATTCCAGCTCCTCCTCCTCCTCCGCCAGCTCAGGTTCAGCTTCTCCCATGACACCTCCGAGCCCTGCAAGAATGACGAATTCTCTCGTTTCAAAAAAAAAGGGACAAATGCTTAGCATCTAACACAACCCAGACAGGGTCTACCGTGCGGTCAAAGAAGGCATCCAAGCTGGCACCGACGCCGCAGGCTTGCGTTTCAGCCAGCGCCGCCATGTCGTTGTCGGCTGCCGATTCCTCCTTGCTGCTTGAACCGGGCTTCTTCGAAGGGCGGCCTCGACGGGAGATGTAGTGCAGCAGCCGCCCTTTACGGAACTTTAGGCCGCACGCATTGCACAGCGTGCTGGGGCCATCCGGCCCCCGAACCCACCTTGGCGTCTTCTCCGATGCGCAGTGCATGCATGGGCGGTGCTTGTTCGAAGGGCGGCGCCAGGGGATGAAGTGCAGCAGCCGCCCTTTCTTGAACTGATGCCCGCACGAATTGCACAGCGTCCCAGGGCCATCCGGCCCCGAGCGCCACCGTGGTGTGTCCTCCGACGCGCAGTGCGTGCACCGGCTCCATCGCGCTGGTTCCACCTTGCTGCTCGACAGGCGCTTGTTCGAAGGGTTGGACTTCACCAGCTGACAAGTTGTTTCCATCGCCGTCACACGCTGCCGCCCCTTGGTCCTCGCTTGTGACACATCAGGAGCCGACGCCTCCTCTTCCACCTCCACCGCCATGGTCTCCACCGATGGAAACGCGTCCTTGTTCGAAAGCCATTCCAGCTCCTCCTCCTCCTCAGGTCCAGCTCCTTTTCCACAGGGCACCTCCGAGCCCTGCAAGAAGGAAGAATGCTTTAGCATCGAACACAACCCGGCTGGTCATGGATTGGTGGAAAGAAAGAGGGTTTACCGTGTGGTCAAAGAAGCCATCCAAGCTGGCACCGACGCCGCACGGTAGCGCTTCAGCCAGCGCCGCCACGTCGTTGCCGACTACCGAGTCCTCCTTGCTGCTCGAACCATGGCGGGAGTTGTAGTGCAGCAGCCGCCCGTTATAGAACTTTCGGCCGCACGAATGGCACAGCGTGCCGGGGCCGTCCGGCCCCCGGAGCCACCTTTTCGTGTTCTCCGACCCGCAGTGCATGCACGAGCTGTGCTTGTTCAAATGGCGGCGGTGGGACTGCACCATCAGCTCTCTCAACAACCGTTGGCCGCACGCATTGCACAGCGTGTCGGGGCCATCCGGCCCCCAGAACCATCTTTTTGACTTCTCCGACGTGCAGTGTGTGCACCGGCGGGGGTTGGAGTGCAGAAGCTGCGACGCCTCCTGATCTGGGCTCATCCCCAGCGCCAGATGGACTGGCGCTGGTTCCACCTCCACCGCCATGGTCTCCAATGTTGGGTACGCGTCGTCGGCCTTACTCAAAACACACTCCTCCTGCGCCACCCCCTGCCCCTTTTCTCTTCCCGCCACCCCTAATCCCTGCAAGAAGAACCTCAGACGCAGAACCAAGAGAATGTATTTAGAGCTGCCTTGGTAACCACAAACTCTGAAATTAATAGAATTCAGCAGTAACGCACCGGTACAGCAATGCATTTTGCCGCAATATCAAGCAGCTTGGTAGAGATGCTCAATGACAGTGAGTTAACCTGCAGTCATGAAGTTGGAAGACCTAATTTAGAGAACTCTCCACATGTAGAAAATGAAGTATAAGGCAGGGTTGAAATGGTTTAAAACTTGAGAAGCTTAAAGCTGTAAGAACTAAGAACTAGGAAATATGCATGAATGCAAAAAGATTTTTCTTTTGTTAATCCAACGGTCCAACTATTTCCAAAGAAACACAAACAAGCTAACCAAGCTTAATGTCAACGACCAACCTCTTCGCGTAATCTGTTATGTTCTTCCTCTTCACCCACTTGAGATTGGTCAATACATTTGGCAGACCGCTGGACATGTTTCCCACTCCATGAGCTGGCCTGGTACAAAATGTCATCGATTCAGGAAGAAAGATACTAGCATACATGCAAATACAGTAGGCAATCATGTTATCTAAAAATACAGTAGGCAATTTTTGTCTTAAAAGAAGCTACCTTTGCACCAAGAGTAAGAAATTGCCCCAGATGATCGGTTATATCCAAATCAGAGCATTTCAGAGCAAGCTGCAGAATTGACCTGTGTAGTGTGCAGTGTGACACACCTGAACATGAGGAATCAACCCAAGATGCCTAAATTATGGTCAAGGAAACATACAGAAACTACCATCAGAAGCAAGCAAAGAACAGGGAGTAACTGAACTGAAGCAACAATCAACAAAGCCAGAGTGAATCGCAACTACATCTGACGGCAAGTAATGAAATGGCAGCAATATTATCCAAGCATAAAGATTAGACCTTGGAGTGGGAGTGGGGAAAGGATACGAGAAGACCTTGTAGTATCAGGCCCAAATCATCTGCAGAGAACTCCTCCTCAAGCTGCTTGACAAGGGGGATCCTCTTCTCCACAACCTGTCATATATGATCACCAGAACGTGACTGTTTAATTGGATTCAATCACAGGAAATCGAATCGATGATCCACTGACGGCTGCCGAGTAGAGAGTGAAACGCACACAGCGTTGAATACAAAACAGGGAGATAGCTAGAAAGAATCGCACCACGATGCGTATACGGCCCAAACTGAAATTAGCTTGCTTTACTGAAGACGAACACCGACGAACACTGAACCCCACCTAAACCCCGGCCGAATTCCGCACTCACCCCCTACCGGCGCCGTACAGGAGACACAGATTCGAGACCTGGAGGCCTCGGACTGAACTAGACGAACCCTAGCAAGTGTGGAGCAGGGGGAAGTCGAGATGGAGCGGAGGAAACGGATTCTCGTGGGGAAGAGATGACGCACCTTGGAGGATCCAATGGCTTCTAGGAGGCGTCCCAGCTTGCTTCTCTCCCTCCTCTCCGCGTCGCCGCCGCCGCCGCCACCCTCGCCGTCGGTTTCCATTTCTCTGTCTCTCTCTGCTTCTCTAGCAGACACGCTGATGGTTCGATTCTTTTTTTATTTGTCCCTTCAGGTTTGCGTTTGCCGCCACCTTTGTGCTCCGTGATGGTCAAATAAAATTGGTCACAGTCTGCCACAACTTATATCAAATAAAATTGGTCTCGTGTCTATTTCAATTCATGTATAGACACAATATTTTAGCTAGGTACTATAACATGAAAGTGGTGAAAAAATTAAAATTAAAAAATTATTCTTTTGCCAAAAATCACACACACCTAGTGATCCACATGTGTGTTTAACTGACATAAATTTGCATAAAAGAACTCCAAATAAATTTGCCTGCGAAAAAGTATGAAGTCTGAGAATATTTCTACGTTTTCGAAATTGCTTTGTTGACCCACGATACTTGTTTTTTATAGATAAAGAGCCCCTGATATTTGGGGAAATTATAATTTGCAACTAGTTGCGCCCGCACACCATTGTCAGATACCCTATTTCGGAGTTTTCAAAAATTGTGAAATAAATCATGTACATAGATTATGTTGTGTCTTGTGCAGCCACAATTTTCACTCCAAAATTATGACCATATGTGACATGTACAATAAAGACAAATAATGTGTGGATAACACAAGATACTATTCACTTAGGTCTTTCTCTTTTTGCACAGGTAACATATGATCATGTTTCATATGAAACTTTGTGCTTGAACAAGACTCAACATAATCCATGTACATGATTTATTTCGTAATTTTTGAAAACTCCGAAGTAGGGTTTCCAGTAATGGGGTGCAAGTGCAGCTAATTGCAAAATATTCACACTCATGATATTTGTGAGTACTCCATATTGTTGTACAGCCTACTTTGCCTGCAAATACCAACATTACTTTGTAATTTTTTCTTATGGTAATGAATATTAAAATCTACATCGTGATTGTTTTGAGAATTTTGTGTCAGTTTTTTTTTAAATCTCTTTGTAGAAGGAGCAGCGGTGCGAGGTAGCGCAAAAGCTTCACTCAAAGTGGTGCCCTTATCTTGGCCAGAATATTAAGTAGGAAAAATGTGTTTTTGTCCTCTAATTGTTGTTGAAGTAATACTTTCGTCCTTACACTAAAGGGTGCCATTCTAAAACTAGGCAAATTTCATCCGTCCGACTAATCTAAACGTGTCTCTTACTGTTTTCGTACTTCGGTAAAAATATATTATTTTTTGGAAAAGGGGGGATATTCCGACTTTTTGGATTGGCTGATGCACAATACTACTACCCCAATGGCAAAGCCACACATCATCCTAGAACAAATAAAAAATAAGAATAAGATGAAGAATTAAACAAGGTTGTATGTCGTGACAATATCTCCACCGGTCTACAACAACTCCTATATCAAAAAAAGAAAATGTACAAAAACTATATATGTCCTAGCATAAGCCACGAAACAGATACCAAAAAAAATTGTCATCTTTTTCAGCTTAAAACGTAATGAATTTTAAATTAAAAAATGTGCACACTTGTTGTTCATATCACTATTTACATCTGAGATTTTTTTCTCGAAATTTTTAAACTTAGAATCCATTTATAAAATAAATCTATGTTTAGCTTAGTCTCCAACACGTGACTCTCATAGTTTTAGTTCTTTTAGTAAACGAACATTACTTTATAAATCAAGCTGAGCGACATCTCCTTCGGTCGTCTTTTTCCTCCAACGGTTTGGGCTCGCAATACACGACAAGGTGCATGTGTTTCCTTGGCTTCGGGTAGCTCGTGTCCCCCTTTTCACCCAAGCAAATCAGGTCAGGTGAAGGAGCTCTTAAATTTTCAGCTCCCCCAATAGTTAATTAGACATTAAATAGCAACATAAGTAACTACTCCCTCCATTCCGGTTTATTAGATGTAAATACTAGTACTCCGTTTCTTAATGTAAGGTGTATAGTTTTTTCAAAAAAATCCAAAATATATGGTAAAATGCGATTTTTTGACAATCTACATTCCAATATGTGTCTATTAGGAACTCATATCTCCTGATTTTTTCTAGAATAAGATGAGTTTACCGCATGCCAAATACCTATATCTTAATTTCCGTGCAAAAAATTATACACCTTATATTCAGAAACGGAGGGAGTACATGTCAATTCTCTATACCCAAGGGAGTGGGCGACGGAAAGATATCAATTAGATTAATTGTGGCTTATTTCAGGAAACCGATGCAATTTTTAATACTCGATGGCAATTCTCTATACCAAGGAGTACTACTAGAATTGAGAACGGCATGCAAAAGACAGGTTTCACACCGCGCATGCAAAAGCAGCTAGCGCCTAAACCGTTTTCTCTCTCCTCACAATTAATTAGCTGGTGGCCTCATTCCTCATTAATTGCTAAAATTGCATCCAACTCTTGAAAAAATCTGGTTTTGGGAATACATCTAACAAACCGGAATGAAGGGAGTAGTTAATCGAGCCACCGGTTATCCTACATCTCGCATTGATCAACCCGCGTCGTTGGATAACTGAATATCCGATGAGCATAGTACTAGCAATATACCCTCCCCTAAGAGCGAACTTTTCCTACGTGAGTAGTGTCACGATATACTTTGATTGCATCATTGTTTCATTAAGACTATGAATTGTGATGCTATATAATAATATGTTATATAATATCTATTTTTCTAATAACTCAACTCATGCATTGGTTCAATTTCGGCAGCGATATAGGATGAAGAAGGATGTGTTCATATGTTTTGTATAAGGTGTGAGTGAATATGATGACTACTTCCAGTTCCAACTGAAAAAATATTGTCCTGGTCGAGTTTCTTTAATTTATTTTGTCATGCATCAAGAAGTTTGTGATGGAGATGTTCATGGCCAACTAATTTATGATAAAGATGTTCATCACCGACTGCAAAATGAACACTTATGTCTTCTAAACAATATTATGTGTCATGGTGTTTTCTAGAGCTTGCCAGGTTAAAAATTTAATTGTTGTATTAACTATATTTTTTTTAATAAAATTATTAGTGAACTAAGGTGTACTTTAAAATTCTTATGCAATACAGTTGTATCTCATTTACGTAGAACTATGAAGTTAAAATAGTAAAACAAAAAAAACGAAAAGGACCCATAGCTAAGAATTAACGAGAAGCTTTGAACTGAAGAATGCTACAGAGAATTTTGGACGTTATATCAGGGTGTAGTACTGTAGAAATGGCACGCTACTGAATTCTGTTGGGATTGAGCCCATGAGTATTGTTGCAGCAGCACGCTGGTTGCCAAAATTACGACCAAAAAACGACGCTTTTCCTATCTTTTACGTACTTGCCTCAACGAATTACTACCACTAGCCCTCTCCCTATCTTCCCTGACAAAAATCCTAAGAGCTGAATGCTAATCCCTGTTTCGATCAGCTGCATCCATCGCCAAAAAAATGCAACCGTCCGTATTTGAGCGGAATCGCCGGGCGGCTGCTGCATCAGTTGTCCATAGCGATGCCGGCACATCAGCTGTCCATGGCGGCGAGGCGCGCGGCAGCTCGGATGGCGCGTCCGGCCTTGGCGGTGCGGCGGATGGAAGCAAATGTCTGCGCCTCGCTCTTGCGTCTACGCTTGAGCACAGGACCGTGGGACGGTGGGCGCTCCGGGAGCAGCTGCTTTTCCATGGACTCCTTCTCGGCGCGCAAGTCACCGTGCGGCGGCACATTGGCTTGTCGACAAGTCGTTTCCATCGCCGTCACACGCTGCCGCCCCTTGGTCCTCGCCCGTGGCACGTCAGGAGCCGCCGCCTCCTCGTCCACCTCCACCCCCATGGTCTCCACCGACGGGAACGCGTCCTTGTTCGAAAGCCATTCCAGCTCTTCCTCCTCCTCCTCCGCCAGCTCAGGTTCAGCTTCTCCCCATGACACCTCCGAGCCCTGCAAGAATGACGAATTCTCTCGTTTCAAAAAAAAAGGGGACAAATGCAGAAATGCTTAGCATCTAACACAACCCAGACAGGGTCTACCGTGCGGTCAAAGAAGGCATCCAAGCTGGCACCGACGCCGCAGGCTTGCGCTTCAGCCAGCACCGCCATGTCGTTGTCGGCTGCCGATTCCTCCTTGCTGCTTGAACCGGGCTTCTTCGAAGGGCGGCCTCGACGGGAGTTGTAGTGCAGCAGCCGCCCTTTACGGAACTTTAGGCCGCACGCATTGCACAGCGTGCTGGGGCCATCCGGCCCCCGAGCCCACCTTGGCGTCTTCTCCGACGCGCAGTGCATGCACGGGCGGTGCTTGTTCGAAGGGCGGCGGCAGGGGATGAAGGGCAGCCGCCCCCTCTTGAAGTGATGCCCGCACGAATTGCACAGTGTCCCAGGGCCATCCGGCCCCGAGCGCCACTGTGGTGTGTTCTCCGACGCGCAGTGCGTGCACCGGCTCCATCGCGCCGGATCCACCTTGCTGCTCAACAGGCGCACCTCAGGTCCAGTTCCGTTTCCACAGGGCACCTCCGAGCCCTGTAAAAAGGATGAATGCTTTAGCATCGAACAAAACTTGGCCGGTCATGGATTGGTGGGAAGAAACAGGGTTTACCGTGTTCTCAAAGAAGGCATCCAAGCTGGCATCGACGCCGCACGGTAACGCTTCAGCCAGCGCCGCCACGTCGTTACCGGCTACTGAGTCCTCCTTTGCTGCTTGAACCGCGGCGGGAGTTGTAGTGCAGCAGCCGCCCTTTATAGAACTTTTGGCCGCACGAATCGCACAGCGTGGAGGGACCATCCGGGCCCTTGAGCCACCTTCGCGTGTTCTCCGACCCGCAGTGGATGCACCGGCGGCGGAGGGGGTTGGAGTGCAGCGGGATCAGCCGCCCTCTCAAGAACTTTTGGCCGCACGAATCGCACAGCGTGCCTGGGCCATCCGGCCCCCGGAGCCACATTTTCGTGTTCTCCGACCCGCAGTGCATGCACGGGCGGTGCCTGTTCGAAGTACAGTACTGGCGGCGGCGGTGGTTGTGCTGCGGTGGCCGCCCTTTCGTGAACCGATACCAGCACGCACGGCACAGCGTGCCGGGGCCATCCGGCCCCCAGAACCATCTTTTCGCCTTCTCCGACCTGCAGTGCTTGCACCGGCGGGGGTTGGAGTGCAGCAGCTGCGACGCCTCCTGATCTGGGCTCATCCCCACCGCCAAATGGACTGGCGCCGGTTCCACCTCCATCGCAATGGTCTCCATTGTTGGGAACGCGTTGTCGGCGTTATTCAAAACCCACTCCTCCTGCGCCGCCCCTTGCCCTTTGCTCTTCCCGCCACCTCTATTCCCTGCAAGAAGAACCTCCAACGCAGAAACAAGACGATGTTTTTTGACCTGCCTTGGTAACCACAAACTCTGCAATTAACAGAATCCAGCAGTAACGCACCGGTACAGCAATGCATTTTGCCGCAATATCAAGGAGCTTGGTAGAGATGCTCAGGGATAGTGAGTTAACCTGCAGTCATGAAGTTGGAAGACCTAATTTAGAGAACTCCCCACTTGTAGAACATGAAGTATAAGTCAGGGTTGAAACGGTTTAAAACTTGAGAAGCTTAAAGCTGTAAGAACTAAGAAATATGGATGAATGCAGAAATATTTTTCTGATGTTAATCCAACTGTCCAACTCTTTCCAAAGAAACACAAACAAGCTAACAAGCTTAAAGTCAGCGACCAACCTCTTCGCGTAATCTGTTATGATCTTCCTCTTCGCCCACTTGAGATTGGCCAATACATTTGGCAGACCACTGGACATGTTTCCCACTCCATGAACTGGCCTGGTACAAAATTTCATCGATTTAGGAAGAAAAATACTAGCATACATGCAAATACAGTAGGCAATCTTTGTCTTAAAAGAAGCTACCTTTGCACCAAGAGTAAGAAATTGCCCCAGATGACCGGTTATATCCAATTCAGAACATTTCAGAGCAACCTGCAGAATTGACCTGTGTAAGGTGCAGTGTGACACACCTGAACATGTGGAATCAACCCAAGATGCCTAAATTGTTGTCAAGGCCACATACACATACAATCACCAGAAGCAAGCAAACAACAGGGAGTAACTGAACTGAAGCAACAATCAACTAAGCCAACTAGCATGTAATTTTATTTTATTTTTGAAACGAACAACGAACAATGGGAGGGGAAAGACCCCTACCTGAATTTTATTATAACGAGGGTAGAGCTAAGATAGCTCTGGGTTTTACATGCAAGCATTTTACAGGGAAACAGGAACAGAGAAACGCAAGAAGTACTACTTCAATTTCCTGACCAAGAGTAGACTGTCCAGTTTGATATCCAAATTCGGATAGCTTCAGCTTCCTCCTTTTTAAACCTTCTTGACCAAAGTCTGCATAAATCGACACACTGTTTTGCAACCGTATGGACTGGTATTTCAACATCATAAAAAACCTTACGATTTCTTGCCAGACACATGCTCCAAAAGGATGCAGCCACCACCAGCATCTACTTGTGACGGCAAGTAATGAAAGGGCAGCAATTTATATAAGCGTATAAAGAGGAATCGTGGGAGTGGGAAAAAGGATACGAGCAGACCTTGGAGTATCAGGCCCAGATCATCTGCGGAGCACTCCTCCTCAAGTTGATTGACAAGGGGAATCCTCTTCTCCACAACCTGACATACATGATCACAAGAACGTTATCGTTTGATTGGATTCCATCACACGAAATCAAATCATATTATACACTGATGGCTGCCGAGTGGAGAAGTGCAACGCACACAGAGTATAGCAAGAACCCGCGCCACAATGCGAGTACGACCCAAACCAAAATTAACCTACTTTACTGAACTGATTGGATTCCATCACACGAAACTGAATCAGGTCATCCACTGATGGCCGTCCCCCGAGGGGATAACTGCAAGGCACACAGAGCGGAAGAGAGGACAAGGCGATATTTGGAAGGATTCGCACCACAACTCGTGTACGGCGCAAACCAAAATTAGCCTACTTTACTGAAGATCATCGAGGATAAAACTAAACCCCACCTAAACCCCCGCTTCCGGGTCAATCCCCGGCCGAATTCCACACTCGGCCGGCCTCCCCTGGAGGTCTCGGACCGAACTAGAGGAACCCTAGGAAGCGTGGAGCAGGGGGGGGGGGGGGGGGGCATCGAGATGGAGCAGAGGAGACGGATTCGCGCAGTCGCGGACATAGGATCCAAGGGCTTCTAGGAGGCGGCCCAGCTCGCTTCTCCCCGTCCTCTCCGCCTCGCCGCCGCCGCCGCCGTCGGTCTCCATTAGAGCAAGTCCAGCAGCTACCCGATATCCCCCCCGATACAGAAAATAGGGGAGAGAGAAGAGAAAACAGCCCTCCAGCAGTTCCCCTACCGGCCTCCCCAACAATCGGCGTCCCCGACCCACACCCTCGATCTCCCTACACATCGGGGAGGTGGAGGCGTCCCCAATTCGTCGACTGGAGCAACCGCTCGCTCCCGGATTCTTCCTCCCGCCACCACGCGCGTCGACCAGCCCGTTTCTTCTTAAATTTCGTCAAAATCGACCTCGAAATCGAGCTCCAAATCCGACGGGAGCAGGGCAGGGACGCGGCCGGCGGCCGGCAGCCATGGACGGGAGGCGCGAGCGGTGAGCGCTCCTCCATGCCGCCATGGACGGTGACCTCGCGGGGGAGCCCGTCTTCGGCGACGGCGTCCGGCGCGGCGCTCGCCGTCTTCTTCCCGCTCGACGAGGAATCGCGCCGCTGCGTCGCGTCGCCGGCCTCACTCATAATTTGTTTCCAGGTTATTTCGTTGTATTTATAGTTTCAATATTGTATTTATACACAGAAAGATCGACACACACGAGAATGAAGTTAGTTACGAAATATTGTATTTAAAGAAACGCTCGGTCGAGCATCAGCAGATTTCTGAACGATCGATAGCAGAGTTTTTTTTGTTGGTCGAGCTGACGTAGCGGTGTGCTGCGCGGAACGATGCCGCATGAGCTGGCCCAACCACGTACGCATGCTCCCTTGTGGCAAGATCGATCAATGGATCTACTAGTACTAGCTAGTTAGCTTGTTACGTTTTTGCGGCCCAACTGCATGCAAACGTTCGCATCTACAGCAAATTAATGTGGCTCAAATTCTCGTTATAAGATTGCACGGAAAAAATGTGGGCAATTGCACACTAATAAGAAATAAGTATGTGCAATTGCACACTAATGAGAATTATATGCAATTGCACACTAATAAGAAAAATATATGCAATTGCACACTAATGAGAATTATGTGCAATTGCACGCTAAAAGAAATTCATGTGCGATTGCGTGCTAAACAAAAAACATGTGCAATTGCGCGCTAACGACAAAAATCATGTGCAATTGCACACTTATAAGAAAAAAAATATGTGTAATTGCACACTAATGAGAATTATGTGCAATTGCACACTTATTTGTTATAAGAAAAAAAGCCTCCAGATCCCACCAAACATTTCGAATTCGGGATATACACAAAAACGAGGGAAAATAAAAATCAAATTAAAACCACGAGAAAATCATAAGCACAAAAGCAAAAAAGATACCCGATAAAAAACAAAAAGCCCAACAAAAAGCCCATAACGAGCACGGCAGAAACACATGACGACCTAGTAGCCATAAACAAGGCCCATAGACGATCAAGGCAAAAAAGAACATAACATGCCGTAAACCCGAGAAACCAACAAACTCTGCGTCGCTGATCATCGTAGGAATCGCACGGTCAGGACGTCGACCGAGCGTTAAGCTCGATCTCAGTCACCCGAGCGTTAGCAATTCCGCTAAAGTTGACGTAGAACAATATGCAAAAATTACATGTACAATTGCACATTATGGCCACTAACATGCAATTGCACATTCATATGCACTTGCGCGCTAATCAGAATCATGTGCAATTGCGTGCTAACAAGAATCATATGCAATTGCACATTAAAAAAAGTTGCATGCAAAAAATCATGTGCAATTGGGCATTTTTAAAAATTCATACATATTCTACATATATCATGTGTAATTGCACGTTCTCGAGAATTATGTGCAATTGCATACACTAAGCCAATCTATATGCAACTACACACTACATATATCATGTGTAATTACACACTAAGCCGTTTCAACTAAAACCGCGGAAAACAATTTGTGACAACAGTCCGAAACGTAAAACAAGAAAAGCCCAGCCGAACAAGAAAAGGCCCAACAAAAAAGACAAAACAAAAACAAAAAGAGCAACAGAAAAGAACAACAAACCAAACTCAACCGAGTGCAACGGGCCAAAACTATCAGCTCCCCACGTTACTCGATAACATGATCGATCGTATCGAATGGATTGAAGCATCGACCGAGACGTAACTTAAAAATCAGGCAACCGAGCATTAACAAAAGTGTTTATAAAACCACATCCCCCACACACAACAACCTCCTCCCCTATCCCCACGGCATTGGTATCTGGGTCTCACCACGCGTTTCACATTCTGGAGACATCACATCCGAGTCGACAGGCACAAATTCAGCTCAAGCAGCAAAAAAATAACAAAAAACCAAAATGTAAAAAGAGACCCAAAAATGGAAAATAAGAGGGCCCAACAAAAAGCCTAGCAAAACCCAAGAGAGCAAAAAAAAAAAAAGTTTAACGGGCCACTACCCAGCACAAACGGACAGAACCCACCAACTCTCACCTCAACGATCGCAGAACCTGATCGATCCATCGATCCATCGATAGCACGTTCTAGCTCATCGAACGAGCGTTACGTTAAAACTCGGGCAGCCGAGCGTTAGCAAACGGATTGTATAAATATAGTTGAATGTGATATAGGGGAGATGATATAGGGGAACTGCTGGAGATGACGAAAATATAGGGGAGGAATATTTTTAGGGGAGGCCCCTACATGGACATATAGGGGAGAAGATATAGGGGAATTGCTGGACTTGCTCTTACTCTCTCTCACTCTGCTTCTGTAGATGGTTCCGTTCTTTTTTTTATTTGTCCCTTCAGGTTCTTGGTCTTGGGCGCTGCGTCCGGGTTCCGTTTGCCGCCTCCGCCGACGTAGTGGTCCACATATGTGTTTAATTCATATATTTTTTGACATAAAATAATTCGAAATAAATTTACATGGGAAAATAAGAAGTATGAGCATGTTTCTACTTTTTTTAAATTTGCTTTGTTGACCCCTGATGGTTGTTAGTATTTTTGTACAGCCTGCAAATACCAACACTACTTGGTTTTATTTGATAAGTTGTGAAGATTTTTCCAGCTTAAAATGTAACAAATTTTGAATTACAATTTTGCACACTTGTTGATCATATGACGATCTCATCAGAGGTTGACACGGGCTGATCGGTCTCCAAAACGTCACTCTCATAGTTTTAGTGGTTTTTGGGTCTGGTTATGGACCAATTCTATTCTTCTAATATGTATTGCGGTAACTCCCCCCCATAGGTTTCAAAATATATGTAAATCGAGTTGGTCGTCTTTTTTCCTTTTAACGATTTGGTCTTGTAATACACGACAAGTTGCATGTGTTTCCTTGGCTAGGCAGCTGGTGTCTCCCTTCCCCCCAATCAAAATTATTTGATGAGTTTAATTTCTTTAAAAAATAAATCCATGATGTATCCCGTGAACTTAAAATACTTTATATTCCGTGCTACGTAAAAATGTCAGATTGGAGATTTCAAAACAGAGAGACGGCTTCGTATGCACAGGGTAGCTAGACACTCGCACGATTATACAGTGGTGCAAGCCGTATATTCCCGTGTTTCCTTAGTACTCACTCCGTTCCAAATTAATTGACTTCCATTTGTCTACACATGGATGTATTTAGATATGTTACACGTATAGATACATTCATACATAGACTAATGGAAGTCAAGTAATTTGGAACGGAGGGAGTAGAACATGAACAGTTGATGTAGAAAAACGGTTTTCTGGTTGTCATTTTTGCTTGTTTCCTGGTCGTCAACGGGAACATTGTCTCCCGCTGAACGAGAAATATGATCCTAGTGTTTTGAACTGTGCGGTACAGCCAGTCCTATTGTTTTTTACGGTTGCACGGTGAAACTTAGGGTGTGTAGGTGTGCATGCGCGTCGAGTCATGCGATCAAACAAATTTTGTAGACACGCACGTGTATGTCGATGCGAAGAGGCCGTGCACGTGCCCATATGGCCATATCTCGTTTCAGCCTCGGATAACTTGGCCACGTACACATCGTGGGAGTCCCCCTCGGAAAACTCTGCTTCGTCTTTCCCTTCTTTACCCACTCTCCCCGGAAAGAGTCCGTGACACGACATGCCACGCCACCGCAGGTCTCCCTCCCCCTCCGCCCACCTTCGCTCCGTAGCGTATCTCCATGTCCAAGATGATTGCGCGCCGCCTGCTCCGATCCAATGCCTCCTGCCAGGTGACCACCCGCCCTCCCTCCCTCTCCCTCGCGCTAGCTAGAGTCAGAGCCACCGGCTCAGTGTGGCAATCAGTGGGTTGGGGTCGCCGCCGCGGGTGAGGACTCCAGCCGCCGTCGATCGCTTTGCAAAAAGTGAGGAGTTCTGGGTGGGTGGAGCTGGAGGATACGCCTGGCCTGATTGATTGGTTGCCTTGTTATTCGATTTCCGGTCAGGAGATTCTAAAGTGGGGATTTTTATCTAGGCCTCGATCCGCTCTCCCGTGATACTAGTTAGCCCTCTGCCGGAATCTGCATCTCTTTGGAATAGTATATCTTTATGCTTCCGATTTACCGCGTATGGCTTTACTGTGCCTGGTTCCGTTCGGTTACCTTTTAACCTTCCGAATGCTCATTTTGCTGGAACAGTTGCAGAGTTGGGGTCACTCTGTTTTTAGGGGTCGTATCGGAACATTGCTGTCCTTTGTTCCACTGCTTTCTCTGCCGATCGGACTTCACATGTCACCTGCCACTCGTTAGACTCGCAGCTTGACATGTCGGACTTAACATGCTACCTACCCAAGTTCTTCCATTGTCACAGACTCTTCTCTGATCCTTCATCTTCATTTTCCTTGATCCACAGGCAAGCAGATTAGTGAAGTATTTAACCAGCACTGGGGGTTTACAAGGCCACGCGGATAGTTTGTCAGATGCTTCAGTAAGGCATTTCAGTTCGGCGCAGTCTCCTCAGTCTGACTCAACTGATGAAAATGGGTACGTTGATCCTTTTTTTAAAGAATTACCGCGTATTCCTACTCTCTTATGCGTCAGTATGTATGCAGATTGCATTCTTATATGTTTACTAGCTACTACTGATTATGGAAGTACGATCTTTCCAGGTTCAAGGGGCATGGCATGTTGGCACCATTCACAGCTGGATGGCAGAGCAGCGATTTGCACCCGCTGGTTATTGATAGATCCGAGGTTGTTGACCATCTTTACTCTAGCATCATATCTGTTTAGCACTGGATTTTGTGAATGGAAGCTTAGTATGTTGATGGCTCTATACCACCGTGTTGAACTATATATCTTTTTGCCTTATGATGTTTGTGTCCGCAGGGTTCTTATGTTTATGACATCAATGGGAATAGGTATCTAGATTCCCTGGCAGGACTATGGTGTACAGCTTTAGGTATGTGCAAGTACAATCTTTGGAATGTGATTTTTCCTTAACCTTAACAAAGCCTTTTGTCCCAAACAAGTTGGGGTAGGCTAGATATGAAACCCTTTCACGAGGACTTCTCAGGAGGTCACCCATCCTGGTACTACTCTCGCCCAAATGGGTTTCATACCCATAGGACTGACTAGTTTTTACGTTGGCTCGCCAAGCCTATCACAACCCTTAGATATGAAACCTTTCACGAGGACTTCCCAGGAGGTCACCCACCCTAGTACTACTCTCGTGGGTTTCATATCCATGGGACTGGTTACTTTTTACGTTGGCTCGCCAAGCCTATCACAACCCTCCTCCTTGACCCGGGCTTGGGACCGGCTATGCCTAGAAGACATAGGCGGAGTTGGAATGTGATTTTTATGATTATTTTTTTACTACAGAATTTTGCACTTTTGGATAATATATGTGCATCAAAATGTATTTTTGTGGCCTTAGGAATAATGTTTAAAGTCTAATTTCATTCCTCTTTCATGAATTATTCGCGATGTCTTCAGGTGGTAGTGAGCCTCGTTTAGTCAAAGCTGCAACGGACCAATTAAACAAGTTACCCTTCTATCACTCCTTTTGGAACCGTACAACCAAACCAACACTGGTAAGTTTCTGCATCTCTTATCGTCTATCAGTTTGTTGAAGTCATTTACTAAGTCTGCAAATACTGATGACGGAGACGCGTTGTTTCAGGATCTTGCAGACGACCTTCTTAGCATGTTCACTGCAAAGAAAATGGGAAAGGCGTTCTTCACAAATAGTGGTTCCGAAGCAAACGACTCACAGGTATGATTACTGGAAATACTGACCAATGGAAAAGACATATTTGTTTGGAAAACATTCAAACAGACTGTTTATTAAGAAGGGTAGCAACCATACACACAATAAATATGTTGCTCTTACTGTCATTTGAAACCTGTTTTACATAGTGTTATGTAAGAGAAAGTGACATGATCTTTTATTTAAACAACATATTATCTTAAAGAATCCTACATCAGTAGGAACCTTTTCTAGGAAAAAGTGGGGCACTGAACATAAACAGTAGGGTGGATTGTGAGATATACATGGTGCCTCCACGAGTCAAAAAAAGTAAAAACTTTTGGGTCTTCCATTTTTTAGAAGGCGGAATATATCTATTTCCCTATTTCACCGTTTGCATTTTTCTGGGAGATGGCCAATTGGTCCTTGCCTTATTATTTTTCTGAATATATTTAGCTGTTTTGCATGCCATACTGAATGCATTGTCACGTGGTCATTTGGTGATAAACACTAGTGATTTATGTGCTGATCATAGAATTGTCTTGTTCACCTTTTCTGGTCTTCTTATAGCATTGCTCACACATTTACAATAATTTACACTTGTTCCTTTACAGGTCAAACTAGTGTGGTATTATAACAATGCATTGGGGAGGCCAGACAAGAAAAAGTTCATTGCACGATCAAAAGCGTAAGCAACATAATTTGTCAACCGTTTGCTCTTGAAACAAGAAATATATGTTTTGCTTCATTTGTTTCGTAAGAAATTTGCACCATCACTTCAGTATTCCTGAGGTGTTGTTTTTAGTGCTTTGTGCAATATGGCGGTAATTTGAATGTCATTCTTACTAGTGGTGCATTTGTTTCAGATATCACGGATCAACATTGATATCAGCTAGTCTCACTGGGTGAGTATTGGCCTAAAATTACTTCCTTATTTTGTGGATTTTTTCTATCAGTACTACTATCTAGTACTCTGAAGAATTTACCAGTCCATCTGTTATTGATACTTATCTAAATTGTTGATTGCTTCTGTATCTTAAGCCTTCCTGCCCTGCACCAAAAGTTTGATCTACCAGCACCTTTTGTTCTGCACACGGACTGCCCTCACTACTGGCGCTTTCATCTTCCCGGTACTCTTTACTTGAGAGTTTAGTTGTATAATCAACACAACACAATTTACTGAAATGGTTTTGGTGTGTGGCAGGTGAGACAGAAGAAGATTTCGCGACAAGACTTGCCAATAATTTGGAGAATCTTATCCTCAAGGAAGGACCAGAAACAGTAAAGTCATCTTGTTCCCAAAGCTTACAGTATGTGATAGGTCCCAAGTATACCACGATTACTACTTGACTAATCTATTGTCCTCCTTTCAGATCGCTGCCTTCATTGCTGAACCTGTGATGGGTGCTGGCGGTGTCATTCCTCCTCCAAAGACCTATTTTGATAAGGTGATTATAAACAGCTTGAGCTACATCATGTGATAGCTTCCATAAGGAAAAGGAAACCCTTCCTTGACATCATTTCTTCGACCCACGGTTGAATTGTAGTGGAGCTAAGATTACAAATTTGCTGAACTTTCTCAATACTCGCTTCACTCTTGTGTTGTAGTACTGGTTTTGAATACCTGAATTCTGGTTTTGCTGAACTGATAAACTGTTGAAGTTTAGTGTATTATATTTATGGTATCTTCCACATTGAAGACCTGAATTCTGGTTTTGCTTGTTTATGTTTTCTCATTTTTTTGGTCTATCGACAGGTTCAAGCAGTGGTTAAGAAGTATGACATCCTTTTCATAGTAGATGAGGTACTTTACATTCATTTGTGATGTTAAACACGAAAACAAAATAGATACTAAAGGAGCTTAATTAAGTTCTCTACGTGACTGTTAGTAATTGATAATGCATTTTAGGTCATTACCGCATTTGGAAGGTTGGGAACCATGTTTGGGTCTGATATGTACAACATCAAGCCAGATCTAGTAACCTTGGCCAAGGTAAAAATTATTTCACAAGAATAGGTCAGTAAATATAAATTATACAATGTCAGCTGAGCCATGCCATTTTCATGACAACAGGCTCTTTCATCTGCCTATGTGCCCATTGGTGCAACTCTTGTTAGCCCGGAAATAGCAGACATGATCGATTCTCAGAGTAATAAGCTTGGTAAGTGAATTGGCACTGTGTGAGCTCATATACTCATATCTGCATTGGCATTTATCGGGAGTTTTTTAAGGATACCTGATGAGGTTTTAGAAACATAATGTGCTGAGATGCTGCCTTTGTTTAATAGGTACATTTTCTCATGGCTTTACATACTCTGGCCATCCGGTTGCTTGCGCTGTTGCCATTGAAGCGCTGAAAATCTATCGGTATAACGCACTTTCCATAGCAAATGCTGCCCTTGCCTCTGTTAAATTTCTTGTTCCTAATGAATCATTCACAATGATGGTATCAGGGAAAGGAATATTCCTGATCATGTGAAGCAAGTCGCTCCGCGCTTCCAGGAGGGAACTAAGGCCTTTGCAGGAAGCCCGATTGTTGGGGAGGTACCCTTCTTTTATTTTTCTCGGTATTTCTTTTGTTGTCCAAAAGCATAATTTTTATGCATCTGTATGCAGATCCGTGGTGTAGGGTTGATACTCGGAACTGAATTTGCCGACAACAAATCACGAGATAGTCCATTCCCTGCTGAATGGGGTAAGTTCCATAAACTAATGATAACTCGCCCTTATGCTTCCGTATTTCGAATCATAGCTTGGAAGTTGGAACCACTTCAATGGGAGCATTCTAATTCTAGAAGATTATCATTGACGTAAATTTGAATGTTGCGTAGACTTTTCCTGCTATGTTTTTTCTTTTTTGAACTGAAGTATGTTTCATTATTTCGGTAATTGAATCTGGAGGGATGCTTTGTTTAGGAAAAATTTCTAGAAGATTATCTCGGAACCAGAAAAATATCTTTACTAACTGTTTCCCTGATGGTTATTGCCCTTGTTTCTCAGTATAATTGTTCAGTATATAAAATCATAGCTTGGGACTACTTGAACTGAAGCATTCGTATACCAGCATAAAATGAAAAGTTGCACTTTTTTAACTGAACTGTGTTCTGCTATTTTGGTAATGGAATTAGGAGCAATGCTTAGTTTGAAAAAGAAAACACTTGAAGATTATCATACCAGAAACATGATCCAGGATATGCATATGTATCTCGGAACCAGAAGTAGTCCTTACAAACTGTTTTCCCTGGCCGCAATTTTCAGGCGTTGGTGCTATCTTCGGAGCGGAGTGCCTGAAGCGTGGCATGCTGGTTAGAGTTGCTGGCGACAGCATTATGATGTCGCCGCCATTGACAATTACCGCTGACGAAGTAGATGAGGTAAGATCAGAAATCACAGCACCACCAATCACTCTGCTTATTGTTTCGATGAAACCCCTTCCCCTTTTTCGGATCTTGGCATTTAAGATTAATGAAAATTGGCGCTGAACTGTGTCGCGCTGAAACTCTTTCAGCTGGTCAGCATATACGGGAAAGCCATGAAGGCCACTGAGGAGAGAGTGGCGGAGCTCAAATCCAAGAAAAATTAGACGACGATGCAGCACGACGATGATGATAATGTCGACGGCGGCGAACAGGGGGGTCTCAGATGTGTACAGAATAATTCCTCGCTGGCAGTGTATGCGCATAACCTGCAACGTATTCTTTCACCAGGCGATGGTGATTGATGACTTGATTACACATACAGGATAGATTACGCACATGCTTACTACATGTAAAAGATAATCTGGTTAATAAAGGCTTTCGAAATTTCTAATTTTGTTTAACAGACTGAGTTTAGAGTGATATATCTTCGAAGAATTCGTTTTAAGATTTCTGCCTCTCCAGTTGCATGCGACAGACTGCAGAGGGAGCTGCGTATCATCGCTCAAACTTGCTACGGAGTAATGTTTTCCAAGAAAAAACAAAATGTGTGTACCCGTAATCCGGTACAATGTCTAGAAGAGAAACGTGTGCACGAATTAGCTAGCGACGAAGCAACCGACGAGTAGGCGGCGGCAGGGAAGAGCAGATGAGTGAGACGTCGTCGACGACGGGCCCGCAGAGCGTGCCGGTGCCGTCAGACATTATATGATACCCCGAGCTGTACAGCACCACCCGCGTGCGGTTCCCCTCCGCCGTGAACTCGAGCTTGCCGCGCGTGTGCCCGCCCGTGCCCTTTGACTGGTACTCGACGATCGTCGTCCCCTGCGCGCCCGTGGCCGCCGCCACCACGCGCATGGGCGGCTCCGGTGCGGAAGCAACGCACCCGTCGCCGGCGTCCCCAACCGTGAACTCCATCCTGCACGCCGCTCCCGGCACGGTGTCGACCTCCTGCACCAGCGCCACCTCCGAGCCGGCCACCAGCTCCACGGCGCGAGCGCCACCCGGCACCGCGTAGTGCGCCGCGTCGACGTACTTGGCCACCTTGGTGTCTGACATGACCATCCACCCGGGCAGCGGCGACACGTCGTCCTCGTCCATGGGTGGCACCAGCACCCCAGTCGTCGTCCCCGGGATGATGTAGGGCCCCTCCTCGAAGTCCCCGTTCCTCAGCAGGTTACCGCGGGCCCCGGTCTCGTGAGGAGCGCGAAGCTTCTTAATGGCGACGGCGTCAATGATGGGCCCGCAGGCCGGGTCGTCCACGCCCTCGTCGCCGTGGTGGATGACGAAGGTGACCACGCCCCGCGCGGCGCGGAACGCCCAAGAGTAGGAGTCCCAGCCGCTGACGCTGTACACGGTCTGGATGGGGATCTCGTTTGTGGGCTCCGCCGCCGCGTCGCCGGGGACGACGGAGAGGGTGAGTCGCTCTGACTGAGCGCATGTGCGCGATGCGCTGAAGGTGATGGAGTAGTAGACGCCCCGGGTGAGGCTGAGCTGCTGCTGGACGGAGGCGCCGTTGCCGAGGCGCAGGGCGTGCACGCCCTCCGGCACCGCCAGGACCATGCCGTCGGGAGCCTGGCTCTTGCCGGAGTCGACGTACTCCACGAGGCCGGTGATCTTCCAGTAGGGGATGGCGTGGGCGCCCGTCACCGTGGTGCCGTTCATCTGGGATCTGTTGGGCGGGTACTCGAAGTTGCCGTTCAGCAGCAAGCCTGCATGCATGCGTGACGTGTCAGTTCGGACTTGTAGCCATGGATCCGAAGAGAATCTAGTCAATTCAGGTTCTACAGTTGAACTGAACGATGCATCCGACGGAACTGGGGCATTTTAATCTCACATGAAGAGATTCTGCAGCAGCAGTAAACAACTCTAACTCAAGTGTATTCTGCTTCAGTATCCTTGAAAAAAAATGTATTCTGCTTGCGGGACATTATATCGCCAGCATTTCTCGGGAAATGTGCTACAAAGTTATAGATTTCTAACCGAGCTATCTCTTTTACTCCCTCCGTTTCAAATTAATTGACTTCCTTTTATGTACACATAGATGTATCTAGACATGTTACACGTATAGATATGTGGACAAATGGAAGTCAATTAATTTAGAACGGAGGGAGTATTTTTTAAAGATTGAAAACCATATTTACAACTTTCAAAAAATGGATACGGTCAATGTATCCTATAAACGTCATTTTCCGAACTCCAAAATTATTCAGATTTTTTCATTTAAAGAATTTAGCGTTACAATTTTGCATGCTTGTATAATACAACATCAACTATATCTGGATTTCTTTCAGAAATTTTTAAAACTTACTAATATAATTTTTTTAAAAAAAATTAAAATGAAAGTTTCACTCGGGAGTGAAAGAGAGAGTTTTCCTACTAATACTAGTTAATACTTATGATTTTTGAATTTGTTTGTTCCAAACATAGAACAAATCAGAGGTGCTTGACTCTGTTACCGTTGATGGATACTCTGCGCCGGCGGGCGGCCGGACCTGCTATGGTTGCTCGCACACTATTGCAGGTTATAATAATCAGTGGACCATGCAATGGGGTCGACGTAAGAGTATGGTTCTCACCGTCTCTGGCGGAAGCATGTCGGATAGCTGCCCCGCAGACGAGCAAGAAGAAGAGCAGGGCGACGCGGCGCCCGCCGCCGACCGCCATCGATCGGTTAATCTTCTGCGTGATCTTCTCCCGCTTTCGATCGACCGCGGCTGAATATATAGCTAGCTAGCTCCCGGGCTGGAAAGTACAGCTCACTCTCGAGGCTGGAGTTTAAGCCAAACGAACTGCGACGCAATGGTAGCTGTAGCCTGATGCCGTTGCACTTATAGGAATGAGCGCGATCAATCGATCGGCGTGCGCGGAAGGCGCGCCGTGCGGTGAAATTGGCCGTCCTGCCCTCGTCTAGATCAGCGTATGGACATCTGCGTTGGCGTTGCAACGGATCCATGGTTTCTGCGGAGTAGTAATTCTTTTCCTAGAACGGCCGGCGGGTGCGGCTGGGCTGGGTGGCGACTGGGGAGGGCACACCGCACCCCGCGCCGCCTGGGCGCCTGCCTGCCCCGCGCGCGTTTGACTCGCCGCACTACCCACATGCCCACACATGCATGATTAGATTTTTTTTAAATAATACGCAAAATTTATTTAATTAGAAAAATAATACGCATTTTTTTATTTTCACAAATATTAGCCCGTCGTTCTGGCCGAGGACGATTAGTACTAATCATCCTGGCCAAACACGATTAGTACCAATCATCTTGGCTGAAGACGACTAGTCCTGTGCATGCATGCAGGAGAAGACAAAAGTGTAAATGCACCTATCGTCTTCAGAAATAACTAAAAAAATGTACTATTTAAAAAAAATAGGGGCACAACGGCGGAGCTTCTAAGGGCGGTCGCCCCCAGCGAAAAGAATTTTTTTTACTACCCCTCCATCGATCCAGCCTACACAAGACATAAGACCCATTTGTTTTTTATTTTCTAGCTGGGCATCGTGTACTCTGTGCCTCACGAACAGAGCAGCTAGTTTATCTTCTCTCCCATTTCTCTCTGTCTCACGAACTTGGCGGCGACTGAGCATGGGGCTGGGGCTATGGGCGTGACCGACCGGCCAGCCGGCGTCGGCGCGGGGCAACAGGGAGGTCAGCCGGAGGCCGGAGTATTGTATCCATCCGCCTCCTCTTGGCCGTCAGCAGCAGGAAGTAGATCGTGCCCCTGCTCGCAATCGCAGGCAGCCCGTTCCCCGCTCTTAATTTTTAGCTCTGATTTTTGCATATTAGAAATGGGAAAATTCTTGCTATGTCATAGATTTTGCACCTGAATTGAAACTTACAATTTTCCCGACTGTCTAGGTAGGAAGGAACGATGGTAAAGGGCAAGAAAAAAGACCAATCCATCGATTCATTTTTTAGGTTTTGGGAGCGTCTATTTGTCAGTCGACTGAAAAAAATCGTCAGTCGAATTTTTAGGCCAATGGTACGTCGACACATCAACCATCCTGGCCCCGCTGCCATGCGGAAAAAAAAATTCGACTGATTTCGATTTCGCGGTCAGTCGAATTTTTAGGCCATTTGGAACATTTTTTACATTTGGAACCAATTTCAAAATTGGAACCATTTTCAAATTTGGAACCAATTTCAATTTTGGAACCAATTTTAAAATCGGTTCCAAAATTAAAATTGGAACCATTTTTACATTTGGAACCATTTCAAAAATTTGGAACCAATTTCATTTTGGAACCAATTTTAAAATTAGAACCTTTTTAAAAAGAACGAAGAATAATAATAAAAAAATAAAAAATAAAAGAGAAAAGAAAAAGAAACAAAAAAAGAAAAACGAAAAACGGAGAAAAAAGATAAACGAAAACCAACAAGGAATTGGACAGACAGAATTGGACAGACAGAAATTTCAGTCAACTGTCATACAACAAATCCCTTTTTAGTAAAAAAAGAGCTGAATGTGAAGCTAGTGAATTGGCAGCCTTGAACCAGTACACAGTCCGTTTTTAGAGTAGCTGGTATAAGAAATGTATTTTGTGGACAAAATCTATCTAAATGTATAAGTTTCTGAAATCACTACAAATTCAAGTTTCTCATCGTCGTTGTTCCAAATAAATTTACATGTTATTTTGCAGCTTCTCCCCTGCAAAGATTTTGTTGAAGCTCCGCCACTGCACCGGCACGTCCCGTTTTCACCTGCCTGAAACCATGTTTCTTCCCCCACAAAAAATCTGAGCATCACATCTTTAACCGGACACACAGTTACTCCCTATACGGCCCGAACAATAGGACATTGACCCAGTAGAACTTCACTTACCTTTTTCCAAACGTTCCGACTGCGCCACACCGCTTAGATCCAACATATACGTGGGGCGGATTTGGGACTGTCCGGAGCTGCACGCTGTCATGTTTAATGCACTAGCCAACACAATCAAAAGTCCACACTTATGTAAAGGGTTAGACAATTTACATATACATTTCATCACTCCCTCTCACGTGTGACTCGGGAACGGAGTGGTTAACATGTGTGACTCGGGAAGAGAGCGATGGCGCGCGAATTTCACGTACAACTCAAGAGGATTTTACGTGGACAAAGGGGGGAGGGGGGCAAACAACAATTTTTGAATAACTTGCAAAGCCAGGACTCAAACTTGAGACCTACGGCTTTGATACCATGTCAACCAAAAGTCCGAACTAATGGAAAGGATTAGTCAATTTGCATATACACTTCAACACCCTCCACGTTGGATCTTGCCTAGTCCGATCGCACACATACCCCGCTCCATCCCCATCATGGACCAAACCCTAAGTGTTCGGCCAAATGTGCCAGGTTATTTCTTGTCCAATGGAGACGCTTGTTTATCTCCTTGTCATCACCGGATCAGTTTTAAGATGGTAGTTTAATTGCGATGTGTGTTGATCAATGTCAAACACAAAGCCGACGAGACGGAATTTGTACTTATTTCATGAAGACAAGTTGGTGTGCAAATCTTGGTTGGCCACTAGCATGTATCCTATTGGTGGAACAAAGACCTCATATTTTTTTGGCAAAAGTCCACCTATTAACGTTAACAAAAGTGTTACGTGGAGCCGCACATCCAATCCAAAACGCGCGCACTAATGGCTCGCTCCACCATACATGGGCACGCATCCAAAACTCTCTAAACAAGTTGGTCGGTTGCTATGAACAAGTGCAAAGTTCAAGTTTTACTTGCTTAAGTTTTGTTATTTATTTCACTTTTATTGCATTATGTTGAGTGATTCTTGCTTGATAGAGTTGGCCGCCGTTTTGTATCATCACCTTGAAAAATCTCACTTTGGTTGGCCAATTATTGGCGCATATTAAAGGGGGTACCCGCCCTTGCCCCCTGGAAATGACAAACGGAAGTGCAAATCAAAGCGACAATCCGGTGATGACAAGGAGATCAACAAGCGAAATAACAAGAGGGGTGATTGACTTAGTCATGTATGAATTATTCAATTTGTGATAAATTGATTTTGTGCTTAATTGTAGTTTTTTGATTTCGTGATGAATTGATTTTCCGTTATGATCTATGTGCATGTGTTGGAATGTTTTTGAGGGTTTCAGTATGAGAGATGTGGTTGCCTGGACAGACAAATGGGCGTTGGCCAGCACCGGACCACGGACAAGAACGGATGTGTCCGCGGACATACAGGGTCGCTAACAATCCACACACTATGACTAGAAAAATGTTGATCTATAACATTTCATCATGATAGGATTATTACTGCACTATTTTTTGGATGGACTAATCTATATAATATACACCACGATCTTTTTGATCATCACAAGAATATTACAAAATATAATGTTATTTAAAAATCCCTACGACGAAAGTTATTCATTATCTTTCCGACATGGTTTTGGTTGATGTGAGATAGTTGATGCTGAAAATTAGTTAACCTTAGTTCTTTCATAAATTAAAAAAGTTATAATTCAATGCTTATTTTGTGGTTGTATCACTGTCGTCATTTCTCGGGTACAAACTTACTACGCATGAGTGCATCACCGTGAGAATGACAGTAATGTTTATGTGTTTAAAGGGCCCATCGATGATATGTTTGTTACTGAGCTTTTGCCAAACTGTTTGCCTAGTAGTAAGAACCTAGTTATGATAAATCCGAGATGCTTTAGTGTTTACTAATGTCCATTTGTGTAGATTTACATTACAAAATGGAACTGAAAAAATGTCCTTCTAACTTGTCACCTTTGGTGTGTTATATGTATTTGCTAAAGTCCACTATAGCCTAAATATCTTTTGCAAGAGGATCTAGATGATGAATCTAATTTAGCACGATGTTCTAGAGGTTGCATTTAGTGTAAATGTAATCATGCTCGGGACATTCGAATACGAATGGTGGAGAAAAAGAGTGACGGTGTGACACGATGTCATCCATAACACTTTCTGTAGTACATAAATATCTACCTTCTAGATATTGCTTTATAGAGAACTCTAGAGTATCATGTGTGGTGAAATTATGTTCACTAGATATGAATATGAATAACACATGTTTCTACACATGTATGGGCACATGGTGGATGTCTATGTGGCTGTATCTTTGATAGTGGTCACCGGAGATACTGTTTTATTTCGATAATGTAAACTTTGATCATTAGTTTCATCCTATATCAAACTGATACAACCAAATAATTTAACCCAAGATGCACACAACTAGCACTAAACGAGTCTCAACAACTAAAAACAAAATCACATGTGCAAAGGAGGAAGGGAAGAGCTAAGGTGGAGGGGCATCAGTCCAAAGCCTAGCTAGACCGTCGTTTGTGTTGGGTATACACACCAACCGCGACAACCCTCCACAAGGAACATTCTATCTTCTCCCAAGTAGCGATACTTGCCAAACTCTTTTGCTGGCTTGGGCCTTGGGAGTATTCGTGGGGAGACGTAACTCATGTAGCACGTCATAATTGGTAACGGTGTAAAGATTTTTTTTTCTCTTAAATCAAGCTATGTTCATCTTATCAGGTCAACAAATATAATCGTACTCCCTTTGATGCATATTAATTACCGCTGAATAAATCTAATTCAGCGACTATTAATATGGATCGGAGGAGTAGCATAAATTTGTGCCAGAAATTGTGTTAACGCCCACTGTACAAGATGACAGTCTTTTGCCATATGGGAGGATATTGTTTCCGAAACGGATACAATACTATCTTGTTCCATACGCTGCTTGTGGATCGCAATTAGTGAACATGGAAGCTCAACAATGGTTCGAGAACACGTAAGAGATGTAGGGATACTACCCGCTCCATCCAACATGTTGCTTTATCTTCTCCGTATGAAGTTGGTCAAGAGAATAAGCATGTTACTAATATTATTTTACCATGAGCAATCAAAAGCATGTGCATTAACGATGGTCTATTATTACTAGGTATAGATAGTCCGGCGGCTTTCCAAGCCACACACTGTAACCAAAATGTTGAGTTATAGCATTCCACGCTAAGATGAGCATATCAACGTTCGGGAAAATCACCTGCTCTAACTATCTGAGTAATCTGCAATTTCAAAGACGATCAAGCTGCGCCGGCATATGTTTTCTCGATTTCAGGGCGTAAATCGCCTCTAGGAAGTACTATAAAGCAATGAGCAACTTGGACGTGCCTAAGATCATCTGCTAGTGCCAGTGCAGCGCAATCGCTTCCAAGGTTACCGGATCAGCAATCCCCTCATCGCGATTGTCGTCCATGAATAAGCCTTACTGCCGTGTTAAATTATGCTACTAGTACAAGGCTGTGAGACTGGCTGTGTTCTGGCCTCAATATGAGTATATTTTCGGTGTATGATAATCCATCTTGTTTACCAGCTACTAGTAGAGTCATGTCTTGGCGGTAGGCCAGAGGCATGCAGAGGTTGGGTCGCCAGCCGGACCGGCGGTAGAGGAGGAAAAGAGAGTTTCTGAAATTTTCAATGGAGTAGTGTACTAACTAGTCGGTATAGGAGTTAGAGATCATTATGCCATGACATATATGATGAACAACTTCAGAGTTCAGTGTAGGCGTAACAAATACTACTAGAAATCCCTTTATTTCCGACGGTGAATTTTAATAACCGACGGCCGGTCGGCTATTACCATAATGGCCGACGGTGCCGCATATTACCAACGGTTTAAGTCAAACGCACATAGTATAACCAACGGTTTTTCACATACCCGACGGGATCAAACATCGCTCGGGTATTAAGGTGTAATAGCCTACTGTCCTTTGTAATAGCCGATGGTACATTTATCACCGTCGGGTATTTAGCAAGATAGCCGACTGTTGAGAAGTAGCTCTCGGCCATATGCCTAAATTACCGACGGGCAATGACCTACCGTCGGTCATACAAACAATACCCGAGGGTGATAAATGTACCATCAGCTATTAATTATCACGTCTTGTTTTAACAATATACTGGATAGATTGATTTAACAATATGTACTCTTATATCCTAGAACATGCACCTACATTAATTATCACGTCTTGTTTGACAATATGTAATACGATGCTTCTTCCGAATTTATTTGGTTAACTTCTTCTAGATCTGTATGCTTAATAGTTTCAGCTTATAGTGTATGCCAGCATTTGTGAAACAAGGGCCCTTGTCTTAGTTCATTTATTGAACAAATGGAAACTGGATACAATTCTGGATGTTGCTTTGCTTGCTGCTTTGAAAGAAGATAACCTTTAGTGTATTACATTATTTACTTGTACATACCGAGAGACCTATTAAAAAAAAAGACTAGCTGGCATCTGAACATGTTGCTTTTCTTGCTGATGTGAAATTTAAAACTGATGTGTTAGGTGATTGCCAAAAAAACTAGCAGCAAGATAACCAAGCTTTGAGAAATTAGTGTATTTTTTGTGGTGATTTGATAGTAATCTGGACCAATAACACTGATCAGTACTAGTGTTTGTATCATGTGTAGCAACTTTAGCATCATAGTTTCACATACGCCCCTTTAACTATAGGCAGCATTTGTGCATTATCAACAGCTTTCTTATAGCTACTGTTGTCATTTCTCAGGTAATGGGGAGCAATACAGGAGGAAGTCCTAGTAGTGACAAAGATCAGGATATTGCTGATTATGTATATGACATCTATGGCAACGAGGGAGATGATGAAGGCTACAGTTATGGCGAGGGGGATGATGGCTATGGCCATAGCTGTCGATGAGCATAATGATCAAGATGACGATGGGCGTTATCATAACTATGATGATGATGGTGAAGATATTGGTTGAAACAAATTGAACTTTTGAAGTATTTCAAAATTTTAGCTTATGCAGAATATTTGAACCGTTATCTTTGATACTATTTCCTTTTGCATTTGGCATTTTCTAGACGAATCATATGCTTTGCGAGGTCACTGTAAATACATCGTGTTCTTATTATTGTGTAATTGTGAGATCTTTCTGAAACGATGAAATTAGGAAATATTGTTGTCTTTAATTACATTTGCTTGCTGTACAACACCATTGATGAAAACAATCCTAAGGGAGCAGAAAACATGCCAGGCAAGCATATGTTGACACAGATAGTGTGGCTGTCTCCCAATTGTAAGAACCCTGAAGGCTGTTTTGCACAGTTGGTAATCATACTAACCGACAGTTTGGTTTTCCTCTCGGCTACACTAACACTGACGGATAAAATACACCGTCGACTAACAAGATAACCGACGGGCAACAATAACCGTCGGGACAGTAATGCCTGACGAGGAACTGTCGGCTATAAGTTTCGTCGAGTTACCGCGGGGCTTCTGTGGCCAAAACCCACCCGACGGTTTACCGTCGACTAATTGCCGTAGGCTATTATATTACCCGACTGTACCGTCAGCTATAAGACTAATGGCCGACCGAGCATACCCGACGGGAGATAACCGACGGTTCACGGTCGGTTAAAAGGGTATCCGACGGGAAAAGGACATATCCGACGGGAATCTAACCCTCGGCTATATGGTGATATCTAGTAGTGACCTGACAAGATACAGCGATGCTTGCTCGATAACCAAAATCTCCATACCCAAAAACCATAATTTTAAGATGCCGAGCAGCTCCGTGCAGGGGGAGTCCCACTCTTGCACACACCATTACATTAGCGAGGTGAATCCGGAAAAGATTTACCAAACTGAATCGTTAGCGCAATAGGAGGATACTCATCAGCAAATGACATCACAGAAGATGATTAAAACATGGATTCCCAGTGCAGGTACATCCGGGCCACGGCCGTCCACAAATGAAGCTAGCAAGATAGATAACAGAACCGGCTGATAAATTAAACCAGGTTTTACTTGCATGAACTAGAAAAGATGGACAAATTCAACAGCGCGCAATAACAGTGCTACGAATCACTCGATATTCTCTACGAGCTGAAGCAATCCTGGGGCTTGGCCTACTCCATTGATCTGACGATTTTGACGAACGTGGCCTCGTCGACGAAATCCTGGAGGAGGGTGAGCGCGTCTTCGAAACGTTGGAAGACGGCCTGCACGTATCTTACCACTTCCAGGAGGTACTTGTCCGCCTTGTCCTGATCGACGATGCTCGTTTCCCACGGCTCGGGGAGCTCGCCTGGGGCGTTAGCGGCTGCCGGGGCAGGGTCCGTGAGGTGGGTCTGGGCGAGGTGCTCGGTGACGGCGGCGGCGGCGTCGTCCCCGTGGTCGCTGGCGGTGGGAACGGTCCGCCGTTCGAGGATCTCGACGCAGCGAGCGAGGTGCTCGCCGCAGCGCGCGAGTTGATGCTCCCGCATCCACTGTATGCCATAGCAGGCGGCGTCGAGGTGGAGGAAGGCCATTGTCTGCTGAGTCGGCTGTGGGTTTCGGAAGGGGGGTTTAGGCTTGTCAAGCGCCTCGTAGACGGCGGCGTCGCGAAAGACGCCACCCTGCCGGTAGAAGCGCAGGCGGAGGTCCAGGAAGTCGTTGCACGCGAGGATGCCGCCGTACTCGGCCGCCAGCCCGAGGCAGGTCTTGATGGAGCGTACGTTCTCGTCGAAGCCGTCGCAGACCTTGAGGATTCTGGAGGCAACTTTCTGGATGCCGTCCTTGTCGCCATCGTGGAGGTCGAGCAACCAGACTCTGCACACGTTGAGTCTCTTGCTGTGGCGTCGGAAATCGTCCCGGATGATCATGGCGTGCTTGATGATCGTCTCCATGTCCCTCTCGCTGACCTCTCCAACCTTGAGCTCCTTCCCGGAGTAAGCCATCCGTGCAGGTCCAGCCATGGCCGCCGCCGCTTCTTCTCTCCCAGCTAGCGGTCTCTAGATCTGAGATTTTAGGATGGAGGTAGAAGAAGAGGGGTTTGCAGAGGAGAAAAGGCCCCAAAAGGAAGGAACCGGAACTGGAGTGGCGTGTTGCAGTAGGCGCTAGGCTCTGCAGGCTGGGCCCAACCTGGCAGCCTTTGCTTCCTCTTGACCGGGTCGGTTGCGTGCTCCCTCCGCAGACTCCCTCGCTACCAGAAAATTCCTCACTCCAAATTGAATAATTCACGAAATTACCCCTGCGCCCAAGGGTTTTCTGGGGTTGATTCGGTCATTTCATCTATGGAAAATGGGGAGGCGGGACAAGTTGCCGCTGGAGCGAAAATTTCGTATTGGATTGGCGCGGGAGACGTGTTTTGGGCTAGGTTTTTGCTCTGCCAGAGAAATAAAAGTAAATGTGTCATAATTTGTTGTATATTTGTTTGAAACGCGTAAAAAAAAATTGAGTTGTATGAACAATATGAACTACCCATCTCTATCAAACTTTTCATTCACATAACTAGTACCCACTTAACAGGATCGCTAGTCATCGTTCTTGTCGGCCTAATTCAGTTCGGTAAACGTATTTTGAAATCAGCAAAAAAAATTGAAGTAAAATTAAAAATGGAAACCATCGCATTGTGTTATTATTTTGAGAAAATTGCTTCTATACCACCGACGAACGCGGCAATGGCTTATTTGCCATCAAACAAACGACGAGTGCTTAAATACCAAAGACAACTAATTTCCAGTGCTTATATGCCATCGCCGTTAGTTTCTCGTCAACATGTCTCTGTTTTCCTGTCAGTATTTTCAAAATTTCCAATCTTACCCTCAGTTTATAGAATAGAAAAGAAAAGAAGAAGTAAATCAACTTCCCCAGTGAGGCAGCGACCACGCACTCGAACCAAATCGAGCGAGCCATGGCGGAACCGCCGCCGGCGCTCGCCCAGCACCTGCCGCCGCTCCTCCAGGCCCCGTCGCCGCTCCCCCAGCTCCTTCCGCCGCTCCTCGAGGCCTCGTCGACGCTCCCCCAGCTCCCGTCGCCGGAGCTGACTTTTCCCCAGCTCCCGTCTCCGGAACCGCGACTCCTGCAGGCCCCGCCGCCGCTTCCCCAACCCTCGTTGCCGCTCCACCAGGCCCCGTCATCGGAACCGCCGCTGTCCCAGTCCCCGTCGCGAGGAAGCTTGGCGGCGCTGGCCTCTCCGCATGGCCATGGCGCCCAGAACCCTAGAATTGGGGATTCCGGCCAAGAGGACGGCATGGTTGAAGAATGCGCAAGGTAAATACTCCGATTCTTGGATTCTCTTACATTCTTCTTGCAATTTTCCATGGGGGAATGCACATTGACATGCTTGCATCATATACAGGATGATCCAATCATACACTTACACAGAAGATGTGAATATTTGTAGCAGTGACACTGAAATCAATGGAGATGCAAGTTTTAGTTGGCAGATTGTGTACGGTACTAGCTCAAACATGAAGGATTTGTTGGCTTGTATTGCTGGCACTTTCTTTTTTCCTCTATGTTCAGAGAATAATATATCAGTTGAGTATGTTGATTCAACTAGTGGCAAAATTATCTCTGTGTCAAATGATGAAGAATGCTTGAAAATGTATGATTGTTTTCATCAGAATAGAGGTGGCAATTTAATCATCAAACATGTTGACAGAATTGAGGATAATCTTGATGTTCCATGCATTGCTTCAAATCAAACACCAGCTGTAGCACTTCCTAGTCAACCATCTGAAGCTAGTCTATGCATAACCGACAAATATCTTGCCAATCCACATGAAGAATATGAACATGTTGGTGTAGATGAGGAGGACCAATACTCAATTGGCAGTGCTGGTTCGGATAGTGATGACGAGGTCGGAGAAAAAGATATACCAACTGATGAGTATGTACCTGATGATAACAGCGATGATGAGGAGTGGGTTGCCGAAGATGCTAGACCAGACGCAATTCCAGAAATAGCTTATGACACAGAAAACCCACCAATGCATGTTGGCGCAAAGTACCCCAATATTGAAGAGTTTAGGATGGCCATTGCTACATACGCCATAAAGAAAGAGTTTGAATTTAGGGTTGAATTGTTATATATTGCCACTTGTTATATCTATTGTGTTGCCGGATTGCTGAAAGTAGAGGCAAAATGCTGTCAAATTTTGCATACATGTTAAAATGTTGCTTATTTGCCACTGGGGGCAGGAGGGTCATTTTGGCCTATTACTGGAATGAGCTAACGCTAGAATAACAGACATTGGCAAATAAGCACTAAAATTCGTTTGTGTTTGGTATATGAGAACTGAAGCTTTGTTGGATGGCAAATCAGCCATTGCTGAGTTTGTCAGTGGTATAGAAGCCATTGGCTCTATTATTTTTGGCTCTCAATTGTTTGGTGTGGCGCACAGTGATGCGGCCTACGTACATAACCTGTTGGGAACCCTAAGAGGTAGGTGTGAAACAACTGTCGTTGTATCTGCATACTTGATAGGAGATAGGGGTCCTCTAGCCGATGGTAGAACCGAGGGGTGGTGTCGTCCGGGTCGAGATTGAACATGGCGGTTGACCCAGTTTCGGATCTCACGGCAGTGGCGAGATTCTACGTGCTGCTCTATAACACACTATAAGGCAATAGCCGTGTACAAGTTACAATGAGCGTATCAAAGTATGCCTAAAGACTATCCGAGGTCTGGCTTATGTAGGCGGCCAGACCTAGGGTTTACAAGAAATCTACGTGTTCGGCAAAATACAGAGTCCTAGACCTAGTCGGCTAAGTTACCGCCTTCTATCTTGTGCTTGGTGGCTTCGTGGGCTTCAGTCTTGGACCTTCTTTTGTCGGCCGCCTTCTGCCTTACTCCTCAGCTAGCCGGGCCGCCATGCAGGCGCAAGCCACTACTAGAAACCCCCCACCCTATAGCAATGCATAGATGGCTATGGTTGAAATATTGTTATAATTCTTTTCTGTAGATACGGTCCATACGGAATAGATGTGTTGCTAGCTATATCTATTCTCCACTATACGTATAGCAGCCGATACAATGTTTTGCAGGCCATATCCGTTCTGCACTATACCTATAGCTACCGATACCATACGTTGCACACAATATTCGTTCTCCACTATACATACACCAACCGATATGATTCGTTGTATTATATGCGTTGCATGACTATAACAATGCTCGTTGACAATATAAATAATAATGAATGTTTTCCCCACGAAAAAATTATTAACGTTTTTCTTTTTTGCAAACTACATAGTTTAAAACTGTAAATGACTTTGTCTGTTTTCATGTAACAAAGACCGATTTTGCTTATGCAGTAAAAAATGTTGAGGAAAACGACATGGAAGAAGTAAGTATTGCTGAAACACTTGCTATCTTGTCTTTTTGCCATAATCTTGACTTGCCATTTGACTTTGTTTGTGCTGCCATTTGACTCTGCTTTTATGTGCTATGTGCTCTTTGGATCAACCTCACTGCAAAGCTCGATGACCAGACAAGAGTTCCTTAGAAAGATATTCAGATCGCTGCCTTGTTGGGTCCACACCACTTGTTCCGGTGCTTGCGGAGCTCCCTCAGGAGATTGGGCTTGCAGTTCCAGGTAGATATGTCACTGTCTTGGTGTCAAGCTGATCAAATTCTTCCCTGAGAATGCCATGGTTCTTGAGGAAATGCATATCAATGGCAAACGGTAAAAGTTGTGCGAGCACATGAATCACAAGATCGAAAAATGGAACTCGAGAAGGAAAAAAGTTAGGGCCGACAAATTTTGTGAACTTACCGCTTAAGAGATAACTCTGCAAAACATAAATGAAATTCGACACGTATGTCTTACTCCCTCTGTTCCTGAATGTAAGAGGTATAGTTTTCTGCACGGATATTAAAACATGAGTATTTGGCATACTATGGACTCATTTGTTTCAGACAAAATTCAGAAGAGCAGAGTCCCTAATAGATAACAAATGAAAACAATCCATAAAATCACTCCGTTCGAGAATGAAACTCATTTTTTGATGGGTAAATTCTTCAAAAAATCGCCATAAACCCTATATTTTGGATTTTTTTCTCAAAAAACTATACTCCTTACATTCAGGAATGGAGGGAGTATTAAATTTATGCTCAACAACTTCTTTCCAATGCTCAAAATAAACTACAAGGTATGACATATAATGGAATAAACATTCATGATATTAAAGGAGATCTTTGGGGTACTATCTTGCATTGAAATACGGTTTGTTTGGATAGGAGATTATATAACTGATGCAATATGTCTTTTCAACTGTGACATTTGGTTACATGAACGCGCGTTGATTTATGAAAACTAGCATTTTATATTATATTAGGGCATCTCCATCCCCCAGGAGGCCTTTTTTAGCGCCGAGTTTCTCACTGGGTTTCGCCTAGGGGAGCCGACGGAAGGAAAAGCGCACGTGAGCCAGCACTATCGGCGAGACAACATATTTTGCCCACCCAGACTCGCCCTTCCTCTATCAATTCCCACTAGTACAGAACGACATATCAGAACGGGCCAAAACCCTCATCTGAAACGAAAAAACGGTTTGTGTACCCGCTTCCTATACTGATGTGAAGAGCTCAATGAGAACGGAGGTAAATAACCGTTGCCCCTAACATGGGCAACATTTTTTATATTAGATCGTTACTGATATGTTTCACATTAGATACGGAATTTTGCTAATCACCGTTTCTCATAAGGGTTATAGGAAAAAAACACGGTGACGGGTTGTGTCGTCGATGGATCCCTGCTCCATCCGACTAGATGGCCGCCTGGTCGTCACCGTATTCATGTCCCCCTGCTTTACAAATTTTCATCAGTCCGCCATGTCTTCACGGCCGCCATATGATAATCGACTGTCTTCACCCTGCTGGACAAAATTCCCCGCTCTTGGTGGTGCCCCGCCTAGTTGTTACACTTATAGAGCTTGTAATTGTGATAGTCATTGTATCTGGTAACATATTGATTCTGGGTGCTGCTATCTGAAGTATTAATAGTGGGTTTTGTCTGTGCAAACTTAAATATTGTTTATTTATTTGCTGGAAAATTGAAATCTGAAGAATATGACCTGATAGCTAGGACCCACTTACTAGAACCACACAATTGGGACCCGATGACCAGAACCTGACAACCGGGAACACTTACCCTAACGTGACAACTGGGACCCACAACCAGACCTGACAATTGGTCCCACTTGAAAGAAAACAAAGGCCACAACCCAAAAATAAAAAAGGCCTAAATATTGGGCTTGGCCCATGTACTCCACCAGAATTAACAGGAAAAAATAGTCCGAATTGTTGAGCTCGGCCCACGTAAAGCGCAGCTGGACTGGGCTGATTTTGATGTATGACCATTTCCTTTGGTCACAATTTTGCCACATTAGATGCGGAGCACCATCTTTTCGCACACGTGCAAACTAACTAGTTTAGCCCAAAACGAGAGAATCCGTCGGGACAGAATCCGGACCTCGGATGGTCCGTAGAATTTACAGGGAGCTCCTATTCAGTACCTTGAGCATTGGTTAGCATAGATTTGCCCACTACCACACGTTATGGGCCTGGCCCATTAGTCGGGTTCCATTTTAGTTGATTTTTTTAATATGAGTAAATTTGTGAAATCAAAAAAAGCTCCCAGATTTTCAAAATGGTCATATTTTTTTTTTTTAAATCAAGAATTTCAAAAATGGTTCATGATTTCGAAAACGGTTCATGAATTTGAAAATGGTTCATGAATTAATAATTTCCATAATTTAATTTTTTTTCATGAATTTGAAAATTGGTTCACGAATTTGAAAAAATTTCATGATTTCGAAAATGGTTCATGAATTTGAAAATTGTTTATGAATTCAAAATTTCTTAAATTTCAAAAAAGTTTATGAATTTGAAAAATGATTCACGAATTTAGAAAAAATGTTCATGAACCATTTTTAAAATATGAACATTTTTTAAGTTTGAACATTTTTCAAAATCATGAACCATTTTTAAAATCTGAACATTTTTTAAATTTTAGCATTTTATCAAAATTATGAACCATTTTCAAAATCTGAAAATTTGAAAAAAGACAAAAACCAGAAAAAACGAATCAGAAAACATAAAATAGGAAAAAAACAAAAAAACGGTTGCTAAAACCGGTCAGGAAAATCTATATGGGCCGGCCCAACAAGAACGACCCGTGGACTGAATAGTGTGGGCGAATCGTGTGCGCCTGTGTGTCGACCCGTGCGACGATAAGCACGGGTCGCACACCCCGCCGCGCCGCACCGCGAGCACCTCTCTTCTTCCTCCCCGTCCCAGGTGAACCACCCGCCGTCGCACTGCCCCCTTCTGCCTCTCTTCTTCCTCCCCCATGTCGTCGAGCCGCCCGGCGCCGCCGGCCGTGCCGCCTGCTGCCGCCACCCGCGGCCGGCGTCGCTACCGCGCCGCCTCGCCGCCCCGCCCTGCCCCAGCCGCCTCCTCCGCCGGTCCGCCGCCGCCCGACCGGCCATCCCTCGAAACCCCCCCACCCCGCACCAAAACCGAACTCCGGCCACCGGCGAGCACCCGCACAGATAACAGTTTGCTTCCTCACCTTCGCCGGCGACGCCGCGGCCAGCCGCGTCGTCCCCGTCTCCGGTGAGGTCCATCCCTCGCCTGGCCGGCGACGTCGCGGCCAGCCGCGCCGTCCCCGTCGGCGGCGAGGTCCTCGGGCTCGTGCAGCTCCGCGCGCTCTTCTTCCTCCGCTCCGTTGGGCCGGCCCACTCGCGCCTCTCCTCTCCAGCACGGGGTGTGCGACGCTGTGTTAACGTCGACCAGGTCGACAAATAGGAAACGCCGGCGAATCGGTGCTAACCATTGCAACAGGCGCGGAAATACGGAGCGGAGAATTAAACGGGCTTCCAAGCGGGGCCTTAGCCGTTTCGTATTCGGAACTCCAGTTGTAAACAAATAAGGACTCCAACATATTAGCCTGAAGGCCAGGCCCAGCGTACGTACGTGTAAGGAGATCACGCTGATCGCATCGCGTCCTCTCGCGCCGCCGCCGATCCTAGGCAATGGCCACCGGTCGCCACGACCACCTGTCCGAACTCCCTGACGACCTCCTCCGCTGCATCCTCCACTTCGTCCCGCTCAAGGAGGCCGCCTCCACGACCGCGCTCTCGAGGCGATGGCGCCCGCCGCTCTGGCTCTCCTCGGGCGCCCTAAACCTCGAGGCAGCCATCGACAGCAACACCCGCTTCTTCACCCGGCGCGACGACATCTTCACTGCAGCCACGGTGACGCTCGACGCCGCGGATGCCCCCATCACAAGGCTCAACCTACGCCACAGCAATTACAACATCGTGCCGGACTATTTCTACACAGAATTGGTGAACCTCGTGCTCTCCCACCAGGCGGCGCGCCACGCCGAAGAGCTCCGGATCGTCGCCAGAGATCCCAAGAACTACTACACAGCAGGCCTCTACGAGGTCACCCTCGACTCCCGGCAGTTGCAGAGACTTCGGGTCCTCGAACTACACAACTGCACGGGAATCCTCTTCGAGAGGCAGCAGCACGCCGTGCTCCCTCGGCTGTCCTCACTAAGGCTCAGCTACTGCGTTCAGCACCTAGGCTCTCTCCAACGCCTCATCGACTCTGCGCCGGCCCTCGTGGCCGTCTGCCTCGAGTCTGTCGTCATCGACGCAACACCGGAGGAAGGTAAACAAGCTACAACACGCGGCCTCCACTGCCCCGCTGCCAATGTGCTCGTGCTCGACACTTGCACATGGCAGGTGAACGATGGACACACTTACTCTGGTGGCCACCATAAAAAGACCGTCTATGTTGATGAGATCAACACGCCAAGGCTGCGCCGCTTTAAGTACCATGGGTCACTTCACTCCTTCTCATTCAGTCCACAGCCGCAGGAGTTGGAACAAGTAGATCTGCATTTTTTCAAGCAAGAATACGAGTGCGATGGGAATTACAAGAAGGATCGAGACCGTGACTTAGAGACCTTCTGGCGAGCGGCTCGGAGCTTCACCAGCACAAGGAAGATGAGGTTGAGGGTGAAGTACCTAGAGAATATTGCTGTGCTCAGCGAACCAAGCCGGGTAAAGCTCTTGCCCGCGTTCCGCCGGCTCCAACATCTCGAGGTTCAAGGAGTACATCTCGAGGAAGGCAAGATTGCAGCAGTGACGACGATCTTGAACTTGCTCCGCTGCTGTCCCGTTCTCTCTGCCCTCCGGATCAACCTCACACAAAATCACAAGGACGCCTCAAACAAGAAAGAAGGAGTACGCACACAGGTACCTCAGAAGGAAATTCAGATCGCTGCCATGTTGGACCCGAGCCACTTCTACCAATGCTTGCAGAGCTCCCTCAGGGGAGTGTGCTTGCAATTCCGTCTAGACAAGTCGGATTGTATTGGTGAAAAGTTGATAAAATTCTTCGCTGAAAAGGCGATGGTTCTTGAAGAAATGCTAATCAATGCCGGAGACAAAAAGTTGTGTGAGGACATGAACACCAAGGCTGAAAAGTGGAACTCAAAAAGGAGAAAGTTAGGGGCGACAAGTTTTGTATTCTTACCTCTCAAGAGACGACTATACCAAGAATGGAAAATTTGATACAAGATATTGCTATTTAGGTATGTAGATTTTTTCTCAAGGGTTTTGTATTTTATAGGAGGTGAATTTTGGGCTGGAGTGTGCCGGTAGCCTAGTACATCTTGACTTCATTATAAGAGTGCTAATGTGTCTAATGTTTATTCAATCTATATTCTCCCGTCAAACCTCCTAGGTGTTTGTGTGTAGGGGCTAGTAGAAAAAGTTTTTCGGTTTGACAGCTCATCGTTTTGTTGTAACCGTTATCTGAATCATGTGGAAGCATGATATGATTAGATGTCTACTTCCTCCGTTTCAAAATATAAAATATTTTAGCTATTTCAAATGTGGTCTGGATACGAACTGAAATGGATGAACATATGCACTAAAGAGTGTCTAGATACATATGAATCTGAAAAAGCGAAAACATGTTATATTTACAAACAGAGGGAATAGATTATGTCTTACAAAAGTTATGTTAAACAACTTGTTTCCAAGCTTCAAAATAAACTATAAGTATGACGCAAGACAGAATGAACATTTATTCACAATGCTTAATTGTAAAGTAAAACCATTTTACATGTGCTTGATAGTGTTCTATCTTGTATGCAGACCTCAAGATGAATCAGTCCATGTTTTGTTTTCAGATAATGTCAGCACATAATCTTTTCGTTTATGACTTAAAATCATGGCATTTCTTCATATAGTAGATGAGTAGGTGATATTGAATTGAAATGCAATCTTTATTTGTGGACGATGATCTGATTTTTCTTTTTTTTGGGCACAATTTTGTTGTTGTTATCCTAATATAGGAGTATATAATAATATTTTGTGATCTGGTGTCTAATATTGGATCTGATAAAAAAAATCCTTTATGTAGCTCGAGAAATGGTGCACGTGGCGGCACCACAGCGAGCAGGAATGGTGACGCCGCAGAATTATAGGTGCTGCACTGGGTTCACGTTTAGTTAACAGCGAGTATTGTTGGATCCGATGGGATTCGGGTTATCTTAGCAAAATAAATTAAAGATGTTTTAGAATAATAGTTCACTATCCTTGTGTTTGCGGGTCAAGAAAAGTTCGTGAGTCCCCTTTTGGTTGGTAGATTTCGACGGTTAACTGCACACGCACCAACTACAACTGACTTTGTTTATATTGAATGTAGTATTTATTCAAGGGTTTGTTATTTTATAGGGAGGAAATTTCGAACTGGAATGTGCCGGTACATCTTGAATTCATTAGTAGAGTGCTAACGTGTAATGTTTATTCAAGCTGTATTCTTCAGTCAATCCTCCACATCCATGGCCCCCATCATTTGTAGTAGCCAGTCGGTTAGTTGTTAATTAGGTTAACAATAGGAAGTTTCTCTGTTTGACTGCACATCATTTGGCTGTAACTGTTACCTGAATCATCATGTAGAAGCTTGAGATGATCGATGACTAGATTATATCTTACAAAGCTATTCTAAACAACTTGTTTTAATGGCCTCAAAATAGGCCAGAAGTAGGACGAATCACAGAATGAACATTAGTTCACAATGGTTCATAGTAAAATATTAGAGATAAAACCATGTTACATGTACTTGATAGAAACAAAGTTGTTCTATCTTGTATGCTGACCTCAACAGTAAAGATGAATCAGCCCATGTTTTGTTTTTCAGATAAATGTCAGCATATAATCTTGTCATTTATGACTAAGAGCATGTTTATTTTACACTCTTCTACTCTCCTGTAAAATCATGGCATTCCATATAGAAGATGAGTAGGTGGTATTAAATCTGATTGCAAATCTTCTTTTCTGGACGGTGATCTCATTTTTCTTTTTTGGGCACAATTTTGTGTTGTGTACTTAATAGGGGTATGGTATATAATAGTACTTTGTGATCTGATGTCTAATATAAGACTAGTTTGATCTGATATAAAATCCCTTTTTTGTAGCGGGAGAAATGGTGCACGTGGAGGCACCGCAGCGAGCAGGCATGGTGACACGGCAGAATTATAGGTTCTGCATTGTGTTCGGCTTTAAGTTAACATCAAACTGTCTGCATCTGTTTGGACTTGGGATGTTTTAGAAAAATAAATTAAAGCAAATGGTAGTTTACTGTCATTGTGTTTGTTTAGCAAGAAAAGTTCCTGAGTCCCATTATATGGTTGGGGGATGCTAACTGCACACGGTGGCGAATTTAAGTTTGCCGGGGCGAATAACTTAGGATTTTTTTTAGAATAAATACAAGTGTATCCAACACAATAAATGGTCTGGAAAGATTAAGTTTTCAGTGTTTATAGGAGTAAATTAAAAATTAACACTACCAATTCGCACAGTAAACACTGGACGAAACTGATGAAACCACCCTTTCTTATCTTTGAAGAGGTGTTCTAAAAGAAGTTATATTTTTTACCGTTTGCTAAACATTCCATAATACTTCAAAACAACAGTAAAATGCCTCTAGTTGTGGCACCATATACATCAAATATTCAAAGGAAATCTTTGATTTCCTTTGAAATATTTGAAGAGTCACGTTCTGGTGATCATATATGACAGGTTCTGGAGAAGAGGATTCCCCTTGTCAAGCAACTTGACGAGGAGTTCTCTGCAGATGATTTGGGCCTGATACTACAAGGTCTTCTCGTATCCTTTTCCCCACTCCCACTCCAAGGTCTCCTCTTTATGCTTAGATAAAACTGCTGACCTTTAATTACTTGCCGTCAGCTGGTTTTGCTGATTGTTGCTTCGTTTCAGTCACTCCCTGTTGTTTTCTTGCATGTGGTGGTAGTATGTATATATGTTGCCTTTACTGCAATTTAGGCATTTTGGGTTGATTCCACGTGTTCAGGTGTGTCACACTGCACCCTACACAGGTCAATTCTGCAGGTTGCTCTGAAATGCTCTGATTTGGAGATAACTGACCATCTGGGGCAGTTTCTTACTCTTGGTGCAAAGGTAGCTTCTTTCAAGACAAATATTGCCTACTGTATTTGCAGGTATGCTAGTATCTTTCTTCCTAAATCGATGAAATTTTGTACCAGGTCAGCTCATGGAGTGGGAAACATGTCCAGTGGCCTGCCAAATGTATTGGCCAATCTCTAGTGGGCGAAGAGGAAGAACACAACAGATTACGCGAAGTGGTTGATCGCTGACTTTAAGCTTGGTTAGCTTTTTGTGTTTCTTTGGAAAGAGTTGGATAGTTGGATTAACATAAGACAAATCTTTCTGCATACTGAATGCTTCTCCCACATCCATATTTCTTACAGTTTTAAGCTTCCGAAGTTCTAAACCATTTGAACCCTGCCTTATGTTTCACGTTCTACATGTGGAGAGTTCTCTAAATCAGGCTTCCAAATTCATGACTGCAGGTTAACTCACTGTCCTTGAGTATCTCTACCAAGCTCCTTGATATTGCGGCAAAATGCATTCCTGTACCGGTGCGTTAGTGCTGATTCTATTTGATTCAGAGTTTGTTGTTGACAAGGCGACTCTGAAAACATTGTTTGTTCCTGTGTCTGTGGTTATTGCAGGGACTAGAGGTGGTGGGAAGAGAAGAGGGGCAGGGGCCGGCGCAGGAGGAGTGTATTTTGAGCAAGGCCGACGCGTTCCCAATATTGGAGACCATGGCGGTGAGGATGAGCCCACATCAGGAGGCGTCGCAGCTGCTGCACTCCAACCCCCGCCGGTGCACACACTGCATGTCGAAGAAGACAAAAAGATGGTTCTATGGGCCGGATGGCCCGCGCACGCTGTGCAATGCATGCGGCCAACTGTTCTTGAAAGAGCGGCTGGTGCAGTCCAACCCCCGCCGCCGCCCTTCGAACAAGTGCCTGTCGAGCAGCAAGGCAGAACCGGTGAAATGGAGCCGGTGCGCGCACTGCTCGTCGGAGAACACACCACATTGGCTCCCGGGGCCGGATGGCCCTGGAACGCTGTGCAATTCGTGCGGGTATCAGTTCAGGGCGGCTGCTGCACTTCATCCCCCGCCGCCGCCCTTCGAACAAGCACCACCCGTGCATGCACTGCGGATCGGAGAAGACACCACATTGGCTTCGGGGGCCGGATGGCCCCGGCACGCTCTGCAATGCGTGTGGCCAAAAGTTCTATAAAGGGCGGCTGCTGCACTACAAAGCCCGCCGCCGTCCAGGACGCCCTTTGAGTAGCAAGGAGGATTCGGCAGCCGGCAATGACATGACAGCGCTACCCTGCGGCGTTGGTGCCAGCTTGGATGCCTTCTTTGACCACACGGTAGACCCTGTTTCCTTCCCCCACCCATCCATGAACAGCTGGGTTGTGTTAGATGGTAAGCATTTGTCATTCTTGCAGGGCTCAGAGGTGCCATGGGGAGAAGCTGGACCTGAGCGGGCGGACGAGGAGGAAGAGGAGCTGGAATGGCTTTCGAACAAGGACGCGTTCCCGTCGGTGGAGACCATGGCGGTGGAGGTGGAAGATGAGGCGTTGGCTCCTGATGTGCCTCGAGCGGGGACCAAGGGACGGCGGCGTGTGACGGCAATGGAAACGACTTGCCGACAAGCCAACTCGCGCGCCGAGAAGGAGACCGTGACCTCCACTACTAGAAAAATGAGCTCTAGTCGCGGTTCCAGAGGACCTTTAGTCGCGGTTGGGCAACCGCGACTAGTCTGGCGGGACTAAAGCCCCCACCCTTTAGTCGCGGCGGATTCCGAACGGCGACTAGAGGTCCCTCCACGTGGGCTTTAGGGGGACGTGGGGTGTTGGGACCTTTGGTCCCGGTTGGTAGCACCAACCGGGACCAAAGGGTTTTGGTTTTTTTTTCTTTTTCGATTTAATTGCAGGGTTTAGGGTTTATATATGCCGGGGTTTGGTTATAGCTAGATTCCCGTGTCCCGTGGTAACGGTAACCCTTCCCGTTGCGATGACGGTTACGGTGACGGTAACCGTTACGGTAACCGTGACGGTTACCGTTACGGTAACCGTGACGTTTTCGATGTCGTAACCGTTCCCGTGTCGTATGAAATCGATGCACATATTTATAACACATACAATTAAATTAAGTAATACTTGAAGATCGTAGACAAGAGTTCGTTGATGCGCCAAGAGTTATCGTAGTACAAGAGTTGAAGCAAAACAACAAGTTACTTTAACGATTTCATGCTTTCAGCATCGTAGTACTCTCTTTCTCCTGTAAGGCCTCTGAAAGGTAAAATCCCGCCAATTCCTCTCCAATTGCTCTGAAGCGGTGGTCGAGTGGTAGCCTCTCGCGCTTTTTTGCCAACTCTGCATCCTTTCTCATATTCCATTTCTCGGTGACTAATACATATATATACTCGCAAACGAAGAATCCACAGTACTCAGTTTCCTTTGGTTGCTCCATGCAAGACTATACAAGAATAGATTTCAGTCAATAATAATGAAGTATGCATGAGAAATGTTGTGTGGACGAAGAGGTAGCAGTACTTACTTGGTTTAACTTCCAATCCAGCTTTTGGCGCCACCCACCTTCAGGATCTTCCGCTCGAAACCTTTCCCAAACTCTGCCCGACAAAGAACATTCACAAATGAGTTACTCGTTAATGACTTGACATCAAGATATGAATGACAGAGGCGGTAAGAAATGAATGTACCTTGCTAGTAAGTCGAAACAACTCCTGTAAGTGTCAGGATGATACCTCAATGAGTCAAGTGAATGAATAAGTCCTTCGTGATGTCTAATGACAAGAAGAATCCAGTGGTAGCTGGGCACAGTCATGCATAATCATCAGTTAAACTTAACATCGGGTGAGCAAATTAGAATGTGTAGAAGACACTAAAACTTACCCGAAGTTGTAAGGCCAATATATAGTTCTTTTGTCGCGGTATCGCTTGAACACCCTTAGCAAATCATCCGGTGTGTTCTTGTTATACAAGGGATTTATTATGGTTTCTTCGTTATATTTATCCGGGTCAATGAACCCAATGTCATGCTGGTTCAGCTTTTTGAGCTCGAGCATCTTCAATCTGCATAATATAGCACACAAAAGATTAAAGTGAGAATAATTACAAACAATGAACGAGACTAGGTAAAGACTTAAATAAATCACTTACAGGCAATAGGAACTCATGATAGATTTGTCGAGTGCCCGCAGATTGTATAGCTGAAAAAGTTCGCTAAACGTAACAGTGTGATTGTAGTCTTCTAAGAAGTGCTCATCGTCTTCCCTACATTTCAGAACGATAGCAGATGTCTTCTTTGCATTTTTCATGTACCATTGATGCAGAGTACGCATTTTTGTTGGAAGGCCCCTGATTTGCACCAAAGCTTTCCCCGGAACGAAGTTTCTTACTGGAGGAGCTGGTGGTGCAGTCTCAAAATTCAATCTCGAAGCATATTCATCTATAGGCATTTGCGCTTCGGCGGCAAGACGACGGATTACCTCTATGTCAAACACCATCGGCTCTTTAGGGTCAGATTGTACTGGTTGTTTTCCGCGCTGGGGAACTCGACTATCTTTGTTCGTCGGCGGCGGGACAATTAGCGGGGGGACAGAACGTACGGGTTGTTCTCCGAGCTGGGGAACTTGTTTACCTATCTTCGGCGGCGGTGGGACCGATGGTGCTGCTTTTGTAGCTTCCTTCGCCGGCGGGACCGATGGTGCTGCTTGTTTTTCGTTTGCCGCCGGCGGCGGGACTGACTCTGCGTCTTGTTCACCTTTCTTCGGCGCCTCCGCCGCCGTCACCTCGTCATATGACTTCTGAATAGAACGGACATAGTCAGATGGCGGCTTCTCTGGAGGGACATATAAGTTGTCAATGACTTTATGACAAGCCGCTGCAGTATAGCCCTCGGTAAATGTTGGCGGCGGCACTTTCGGTGCGAACAATGATTTATTATGCTCCTCGATGGCTGCTTCGTTTTGGTCAAGAGTCTTCTGCCAAGGTTGCCTCAGATCAGGCGTTCTGGCCCTTTTAGCAGGTCGCCTCTTGACCGGGGAAGACGCGCGCCTTCTCCGTTTAAGCGGTACGGACACTTCCGGTGGGGGGTTCCGTACCGGAGATGGATGTGTCTCATCGATACCCCGGCAGGGTGGGCTTTGCTGAGTCGGTGGCTTTGAGAACTTGATGTATTTCTTGTTCCACTGGACGAAACCACCCTTGACATCGCACAATGCCTCCTCACCGTTACCTCCAGGAATCTCAAGAGCCAATGATTCCGATCCCGGCACAATTTCATCCACCCCGACAACAGCATAGCCAGGATGAATGACACCATTATGGTAGCTTGCTGTGTCGACAATCGGTAAAGCATAGCCGACCGCCACCTTCATGGATATGTTGCTCACAGGCGTATGTAGCTCACATGGTGTCGGTTCCGTGATATCATCCACGGGGTAGCGAGCATCGAGTTCTAGTTGCGTGGAACCCACGCTGCTTCTAAGCTGAGATCGAGCATCCACGACTTCAGGATCTTGGGGCTGCTGCACCTGGCGTTCATTAATGAGTTGCTTCATCTGGCGTTCCAAATTCGCTATCCGCTCTTCACCCTGCTTCTTCTTTCTTGCACGGCTTCTATAAGTGTCAGCGTGCTGCGGATACTGTTTTTTCAAGGTGGCACCGCCGGGTAAGCCTCGTAAACGTCCCCAGTGTTCAGGTTTCCCTAGGGCCCGTGCCAGCTCGTCTTCCTCTCTATAGGGTTCCCACGTACCCGCTAGAACTTCCTTTATTGCATCTTCAATTTTTGGGACCATGTCTACTACTGTTGCCTTGTATTTTTCAACCCTCGGGACAATCTTCCCTTCCTCGTTCAACGTTGCGCCATGCGCGAACAACCAGAATTTGGACCTTTCGGGCCAGCTGTATGTCTGTGGAGTGAAACCTGCAGCCACGAGTTTATCTTCCATGGCTAGCCACTTAGGAATGGCTGACCTGTAGCCACCTGGCCCCAAGTTATGGTGGTGTGTCTTACTCGCAGCATTTAGCTTATTTATTTCCGATCGGGCCACAGCCGCAGCCGAGGTCTTATACGCCTTAAAGGCTTCCCAGTGATCTCTTAGCTTCACCAGTTTTTTTTGACTGAAATCTGGATCAACCTTTTCATATTTTGCCCATAATGTTTGCTTATATTTCCGAAAGGCGTCGGACATCTTGGAGAGAGTCCAGTGCTTGAGTTTCAACTTCAAGGCGGGCTCAATACCATCCGGGAGGTTAAAATGCTGCAAGAGTGTGTCAAAGCAGAAATCTTTATAATGCTGGTGGACATAGCAAGGGTCATCCTCGGCAACGCCTGCTGGCTTAAGCCATTCTGCTATGGAGATCGGGACCTCGTCCCTAACAATAACTCCAGCTTGACTAATATATTTTCTGCGGTTCTCTATCGGTTCCACCGGATCGCCATCTACATCAATTTTATAGATTGGTAACTTTGCATCTTCGCTAGTCATTCTTTTCGCTGGGCCTCGAGGAGCTTGATTCTTAGCCTTTTTATGCAAGGTGGACGCCTAAAGTAAGAAATATAATGCGTTAATAAGTGCAATACAAATCAGTTAATGCATTTTGTGTTCAAGCAAATATAGAATTCATATATAAACCTCGAGGTGGAGGGTGTTCGAGGTGGAGGCTGTTATTTCTTCTTCCTCTAAAATACCCTCACCAGACGGGTTTAAAAATTGTGATGCAAATTGCTCAAAATCTTCGTTTCGATCGTCGGCGGCGCCTTCTCCACCGGCAGCATTTGCATCGCGATGCTCAAAAATATCCTGCATGAATAAGTTTTCTCCTTCCTCGTCTCGCACAATTAAAGGGTCATCCATAGCTGAATGTTCCTACACTCAATAAATTTAACAAATTATGATAAACAATAATTTGATACAAAGTATCAAAGTGCTTGATACAAATTTAACAAATTATGATACAAAGTATCCACATGTGCTTGATACAAAGTATGACAAAAACAATAACAAATTTAACAAATTGGATACCAAATAGTTCCAAAGGCAAAAGAATACACATATTTAGATATAAACATGATTTTTGCCTCAAAGAATTGAGTTATGCACATAGTATGTTACATCGTCATCCCCTGCAGTATTGAAAATTTTAATCACCTAACAGATAGAAGTGGAGTTGCATGGCTACGCTGACAATTAGTGACCATATCGGTTTGATGTGTTCCGGTTGCAGCGCACGGGCATTTTGCTATAGCTATAAATACCTTATCGAGAAATTGTACGCTCCATTCAACATATAACTTTGTACAAGGATTGACTATGTCTAAAAAATCTTATGATATTTATTTGTCAATGGCTAACAAGGATCTACATTAAAGGAACATTAGAACGAAATAACTTGAAAATTGTCAACAATTCGTGACAATTATGAAACAATGTCTAATTAAATGGAACATTCAAATAACTGAACTTAGTACTATTTTCAGCAAATTCGTCTTTCTCCAATTATTCGTACAAATAACCCTAAATAAAAGCAATACCTAGCTCTTTGTATCGAAAAAAAAAATACCTAGCTCTTTGTATCAAAAAAAAATACCTAGCTCCTAAATAAAAGCAATACCTAGCGGCGGCGAGGCAGGGGAGGCCGGGAGACGGCGACCACGGTGCGGCGGCGGTGGGGTGGCTGGCGGCCAGGCCGACGTCGGCGAGCTCGGGAAGGAGGCGAGCCGGTCCCCTTGGTCGCCGGAGGGTGCGCGGGGCGTGGCGGCGGCGGCGGCGAGGCAGGGGAGGCCGGGAGACGGCGACCACGGCGCGGTGGCTAAGGGCGAGGCAGGGGAGGGGAGACGGCGACCACGGCGCGGCGGCGGCGGCGGCGAGGCAGGGCAGGGGAGACGGCGCGGCGGAGCAGGGCTTCGCCGGCGTCGTCGGCGTCGTCGTGGGAGCCCGGAGGCGGCGGTTTGTCGTGGGAATTGGGGGGACTTTGCGAAAATTTCGCAAAGTCCCCAACGAAACGGCGCGGAATCGACCTTTAGTCGCGGTTGCTGGCTGCAACCGCGACTAAAGACCCTTTAGTCGCGGTTGCAGCCAGGGGGACCTCTAGTCGCGGTTGCTGGCTGCAACCGCGACTAAAGGGCTTTTCTATTTTTTTGTTTTTCTATTTTCTTTTCTTGTATTTGTTTTCACTTATGTACTTAGATTTTAATTCTTTTATATACTTAGATTTGTTTTCCTATTTTTCCTAGAAACTAGTACACTTAAAAGAACTCCATGGCAAAGGGTTTATTTTTTTGAGTATTTTTTCTCTTTTTCTCATTTCTTTTCAAAAATTATTTTTGTAACAATTTTAGAGCAAACTATCACATATTTGTAAGATGAATGTTTGGTGTTGTAAAATGCAGAAGAAAGCAGATAAAAATTATTAATTCATTTATCTTAATGCATTACATAAAAGGTTTAATACATTATTACACATGATACAACGTCTCACAAGCGCTTGAAAGAAACACACCCCTGATCCAACATCACCAACATTATTCTACATAAACGGACTTGCTGGCTCGAAGGCCGTAGGATTAGGGGGAACGGCGGGAGGAGCCAGCCCCGTGGGCGGCCGCCCGGTTCTCGCGCGCACGTTTGCGGCGGAGGGCAAGATCCATGGAGGATGAGTCTTTCAGCGCCCAATCCAGATCGGAAGCCTCCTTCGCCTTGAGCTGGTAGGAAGTCTTGGCTCGCTGGACAGGGTAGTCGTGGATAGACTGGAAGGAGGCTTCCATGGCCTCCTGTATCTGCAACCCACAACCTTCTTCCCCGTCGTCGCTCCAGTCGAAGTCGTCATCCTCCTCCTCCGCGGGAGGAGCGGCGGCGCCAGGTGGAGGTGCAGCGCCGCCAGGTGGAGGTGCGGCGGCACCTGGTGGAGCAGGAGGCCGGTAGCTGGGCATTCCTCTCCACGCCGGGCTCGTGGGCATACGGCGGGATAGACTCCCGCGGTTGCGCCCAAGTGCGCTCTTCCGAGCACGCTCGACCTCGTCCAGAAGGCGCTACGGCGGGCGTGGCGGATCCATCTCATGGAGACGATGCGTTCGTGGCTAGGAATGGTGGATTAGGGTTTACCCCGTCGGCGACAATATATAAAAACCTCCAGGGCAGCGCTGGGGGAGGACACGTGCCCAGGGAAGCGCTGGGGGAGGACACGTGTCGTGACTGCAAAGCCCGTCTTTAGTCCCGGTTGGTGTTACCAACCGGGACTAAAGAAGCACACGGATCGTGTGTTTCTTTCGAGCGCTTGTGAGCCGTTGGATCAGGGGTGTGTTTCTTTTGAGGGATTGTGAGCTGTTTGATCAGCAGTATCACGACCACTTCGTGAGCCACATGACCCGGTTGGTGTTACCAACCGGGACTAAAGAAGCACACGTACCCTATATATAGCCGCCCTCCTCAGACAGGTTACTCACTCACACAAAACATTCCAGCGTCACTCGGAGAGGCATCTTTGGGCAACCAGCGGCAAGACGTCTCTGATGACCTGCGACCGTTCCAAACGGTTGCAGATCATCAGAGATGTGTTGCCGGACGGTTGTAGATCATCAGAGACGTCTTGCCGCTGCTTGGATCGAAGTGGCGCTCAAACACAAAACATTCCAGCGTCACTCGGAGAGGCATCTTTGGGCAACCAGTGGCAAGACGTCTCTGATGACCTGCGACCGTTCCAAACGGTTGCAGATCATCAGAGACGTCTTGCCGGACGGTTGTAGATCATCAGAGACGTCTTACCGCTGCTTGGGTTTGAGAGGTTCCCACATGGACACAGTTACATAAAAGGTTTAATACATTATTACACATCACCAACAACATCCCTATGTATTGTTCACTTGTTCTTCTTGTGTGCCCCTTTCTTTTGAACGCGCCGTAACCATGGACAATCTTCTTGAAGTAACTTGATGGTTGGGTCAATGTTCACTTTGAAGGGCGGAATTTCATGAAACTTATTGTAATCTTCTGACATGTCTGTGTGGTCCTCCACTCCCACGATGTTTCTTTTACCTGAAAGAACTATGTGGCGCTTTGGCTCATCGTTTGATGTATTCGCTTGCTTATCTTTTCTTTTTGTTGGTAGGGTAGACATGTCCTTCACATAGAAAACCTGAGCCACTTCACTGGCTAGAATGAATGGTTCGTTCTCGTAATGAAGATTCTTGAAATCCACTGTAGTCATTCCGTACCGTGTGTCTACGGCTACACCGCCATCTAGGTTGAACCATTTGCACTTGAACAAAGGAATCTTAAATGAAGGTCCATAGGACAGTTCCCATATCTCCTCTATGTAACCATAATATGTTACCTTTTCCCCACTGCAGCCATCTATTGCATCAAAGCGGACACCACTGTTTTGGTTGGTGCTCTTTTTATCTTGGTCGGCCGTGTAAAATGTATTTCCATTTATCTCGTACCCTTTAAAAGTCAATATAGTCGAAGACGGTGTCTTGGCCAATAAGTATAGCTGTAGTTCATTTGTGGTGACATTCATCAGTCTTTTCTGTAACCAACCGCCAAAAGTCCTGATGTGTACTCCATCAATCTCATCTTCTGGGTATTTGGAGCGTAAATCATTCTTGTGTTGCTGGATATACGGAGCCACCAAGATGGAACTATGCAGAACTGTGTAGTGTGCTCGAGTGAAAGAATCCACGTCTTCACATATGATTGCTTTCTTTCCTAGCGTGCCTTTTCCACGCAGTCTCCCCTCATGACGCGATTGAGGAACACCAATCGACTTAAGATCAGGAATAAAGTCAACACAAAACTCAATGACCTCCTCAGTTCCATAGCCCTTGGAGATGCTTCCTTCTGGCCTAGCACGGTTATGAACGTATTTCTTTAAGACTCCCATAAACCTCTCGAAGGGGAACATGTTGTGTAGAAATACAGGACCGAGAACACGTATCTCTTCCACCAGGTGAACTAGAAGGTGCGTCATAATATTGAAGAAGGTTGGTGGGAACACCAACTCGAAGCTGACAAGACATTGGACCACATCATTCTCTAAATCTTTTAGAGTAAGTGGATTGATAACCTTCTGAGAAATTGCATTCAGGAATGCACATAGCTTCACAATGGGTACTCGAACATTTTCTGGTAGAAGTCCCCTCAATGCAACCGGAAGTAATTGTGTCATAATCACGTGACAGTCATGAGACTTCAGGTTCTGAAATTTTTGCTCTGCCATGTTTATTATTCCCTTTATATTCGACGAGAAGCCAGATGGAACCTTCATACTACGAAGACATTCAAAAAATATTTTCTTCTCTTCTTTCGTAAGAGCATAGCTCGCAGGACCTTGATGATTATCAGAATGATCGTCGTCTCGTGAATGCATACGTCGATGGGCCTGTCTTGCTTCCGGTGTATCTTTTGACTTTCCATACACGCCCAACAAGTTAAGCAGGTTCAAGCAAAGATTTTTTGTCACGTGCATCACGTCGATTGCAGAGTGAACCTCTAGCATTATCCAATAGGGCAGCTCCCAAAATATAGATTTCTTCTTCCACATGGGAACGTGGTTCTGAGCGTCATTCGGAACAGATAGTGCTCCAGCACCCTTCCCAAATATTACTTTTAAATCCTTGACCATATCATGTATAACAGAACTAGAAGGTCGAGTAGGCTTCCGCCGAATATCTTCCTCACCTTTGTAATGTCGGCCTTCCTTTCTTCCTGCATGCCTCGGTACAAGCCATCGACGATGGCCCAGGTACACAATCTTGTTACCTATATGTTTACCTTGAGTCTCACCTAAACAATGCGTACATGCATTGTATCCCTTGTTTGACTGTCCTGAGATGTTACTAAGAGCAGGCCAATCATTGATGGTTACAAACAAGAGCGCTCGTAGATCAAATTCCGTTTGCTCGTGCTCATCCCACACACGCACACCTTCATCACTCCACAGCTGTAAAAGTTCTTCCACCAATGGCCTCAGATACACGTCAATGTCGTTGCCAGGTTGCTTCGGGCCTTGGATGAGCACTGGCATCATAATGAACTTCCGCTTCATGCACAACCAGGGAGGAAGGTTATATATACATAGAGTCACAGGCCAAGTGCTATGACTGGAGCTCTGCTCTCCAAATGGATTAAATCCATCTGTACTTAGACCAAATCTTAAGTTCCTAGCGTCATCCGAAAAATTCGGGAACACTCTGTCGATTTTTCTCCACTGGGACCCATCAGCGGGGTGTCTCATCATCATGTCTTTTTTACGTTCTTCTTTGTGCCAGCGCAACAACTTGGCATGCTCTTTGTTTTGGAACAAACGTTTCAGACGTGGTATTATAGGAGCATACCACATCACCTTGGCAGGAATCCTCTTCCTTGGACAACCTTGCTCGCCCTCAACTTCACCTGGGTCATCTCGCCCAATCTTAAACCGCAATGCACCGCATACAGGACAAGCATTTAAATTTTCGTGCTCGCCGCGGTAGAGGATGCAGTCATTAATGCATGCATGTATCTTCTGCACCTCTAATCCTAGAGGGCAGACAACCTTCTTTGCTTCATACGTACTAGAGGGCAATTCGTTTTCATTTGGAAGCATCTTCTTAACTATTTTCAGCAAACTTTCAAAGTGCTTGTCGGTAGTACCACTCTCTGCCTTCCATTGTAGCATTTCCAGTATCGTACCGAGCTTTTTCTGGCCATCTGTACAAGTTGGGTACAACAATTTGCTGTGATCGGCTAACATGCGCTCCAACTTCAACCTCTCGTTTTCACTTCCACAGTCCATTTGTGCATCATGAATGGCCTGACGAAAATCATCGTCGGGCTCATCATATGGCATCCTCTTCAACTTCGTCTTCCCCCATTGTAGTATCAGCGTGTTCATTGAACAGAGGATAGTTGTCATTATCCTCCTCTTCTTCATTCTCTTCCATTATAACCCCTCTTTCTCCATGCTTGGTCCAACAATAATAACCAAGCATGAAACCATTTCGCAACAGGTGTTCGTGAAGCCTGTCTGTGGAAGAGTATGTATACTTATTCATACAGAGACTGCATGGACAACACATAAAACCATCCTTTCGCTTGCTTGTCTCAGCCACATGGAGAAAATTATGCATGCCAGTAATGAATTCGGCACAAACTCGGTCACCGTACATCCATTGACGTCTCATCTGCATTATATAAGTATATCAAAACAATTATACAACTTATACAAAAATAACAAATAATAATTATGGAACAAAATCATACAACATAGATTTTTTTAAATAAAAAAGAAAGCTCACCTAGGTGGTGTCGGTGACGAGACGGTCTATCGACGACGGTGAGGAGGTGAATGTTGTGACACTGAAATACAAAAACATAATTTAGTTTAAGATCAAATTGACAATACAAAATTGAGCTAAATAAGCAAAATGAGCTAACTTAGGCATTTCATCATACACCTACCTAGCACTACAAATATGAATTGAGCTAAATGAGCTAGACAACCAACGAAACGGGCGCCGAAAGAGAGAGTTTGCAGTTGCTAACCCTGGGATAGATGCACCACCGTCAATCTTAACAAATGGTGCAAAAAATCGTGGATGAAATCGAGCTCGGTGGAGAGAAAATGGAGATTCAACTCGAGCTCCAAATGGCCAAGGCTGGCTCGGGGTGGAAGATGAAGGCGACCGACCTTTGGTCGCGGTTGGTGGCTCCAACCGCGACTAAAGGTCCTCGCTAGGACATGCGGCCTTTTTGTGCGGGACCTTTAGTCGCGGTTAGAGCCACCAACCGCGACTAAAGGTCCTCGCGCGTGCCGCGCGCGGCTCCGGCCGTAGGTGGAGGACCTTTAGTCGCGGTTGGTGGCTCCAACCGCGACCAAAGCTCTAGCACAAACCGCCACCTGTCCAAGCCGTTGGAGCTGTCGGAGCCGCGAGACTTGTAGTCGCGGTTCGGAAACGAGCCGCAACTAAAGGTCCGCCTCTAAGGCCACTTTTCTACTAGTGCTCCAACCCCTGCCGCCGGTGCACACACTGCGCCACGGAGAAAACACCAGAGTGGCGTCAGGGGCCGGACGGCCCTGGCACGCTGTGCAACGCGTGTGGCATGGTGTTTAAGAGCAGAGGACGTCTGCTCCCTGAGTATCGCCCGGCGACCAGCCCCACCTTCTCGTCGCTGCTGCACTCCAACAGATACAGCCGTGCAGTCGAGATGCACCGCCGGAACGAGACCTCGGCCACCAGAGCGATGCAGGTCGAGCCTATGGACCCACCGGCGAACGTCCCCACTTCCTCCCCGGTGAAGAGCTACAGCTCCCTCAGCCGAGTCCTTGAGGAGGAGACCTCAACTGCGCGTCGCTGCTGCTGAGGCCCGCCGCGGTGAGGAGTCCATGGAAGTGTAGCTGCTCCCGGAGCGCCCACCGGCGGACAGCCCCGCCTTCTCCCTGGTGTCCCACGGTCGTGTGCTCAAGCGAAGACGCAAGAGCGAGGCGCAGACATTTGCATCCATCCGCCGCAGTGCCAAGGCTGGACGCGCCGTCCGCGCTGCCGCGCGCCTCGCCGCCATGGACAACTGATGCCGCAGCAGCCCGGCGATTCCGCTCAAATACAGGGATTAGCATTCAGCTCTTGGGATTTTTTTTTGCCAGCGAACATATGGAGAGAGCTAGTGGTAGTAGAAGATATTGAAGGCGTCGTTTTTTGGTCGTAATTTTTGCTGAAAAAATACTCATGGCTCAGTCCCAACCGAATTCATCAGCGTGCCATTTCTACAATAGTACACCCTGATATAATGCCCAAAATTCTCTCTGACATTTCTTCCACCTCTCAAAACTTCTTGTTAATTCTTAGCTACATGTCCTTTTCTATTATTTTTTACTCCCTCTATGCCGGTTTATAGGATGCAATATCATAAACAGGTTTTTTCTTAGGCATTTAATGAGCAATTAGTAGAGAGAAAATGGAAGCCAACCAATGCATGGGCACCAATTTAGTCAATTAATGAGTAATTAGGAGAGGCAAGCAAAACAACCAATGCAATGCATCACACCAATTACACTACTCACTCCATCAATAGTTTTTCACTTAGGTTGGAGAGATTTGCCAAATGCATCTTATAAACTGGCATGGAGGGAGTAGTATTTTAGTAACTTCATATTTCTATGAATTATGGCCGGAGAGAAATTCGAACCGTCCGCAAGTTAACGACGGCCAACAGCAATTGTAGCCCTCCACCACGTGGTGAAGTCACCAGTACGGTAATGATGCTCGGCATGTCGCAATGTACAAGAATTACATACGCATGTTATTCCCGGTCATCTCTGATGTTATCATTATTGAAGACGATTATTTTCACGACCGTATGAGCTATGAGGTACCGAGCTCAATATAGCCGGTTCCAGCGAACTGACTTTAATGGAGCGTACATTAGATACACCTGACTAGAGACGGTTATCAAAACCGGCTGAGTTGACATTTTGAGCCCGACTCTAATGTAAGGTTATGTATCTGTAGTTTTTGTTACCTCACGAATCATGCTAAATATATTTTGAAGGTGCATCTCTTTGTTAATCATATTGTGTCTCTTTGTGGGTGCATTTGGTCATTTGAAATTTTATCGCAAATCGTTGGAGTTTGATTAGTCTTTTGGAGTCATGATGATTCTTATTATATCTTATATTATCACATATGGACATTTAAATATCATATGAACTTGTGAACATTCATATGTGTTGTGAACATATGAATATATTGTGAACTTGAATGTAGTTTGATCTACATTAAAATTATCGTCAATCATATTTGTTCCATGTGATGCTTATATTTGTCCAAAAAATTAGTTGTTCTGCAGCCTACCTAGGTTTTGACAAATTCATGTGATGAGGCGTCTCCCAGGATTGATGGTATTATTCAAAAATAACTTCGGCTTAATTATGAAGATGTAGAAGAATTACTACGTATGATACATGCCATGGTTGTACAAAAGATTGGTTCTCATGAGCAGGCGACCAAGAATATTGCATGCATGCGGGTGGTCCAGGACTTTGATTAGCAGGCACCAACTCCTGTACGTGGATCATATTCGGGTAGCTGAGATATTTCCGTGTAGAACAAATACAAGAGATCAGCTCGGCTATTTCTTTGCTCGATCACCATCACCGGAGCAGATCATTGGTACTAGCAGGATTCAGCCGTGGAGATTTCAGTGTTTGAAGGAGGCAGGCTGGAGTCCACCTACATGCGTGGAGATTGCGGTGCATCCAGGAGTTATTTTATTTTTTTAGTTGTGTTGTTTTATTTTCTGTTCATGAAAAGTGGGTCCGAGTTAAGTTTTAGGGTTTTTGGAGTCGATTTGGCCGCTGGCCTTGTATCGGAGGTTATGTTTTGAGATTAAAGTTATGTCGTGAGGTCCACTGATACCCAATGATGATACCTTGATTACCTGCGTGAAAAATAATTGGGTTAGGTTCAGACTTCAAGTGCAGAGTGTGTAGTATATGGAAGACGTGTTTTCCCCACGAGGGGTGACTCGAGGGTTTAATATCGAACTCTCGGGGAATCAGTAGTGAAAGATTTATCTTCATATCCTTCTCTTGGTTACCTACAAAACAAATTAAATATTTTGGTTCTCAACCTCACCTAGTGGTTGTCAAGCACAAGGTGTGAGAATAATAACAAGATAATATGCAATGCAAATAAGAAATAAATATGCAGTGGTGGTAATTAAATATGTAAGGATGATGGTAGCAATGATAAATGATATTTTTGGGTTTTATATGATGAATGCAAGATGTAAAAGTGTTTTTATATTTTCGGAGTTTTAAATGGCAGAAAATGGAAAAGTGGTAAAAGTTGTTGGAAAGGTATTTCTTATGATTAAAAATGGACCGGGGTTCATGGTTTCACAAATGCACTCTCTCTTTAATAAAGTGGTAGACAATGAAACACTAGAGTTGACATATGAGATTGCAACAAGTTTTATGACAATTTACTAATTATATGGGCATCACTTCATAACATAGAGACCTTTTGTTTATTAGTCTCACTCATACTCCACCAAGATGCGAACTAAATCATAACACCTCAGTAATTAAGATAACTCAGAGTATAGGTTTAAGTTTCATGACATGAAGTTAAAATAAGAACATGCTAAATCTAGTCACGGAGAAGTGGCATGGTCACCCACAACCCTTGTAGCATGGTATTTTTCTTTATCCCTAGTGAGGCAACAAAGTAAGGTGAAACATCCAAGTGGATCGCGATCTTACAGTGGTCAACTTACCGCACTCACCACCCCCGTTACTCCAACTAATGCACACATCACCCCACACACGCTTTCATAAACATGCTTGATCAAAACAAGTAAACAAGAACGGGATACATAATATGCATCTATTTTCATAACTGAAACAAAACTATTGCAATCTCAAACATATATTAACTCATAAAAAGATCCACCACATAAGATATTACATAGATGACCGTAATCATGTTCAGCAGCTCATACGGTACTAATTTGTGAAGCTCAAAGAAAGGAGAGATACATAAGTTACTTCCACAAACCCATAGTCCAGGGGTGGACTACTCCCTCTTCATCATGGAGACGGTGGAGAAGTCGTTGGAGAAGATGGAGACCACGTCGGCAGCACCCCGCATGAGTTTTCCCCCTCCAATCAGCTCCAGGTCTCTGTTTCGGTGTTTCTGTGTTTCGGCGGCGCTCCTTTCCGAAGGGCGTCAGGGACTATTTTTATAGTCGGTTTTAGGTCAAGATGGAGTCGGTGGAGAAAAGATTGACGGCAGCGGAGCCTCGAGGGCAAAAGAGGGGGGTCCCACATGGGCCCACTCATCTTGGGCCTCGGGCCTCCGCTTGTTTGCTTTCTTCGCTCCCAAGTCTTCTTCCTTCCAAAAACTGATGCTCGTAAATTTCCAGGTGATAGTCTCCAACGTATCTATAATTTCTTATGTTCCATGCTTATATTATACCAATTGCTACATGTTTTATTCACACTTCATGGCATTTTTATGCATTTTCTGGGACTAACCTATTAACAAGATGCCACAGTGTCAGTTCCTGTTTTCTGCTGTTTTTGGTTTCAGAAAAGCTGTTCTGCAAATATCCTCGGAATTGGACGAAACAAAATGCCACGTTCCTATTTCCCGACACGTTCACGAAGTCCGAAGGAGAGACGAAGGGGGGCACCGAGGCGCCGTCCCCACCCCATGGCGCAGGTGGGCCCACTGGCACGCCGCCATGTGTGGAGCGAGCCTCGGGCCTCCACCGACATCGCCCCTTCGCCTATTTATTCCCCCGAGGCGAAAACCCTAAAGAGCCGAGCCATATTTCCAGAAAACATCCGCTGCCGCCGCCGCCATCAACCCTAACTCGGGGGGGGGGGGGGGGTTCTGAAGCTCTTACCGACACCTTGCCGGAGAGGGGAATCATCACCGAAGGGCTCTACATCGTCATGCCTGCCTCCGGAGTGATGTGTGAGTAGTTCATCTTTGGACTATGGGTCCATAGCAGTAGCTAGATGGTTGTCTTCTCCTCTTGTGCCATCATGTTTAGATCTTGTGAGCTGCCTATCATGATCAAGATCATCTTATTATAATGCTACATGTTGTGTTTGCTGGGATCCGATGAATATTGAATACTATGTCAAGTTGATTATTGATCTATCATATATATGTTGTTTATGATCTTGCATGCTCTCCGTTATTAGTGTAGTCTCTGGCCAAGTTTATGCTTGTAACTCCAAGAGGGAGTATTTATGCTAGATAGTGGGTTCATGCCTCCATTTAATCTGGGACAGTGACAGAAAGTTCTAAGGTTGTGGATGTGCTATTGCTACTAGGGGTAAAACAACAATGTTTTGTCTAAGGATATTTGTATTGTTTACATTATGCACCATACTTAATGTAATTGTCTGTTGCTTGCAACTTAATACTGGAAGGGGTGCAGATGCTAACCTGAAGGTGGACTATTTAGGCACAGATGCATGCTGGATAGCGGTCTGTGTACTTTGTCGTAATGCCCAAGTAAATCTCATAGTGATCATCATGACTTGTATATGCATTGTTATGCACCTCTCTATTTTGTCAATTGCCCAGCTGTAATTTGTTTACCCAACATGTTAGTATTTTATTATGGAGAGACACCACTAGTGAACTGTGCACCCCGATCCATTTTTTTACATCTGAAATACAAACTACTGCAATCATTGTTCTTTTTCATTCTCTGCAAGCAAACATCATTTTCCACACTATACGTCTAATCCTTTGTTTTCAGCAAGCCAGTGAGATTGACACCCTCATTGTTTCGTTGGGGCAAAGTAGTTTGGTTGTGTTGTGTGCAGGTTCCAAGTCAACAAGTCAGACCTTCCTCTACAAGCACCTTTTTCTGACGCCGTTGACACCTTCAGAACATCGCCGACTTCCTACTGGTTCGATAACCTTGGTTTCATACTGAGGGAAAACTTGCTGCTGCACTCATCATACCTTCCTCTTGGGGTTCCCAACGGACGTGTGACTTTACACGCATCACCAGGTCATTTGGACATCGTTTGGGTCCCTGAAACATCAAAATATAGAAAATAGGGTTTTCTGCCTGCGCAGGGTTAATTCCATAAAAATAGAAAATTATGAAATATTCCAAAATCATAATAAAACATTATATAACCCTTATATGATGCAAATATGATTGGAATATAAGTAATATAGTGCAAAGTTCATGTATGCATTTTACATGCATCAACATCCCCAAGCTTAACATATACTCGTCGTCGAGTATGAAGGTGATAAAACTAACATGGACTTTGCAATTTAATACTATCAAGGATATCAAAGATGATTACTATTGCTACATAGAGTCAAATGATTCATTCTTAAAAGGAGTAGCAATATGCAAGATAGTTTATGAAGTGATATCAAGTATTCAATGCAAGGATGTTCAATGATAATTCACAAAGTGTAACATGAAAGAAAGTCTATGGACCACATGTATGCATAATGATAAGTAAGAACATCCTACAATGGTCATAGAGTATTGATGAAAATCTGAATATAAAAGGTGGACACTTTGGAAAGATATATAAGTGAGTAGAGGTAAAGCATGCATAAGTTTCATCTAACTTCCAAACTCTTCTACTTAAGTTAATGATTGCAATGTGGTAATCCTTGGTGTCAAGCTCTCATTCCCCTATCATAGCATCTTGAATGATTAAGTTTAAAGTGAAAGCAAATATGAGTAGTGTGCTTGACAAAGTATAGGTTGAATGTCTCATGCCCCTTGAATACAAGTACCTACACCATGTGTTACTCAACTTGGAACAAAGCAAGTTCAAGTTATATCATTGTAAGTAATAATAGCATCATAAGAGCGTCAACTGGGGTACCTCTTGTCCCAGGATATGGAACAAGCCCATATCAAAATGACAAGACAAACAAAAAAATGAACAATCTCAACACCCTTTTTATTTACCATTGGATAGCTTTTTATTGTAAGGTGTATCATAGAAGGTTCACCATAGTATGTAAGTAAATTTCCACCATGAATGATGCATGGCTTAGATTAGCGGCCCAGGCGTCTCTCTAACCATTTTACAAACTCATTTAAACTTTTTTCCACATTTATTTCACCCATGATAAGCATCCATAAACAAAAGTACATGATATCAACTAAATGAAGAAGAGCATGTTGAAAGCTTGCCATGTGACAGCACATATGAGCTAACTCCCAACCAAAACATTTTCAAGCCCACAACATCATAATTTAATCACAATGGTCATGTTTTATTATGCAATAAAAGTAAAGTGTGCATCAAGTTCGTGAGAGCTATATAACCAACTTTTCCATAACAATCAACAACAAAGCATTTTCATTCAGAGGTATAGATAACACAAATATCATGATAAAATACTCGGAATAGCATAAAGCTAATAGGTAGATATGGTGGACTCACTGGAAAACTTTGGTTGAAGGTGTTGGAAACAAGTTTTTACTTGTTGGAATTTTTGGGCTAGCAAGAGGGAGAAAGTTGACCATCTAAATGCATGCATGAGTGTCCATAGAACTAACTAATCCATGTTAAACAAGTAAATAACAATCAGCATCAAAACATGAATAAAAGATAGCTCTTGATAAAGCACTTGCAAATTATTACTCATTAACAAGCTCATGAATCATGCAACTATATGTATCTTTTAAAATCAACTCAAACATCCCTTTTCCCAATCTTATAATAGCATCCAACATATTTCAACCCAAATTTCCAGTAGCTCTTCATATATAATGATATGTGGTGGTCTCACAAAATAAAAATCAAACCAAACAAACAAAAAGACGCTCCAAGTTTATGCGATAAAGTGTTTCGATCGAAAAACAGAAGTTAGACGTGTGCAAACCGAGAGTGTGTAGGTCCATGGGGTTGTCTTCACATCCCCAAGCTTATGGTCTTCACCATCCTTGGATAGCTCTTGGTGCATCTCCTCCAATCCCTGTGAAAAAACTTCAAAACACCGTTTCTCCCATTTCTTTTCTGTGGGGCAGCATTAGTAGTGATAAACAAATAGATTTCTTGCTGCATATAATCCTTAACAAAAATTCATATGAATGTCCAGAAAGTATATAATGTTGTATGCCTACTCATAAACTCAATTGGATCAAAAAGATTCAAGTTAAAATTTAAAGCATGCATCAAACAAAATGGGACAGAATCTGTCCAGAAAAACAGCAGCAGCAAAACGTATTTTTCTACCCTACTTAACTTTGTCGAAAATTCCGAAACAATTCATGCATACAGAGGATGAAAAGTTGCAACTACAGTTCAAATATGAGCTCATTCGGAGTTACATAATAAGAATTAAAAATCATACCGTGCACAGATTCGTGCAGGAATAAAATCTCCGAACGCTATAAGCAACTTTTCAAACCAAAATGGTAAAACTTGGCACTTTATTAAAAATTCCAGAAACTAAACTAAAAACAAAGTCTCTTGTTACAGCAAGAGGACACAAAGAAAATCACACATAAAACAACCGGGTTGCCTCCCGTAAAGCGCTTTCTTTATAGCCATATAGCTAGGCTTCTTACTTGATGTTTATTGAAGACGAAGCTCATGAGGGAGCTTGAACTTTGATGTGCCCCTCTTCCTTGGGAAGTGTTCCATGCACTTCTTGTGTGGAAACTGAAACTTCACATTCCCTTCTTTTGAATCAATGATAGCACTGTGGTACGAAGAAAAGGTCTTCCAAAATAATTGGACTAGAGGTTTTATTCCCCATATCCATGATTAGAAAATCAACAGGCACAAAGTCATATGTAACTCTACCATAACATCACTTACTTTTCCTAAAGCATGTTTAATGGAATCATCAGCAAGTGCAAGTTCAATAGAGCATTTTTCAAGATTCTTTATTCAAGTACTTCATATAATTCTTTAGATAAAACAGACACTAGATCCTAGATCAAGTATAGCATGGTGTGTCTCTTTTCCAATAGTTACTAGGACTTTGGGAATCCAATATCCCCAAGCTTAGGTGGTATCATAGCCTCTTGGTTGTACCTAGCAATCTTTTCTTTCAAGCATGATTAGCAATATAAGAACCAAAACCAGCTTGGTTAACATTAATAGAAGGATCACTTGCAAATTTTTTAAGATAGATATTAATTCATGCAAGCTACAATTCTCTAAGTCAAGCAATGGATCCTTGACTTCACTAAGCATTTTAACTTCCTCAACTTTCTTTTCCCTATTGTATAGATTAAATATTTCATAACGGTCATCAAAACATCTTCAGGTACTTGGGCTTTTTCTAAACTTTCTTTAATTCACTTCCAAAAGCAAGCCATCAAGTAGAATATGAGTATTAGCAGCAGTAGTATTCATAAAAGAACCCTCACATTCATTATCCAAAAAGACTCTAGAGGTTTCAGACAATCCTCTATAAAATACATGCATGAGCATCCAATCTCTAAGACCATGTTCCATTCCAAAGCTATACCTCTAAACCTTTCCCAAGTTTTTACCAAAGGTTCATCCTCTTCTTGTTTAAAGGTGATAACTATTTGTCTAAGGTTACAAACGTTTCAGTGGAACAAAATCTTTCAATGAATGCAGCTTTTAAATTAAACCAAGTGCTAAAGTTTCCAGGTGGCCATCTTAATATCCAATCTAAGGCTTTTCCAGCTAGGGAGTAGGGAAAAGCTTAACTTTATCATATTAACATTGGCATGGTTCAAATTTAACACTTTGCATCTTTCATTAAACTTCTTAAGATGAAGATGATCTTCTTTTGGTTTCCCATAAAAACGGTGTTCATAAATCGTTTTATTCATATTATGATCTACTTCAAATTTCTCAATGGGATATTCATATCTTGAGGAAAGTTCTTAACACTAAATGGCCAAAAGGTTCTTTTTCCATTATGCAAGTTTTTATGTGTTTTTTAATTTTTTTATGCAAAACTGAAAATAAATATGCAAACTGAAATATAATATGCGAGATAGTGAAATAACAAATAAATTGCTTTGAAGGTAAAGATGGATAAGATGATGCTCACGTAGGTGCAACCTCCCCAAGCTTAGGTGTTAGCACAAGTTGGTGATGAAGTTGACTTTGTTGTGATATCCTTGGATAAACCTTTGCAGCAATGATTCCCCGGCAACGGCGCCAGAAAACAGTCTTGATACCCAATGATGATACCTTGATTACCTACGTGAAAAATAATTGGGTTAGGTTGAGACTCCAAGGCAGAGTGTGTAGTATATGGAAGACGTGTTTTCCCCACGAGGGGTGACTCGAGTTTAATATCGAACTCTCGGGGAATCAGTAGTGAAAGATTTATCTTCCTATCCTTCTCTTGGTTACCTACAAAACAAAGTAAATATTTTGGTCCTCAATTCACCAGTGGTTGTCAAGCACAAGGTGTGAGAATAATATCAAGATAATATGCAATGCAAACAAGAAATAAATATGCAGTGGTGGTAATTAAATATGCAAGGATGGTGGTAGCAATGATAAATGATATTTTTGGGTTTTATACGATGAATCCAAGATGTAAAAGTGTTTTTGTATTTTTGGATTTTTAAATGAAAGAAAATGGAAAAGTGGTAAAAGTTGTTGGAAAGGTGTTTCTTATGATTAAAAATGGACCAGGGTTCATGGTTTCACAAATGCACTCTCTCTTTAATAAAGTGGTAGACAATGGAACACTAGAGTTGACATATGAGATTGCAACAAGTTTTATGACAAGTTACTAATTATATGGTCATCACGTCCTAACATAGAGACCTTTTGTTTATTAGTCTCACTCATACTCCACCAAGATGCGAACTAAATCATAACACCTCAGTAATTAAGATAACTCAGAGTATAGCTTTAAGTTTCATGACATGAAGTTAAAATAAGAACATGCTAGATCTAGTCACGGAGAAGTGGCATCGTCACCCACAACCCTTGTAGCATGGTATTTTTCTTTATCCGTAGTGAGGCAACAAAGTAAGGTAAAACACCCAAGTGGATCGCGATATTACAGTGGTCCACTTACTGCACTCACCACCCCCCGTTACTCCAACTAATGTACACATCACCCCACACACGCTCTCATAAACATGCTTGATCAAAACAAGTAAACAAGAACGGGGTACATAATATGCATCTACTTTCACAACTGAAACAAAACTATTGCAATCTCAAACAAATATTAACTCATAAAAAGATCCACCACATAGGTATTACATAGATGACCGTAATCATGTTCAACAGCTCATACGGTACTAATTAGTGAAGCTCAAAGAGAAGAGAGATACATAAGTTACTTCCACAAACCCATAGTCCAGGGGTGGACTACTCCCTCTTCATCATGGAGACGGTGGAGAAGTCGTTGGAGAAGATGGAGACCACGCCGGCAGCGCCCCGCCGGAGTTTCCCCCCTCCAATCTGCGGCTTGATGACCCACAAGTATAGGGGATCGCAACAGTCTTCGAGGGAAGTAAAACCCAATTTATTGATTCGACACAAGGGGAGACAAAGAATATTTATAAGCCTTAACAACCGAATTGTCAGTTCAGCTGCACTTGGAAATAGACTTGCTCGACACAGATTATCAGTAGCAACAGGTTTATAGCAGTAGCAGTAGTGAAATAATAGCAGCAGTGAAATAAAGACAACAATAGTGATTGCAGTAAACAGCAGGATTAAAACACTGTAGGCATAGGGATGGATGAACGGGCGTTGCATGGATAAGATAATTCATATAATAATCAAGACGTAGGCATTTGCAGGTAAATAAAGATAAAGCATCCAAGTACTAAGTAACCATAGGCATGTGTTCCCTATATAGTCGTACGTGCTCGCAATGAGAAACTTGCACAACATCTTTTGTCCTACCAACCCGTTTACAGCGGGGCCTCAAGGGAAACTACTGGTAATTAAGGTACTCCTTTTAATAAAGTACCAGAGCAAAGCATTAACACTCTGTGAACACATGTGATCCTCACATCAAAGCCATCCCCTCCGGTTGTCCCAATTGCTGTCACTTCGGGGCCTCGGGTTCCGGACAATAATATGTGTATACAACTTGCAGATATGATCTAAAACAATGATTATCCTCATGATACAATAACATGTTCAGATCTAAAATCATGGCACTCGGGCCCTAAGTGACAAGCATTAACCATAATAAGTTGCAACAATGACATAAAGTACTAACAACGGATACTAGGTACCATGCCCTAATGATCTTATATCTATTATATGAACGATCTCATCCAATCCCTACCATCCCCTTCAGCCTATAGCGGGGAATTACTCACACATGGATGGGGGAAACATGGATGGTCGATGGAGAGGCATTGGTGATGATGATGGCGATGATCTCCTCCAATTCCCCGTCCCGGCGGAGTGCCAGAACGGAGTTTCTAGTCCCCGAAATAGGGTTTTCGATGGTGGCGGCGCTCTCGAGAGTTTCTGGAAATATAGTCGATCCCCCTGGCGTTTTTAGGTCAGAGGCTTTAAGTAGTCGAGAGGGGGACGCGAGGGGGTGGCCGAGTCGGCCTCACCACCTGGTGGCGCGACCCAGGGCCCACCGCGCCACCACGTGGTGAGGGCGACTTGTTGCCCCCTGCGTCTCATCTTCTGGCACCGTGGGTCTTCTGATAAAATGGGGGCTTTGCCATATTTTCTGGGGATTTTCCCGAAAGTTGGATTTCTGCACAAAAACAAGACACCAGGGCAATTCTGCTGAAAACAGCATTAGTCTGTGTTAGTTGTATTCAAAACACACAAATTAGAGGCAAAACAACAGCAAAAGTATTCGGGAAAGTAGATATGTTTTGGACGTATGAACTCCCCCAAGCTTAGCTTATTGCTTGTCCTCAAGCAATTGAGTTAACAACTGAGTGCGATAAAAGAAACTTCCACGAACACATTTGCTTCATATGATGTATATATTCTCACTATATGGACAAATGCTTAGGCAATTCATAATAAGATGTATGCAGATAATGTCACCTAATAGCCATGTAAACCATGAAAAGATGCCAACATACTAATAACAAACAACATGAAACATATCTATCTGCAAGATTGCAATGCTCATAATAGGATATGATAAGGTGGTATCTCGCTTGCCCGTATTTGTACAGCAAAACATAAATGCCCAGGCACCTCTGAAGTTCAAGGGAAGACTAGAAGTAAAGATATCAAAGATAAAAGCATCAAAGTTATACCACAGTGAACCGCATTCTGGGACAAGCACATTACACTAAGAATGACAACTATGCTCTCAAGAAGGTGCTCAAAGAAATGATGGTGACTCAACATGAAAATAAAAGATTGGCCCTTCGAAGAGGGAAGCATGGATTAACATGTGCTAGAGCTTTTTATTTTTTTAAACAGAAGTAAAATTGTTTTGGGAGGTGGTTGTTCCTATCAACGAATGGCAATAGAGTTTATGTTATCTTCCATACTAAACAAGTTGAGAGCGGTTCCGAGATGTTGATATTAAGCATTTATAGCATGCACTTTATATATAGTTTGACACTCCTCCCAACCTTTGCTTACACAAGTGATTACCCTCAAGAGCAGGGGATCACTATAGCACCTCTCAATGTGGAAGTAAGGTATCGATCCGCAGGAGCAAGAAGGAAAAGTATCTATTCCCTACAACTAAAGTGTCACAAGTTTTAGTTGATTATGCACTAAACAAGTTTAAAGAACAAGGTGGTTGAATTTGATGGATTTAATGTAACCAAGCAAGAATGTAAAAGTGTCCCAATCCTCTTCAATGCAAGAGGACAAGACAAAGGTTTTCTCTTATAGGAACAATGGACATGGGTTCATGGGTTCACTTAATCCTCTCTCCCTCATCTACGGTGATTATCATGTTATAGATAAAGTACACACAATTGTCATGTTTTAATGGTAGCTTTTAATGACGGCTATATGTCCTAAAACACATAGTTGAAAGAAATAATCATTTGTGTGCTATGTCACCCCCGTAAGGCTAGCATGGTTGTTGTCACTCCCACATCATACTCTTTCTTTTTACCCCCAGATAAAGGATGTTGGGCCGTACTGTGTCACTCAATACCTATGCCGTGTCACATCGGCCATCCCGTACCCACATACATCATACTTCTTAAAGAACAATATTCTATCAAAGTATGACAAGTCATAAAAGTTCCAACACAACGGTAAATGCATAACAAATCGTCTCATACCACAATATCCACCATAAGAATTACATAGATGACCATAATTATGTTCATCAGCTCATACGATACTAATTAGTGAAGCTCAAAGAGAGGAGAGATACATAAGTTACCACCACAAACCCATAGTCCAGAGGGTGGACTACTCCCCCTTCATCATGGAGATGGTGGAGAAGTCATTGGAGAAGGTGGAGTCCACCCCGGCAGTGCCCCGCCGGAGTTTCCCCCTCCAATCTGCAGCTCCAGATCTTCGTTTTCGTGTTTCTGTGATATGGCGGCGCTTGTTTTCGAGAACGCCGTGGGACTTCTTTTATAGGCGTTTTTAGGTCAAGACGAAGGCAGTGGAGCAAAGATCGATGACTGCGGAGCCTCGAGGGCCAAGTTGGTGGGCCCCACGTGGCCTGGTACAGTGCCCGCGTGGGCCACCCCCTTTTGGCCCTCCGGCCTCCGTTTGCTTGATTCCTTCGCTCCTACGTCTTCCTCCTTCCAAAATAATGACGCCTGTATTTTTCCAGATTTTTATGACGTCGTTTAGGTCCTAAAACATAAAAGGAAAGAAATAGGGTTTTCTGCCTGCGTAGGGTTAATTCCATAAAATAGGAAACAATTATTTTATTTCCTAAAATCATTAAATAACAGTGGTATACCCCTTACATGATGCAAATATGATTGGAATATGAGTGATATAGTACAAAGTTCATGTATGCATTTTACATGCATCAACAAGCCATGGCTAACCGAATCCTCGGGTGCCTTCCAACAATCACATACCATGGAGGAGTGCCTATTTTGTTTGTTTAGCTTTTTGATGTTATAATGGTCTAACCAGCTCTTTGCAAAATTAGTGACAAGCAGATGAAGCATGCAAGTCGGGGTACTTAATTTAGTATGGAAGATAACAAACCAACTACTACTTCCTCATGAGCTAAAAACAGTGTCACAAAATGAGAAGTAATTTGAAGGTTTTAAAGGTAGCACATGAAAATTTACTTGAATGGTTTGAAATGCCATGCATAGGAATTTATAGTGGACTCTTTGGAATAACTTGGTTTTCAGGGATTTGGAAGCACGAGCAGCATTCCCGCTCAGTACAAGTGGAGGCTAGCAATAGACTGGGAAGCGACAATCAAGAGAGCAATAACCGTCGTAATCATGCTTGCGACAAAACAAAATTAACGGAAACATAAATGTGATACAAGAACTCCGAGGCAAAATAAATCATATGCATGCGTGAGCATGTGCCAAGTCAATTCAAATGAATCATTCAGAGGAGGATACCACAGTGTCATACCCTTTTATGAATAGAACAATGCAAGCAAACATCAATATAACATGCTACCCACTATTAATAAATTGGAACTGATCATAAGAGAACATGAACTACTAAGCATCCACTAAATAACATATACCTCACATGAACCAACTAAGCATGCTCACATGGATGAGTATATGTACAAAAATGAAAACAAATAGAGTTCATACCAGCCTCTCACCCCAACTCGAATCGTCGTAAATCGTCGTTATTGCTTTTCACTTGTGTGGCTTGAATGATATGAAATGATAACCAAGCTCCACTGAGTCACGGAAGGCTGTCGAACTCTGCAGCAAACTATACAAAACCGAAAAAGAACAACAAATATTTTTGGGTTTTTCGAATTTAAAACAAAGCAAAAAGAAGCAAGCAACAAAGCAAAATATTTTTGGATTTTTGAATAACAAACCGAATTTAAACAACTAAGCAAACTAATACTAGAGACTTAAAGAAACAAATAAAGAGAAACAACATAAATATTTTTGGTCTTTTTGTGTTTTGAAAGCAAAAGCAAAAACAAGAAACAACAAAAAGAAAGAAAGAAAATCGAAACATGGATATACAAAGTACCGACAGAACATGATATTAAATGAGTGAGATGTCGGTATACCTCCCCCCAAGCTTAGGCTTTTGGCCTAAGTGGAGATCAACCCCATGGCGCCCAGGAAGTGGCGCCTCCATAGTATGACGAAGAAGGGTCCTCGTCCTGATACGAACTGGAGGACGCACCGGGGTAGGTGACGGTGTAGTCCTCAGAGGTGGCGTGTCCTCGAGTCGTGCTGCTGGTGGAAGCCAAGCAGGCGCAACTGCTCGTCCAACTCCTCCTTTGAGCGCGACCACGACCTCCTGCGAATACTAAACAACTTGGGCTGGGGCAAAGGAACTTTCCTTTCGTCCCCATTAGTGAACAAAATCTATAAACAAGACTTCCTGCACGAGATTTAGCTGTAACAAATTTATGATCTTTCATAGCAGCAAGGTCGAGCCTGAAAGGGTTAGCAACTCATCACTAGGATCAATGGAAGGCCTATATATGCTATAACTCGCGAGGCAACTATCCCTCCATAGATGGGTCCACCCGCAGCTAAGCGACGAGCGATGAGAGCACCAAGATTATAAGATGTGTTACCAGTAAGTGCAGCAGCAGAAAAGCAAGATGATAATTAGAAATGTTGCTTGTGTTCTCCCTACCAAGGATGCTATAGCAAGATAATAAGCAAATATCTAATGGCGGGGAGCTGAATGTTCCTTATCTTGCCGCGCTGGGCGGTGCGGTCATCATCATTGGTCACCCCTCGGTAAAGTTCCAGCAAATCGTTGGGGCGTCCTTGAATCCTCTTCGCTGTACCTGAAGGAGCAATACCTATGGCAGCACAAAAGTTATCCAAAGTCATGGAAACAGGCCTATCATAAATCTTAAATCCAATGGTTGGCTTGTAGGACGAGTTGCCAAATTTAAAACTCTCAACAAAAGTTTTGGTGAGCGTATAATATTGGTGGCTTTCATCCTCCATATATGTAGTCAAACCAACCCTCTGGACAAGGAACAAGAAATCATCAAGGAGCCCTGCATCATGCAAAAAGTTAGGGCATGGAAAGATGATGGGTTTGGAACTCCATCATCCCTCTCATCGCCAATGCTTGGTGCAATGAGATCTTCATTGTAGGACTGCCTAACTCGAGTGGCTGCCCTGGAGGTCTTGCCACCCTTTGCGAATCCCTCTCAAAGATCTCTCCATAGGTGTGGTTATGCATTTCCTTTTCTGAAATTTTTGGCAAACACTATAAAATTGAATTTGAGACATCTAAATGAAGGGAACTACTATAGGACTTGCTAGAGGATTAAACATGCATCAAAACTAATTATTCTAACATAGAACAAGCATGCAAACTCACTTAACATGTCACCTACAGCAGCAAAATACTCAAGAATACTCCACTAAACAAAATTCTACTTGGATATTCGGAGGAGTCACATACCGGAGAACAAATGCCCCAAATCTCAGCAGCAAAGATGGGCTGAGCAAGGAGATCGAAAATCGCGAGCAAGAACAGCAAGAACACGGGTTTGAGCAGAGAAAATGTGTTTGGTCGTGAAAGAGAAAGGGTGGTAGGTGGCTGAGTGAGTGGAGGGCCAGGTGGGCCCTCACCATGCCACGGCGCGGCCAGATGCCTGCCGCGCCACCATGTGGTGAGGTGGCATGGTGGGCCCCCTGGTCAGCACCAGGCACTCCCACGTTGCTCTTTCAAAAATAGGACCAGTGGTATAATTTTATAAATTTTTGAAAACTTTCAATTTGGACAATTTCTGGGTACTTAAGATAATAAAATCAGGCAGAAAAATGATTTTCAAAATCAACTCAGCTAAACTTTTCAAACTAAGCAACATACAGTAGGTAAACAAGGATGAGGAATAAAATGTTGTTTAGCACCTTCATGTATATAAAATGTATTTGTTAACAAGGTTGATCAAGTCTTGCCACCAAATAAATTTTATATGACACAAATGAATTAAACATCATGAGACAATCATGTTACCTTGAATTGTATTGATATGGATCCAATCATAATGTTTTGATATCCTTCTTGATGATCATATATAGGGCAATCAATACTTCCCACTTTGATAGTTCTAAAATTAGAAATTGTATTAACTCCAAATACCTTGTCCACTTTCTTGGGGAAATAAACAGTGTGCTCTTTGTCATTCACATTAAAAGTTACTTTTCCTTTATTGCAATCAATAACAGCACCTGCAGTATTTAGAAAAGGTCTCCCAAGAATAATAGACATATTATCATCTTCAGGCATTTCAAGCACAACAAAATCAGTTAAAATCAAACAATTATTAGCCACTTGAACAGGGACATCCTCACAAATGCCAACAGGAACAGCAGTAGATTTATCAGCCATTTGCAAAGATATATCAGTAGGTATCAGCTTATCAAGATAAAGTCTCTTATAAAGAGAGAAAGGCATAACACTAACTCCTGCTCCCAAATCACATAGAGCAGTTCTAACATAATTATTTTTGATGGAACAGGAATGGTTGGTATACCTGGATCTCCAAGCTTCTTTGGAACCTTGCCATTGAAAGAATAATTAGCAAGCATAGTAGAAATTTCCTCATTGGGAATTTTCCTCTTGTTAGAAACAATATCTTTCATATACTTTGAATAAGGAGGCAATTTAATAGCATCAGTCAAAGGAATTTGCAAGAACAAAGGTTTCATCCAATCACAAAATTTATTATAGTGTTCTTCTTCCTTTGATTTGAGTTTCTTAGCAGGAAAAGGCATTTGCTTTTGGACCCAAGGTTCTCTTCATTACCATGTTTCTTAGCAATGAAGTCTCCTTACCATACTTTTTACCTTTAGTATGCTTTTCAGGTTCCTCTTCAATTTCTTCTTTATCAGAAGCATCATTCTTATCATTATCATTGTTATGTTCATTACCACTTTCAGTTTCAGCATCAGAAATAGATATACTATTAGGATCATTAAAGGTTCAGAGGATTCTACAACAGTTTTATGTTTCTTCTTCTTTTTCTTAGAAGGAGCACTAGTTTCATTAACTCGTTGAGAATCTTGTTCAATTCTTTTAGGATGCCCCTCAGGATATAAAGGATCCTGAGTAGAAATACCTCCTCTAGTTGTTACTTCACAAACATGTTTCTCTTTATCCCTAGAGGCATTAACTAACAGATCTTTTTGCACTTTAGTGAGTTGATCAATTTGAGTTTGAACCATATGAAAATGTTTAATAAGCATCTTAACATCATTGGAGGTTCTCTCCACAATATCATGCAATTTACTAATAGCTTGAGAATTCTCATTTAAATGATTTTCCACTCTCATATTAAAGTTATCTTGCTTAACAATATAATTATCAAACTCATCTAAGCATTGATCAGGAGGTTTAGAGTAGGGAATATCTCTATCATCAAACCGTTGGAGAGAGTGTACCTCAATTATGGATGAATGGGGAATTGGCTTACATAATTCTTCTATAGGAGGAAGATTCTTCACATCTTCAGATTTAATACCCTTCTCTTTAAGAGATTTCTTGGCTTCCCTCATCCTTCATCATTTAATTCAATCATACCCCTCTTCTTCAGTATTGGTGTTGGAGTTGGGGTCGGCTCAGGTAAGTCCAATCATCATGATTTTGGCTTATTTTAGCCATTAATTCCTCAGCTTCATCTGGAGTTCTTTTCCTGAAAACACAACCAGCACAACTATCCAGGTATGTCCTAGATTCAAAGTTAGTCCATTATAAAATATATCAAGAAGTTCATTTTTGGCCAATTGATGTCCAGGCCGAGCCTAATTAAAGAACAAAACCTTGACCAAGATTCAGGCATTTTCTCTCCTTCAACCTGTTTGAAGTTAAAAATTCTCTGCAAGGCAGCATGTTGAGCACTAGCAGGAAAATATTTCTGAAAGAAAGCATTAAGCAAACCAATAGGACTATCAATAGAACCAGGAGACAGATTATTATACCAAGTTTTAGCTTCATCTTTCAATGAGAAAGGAAAATTTAGTAACAAAGTAACTGCGTTTCTTTATATCATCAGAAAACAAACTACTCAAAGTAGAGAGCTCATTCATGTGTTCTACAACACTTTCATTTTCAGTACCACAAAAAGGTTCTTTCTCAACAATGGATATATGTGACAAATCAAGAGAGAAGTCATAATCCTTATCTTTAATGTTTATGGGAGATGTGGCAAATTTAGCATCAGGAGACAGTTTATATCTAACAGCATGTTTTGCAAGAAGATTTTTATATTACTTGCACCACTAGTAGCATGACATTCATCAATAAAGTCATCATTAAGTTCCACATAAGTTTCATCAAGATCATCACAGTATAATCCCTCAACTCAGGTGAATCAACAGGGGTAGTGGGACTTCCACTAGGTGTTTCAGCATTTTCAATTTGTTTAGATTTAGCAATTGTAGCATCTAGAAAGGGACCTAAAGAACCACTTTCATCAAGAACAGTAGAAGCATCATCAAAATTATCAGAAGCATTTTCAGATTCAGCAGAAGTAACAGTGCGTGTAGCTTGTGGTGGTGTAATAAGTTGACTCATCACAGATGGTGAATCAAGAGCAGCAGAGGTACTCAGAGTTGTACCTTTCCTTGTAGTGGATGGCAGTATGCGGACCTTCTCATCACGAGTTTTACCCATGATGAATTAATTGCAGCGAACAATATCACTCTCAGGTGAGCTTATAGATAGAGCTATGCTCCCCGGCAACGGCGCCAGAAAATAGTCTTGATGACCCACAAGTATAGGGGATCGCAACAGTCTTCGAGGGAAGTAAAACCCAATTTATTGATTCGACACAAGGGGAGCCAAAGAATATTTATAAGCCTTAAAAACCGAATTGTCAGTTCAGCTGCACCTGGAAATAGACTTGCTCGACACAGATTATCAGTAGCAACAGTTTTATAGCAGTAGCAGTAGTGAAATAATAGCAGCAGTGAAATAAAGACAACAGTAGTGATTGCAGTAAACAGCAGGATTAAAACACTGTAGGCATAGGGATGGATGAACGGGCGTTGCATGGATAAGATAATTCATATAATAATCAAGACATAGGCATTTGCAGGTAAATAAAGATAAAGCATCCAAGTACTAAGTAACCATAGGCATGTGTTCCCTATATAGTCGTACGTGCTCGCAATGAGAAACTTGCACAACATCTTTTGTCCTACCAGCCCGTTTACAGCGGGGCCTCAAGGGAAACTACTGGTAATTAAGGTACTCCTTTTAATAAAGTATCAGAGCAAAGAATTAACACTCCGTGAACACATGTGATCCTCACATCAAAGCCATCCCTCGGTTGTCCCAATTGTTGTCACTTCGGGGCCTCGGGTTCCGGACAATAATATGTGTATACAACTTGCAGATATGATCTAAAACAATGATTATCCTCATGATACAATAACATGTTCAGATCTGAAATCATGTCACTCGGTTCCTAAGTGACAAGCATTAAGCATAACAAGTTGCAACAATGACATAAAGTACTAACAACGGATACTAGGTACCATGCCCTAATGATCTTATATCTATTACATGAACGATCTCATCCAATCCCTACCATCCCCTTCAGCCTACAACGGGTAATTACTCACACATGGATGGGAGAAACATGGATGGTCGATGGAGAGGCGTCGGTGATGATGATGGCGATGATCTCCTCCAATTCCCCGTCCCGGCGGAGTGCCAGAACGGAGTTTCTGGTCCCCGAAATAGGGTTTTCGATGGTGGCGGCGCTCTCGAGAGTTTCTGGAAATATGGTCGATCCCCTGGCGTTTTTAGGTCAGAGACTTTAAGTAGTCGAGAGGGGGACGCGAGGGGGTGGCCGAGTCGGCCTCACCACCTGGTGGCGCGGCCCAGGGCCCACCGCGCCGCCACATGGTGAGGGTGGCTTGTTGCCCCCTCCGTCTCATCTTCTGGCACCGTATCGTGGAGTAGATTCGTCTATTCAACGATCGAAGTTATCTTTTATTGTTTTTTGGTTCGCCGTGAAAGATCGAGGCTAAAAACCTTATAGGATCACGTTTATCCGTATTATCATGGGTCTCCTTTGTTAGTACAAGACATACTCTCCTTGAACCACGGAGATTCTGAGGCCTCCGGCGGTATAGGACGCCACCTCCACCTTCAAGTTGGGTTTGATCCAGCTCGACAAGTGCTATACATGGCATTTTCATGTGGAGGTGTCAAGTCATTTATGTTGTTGCTGAATCAAACATGATGCGAAGCGGGGTGGTATGGGATGTATTCTGCTTCCAATATCTCCTCTAGTGATATCTGGTAGTGATATGGGATTAGTCGGTATAGAATGATGCAATGGAGAAACCGACGACACCTATCCAGGATCAAGTGAAAACATAAGTTTTCTGGTTATGCATCATCGATGTGCCCCTGTGTTGTGGCCTTCTTGAAGGTGGTGGTTTGAACCTCGGATTTGCGGATGAAAATGCGGAGACGTGCTATTTTTGTGGACCACTCAACATTGGCGTTTGTGCGACGATCCTGCGCGACCCGGATGCCGACCCAGAGGAGATCCCAAGGCTTGGTGTTGCGTCGTAGGAGTCGTGCAATGTTGTCCCGACGCTCTCCTTAGAGGACGCCAGGGCTAGGGGTGGGGGTGCCCCCTACTTCAACCTGGCCCGCAACGCCATCCGTGTCAAGCCGGAGGACGACGAAGACGGCGGCTGTGCAGGGCCCAGCGGCCGAGTCAAGGACGAGCCCACCTCGGAGGACTACAGCCCCTTCCGACGGCGCTACTTTAGGTTTATTTTTGTAGTTTACCTAAATTCATTCAAACTTGTAAAAATCTTAAATCTTGAAAGAATTTCGTGTTTCAATCTTGCTTTATTTAAAAAAGCTGTTGGTGCCGCGAGTGCTGCGGTATCCATTGGCAAATTGTGACCTCCAGTCAAAACTGGCGGCCACTGGCTACTGTCATGGAGGTAGAGTGATAGACAAGGTAAAGAATGGGGAGAGCTGGATGTGGCGGGAAACGGAAACCCCGACGCGCCGCCACCCGAGAGCCTCCGAAAAAAAAGAAATCATTCAGTCTATGTGCTGGAGAGGCAGAGTGAGAGAGCAATGGAAACCGACGGCGGCGGCGAGGCGGAGAAGAGAGCTCGGACGCCTCCAAGAAGCCATCGAATCCTCCGACGAGGTACCTCATCTCATCCCCACGCGACCTTGCAAATCCCCCGCTCCCCGCTTCCTAGGGTTCAGTCCGAGGATTCTCGGCCCTGAAGCCGCGTTTTCTTATACGGGGCGAGAGTGAGCGTGAAAAATCCTGGCAGTGGCGGGGGATGCCAATCGGGGACTCTGAATCGGTTATTCGTAGGTGGGATTTAGTGCTCGCGGATGCTCTCTTCTTCACTAATCTAATTCAGGTTTGCGCCGTACGCATGTTGGTGCCATAGGAACTCTCCCCTCCTTTTTCCTGTACTTTTTTTTTTTTCCATTTCATTCCGTGTGTGCAGCACTCGGCCATTGTAATCAGATTAGATTTTGTGAGATGGAATCCAGTCAAACAGTATGCAGCTAACGTTCTAGTGATCATATATGACAGGTTCTGGATAAGAGGATTCCCCTTGTCAAGCAACTTTCTCTGCAGATGATATGGGCCGCATACTCCAAGGTCTTCTCGTATCCTTTTCCTCACTCCCACGTTTTATTAGCTAGTACTATGCTCTTCTGTATGCTTAGATAAATTGTTGCTCTTTCATTACTTGCCTTCTGAAGCAGGTGCCGATTCACTTTGCCTTAGTTGATTGTTCCTTCAATTCAATCACCCCATGTTGTTTGCCTGCTTCTGGTAGCATGTGTATGTTGCCTTGACAGCAATCTCGATATCTTGGATTGATTCCACGTGTTCAGGTGTGTCACACTGCAGGCTACACATCTCAATTCTACAGGTTGCTCTAAAATGCTCCAATTTGGATATAACTGATCATCTGGAGCAGTTTCTTACTCTTGGTGCAAAGGTAGTTTTTTTAAAAGATAAGTACTGTCTTTGTATATATCCTATTATATTTCTTCCTAAATCAATGGAATTTTGTACCAGGCCAGCTCATGGTGTGGGAAACATCTCCAGTTGTCTGCCAAATGTATTGACCGATCTCAAGTGGGCGAAGAGGAAGAACACAACAGATTACGTGAAGAGGTTGGTCGCCGCCTTTAAGCTTGGTTAGCTTATTTGTGTTTCTTTGGAAAGAGGATGATAGTTTTTTTTTTTTTTTGAAATTGGAAAGAGGATGATAGTTGGATTAACATAAGAAAAATCTTTCTGCATACGTAATGCTTCTCCCAAATCCATATTTCTTACAGCTTTAAGCTTTCCAAGTTCTACCTGCCTTATATCTGCATCTTATATATGTGGAGAGTTCTCTAAATTAAGTCATCCAACTTCGTGGCTGCAGGTTAACTCACTGTCCTCGAGCATCTCTACCAAGCTCCTTGATATTGTACCGGTGCGTTACTGGTGATTCTTTTAAATTCAAAGTTTGTGGTTAACAAGGCAACTCTGAAAACATTGTTTCCGTGTTTGTGGTTCTTGCAGGGATTAGAGGTGGCAGAAGAAGGGAAGGGGGCGGCGCAGGAGGACTGTGTTTTGAACAAGGTCGCCGACGCGTTCCAAACATTGGAGACCATGGCGGTGGAGGTGGAACCGCCACCAGCCCATCTGGCGGTGGGGTTGAGCCCATATCAGGAGGCGTCGCAGCTGCTGCATTCGACCCCCCGCCGGTGCGTGCACTGCGCGTCGGAGAAGACGAAAAGGTGGCGCCACGGACCGGATGGCCCCGGCACGCTGTGCAATACGTGCCGCCAACGGCTGTTGAAAAGGCGGATGGTGCAGTCCAATCTCTGCCTCCGCCCTTTGAACAAGCGGAGCAAGGTGGAACCGGCGCCGGACCAACTGGCGGTGGGCATGAGGCGGGGGGCGATGGCGCCATCCAGCCTCACGCCCCCGTCTCGGGACGCGTCACACCGGTGGTACCGGTGCACGCACTGCGCGTCGGAGAACACACCACATTGGCGCCCGGGACCGGATGGCCTTGGCATGCTGTGCAATGCGTGGTGGCTTCAGTTCAGGAAAGGGCGGCTGCTAAACTTTAACCCCCGCCGCCGCCGAGGCCGCCCTTCGAACAAGCACCGTCCGTGCATGCACTGCGCGTCGGAGAAGACGCCAAGGTTGCTCCCGGGGCCGGATGGCCCCAGCACGCTGTGCAATGCGTGCGGCCAAAAGTACTACTCCGGCCGCCGTCGAGGTCGCCCTTCGAAGAAGCCACGTTCAAGCAGCAAGGAGGACTCGGCAGCCAGCCACGACGTGGCTGCACTAGTTGAAGCGATACCCTGCAGCGTCGGTGCCAGCTTGGATGCTCTTTGACCACACGGTAGACCCTGTTTCCTCCCCCCACCCATCCATGACTCAGATTGGCTTGGTTGTATTAGATGCTAAGCATTCGTCATTCTGTTTTTTGAAACGAGAGCATTCGTCATTCTTGCAGAACTCGGAGGTGCCATGGGGAGAAGCTGGACCTGAGCGGGCGGATGATGAGGAGGAGGAGCTGGAATGGCTTCCGAACAAGGACGCGTTCCCGTCGGTGGAGACCATGGCGTTGGAGGTGGAAGCCCTGCGTCGCCGCCCGCCGCTCGAATCGCCGCTTCTTTTCTTGCCCCGCCGCTCGAATCGATTGCCGCTTCTCTTCTCGCGCCAGCGCTCGAATCGGCCGCTCCATCTAGCCCGGAGAAGCCGAGACGGCAGGACAGGAGTGAGCTCCGAGGAACGCCGGCGCGTGGAAGAGTTTTCCCCCCACGATGAACAGATGCAGCTGTCGCATCGGAGCTATTATCACCGCTTCAGAGCACGCACGCGTGAGGTCCCACTTGTCATAAACTTATCCATTGAACGGTCAAACGGGATTTACCGCGTGAGATAATAAATTAACGGCCATATCGTGACTGGGCTATTTCTGCACAAAGGCATGTCGCACCACAGCTATTGTTACGAAAGATGTAGGATCGCAGACAATTCCCCAGAAAGACGTCGTACTGGAGCTATTCGCCCGAAGAGGAGGTGTCGGCTCCTGATGTGGCACGGGCGAGGACCAAGGGGCGGCGGCGAACGACTTCTCGACAAGCCAATGTGCCGCCGCACGGTGACTTGCGCACCGATAAGGAGACCGTGCGGCGGTGCACACGCTGCGCGATGGAGAAAACGCCACAGTGGCGCGAGGGGGCTGTGGGTACGCTGTGCAACGCATGCGGATTGGCGTTAAGGAAGAAACGCCGGCTGCTCCGTGAGGACCACCCGGCGAACAGCCCCGCCTTCTCGCCGCTGCACTCCAACAAATACAGCGGTGCACTCGAGATGCACCGCCGGAACGAAACCTCGGCCACCGGTGTGATGCAGGTTGAGCTTAAGGACCCACCGGCGAACGGCTCCACTTCCACCCTGGTGAAGACCTCAACTGCGTATCGCGTCGCTGCTGCTGAGGTCCGCCGCGGTGAGGAGTCCATGGAAGTGCAGCTTTTCCCGGAGCGCCCTCCGGCGGACAGCCCCGCCTTCTCGCTGGTGTCCCATGGTCCTGTGCTCAAGCGTAGACGCAAGAGCGAGGCGCAGACATTTGCTTCCATCCGCCGCACCGCCAAGGCCGGACGCGCCATCCGCGCTGCCGCGCGCCTCGCCGCCATGGACAACTGATGTGCTGGCACTTGGCAGCCGAGTTCGATTCGGCCCGCCTCGCCGCTGAGAACATATGGAGAGGGCTAGTGGTAGTAATTCGTTGAGGGCTTCGTTTCCCGGCGGCGCGGCTTGGGTGGTGGAGGCGGCGGCGGCATGGAATAAGGGTGCCGGAGCTTTTTCCCCTCCCCGTCGAGGCCATGCGTGGCAGCGGCAGAAAGCTCCTGGCGTTGGTGGCCTCCGGATCGGTCGATTCGGTGGGCTCTTTTGTGCCCCAAGATCTGCGGATCTTGTGGGTTTTTCTTCTCTGCGGGCGGCCGGCGAGACGGCGGCGCCGTCTGCGCGTCTTGGAGATCCCGTCCTCCGCCCTTGTCCTCGTCGCGGCGTCGTTTCCTCCTGCGGCGCTGCAGGGCTTGTGAGGTACTGGTACTGGTGTGAAGGAGGTAAGGCTGGAGGTGGTGCTCTGTTCTTCGTCTCGCGTTGGAGGTTGCTGTGGTGCTGTGGTGGAAGTTGGGTGGAGGTTCCGGCGCAGCTGGGCTGCTGGCGGTGTCCGGAGCTGGAGGAGGAGAGGGCGGCCTGGCTGTGCTCGTTCATCGTCGATGATCCTGGTGCCTGCGTCAGGTGGTTCATGCAGTCGTCAACAATGTTGGAGGTGCTCTCTCGTCCAGTTTTGCGGTGTGTGGTGGTGTTGTTGCAGTTTCCTCTGTGCGAGAGTGTGGTTCAGTGTTCTGCTTCCAATCTCTGTAGCGTGCGTGTGTTCTTGATCTTGTATTCTGCTTCCAATCTCTGTAGCGTGCGTGTGTTCTTGATCTTGTACTCTGATCTTTGGTGAATAAATGCAAGCTTTCTAAAAAAAAAATCGTTGTGGCAAGTACGTAAAAGATAGGAAAAGGGTCTTTTTTTTGTCGTAATTTTGGCAACCAGCGTGCTGCTGCAACAATACTCATGGGCTCAATCCCAACTGAATCCAACAGCGTGCCATTTCTACAGTACAACCCCCTGATATGATGCCCAAAATTCTCTCCGTCATTCTTCCGCCTCTCAAAACTTCTCATTAATTCTTAGCTTGGGGTCCTTTTCGTTTGTTTTTACTATATGAACTTCATAGTTCTAAAAAAGAAAGTGGAAGCCTTCCCTCCCCTCGCGTCGCCACCCCCAGGCGACGCTAGGGGCGAAACCCTAGCGCCGCCCGCTCTTCTCCCTCGGCAGCATCCTGCCGCTGCCGTCGCCGGTCTCGGCCGTGGCGGTGGCGGCACCCCTCCGCTGCTGCCAAAAGGTGGCCGGAGGGGAGGTCCTCGAGTCTCGTCTGGTGGATGGCCGACCCGTGGGGGCGGCGGCGGCCGGGGCGGAGGAAGCCGAGCCGGCGGGCTCGGTGGTGGCGGCTGGAGCGTGGGTTGCGGCGGCGGAGGGTGGTGCCGTCGCCTGCGGCCACACGGGGGAGCAGCTGGATCGATGGGCTTGGCGGGCCCGATCTGGGCCCACCGGGCCCGAGCGGTTGCGGCGATTGGAGCGAAGGACGGGCGAGCGGAGGTCGGGCGCGTGAAGGGCAAGCGCGGCGGAGTGGCGCGAGTCGTCGACCCTCTGCTGGCAGGCTGCGGGAGGCCCCATCTGGGCATGCTGCGGCCGGCCCCATTTGGGCATGCTGCGGCCCGGCGGCGCGGCCTGTGCGGGCTGTGTGCTTGATGGGGCTCTGTGGGGATGGTGCAGTGTCCGTGCGAGGAGAAGGGTGCGAGGGCGACGGCGCCGGCGCGGCTGCGGAGCGGATGCGTAGTTGCTGCATCTGGGCTCGGTAAGGTGTTCCCGGGGGCAGAGGTGGCGCCAGTGGAGGTGGTGGTCGGCAACAATGATATCTGGCTAGCTTGCTGCTCCCTGTGCTTTGCGGATTGATCGAGCTCCGGGGCGAAAGCCTTGCCCCGACGAGGTCGGGGCCGACGATGGCGGCGCCTCCGGGCGTCATTCCCTTCTTGATTGCGTCGGTCGTGGAGCTTCGAGACCATCCGACGGGAGTGGTCAACAGTTCCGGGTGAAAGCCTAAGCTCCGTGGGAGCGGGCGGCGGCGACGGACACGTCGCTTCCTTCTTGAAGGCGTCGCCTTGGAGTTGTTGGCCCTCACGGTGCAACGGTTTCGCGAAGGTCAAGCAGGATGGAGTTGCAGTCGGGGTGGTGGACGTCGGGCGGCGGCTCCGGACGGTGGAGGACGTCGACGCGGCGGCCTTGGTCTCCCACGATATGGCGGCTTATGAGGCAGAACCGTCGTTTAGCGTGGGTTTGGGTGGCGACCTGGATGAAGACTGCAAGGGCAGAGGGTTCGTCGACCCGACTGGATCATCTTCGGGCAATGCGAAGGTCGATCTGGTTGCTACACCGAGGCGGCGGCCCCGGAACAGGTGGTTTTGGTGGCAACCTGGATGAAGACTGTGTGGGCAGAGGGTTCGTCGACCATGACTGGATCATCTTCGGGCAATGCGAAGACGATCTGGTTGTTACGCCGGGGCGGCGGCCCCGGAGCAGGTGGTGTGTGTTGTGGCGTTAGTCGACTTGGGTCGTGTGGGCGGCGAGTCGTTTCGTTTGTGTCATTCTTTTGTACAGTTTGTATGGTTTTTGGACCCGATTTTCCTTATAAACTGGGTCAACTCTTTCTATCTATTCGGGCGTGGATACGACCACTTTAGCTCAAAAAACTTCATATTTCTACGTAAATGAGATACAACTGTATTGCATAATAATTTGAAGTACACTTTAGTTCAATAGTAATTGTATGTAGAAATAATATAGTTAATACACCAATTAAAATTAACATTTGACAAGCTGTCATTTTTTGGTCGTAATTTTTGTAACCAGCGTGCTGCTGCAACAATACTCATGGGCTCAGTCCCAACTGAATTCTTTTTTGAGAAATACAGTATCACACAGACGATCACATACACGTGCATACACTCATCACTATGAACGCACACCCTACCCTTATGAGCACCTCCGTAATACCGAGCCGGCGGGTCGAGTTTTGAGATTGACGAAGTCACCACAGGCGCTTCGCTGTCGACGGGAACGTCACCTTTCACTGAAAAATATTCCGCCTAAATGAGAAACACCAACGTCAAACCTGAGGTTTGAACTCTGGTGGGCTGGAGGTACAACCACCCTCATAACCATCTTGCCACAAGCAAGTTCTCTCCCAACTGAATTCAGCAGCGTGCCTTTTCTACAGGAGCGCTGCTATACGACAAAAAGAGTCCGATACTCGTACGACATTACGTGGCAGCGAGCGTCCCACGCGCGGGGCAGAGGGGAGGCGGACACTGGGATTTGAGATCGGACCTGTGTCGGGAAGTTGGCGGACGAGTTCGTCGGGGCGCCGGGTAGAAGGGCGGCTGTGCCGACCGGCTAGCGTACGAGCTTGCCGCTTGCCGGAATGCCGGGGCGCCGGGGAAGTGCTGCGACAACGAGGTAGTCGATGACCGGACTGACGCTTCCTCCTTGCGGGCACCGGATATGGTCATGACTCAGACAGCTTCCTTCCTAGCTAGCTGACGACGTACGCCGCCGGCCACAGCGTCGCTGGCCAGGGAGACGGACAGCGAGGCGAGGTAGGTCGAGGCGGCAGGGTGGGAGAAGATGGAGGCGCAAGTTCGCAACGCGTGGAGGAAAAGTATGTCACGATTGCGCTTTTTTCCTTTCCTTGATAGTTGATACCTTGAAAATTTCCCGGATCCCTGATCCTCTTCGCTCAGCCTGTCAGCCTGTGATCGATTTGGGATTTATTCTAGATGGAGTATTGTTCCCCAAGGCGAGCTCCATGAAAGGCGTCGTTTGAGATGCATCAAGTGGGTAAGCTAGGAGACCTTTGCGATTGAATTCGCGACATGGCAAGCTCGCTCGTCGGCGGCGCAAATCAAGGCGAGCTCTGTCAACCTGGACGCTGGGCATGGGCGCCGCTACTCATGTGGGAAGTGGACACAGAGGGCGCACAAAGGAGAGAGAAAGGTAGCGCTAGCTGCCTGGAAGTATCCTACAGTTATCGTATGCAAAACATCGTATGTGAAGCAATTCCGTTTCTACAGTACTACACCCTGATATGTCCCAAATTCTCACTGGCTTCTTCCACCTCTCAAGACTTCTCGTTAATTCTTAGCTACGGGTCCTTTTCATTCATTTATTTTACTATTTTAACTTCATAGTGCTACGTAAATTAGATACAACTGTATTGCACAATAATTCTAAAGTACACTTTAGTTCAATAATAATTTTACGTACAAAAAATATAGTTAATACAACAATTAAAGTTTAAATCTGGCAAGCTCTAGAAAACAACATGACACTCGAAATATTTATCAGCTCTTGGGTGAGGATCTTGAGATCCATTTAATCATTGGACAACTATTTATCAGCTTAGTCGCCCAATACTTTTGGTTTTACACACCGAGGCTAAGCGCAAGATATGGTGTTGTTCCGCTTGGCGTCCGAAGCATATCACGTGTCTTCAATTCACAATGTTGTGATCCCCGGTTACCATCTTTTATAAACCTCCTTAGACATACCCGTGCGTTGCTACGGGTTGATTTTTCTTGAACATTATTTTAAGAAGTATACATACCCCACAATTTTTGGAAGACGAACAAAGATCCACATAATCCCATGTGTTTTGTAAAACTGGACACATGGGACACCATGCTGGACTGATCCTCTTCGAAAGGTACCAAGCATGAAATAAGTTTGCTTGTACCATTTTTTGTTTCTTCGGCACATCATATATACAGCCATGTGATGTAAACTTTTACGGCTACCCATATCCTAACTATATTCAACATGGAGGAACGTTTTCAGGTTTCTAGTGAAGTATGATATCATAACCACTAATGCCTGTAGGAACAACTCTGCTTTTAAAAGCCACACTCAAATGTATTAATGCTGGAAAAGTGTAATCACCCACATTTCAGCCAAAGAGAAGTCGAACATGGCATTGTGTGTGAACTCTAAAGAGCTAACTGTGAGATGTAACTGGATTTGACATAATTCAGCCTTTAGGGCAACTGCATTAGATGACCATTTCAAACACACCATTCATTCATTCGCCTAAAGTTCACAAGCGCGAGTGCATCATTACAATGAGAAAATGAGACCCAGCAACCAATGCCCGCCTCGAGCTAGACGGTTTAAACTCACGAACCTGTTGGTGAGCTTGTCAATTGCACATAGACGTATCCCTTAGCCCTACATATCAGCATTTTGTTTAGTAGTATAAATGGAATCCAAGGAAAATCAACAGTCGGGATGTGGCAAAACCCACTAAAAAAGGATGTGGCCAAAAACAGTCAACGGAACAGATAGTAGGCACTGCTCTGCTATCTGGAAAATCTTACAGCATTACTTCACTATCGATTAGATTAAGAATCCGTAAGGCCAGATACTACCAATACAACTCTGATGTTAATGTTTGCAGTTTGGGTCAATGAAACTAAATGCATTAGCAAGTTAATATCTACATCATTCAGGCATGCATCTGCGTTGCGGACCTGCACTTGGAGCTGCAGCTGCTTCAGATACTCAATGGCCTCGTCATGCATGAACGCCTTGTCAGCCTGCGGGGATACCTTGAAGGCGAACATGGCAATGTCATCACGAAAATGCTGGGCAAGAATCGCCCGCCGCAAGAGCGCACGCCCCCAATTGGCGTCCCGCATGACGCCCCCGTCTCTGTTGCCGCCATCACCAATCTGAAACATAAAGAGGAGTCAAGAACAGGGGCAGCAGTATTTGGGCGTGCGTGCTCAAGACCAGGAGTTTCGACGGCAGCCAGTGAGCGGCGTTCCATAGCAGCCGCCCATGAGGCGGCGGCGACGTCCTGCGCCTGCCCCCTCCCGGTGGTCCCTTGGCTGGCGCGACCCGGAGCTCACTCCCGGTGGCCCCTTAAGTCACGGCAGCCGGCCCCAAGCGGTGGCGCCCCGATGCCGTTGAAGCCTCCTGTGGATCGTCCGGCACATCCCCTCCTCGTGGTGGCGGCCGGAGTTTGGGGCTACACGTGGAGGAACTTAAGGCAGCGTGGAGCTCTATGCCGGCGGCGGCCGCGGTGGTCTGGGGAATTGGATAGGTGAACTGCAAAGCACAGTTTGTTTACGGGACTCCGGGTTGAATTCCAAATTCGAGAGGGGCTAAAACGTAAAACGACCACGACGTACCGGACACCGTTAGTTATATTATATAGTAGAGATTTGATAAAGCACTCTATTATTACTATTTCCATGGCACACAAATTTCACGTTTTTAGTATCAGCATGTTTCTTCATGTGTATTTACTTCGTGTCGAATATATCTATGCCTATCGTTAGAGTAATAAACAATTACTTGAACCATATGCATGTCGTCATGATCCTCAAGATCAAATATATCCAAGCCAATGAGAAAATAACTCGCCTCCATCACGTTGTTGGTCCCTTGGATGATCTGGAAACACGGCAACGGATGCGTCTCCAGAATATGGGATCTAGAGATTTGCACTGTCTTGAATATTGGGTAGGCATGCAGGCGGACGTCCGTCCGAACGAAATTTTCGTCCGCCACGTCTGCCCATCCGGTGATTATACGGTTGGCTAAACAAGATTCGTTTAAACGGATTAGCATAAAGTGTCTCTGGCGGACGTCCGCCACGTCCTGCCGGACTGTCCGTCTGCATGCCTAATATTGGGCAACATCTCGTATCTGGTTCCACCAAGGTAGTTCTCCTGAGAATATGCATAGGCCTCATCCAAGAGTCCACCTGGAGTAAACACGTCGGTGTCATGTTCTAGATGGTCCTGAGTGAAGTAAGATCTGCACTGTTATGGGAAGGGAGGGCATCAGGAGCTCTGTTGATGATTGATCTGCCACCAGTTTTAGCCATGAGAACGCACTGGTTAAGGATATTATAGGCATCAAGTAACTCTCTTTTGGCTTCACTGCGGTCATTGTCACTGATGATCGTCTTCTCGTAAACACTCTGAATACGGGCTTGCGCTTCTTTGATACTCTTCACGAGCGGGCTATCTTGCCGTTCTTCAATCTGCTGCGCATCTACGACTGTAATAATAATGTTAGTATTATTAAAAACACAATATGTAATATAAAATAGAGTGGTATGCAAGACATTCTCACAAAGAAAGGCTCTCTTGTGTATACCAAAACAAGAGAATATGCTGAAAAGTTAGTGCGAGAAATATAAAGTGAACTCTCGGTACGTGTATATCTTCCTTAGGATGAGTAGGTGACCTAAGAATCTTTCCTTATCTACAGTCAGCTTGAAGTTTAATTAGTATTTAGTTGCTTATGTATCCAGCAGAATGTACACAAACACAGGCAAAATATTTAATGCATGCATTAGGCTATTCGCTGTAAGATATATGAATAGTTGTCAGTATCATGCCTATGAAGATACATATTAATCACTTGTTGATATATAGGGTGATTTGCCAACTGAATTATTAAGAATAATATCCATGATTAGAATCTTGGCCATAGCAACCAAGCAATAGTTCTTACTTCTAAGAGATCATCAGGGAGCTTAACTGAAACTATTTACCGATGATCATTCCAGCTGACAAGATGATACTAGCGCAATGACAAAACAGGATTAAGAACAAATGAGAAGGAAATGACTGTGACTTGTAACAAAGGATGACCTGAGCAACAATATTATTAGCAACAAAGCCAAACTGAGCACAAAACAACAACTTATAAATGAGTTATAATTGACTCCCTCAAAAAAAGGATGTGAGACTAAAATTAAAAGGGGAGGAATCGTCACAAGCCATTTAAGAAAACCCTATGCAGAAGTGAAACACAATGGGAAATTGATTACATGTTGGAGCAAAAAATGAATAAATAAATTTGATGTTACCTTCTTTGCGGGAATCTTCAAATGAGTGCCCCTGTGGGACCACTCTGCATAAACCAGCTTCCACAGACTGAACTGGAAATTTAAATTTTCAAGCCACTATGAATATACGCTTAGGAGAAAGAAAAGAGAACTACACAAACACATACGTAGTAAATATACTAGTTAAGATAGCTTGTAGCTGAAAGTAAAAATTGGAAGAGACAAGGGAAAAAGTTCACCAAAAATATCCGCCAGCCAGGTTGATTGCTCACATAATCCTGACACTGAGAAGATGATTATAATTAGAAATATGCGTTGATCACTTGTTTATATGTGTTGATCAATTGTTTACAACAAGAACGTTTGTAAGGAAGATAATAACATATTGTGGAGCAACATACCTACAGAATTCCCCTCACGGTGACTTGAAGATGGCAGGCTAGATAAAGCAGAGATTCAGTGTCTCAATGTTAAAAAGTACACACAGCGAACCAAACAATGCTTTAGTTATGTTAGAAGTAATCTTGTCATATCTATATGCATGAAGTTTCTAGATTAATCATAAAGTATTACAGGGTATGTAGGAAAACTCTGGAATTAGGAATGTTCTAGAGTAAGACATTTAGTGGTATAAAATATCTAGAGTTTGTAGAATATTCTAGAAGTATGGTGTAGGGTTTGAATTGTGCCACATGGCAACAATCTTAAGGGTCATGTACAAGTATAAATAGGGGTACCACCTCTCCCATAGTACCATATAAGTTGAGAAAACTTGTGAGCTTGTAAGCCAAGATGTAGTCTCAAGCATATGTATGATATATAGAGCATATATGTGCCTTTCATATATGCATGTGTTAGTGTGTGTGAAGCATAACCTATTAGAAGGGAGCTAAGTGATTTAGCTCCCAACAATTGGTATCAGAGTCTCAAGATCTGAGAGCGCGTGTGATGGACTCCATGCGGTGTGAAGGACGACAATGTGAGGTGTAGGTTGTTGGCGGTGCGATGCCGCTAGCTGCTGGTAGCATGATGCTGTTATGAGGAGAAGGCGGTGTGATGCTGCCAAGAGAAGACAACGGCGTGATGCCGTTACGAGGCGGCAGTGGTGCGATGCCGCTGCGCGTGATGGCAGTGGTGTGATAAAGCATCGGTGGGAGGCCGACCACTATGGTGTGATGCCATAGTCTATGGAAAGGTTGGTGTGAAGCCAACGACGCTAGTGTGATGCCATCGTCAAGTAGAAGAGTCGGTGTGAGGCCGACGACTGTGGTGTGATGGCACATGTGCATGGAAGCTCGGTGTGAAACCGAATCGGTCGTGTGATGCCATCGCATATGGAGTCAGTGTTAGGCTGACAAGCACGGTGTGATGCCGTTGCCAAACAAGAGGCGGTGCGAGGCCGTCACAAGATAAAGCACATGGTCCATGTGATTTGGATGAGAGGATCTTAGTTGATGCCGTTGCCAAACAAGAGGCGGTGCGAGGCCGTCAAAAGATAAAGCGCATGGTCCAGGTGATTTGGATGAGAGGATCTTAGTTGATATGACAAGATTTCTTGTCATATCTATATGTATGAAGTTTCTAGATTAATCATAAAGTATTACAGCGTTGTTCTAGAGTAAGACATTTAGTGGTATAAAATATCTAGAGTTTGTAGAGTATTCTAAAAGTATGGTGTAGGGTTTGGATTGTGCCACATGGCAACAATCTTAAGGGTCATGTACAAGTATAAATAGGGGTACCACCTCTCCCATAGTACCATATAAGTTGAGAAAACTTGTGAGCTTGTAAGTCAAGATGTACCCTCAAACATATGTATGATATATAGAGCATATATGTGCCTTTCATATATGCATATGTGTCAATGTGTATGAAGCACAACCTTATTGAGAAGGGAGCTAAATCATTTAGCTCTCAACAAGTTATAGTGTACCTCCTTTTCTTCTGAAGGTAGAACTTGGCAATATCGGAAGCTGGAGTCCGTCCTCTTTTCTTCATGTGATGCCTCTGGTGAGAACTAGAGAAGATTACAGACACAATCTACAAGTCGCATCAATTACCACTAAAACTGAAATCAGCCAGACACTTGACAGAGTAACGAGTGACTAGAACGATCAGATTCAGAACATGAGTGAGGAATTAGGTAAAAGGACTTAGCATACCAGGATCCGATGGGGAGGACGTTGTGTGGCTTGTATTGGCAGTTGGGCAACCGCAGCAGGTCACTGAACTCGGGAGTCTTGGTGATCACATCCTTGACAATCTCTGCAGCCTTGGACCTCACGCAAGACCAGTCGACGGAGGCCCTGCATAACAGAACGACATGTTCAAAACCTGGAAACAATGCTACAATGTATGCAGAATCATGACAATTGATCAGGTAGATAAGAATCAATCACCGAAGACGCTCGTAGCGAGCATGGTCAGGAGCACTCTGGTGAGCCTCACAGTGCCGGGGTCAGGGTTGGGGATCTTCTTAAGGTTGTGCTTCAACTGCGTCGCTACCAGAGCTCCATGCGGTCTGGCGGCAATGGAGTGAAGGGCTTTGTGCATCCGGAGGAAGTTTAAGAAGACAATACCCTCGACGCCAAGCATGTCGAGAGACGGCACAAAGCGGGAGACATACTTGATGGCACCATCCCACTGGCCCATAAAAACAAGGTGCTGCAGGTGCTTGAGGCTGAAAAATACATTCGTTTCATGGACAAACCTGAATGTGCGTGCAAAGGAAGAATCAGAACCAGGCAGAACACATTTTAGCAAGTAAGAAACGGAGGAAATTTAGGTGAGGTTGTACGTATAGAAGGTGGAGCGAGATGTGTGCCATCGGAGGAAGGCGAGGAGGCGGCGATGACGAAGCCGCGACACACAGGGGTACTCCGGTGGATGGCACACTTGCTTGCACTTGGCGGAGACAACGACACTGTGGTTACAAGATGCTGATGACTCTTGCTTGCATTTAGGGACTGCTGGGATAGGGTTGGTTTGCAAATTAGGGGTCAGGCTCTTATTCACTAGTGATACATTGGAACAAAAATAAATAAATGTACAGTTACCTTTATTGCAGGAAATTTCAAACGGATGCTGAGCTTGGACAACTCCGTCCATACCAGCTCGCACAGAAAGATCTGGATATTAAAACAAGTACAATATGAATAGACCATGCATTAGGAGAGAAGAAAGAGAACACTATACAAACAAAGCGGAAATAGTTTTAGGAGATATATATAGCTTGTAACTGGAAGTAGGAAGTTAACAACGAAAGACACAGGGGAAAGAAGTTTACCAATTAAATCTGCCAGCAAGGCTGTTGCTTTACATGATAACCCTGACACTGAGCATGATTATAATTAACCGCAGAGTACAAGATGTTTACAAGGAATTTAATAACATAGTATCAGAAAGTATATACCTAAAGAAGTCGAACTCCCCTCACAGCTACTTGACGATAGCAGGCTGGACAGAGCAGAGCACATAGTACATGAGTGTTGGATGTTGCAAAACGAGAGACATGAGAACCAAAGAGTACTGCTTTAGTGTTATGGTGTACCTCATCTTCTTTGAAGGTAGACTCTTAGCTCAACTGGTTGGGGGAGTGGATGTACAAACCCAACACCTAGGTTCAACTCCCCAGGGACGCGAATTTAGGTTCCTATTTATACTTGAGGATCATGCCTTCCTGATACTCATGCAATTTATCTTGAGGACCAGGCTTGATTATTAACCAAGATAAAAATTCTGGTACTCATGCCTAATAGGCTGTGTGCATCCCTAGTTGGTGCAGAGGCCAGGGAAGTGAAATTCTCCCCCAATTTTAAGAGGGCGTTCGTCGCGATCTGAGCGCGGCATGGATCACCGGCGCCGGACCACGGCGCCGCCCGCATGGACGCGGGGGTCTACGGGATCTAGATTCTCCTGCCTTGGGGGTCTTGACGCGAGTACTGCGGGGGACGTCGGCCTCGACGGAGATCACGTCGCCGTCCAGACGGCGTTGGACGTGGTGGGCGAGGGGCCGCCGGCGGGATCATGTTCTCAGAGCAGCCGCCACTCCGCAGCGTCGGAAGCGGAAATCGTGCAGCAGTTCTGGAACGAAGCGGGGTTCCCGACGCCGGCCAGCCGTGTCTGGGAGCATGGCTCGTCGTCGGCCGTAGGTGAGAGTTTACTTTCTAATGTGGCTGATGTGTGCAGGAATATCAAGGTGGTGGAGAAGCGGCGCCGCTCCGACAAGGCGTCATCGTCGGCCAGGGAGAGGATCACTCGTTCTCCACCTCCCGTGGGATCATGGCAGGGACCTCTGCCGCCACGCCGAGTCTCGCCGAGGCCAGTTATTGGGAGCTTCATCGACAACGCCTTCGCCGCTCGATTGGGGAACGATTTGGCTGTGCCGTCGTCGCCGGGATCGGCTGCCGCTGCGGCGACGCCGGTGGTGGTGAGACGGCCGATCCGATCACCGCGACGGGATCACAGGAGCACGGGACTGGATTTCAAAATTTGCTCGTCATGCAAGGTGGGCCCCACGCGGCGAATCTGGGCCGTTCAGAAGGATGGTCGCATCTTGGCCGTCGACTCGCAACCTTTCGGGATCGATCTAGGTCATCTTCGACGCGAGGCTTGACGTACGAACCTGTCGCTCCTCTGCGCCGCCGCCAGTTCACGCCACCACCTCCGTCCCCGTTGAAGCTCCGCTGTTCTTTCGCCTCCGTTGTGGCCTCTCCAGCGCGGCCGAAGATGGCTGGTCTCCCACAGAGGCCGCCGCAGCCGAGGGGTCCCAGGATGGGGCCAGTGCGCCCGCCGGTGCCATCGCCCACGCCGTTCCCGACCTACGCCGCCGGGGCTGGAGGAGCTTTGGGCCAGGGGATGGCGCCTCCGGGGCTTGCTCAGCTCCGCCCTCCGTTGCCGTTCCCGCTTCAACCGCTCCAGCAACCATCAAGACAGCCGGTGATCGGGTCTGTGGCGATGCCGGGGCCGGCGCAACCTCCTGTGAACCCGACTGTGCAACAACCGCTGTTCAATGCGAAGGCTCCAGTGGCAGGGCAAATGGTGAACAAACCTCGGAGGAAGAAGAAGAGAGTGCAGCAGCAACCTGGGCAAATAGCCTATCAACATATGCACCAACCTTTGGTGCAGCAAGTGCTTCAGCAGCCGTCACCTCTGCCGTCGGCTTTCGTTCAGCCAACGATGTACCAGGGACAGAGCTCCGTGGTGCCTCCTTCCACGATGGAGACACAGGGTTCCTTGCCACAGGTTTCGGAGTATGATGCCGCTGTTTCCGGGGGGGGGGGGGGGGAAAGCTGCGGCAAGCGGGAAGGCCAAGAAATCAACTAAGTGCTGGAAGTGCTCCGATGGTTCTCATGCTTCTGGTGATTGTCCGATTAAACATTACTATCTTATTTGTGATAATTGTGCCCACCCAACCATGAGGTGTCCGACTCTTAAGCTGCCGAAGCCGATTGCTTTCACATCAGGTGATGGTACCGATGACACCGCCTTTCTGCAGCTGCCTGACAGCGTGTATAAAGCTCACTTGGCACCGGCGAACTCCCTACTGCTCTGGTTACGATTACTGGTGATGCGGTTCCAGCGGAGGCTGTTCAGAATTTGATTTCTCGGATGTGTTCCTCGAGCTCTTCGTGGACATGGGAGGCATTGCCGCATGGTGATAATGCTTTTCTGATTGGGTTTCCTTCTTTTGAGGATCTACGTCGTGTGGATGGGCTTAAGTTGTGTATTCCCTCCTATCAGTCTCAGGCTTCTATTTCGGCATGGAAGTCACAGGACATTGCTCCCACTCGGGTGCTTGAGCAGGTGTGGGTCCATGTTCAGGGAGTTCCATATCCCCTGCGACACTTTCTGGGTATTTGGGCTGTGGACTCTCTCATTGGGACTACACTAGATGTCGACCTTGTTACTCTCAGGAGCCGTGGCATTGTGCGCATTAAGGTCGGCATGATTGACTCCAAGGCTCTGGAGAAGCGTGTGGACAGTGAGTTGGGTCAGTATGTGGGGGTGGCTTGCGTGGTTAAGCTAAAGGAATATTCTTTCTACTTCCGACGTGAGCCTCAGGATTTTATCCCAGACCCTAGCTTTGTTCCTTTTTTCTGGAGGCGCAAACGGGATGGTGCCGATGATGATGTTGGTGGAAATGTGAGGGACTTGGGATCCTCTTTGGGGTCAAATGGAACACAGGAATCGCAGGCGACTAATATGGAGATGGATGCTACTCCATCAACTGATGGTTCAAACAAGGGCAAAAATGTGGCTGTCGAGTGTGTTCCGGTGATGGCGATAACACCGTATAATCACAGCCCTAAAACTCCCCAAGGAAGGGCAATTGTTGAAGCCATTCGTAGGGAGGCTCCTGCGTTGCTTCTTCCCATCAGTGCAGCCTCTGGGATTCATACTGTAGAGTCTGCTCGAGTTGTTTCTGCCGTTGTTTGTGATGTTGTTTCTCCTCTGTTTGGAGCTACCGATGCTTCTGGGCTGTTGGCAGCTGATGTGGGCCTGCTACAGACGACTACTGTGCTGGGCGACAAGGAGCAGCCCGTCGCTGGCGCGGCCTCGCTTGATCTTGCTGCAGAGTGTGAGGCTAGCTGGGCCTCGCCGCTGGACTCTGCTTCGGCTGGGCCACTGGTGCCAACAGCTGCCGTGAGCGACGCCGAACTGTCGGCCGCTTGCGGGGCCACGCCTGGACAGACGATTGAGGATGCGACTCGCTGGGCCGCTACGCTGAGGGTCGAGGGACACCGAGCCGCTGCTGCCTGGCGTTGGTGGGCCGAGACTGGGGGGGGACTCCATTACAGCCTCGTCTCCCCTAGGTGCTTGGTTGGACGAGTATGCTGCGAGAGGGGTTTCTTCGACACCATTGACCCCTCCAGCATGGTCAGGTGCTGCCGGGAGTGCTGAGCCGGTCGGGTCAGTTGCTACATCACCATCACTGACCCTGACTGACTCTGCTGCGGGTGGCGCCATCGACTCTTCCTCTCCACGCACGCCACCTTCCGCTATGACCCCGTTCACTCCTGTACGCCGGAGTGGGAGGTTTGGGGTGATGGCGGATGGTTCTACCCCGACGGATGAGGATTCTCTGAAGAAAGCAATGCGCCGCAAAGCGGTGCATAACCTGGATGAGCACGGTATGGACTCGACATCCAAGTCCTTTCTTTCTTATTCATCTCCGTCGATTTCGGCAAAGTTAAATAGTGTAGGTATTAAACTTGGTAGTAATCAGAATCAAATTAACATGTCAACTAGAGTCTTGAGGCATATGGAATATGACCGTATGTTCTAGGTAATTCCTAAAGCTTCGACCAAGTTGACAGCCACCTATTTGGATGAAGAAGAAGCGAATGCCACATCAGATGGTCAGCTTATTTCTCATCTAATTGGTGAGGTGTTGGAGATAGGATTGGATGACGATGGGTTGAGCTCATTGTATGAGTTAAAATCATCCGGACGAAAATCTAAATCTAACTCTAACAAAAGGTCTTCGAAACGGTCTAAGATGTCTAAATCCAACATAGTTTCCCAATGAATGGCTTATTTGCAAATAGCAGAGGTCTGGTGACTTGGCTAAATACTTGCATTTTGCTCATTCTGTCCGGGATATAACTTGGATTTCTTAGCTATTTCTGAGATGGGTAGACGGAGATCTCGCAAAGTCAATTAATCGCCTATCTGGCGGTATTGATTTTGAGTGGTATTCTCGTCCCCCTCATGGTGCTCTGGAGGCATCCTACTAGGTGTAAAGACTGATACCATGGAAGTGTTGGCTGTTTCGGATGGTGATTTTCATATTAAAATGCACATCCGGAATAAAGCTGATAATTTCATTTGGAGTCTTGTCACTGTGTACGGGCCTGCTCAAGCGGAATTCAAAACTGTTTTCTTCGAGAGATGGTAAACTTAGCAAAGGATAATCCACACCCATTCATTATTGGGGGGACTTCAACTTGCTCGTTTTCCTTTCGAGAAAAGTAGAGGTCGGTTTGATGATCGTTGGCCCCTCTTGTTCAATGCGGTAATTGAAAGCTTGGACTTGAAAGAGGTGTCAATGATAGGGAGGCAGTTTACATGGGCAAATACCTCCGGAACCTACATACGAGAAACTAGACCGTGTACTGATGAATACTGATTGGGAATCAAGATTCCAATGGTTCGGTGCGGGCTCTAGAACGTATTGAAGGTTTGTCAGACCATGCTCCCATTTTATTGACCACTGGCATTCCTAGACCACCGTGTAAACATCGCTTCAAGTTTGAACTTGGGTGGTTGCATCGGGATGGCTTTCAGGATATGGTCAAGCGGATCTGGGAAAGACCTGTGGCAGGTGTTAATCCAATTCAGAGGTGGAACAATAAAATCCGTGCTACTCGCACACACCTTGTGGGTTGGGCACGCCATACAACAGGTTTACTCAAAAAAGAAAATACTACTCTCTTCTATTATTGACGCCCTTGAAGCGTTAGCAGAGGTTCGCTCTCTATCGCACAAGAGATTGAGCTCAAGAGCCAATCAAATGCGCAGATAGCGAAACTTCTGCGTGAAGAGAGCTGAAATGGTACCAACGTTCTAAAGCCCAGTTCATTCTGGAAGGAGATTCTAATACTAAATACTTCCATAGTATTGCAAATGGCAGACATGGAAGAAACGTATTTACTCTCTTCTAGATGAGGACAGAACGATTGAGGGTCATGATCAGTTAAAGTCGTATATCACTAATTATTATAAAGGCTTGTTCGGGGCACCAGAGGAAGGAAACTTCTCTATGGATGAGTCTAGAACAAGCGATATCCCCCAGGTTTCAGCTGAGGAAAATAGTCTACTTACTGCTCCGTACTCGGAGATGAAGTAAGGAAGGCGGTTTTCCAAATGGAACACAACAAAGCCCCTGGTCCAGACGGTTTCCCGGCAGAGTTCTTCCAGAATTTCTGGGACACTATCAATCGGACCTTATGGAATTGTTCAGTTGTCTTCATGACGGACAACTTGAGTTGTTTCGTTTGAACTTTGGTGAAATAATTTTATTACCTAAGATTAATGAAGCAGAAAGGATCCAATAATACAGACCTATCTGCTTACTTAATGTTAGCTTTAAAATATTCACCAAGGTCGCAACGCTAAGACTAAACAATGTGGCAGACCATGTAGTACGTCCTTCCCAAACCGCTTTTATGAAAGGCCGCAACATCCTAGATGGGGTGGTAATCTTGCATGAAACGGTTCACGAACTACATACAAAAAAGTTGAATGGGGTGTCTGAAAATTGATTTCAAAAAGCTTACGATAAGGTTAAATGGTCTTTCCTTCAGCAGACCCTCAGAATGAAAGGTTTTTCTGATGAGTGGCGCGCTTTAATACATAGCTTTGTTTCGGGTGGGAGTGTAGCCATTAAAGTCAATGATGACGTTGGCAAATACTTTCAGACCAAAAAAGGGCTTAGACAAGGTGACCCACTATCGCCTATATTATTCAATATAGTGGCAGATATGTTGGCAGTCATGATCGAACGCGCAAAGTCTGATGGCCAAATTGAAGGTGTCATCCCACATCTTGTTGATGGTGGATTGTCCATCCTTCAATATGCTGACGATACAATCCTTTTATGGAACACGACATTGAGAAAGCTCGGAATCTTAAGCTATTTTGTCAGCTTTTGAGCAATTATAGGTCTTAAGATAAATTTCCATAAGAGTGAATTGTTCTGCTTTGGCGAGGCTCAAGATGAGGCATCCTCGTATGCTGATCTATTTGGCTGCGCGCAAGGCCAGTTTCCCATTAAGTATTTGGGTATCCCGATTCATTATCGACGATTAACAAATGCCGAGTGGAAACTAGTGGAGGAGAGACTTCAAATTCGATTAAATAGTTGGAAAGGTAAACTATTATCCTTGGTGGAAGACTGGTGCTCATAAATTCAGTGCTAACCAACATGGTACTGTATATGTTATCATTCTTTCAAGTTCGAAAGGAGTCTAAAACGGTTGGATTATTTCGATCGAGATTCTTTTGGCAAGGTGATAGTGAGAAAAGAAAATATCGTCTAGCCAAATGGATGTGGTTTGCCGACCAAAGACCAAGGGGGCTAGGTATTCATGACCTTGAGGTAAAGAACAGAGCCCTACTTGGTAAATGATTATTTAAGCTTCTTTCCAAAGAAGGTTTATGGCAAACCCTCCTAAGAAGAAAATATGTGGGATCCAAAGCGGTAGCCCAGATTTCTGGAAACCTGGGGACTCACATTTTTGGGCTGGTTTAATGGCTACGAAACAATTCTTCTTTCCACATGGGTCTTTTTCTATTCAGGATGGATCTGAGATAAGGTTCTGGGAGGATAAGTGGCTCGGTCGAGCTACGCTCCGTGAACAATATCCTGCCTTGTATAATATTGTGCGTTACAAAGGTGATACACTCGCTAAGGTGATGATAACGTCTCCACCTGATGTTTCGTTCAGACGAAGTTTATTTGGTCCTAGGCTAGCATCCTGGAATGCTTTGCTATCTCGACTAGATTCTATCCACTTGACACAAGGACTGGATAAATTTCATTGGAATCTCACCAAGAATGGCAAGTTCTCGGTGGACTCCATGTTCAAAGTCTTGGTGCAACCTGATATACCGGTAGATAATAATAAGAAAATCTGGAAGATAAAGATACCGCTGAAAACAAAGGTTTTTGCTTGGTATCTTCGTCGCGGTGTAATTCTCACAAAAGATAACCTTGCAAAACGCAATTGGCACGGAAGTAAAAAGTGTGTCTTTTGTCACCATGACGAGACTATACAACACTTATTCTTTCAGTGTAAGTTTGCTTCTTCTATATGGTCGGCCATCCAGATAGACTACCTTATACCCTCCACGTAGTGTCTCGAACATTTTTGGGAGCTGGTTGAATGGTGTAGATCCTAGGTTCAAGATGCGTATTAAGATGGGAGCGATTGCCGTTATTTGGTCGCTCTGGCTGTGTAGAAATGACAAGGTTTTTAATGACAAAGTTGTTTCCTTTATGCAGGTTATCTACCGGTGCATGGCTACGATTCGTTCTTGGCTGCCCCTACAGCGTGTGGAGTATCGGGACTTGTTTTCCGAGGTGACGTCGTGATTGGAGACCGTGGCCAGGTAGCTGTTTTCGCAGCATGGATGGCAACATGAGCTGCGGATATGCCCTCCTCCCGCATAGGCGTTCTTACAATTTCTCATTATGATATGTAATTCGCCTTCTATTTTGTCGCTTTTTGGAGACCTTGGAACTTGTTGGGGCTGTGTTCACCTTAGTTGTGCAGAGGCCGGGTGTAATGCTTAAAAACTCTTTAAGTAATAAAACTCCCTTTATCGAAAAAAATGTTTTATTGAGGACGTGAGTGGCTAGATCGCCCGGATTCGGAACAGCACTACAGCAGTGAAGATTTAAGAAGCTAGGAAGAAATTAGCGTACCTGCAGGATCGGATGGGGAGAATGTCGTGTGGCTTGTCTCCGCCGTCGGGCACCCGTACCAGGTCGTTGAACTCGGGAGTCCTAGCGACCAAACCACTGATGAGGTCCGCAGCCTTTTGCCTGACGAGGTGCCAGTTGACGGAGGTCCTGTATCAATCAGAGGAACATGAGTAGGTGCATGCGGAATCAAGTATATACTGTGGAGGTGGCGGGAGAGATGAGTGACTCACCTGAGCAGGTCGGATCGGTGCAGGGCGGAGAGCAGGCGTATGAGCTTGGCGTTTGCAGGGTCGGTGTTGGGGTGTTTCATGAGCTCGCGCTCATAGATCTCCGTCATGGCGGCGCCGCCCGGCGAGCATATGACGACGGAGTGGATGACCTTGTTTACGCTGAGGAAGCTGAAGAGGAGCCTCCCCTCCTCGCCGAGCAAGTCGACCTTGTGCACGATGCGGTAGAAGTACCCGATGGCCTCGCCCCACTGGCCCAGCCTCACGAGGCGCTGCAGGTGCGCGACGCTGAAGAACACCTTGGTCTCCTTGGACAAGCTGCACAGGGGGGATGATCAGTCAGAGAGAGCCATGCTGGTTGCGATGCAAGCGAGAGACATCGATCGAGTAGAATCAGGGGTGATCGTACGTACGCTTGGAAGGTGGAGTTGAAGCCGTGGGTGGAGAGGTAGGCGAGGAGGCGGCGGCGACGGAGCCGCCACACGCATGGGTACTCCCGCGTGGAGGAGCGCTTGCGCTTGCGCTCGCCGGAGCCGGTGCCGGGAACCTTCATCACGGCGAGCCGATTTGGGGATGGATTGTCTGACGGAATGGCCGATCGATTGGGGTTCAGCCATCAGTCTAGCTAGGTATATAAAACCCCTCCTCTCGTCCTCTCTTCCTTCCTCTTTTTCCTCTTTTCCCTCTCCTATCGCTCCTCTTTTTACGAACCGTCCTCTTCTGGCGACTAGGCCTATACATGCAGCCGTGACGGAACAAGAAAGCATCCAATGGACACGAGAAGCTGAGTTTGATTTACATTTTAAATATAACTCTCGTATTGTTGCATTACTCTGAGAACAAACTAACTGAAAGAACGTATAAAGCTTTTGTTATTTTTAGTAGCACCTCTTGGATTCAGGCTTGTGTTTGCTGCATCATCTTGTTTGTATTTCCTGGAATATGGAGATGTCATTCTTTGCCTTGTCTCCGCCCGCGGCCCATGGTCCTAGTACGCCCTGTTGACTGGAGATCACAGTTTGGCACAAAACAAATATAAATTTGGTGTAGTGATCTTGAAAAAAAAAATTGGTGTAGTGTATAACTTAAGTTATTATAAGGGATTGCCTATTTCTAGGCCGACCTCAGGTTCGAATTCTTAGCAGGCGACTTCATTGAATCTCACTTGCAACACTTGTTGCAACTTGTAACTAATTAACATGAATCTATGAATCTAGAAGCCACCCAATGGTTTGGATTATTTTTCCCATTTGAAACGCATGTTGAAACTCGTGACTAGCATGAATCACAAAGTAATCCAATCGTTTGGGGCATTTTATTAGTTTTAACCAGTAAGCCATGTACAACTAAAAATCTCAATTGTAGCATATGTTGCAACTCATAGCAAACATAAATCACAGTGCAAACTTAACACTATGAAAGTCGGCTGCTAATTCTCAGTCGGTTAAGAATTAAAAAAAACTGAAGTTACAATCATGTTTGCCGTATAGACAGTTTTGCAAAGTTATTATATCATAGATATAAGTCGTGCCCCCTCTGTTGGGTTTAATATTAAGGGGAGAAGGGAGGGTTTAACGTCCTCCAATTTATTGATAACCTCACGTCTCCTCTTAGAAAATGGATGGATAGTTTGGGCAACTATGTATACTAGTCGTATTCCATTTGTCGTTTGGTAGGAAGATTGTTAACACCACCTCATTCTGGTCATTTTAGTATTACTTCGTTGTTGAAGATGAATAATGATAGGACGCGACTAGGGAGTGCCCGGGAACCCCTTTGCGCTACAAAGTGCCCCACCTGGAAACGGAAAGTTTGGTCCCCTTGCCGAAAAAGGAAACTTCGGTCCGACCAACAGCGTCAAGACCCACATGCTGATTCTGTCGCGTAGCGCGGCCCTCCGTGGGAACGGAAACGAGCGAGCGCGCAGATACTTCGCTCCACCATGCAGAGAGAAAAAAAATACTTCTCTCCACCCATCTCCAGCCGCCCCTGCTCCAAAACTCCATGTCGACTGTTATTATAATGTTGTTTGTTTACATTAGCAAAAAACAAAACAAGATCCCTAGTAACTAGGAGGTGCTGATTGCTACAGCTCCTTCCGGTACTACCGAATCTCATGAAAATGTCCAGCATGTAACTTCTGATGCAAAGCACTACGGAGTACATCTCAGAAGATCCCCAGGCAACCCTACCTGCTTACCCAGCTCTCTGGAACTTTTAGGAGTAAAAGTAGTTTAGAAACTGAAGCTACATAACAAACACAAGATCCACCACCCCACACAAAAGAAACAATCTTAAGGAAGAAACCAAGAAATACGTCATGCAAGGCTCCAGTAAACCAAGATAGCAGTACATGTAACATCCAAAAGGGTAGTCGCAAAGCAAATTGCATCATCCAGATTCCAGAGCTCCAGGGAAACTTCAGGCAATCAACATTGCAGTATTTTCCAGATTCCACTATTCCAGATGTTAAAACTAACAGGAACTATTTCAAATTCGAAGAAACATTTGTGGAAAGCAAGTAGTTCAGGAAACTACTTTGGTTCATGAAGCCGCAAGTACTGGAACTTGATGCAAAACTACAGTCTAAAACCATTAACTAGATCTAAAAAGCAGTAACTTGATACGGCTGCATTTATGTTCCCAGGGTGATCAAAAGCAGGGACTTGATGCCCAAGCTACATGTAGTTTTCTCCCAAAAACTTCTTTCCAATTAGCCAAACTGCAGTCTTCATAGAATTTGTAGCTGGTTGACCCGAAAATACATGCCTGGATTCTTCTCTTGCTGTCCAAGAAGGTGAACTGAAGTGACTAAATTCTGCATGGAGGATAGAATTTGTTGGCTGTAAAAGAAATGGAAAAGGATGAAGTCAGATGCATAGAAAAGATGAAAGAAACATGAAAGTAAATTGCAGAGGAATACATGCGCAGAAAACTAGCATAGTACATGTAGTTTTTATTGCAGAAATGTGTACTGAAATGGTTTGGTTTTTCATGCAGATATGGACATGAACTATAGCTGGTGTTATTGACCTGAACATGCCAGCTATAGATGATAGTGACCGGCCATTTGTCAATCTAGAAGGTGAAGTGAAGGGGTTTCTATTGTCGAGGAAGCTCAGCCATCCTTGCATAACACAATGTCGTCTTGGTGGGGACAGGACAGACACTATCTAGTGATGATTTCGGCAGCTAGGATGAAGTGACTCTTTTGAATTTCATGCCCAGAAAATACTTTTGGTCTATACTACACCTAAGCTACATTCCCAATTATTGTTCAAAAATAAAAATTACATCCCAGTTGCATAAAACTATATCCGGATTGTTGAGTTAAAAAAGAAAATTACATGCTCAGGAAATACTTTTGATGTATTATTACACCCAAGTTACATTCCCAAATATTGTTAAAAAATAAAGTTAATCCCAATTTGCAAAAAACTATATCCAGATTGTTGAGTTAAAAATAAAATTACATGCCCAGGAAATACGTTTGGTGTATTATTACACCCAAGTTACATCCCCAATGCTTTTATAGAAACAATGTGGGAGGCATAATTCTTCAAAAGACTATCAGTAGGTAGTTTTTCGTTCATTGCAGCATAGATCTACATGCAAAAAGCGCACTGGGATAAATATAGAGTGCACAAAGCAAAATGAATCTCGAGGGATCACTTAGTCAGGTTAAATAACACTTGTCTACCGCCCAACTTGAGATGAAACTGCAACACGTCCACGACTCCACGCGACTAGTAGGATAATTCTTCTTCACAACTCCGAGCTTCTCAACAGCAACGCTGCTGTTGCTAGAAGTGTGCCACGTTGGCATTCACAGATCACAATTGCATAGAAAGCACAACCGGCACAGAACTATTGTACAGTACCAATTTCCAAACAACCTTTTGCTTTGATTTGTACAAAACGATCAGCACAACTAGCCTGGCATGACAAAATTTGCACCTTCAGATTCAGATGTAATCTACAAAAAACAACAGTAAAAAACATCTCTTATTATGTGATTCAATCTCATTCTGAACAGAAATCTACCAACAAATTCGTCACTCCCAATTTCTCACAGAAAAATACATCTCAGATATGACCAGATGTAAATAACTAGCTTACAAATTAATCACTCAAGCTGTCTAGCATACAAATTCATCACTGAAGCATACAAATGGGTAGATCAGAGCAAGGAAGATCATACAAATTGGCCACTCAAAAGAGAATCAAAGCAAGGAAGGGGGCAGGGGAAGGTTCTTACCTTGCGTAGGAAGGGACTTCCCTTGACTCGCCGGTCCCCAGTGGCGTGGCGTCGGGGGTTGATGGTTCAGGGCAGCCGGCAGCGACGCTGTATCTTGTGACCTTGAGGGCTTGCAGCTGCCGGCGCATGTGGTCGGAGATGCAACGAGGTCTGCCAGGTGGTTGGCGCCGATGTGGTGTGGCGGCGGCGGTTGCATATGAAGGCGCCCTGGGTTTGAGATGTGGAGGCGGCGGCGCTGCGTCTTATGTGCTTGCAGCCGGCAGCGGCCGGGGTCAGACATGCAGCGGGGTCGTCCGGTGGGTGGCGCCGTGGTCGCGAAGTGGTGCGGCGGCGAAGCTTGCAGTCGCCGGCGCCCGAGGTTGGAGACAAGCGGCTGATGACGGGATGCGTGAGCGGGAGGAGCTCGGGCTTGGCGGAGAGGTCTGGAGGAGGAAGACGGTGTGCGAGAGCGGTGAACTCGATGGGGACCAGAGAGTTGGGGGAAGCAGCATGTGAGCGGTGAGCGGTGAGCGGATGCCATCGGACGGTGTAAACTGTGAGCACTCCGTAAGAGCAGGATGGTGCCTAGGCACGAAATAGATTTTGCGATAATGATAACCATCATGCTATCCACCTTGGCACCATATTTCATCAGTTTGTTAAGCCAATCAAAGTACTAAGCATCATATGTTTTATACATCCAAATTAGTAAGCCAATTTTTTATCTATTTGTGAAAAAGGTTTTTTTAATCAATTTGGGAAAAGTTTTTTTTTGTAAACTATGTTACACCGCCCTCATGGGTATGAGAGTCAAATTAAGGCCCCTTCCCCGCCGTTGATCGTAGTTCCGGGAAAATGAGTATAGCTGCTATGAACATTTTTATACTCTTGAGAGGTGCGTCACTTTTTCCAAGAGTAGGCCTATACATGCAACTCTCTCCACACTTTCTTGATGTGTTTGGTCCGGTATAGGGTTCTCAAGACAGTCCGAGTTCTTCTTTGCCCCCCTTCGTTCACATGTCCGTCCTAATCCTAAATAGCACGTAATTCTTGACCAAGTCTACGGGCCCCAGGATCCATTTATTTACCCCACCAAAGACAACACTACCTATCAACACTTCTCTGAGTGGGATTGGCTTTAAACTTGTACCATGCTGAGTCTACATTCTTGTGATCCCCGTTGAGCTCACCTTTTCTCAACCGCTTATGCTCAATTCACATGCACTATTTTTACTATCTACATGGCACACATACTTCACATATTTTGTATCAGGTTACATTATGCCGAATATATGCGTGCCTACCGTTAGAGTGCTTAATGGTCACATGAAAGGATGTTTGTCTCATGATGATCTTGAAGATCATATTTGTTGGCATCAAAGTGATTGTTCAAAGAGTACACTTGCATAATTTTATGTGGTCACCTTCAAACATCCTAAGTTACATGTATACCCTACATATGCTTGATGAATGATCTCTGTTTAGTGTACCCTTCATGTACATTGGAACATGTATTCTTTTCACAATACATATGTCTAGCATATCTGTTTCAATGTACACGTCATCCATCTCTACGCGTAAATCTACGTATTTCTTTAAAATGCATGTTTTCTACATACTTCATCCGCTTAAGAAGTACTACTTAATCATAAGTGTCAATTATGCTACAATTTTTATAGACCCTTATCCGCCTTCTAGTTGTCATATCTTGACCCTTCAACATTTAAAATTGTTACAAAAGTGTCTTGGCGGACTCATGAATGTGGTTTAAAACTATCTTATTTCCGCAACAATGTATTTCTCACTAGTAGGGAAAAGCCTACCGTTGGCGGACGGAATTGGCCTACCGCTGGCGGGCAGGCGCACGCCAGCGATCATTACGCCAGTGGTAAATTTATACCGCTGGCGGGCACAACTGAGTCCCGCCAGCGTTAGATTGGACAGCGCTGGCGTGCAACCGCGGCCGCCAGCGCTAAGCTACCTGGGCCGCCAGCGGTACTTCTGGCTGGTTGGAGTTCTGGGAGCGCTGTCTGCCAGCGGTACGCCTTTGTGTCCGCCAGCGGTATATTTTCGTGGTATTTTTGTTTTTTAAATAATGTATTCCAACAGTATATCAATATAAATACAGTATATTCAGGTACAACCGACCAAAATGACAATAATACCACATATAGATGACCAAATTGTGATACACAAATACATAAGTTCATTATCACATGCATTACAAACCATAGTATAGTACCAAAATAAGAACCACAATGTGATACACAAATACATAAGTTGTCATACACAAATGCATCACATAAATGATAGAGAACCACAATGTTTAAGAGAGGGCGCGATCGATGAACTTGGCGTTTCGGTCATCCGGTTGTTGTTGCTCTCTTTCAGTGGCTTCAAGTCCTCTTGGCGTTGACAACTTCCCCACTTCTTCATTTGTAAGTATACATAAAAGGCAAACAAAAATGTTAGTTAGGCAACTAAATTGTGTTCACATGTCGTGCAGAAATAAACAAAGTATACACAAAATAAACTAAGCCAACTAGAAAGAATGCCTCATATAATAGATTGGACACACAAATTCAGGGATGGTGTGAGCGAGCCAGTATGATGCAGAAGATATGTTTTCTTGCATTATAGGGCTCACTCACAACACCCTTGAATAACATAGTGTCACCTCATTTCAATCATCGGCATTGTAAGACTTAGAAAAAACAAGATTCAAAAAAATATTATGCCTCATACTTAGAATATTATTGGAAGCACACAAGGAATTCCGATAACCTTGTTGAACCAAGTAGGAGACACAAAACTTGTATGTGTGCATGATACAAGGTTCAACAAACTATCAGAATTCATGTAGTGCGCCACATCATTTTAATCATCGGCATTGTAAAAGAATGAAGTATTATTGGAAGACTTAGACAAAACAAGATTCAAAAAAATATTATGCCTCATACTTCGAATATTATTGGAAACACACAAGGAATTCTAATAACCTTGTAGAACCAAGTAGGAGGCACAGAACTTGTATGTGTGCATGATACAAGGTTCAAAAACTATCAAATTCATTTAGTGCGCCACATCATTTTAATCATCAGCATTGTAAAGGAATAAAGTATTATTGGAAGACTTAGACAAAACAAGATTCAAAAAAATATTATGCCTCATACTTCGAATATTATTGGAAGCACACAAGGAATTCTGATAACCTTGTTGAACCAAGTAGGAGGCACATAACTTGTATGTGTGCATGATACAAGGTTCAACAAACTATCATAATTCATGTAGTGCGCCACATCATTTTAATCATCGGCATTGTAAAGGAATTAAGTATTATTGGAAGACTATAGCTAGGCAATTTAAGAGAGATGGTGTAAACTAGAGCTAGGCAATTTAATTTAACAAGAGTACTAAATCGACAACACACCTTTCACTTCTGGCTCATCATGGTCGGCCTTGACATTGGCTTAGGCGGGAACGGTTCAGAACCATTCAAAGAGTTGAATGGCCTGTCGTCACACTGTTGTGCTATGCGATTTTGTATATCGACATTAGATGGGCATGCACCTTGGTAGTAGAACAACCGGGTGGCGTTGCACGACAAACATCCGTGAAGATTATTGAAGCAAACCTCTTCTGGATTAGAGCAAACTTTTCCATGATATCAGCATCAGTGGATTTCGCCATGTCTTTGCACCATTTATCCATAGCAACTGGAAATTCTAGTTTTCGGTGATTCCGTACGAACTGCTCCATCAGATAGATGACATACCAGGCCTCCGTCGGACTGCCATGCGTCTTTTGATGCAGGGTAGATCCACTTTGTGGATGAATGACACCTTGCCTCGCTTAAGGTTTAATCTTCTTGCAATGCCTTCATTTTGATAGCAGTAACCGTTGAGAGCATCATCGAGAACACTACTGATGTGCTTGTAGTCTTTCTTCTCTTCACTACCCGCATCGAGATAGAAGGCCTTCGACTCTTTAGGGTACAGAACGATGAGGGTGCCGTCTTGGTTCCTGCACAAAACAATGAAAAGAGACCATCATTCTCACTTATGCAAAATTAACGATAAAACGTACGAAAATATGTTATCTATGGCGGCTAGGTAATGACTTACTTGGGAAAGTAAGGCATGAGAAAGATGTTCTTGGTAGTATTTGCAATGAAGATATCTTCGATGAACTTTGTCACGCGTGTCCTACCCACCGTGGTGTTCACATAGCAGTCGGACATGTAGTAGGGGTCGATTATCATGATGTCTCCGGCCGACTTATCATTAAGGAGCGGTGCGCCATACTTAGCACAAACAGGCGGACCATGGATCGGTGGAGTGCTTTCATGTGGTACATGTCAAAGATGTCATCAAATCTGACAAAGAGCGTGTCTCCGGGGTTTTCATGGAGAAAGCCGGGAAGCCTTGGTACCTTTGCTATGAAAACCGGGTATACGTGACGTGCTTCCTGAGAAGTTTGCTCTCACAATAGAGAACCTGTTCATGTAGCGCCTTCATCTCCCAGACAAGCAACAGGACCACTTCGGCGGCAGGATCGGTTTAGCCATCACATGAGTAGTATGCCAATCGGGGATGGTTATCCTGTCCTGAACTCGGCGCAACTTCAACTTAGATCCCTCCACTGGCTGGCTCATGGACTCTTCAACGCCATGTTTCTTCCTTTTTTCGACGCCATCTTCTTAGGGTGCTTAGCTATCGTCTCTTGGAGCACATCATTGAGTGTGCCCTGGCTGAGACCGTCAGACTGCTGATGATGAGCTTCAGGCAATGGTTGAGAACAGAATAGACGCTTTGTGATATTATGTTTCTCAGGGAGAGTAGGCGCCACAGGACTATTCATCATCAGATCACGGTCAGGTTGATCAAGAGGACTGACATCGTCCAAATACGCCAGGTAGGCATTGGGGTCTTCATCATTAGCGTTCATCTCCTCTATCGCGGGATCAGCTGGTGGAGTGGCCTTTCCTTGGCCAGGCGGCGTCGACCCGGGAGGGTCCAAACGAATTAGCGCTTTTGGCCATAGCAGGGAAAAATCAAACATTGCTCTAGGCTTAACTCACTTTCGGCTTCGAGGGGTTGAGTTGGAGGATCCAAAAAACCACAACCCTGGAACACCCGAGCCAATGAAACCTTATAACAATCATCAGGAATAGGCCGCTTGAGATGGGTGCGGATACGTGGTGTCTCGACGTTGCTTTGGCCACTTCCTTCAGCTCACCGTCCACAATAGGAGCAAAGTGCATCTTGTATGGTCGGCCTGTTCACCGTTCACAAGTAAGGCGTTAGATAGGGTGTCATGCAAGAATGAAGTAATATATAACATGGTTAATAAAATTACCGTGAGGGCGTTGAGCTCGTCTAATGGCGACGGACCGGGGACGGCCCCCGGCGTGCAAGAGATGGAAGGGCTGCTACGCTCCGCGGAGCCATGTACGTATCTGTCGGGATTAGGGTTGGCGGGTGGCGTTTGTTCGTCTCTGTCAGGATTAGGGTTGGCAAGTGGAACATTGTTGGAGTTGTTGCTACCTATTATGCTGTGTGGTAAGCTGGGAACGGGCCTAGGTCCTTTTTGCCCCCCTCAATCCAACTCCCAAACGACTCATATATGGTCGGAAGGATGGCAGCCACGGCCTTTGTCACTGCTGTCGATGTTGGCCTGCATGGAACTAGCCCTCCTATCACTTCGCTCCTCCTTGGACTCCGGGTAGTAATTCGACCGTTTGCGACCGACTCCGGCCCCGATCACCCGGCCACGATGCGGCGGAAGTGCACCTCCTTATTCTTTCTCTTGTTTAGCGCCCTGTGGAAAGAGGTGTCCCACGGGGCCTTCGTCACAGACGATGAGTCGCTTTGAGAAAGTTGTTCTTCTATCAGAATTTCCTTCTCAAGTTCCTTGACTGTCGCGTTCAAGGCAAGGTGCCCTGGATTCTTGGGGTCTTCCCTGTAATGGGATCTGATATATCGTCTCGCCATCGGGTCTTTGATCTTGGCATAGGGGTCTGGCCCTGTCCTTTCTCTGTCCTGCTTTTCCCAAACAGGGCCAGCCCCGTCGTATCCACGACATCCGAGATTGTGGGGACCTAAATTCTTCCGATGCATATCTTTCCCCCACGGGATAGCGCCTTTGTTGAAGCTAGGCCTTGTTTGTCCTTGAAAATGTTGTAGTCTTCTTCAGAAATGGAGGGCCAGTTGGCGTTGATCTTTGCGTAATCATCACCAGCAAGAATGGCCTTTCTCACTTCTGATTTCCAAGTTGAAAAGGCTTTGCTGAACTTGCCGAGAGCGAATGTGTTTACGATATTGCCCTTGATATCAACATTGTCGTAGTCTTTCGGGAAACTGGTACGATGCGTGCAACTTGGAAAGAAGGTGTGTGGCCACATGTGAGTTCTCTTTATCCTTATGTTCTCCTGGTTGATGTTGCCGAAGTCCCGCACAATGCATCCCAAGGCTAAGCCGTACCCTTTTGCATATTTGTCTGGCTCCGTAGGAATCCCATCTGGGTTCACCGCAGTAAATGTCAGTCGACCGCTAGGGAGCTTGTTTCGGCGCCTTGGCTTACGTTGACGCGTTGTTCCGCCAGCAGATGTGGTCTCGTTACCACTTTCTTCGACAGCAGATGTGGTCTCGAGGCCACCTCCACCGCCAGCAGAAGTGGTCTCGTGGCCACCTTCGCCGCCAGCAGTAGTGGTCTCGTGGCCACCTCCGCCGCCAGCAGATGTGCTCTCTTGCCACCTCCGCCGTCACCAGATGTGGTCTCGTGGCCACCTTCGCCGCCATCACGAGATGTGGTCTCGGCATCGGAATTGTTCTCCACCACCCTATCATCGTCGACATCCATCTCGGCGGCGATTGACTTCAGAACATCTCCAAATAACTATCACACGGCTCCTCGTTGACTCCACCTCGAGAAGTCCCGACCTCCATATTGGTTGCCATCTGCGCGCACACACAAAAATTGTAGTTAGTAAAACAACACTATAAGGAAAAATTCACTTGGATGGTGATGAAAAATCGGGTACTCCATATGTCATAATTTTAGCAAGTCATGCCAAATTTCGAAAAAAATCAGCATGACCTTTGCTAAAATTATGGAATATGGAGTACCTGAATTTGCCGGAATGGAAATTAATCAACATTCCGGCAATCTCAAGGTTCTCTAGGGTACCTGCAAATATTTCATACATAGCCACAAGGCCGCAATCGCAGCCACCATCACAAGCACAATAATCACCATTTTCAAGACTGAGTTCACAGCCACCATCACCATTTTCAACTAAACAATCACCTAAAAACTAATTTTGAACTTCAAAAGTTGGGCTGGACATTTTCACAAACACCTTGTGGGTGCTACATACAAGAAGGGGAGGGTGCGGCTGAACCTTGTGTTGGCGGGCAGAGCTGCGATGTAGGAGGAAACGACGGTGCAGGGGTCGACGTAGGAGCTCACGGTGGTGCAGGGGTCGACGCGGGGCGCTCGGGCCGTACACGGGGGGCGGCGAGGTATGAGATGGGGCAAGGGCGGCGCGGGGGAGAGAAGGAGATGCGGGGCGGGGACGACGCGGGAGAGAGCGAAGGAGTATGCGGCGGCGCTCGGGGGCGGCGCGGTAGGAGTCACCGGCGGTGGTGGCGGCGTGGAGAATAGGGCGGCGCGGGAGTTGGGAGAGAGATTGGGGCGGCGCAGGAGAAGAGAGAAAGGGGAAATTTGGGGGCGCGCGCGCGAGAGAGAAAGGGGAAATTTGGAGAGGGAGGGCGCGGGCGGGGGCCACATGTAAGTGGCCAAAACATACCGCTAGCGGACGGCTTGTTCCGTCCGCCAGCGGTAAGGTCTGTTATTTTTATTTTCTGTTTTTCTATTTTTTGTTTATTATTTCAAAAACTTTTTGTCTCCCGCGCTTTCGTGCGCTTTCACACCTTTCATCTACTGCGCCGTTGTGCGCGCTCTAATTTGGAAGATGATCGGTCGCCGGCCGCTGTTTTAATTGTGCATTGGTAAGATGATCGGTCGCCGCCATTTTAATTGTGCATTGGAAGATGATCAGCCGCCACCGTTTTGATTGCTGCCCGGCCGCTGGCCTCCCTCTCTGCCCGCCGGCCTCCCTCTCTACCCTATATAAAAGGCCACTAATCCATGGCCTAAAGCACACACACAAATCTCTCTCTCTAATCCTCTCTACTATATTTCCAATGGATCAGCCACTCGCGCGCGTTCCATGGCCTCGACCTCGGTCTCGGTTGTACTACTTCAACAAGGAGGGTATGCGCTTCAAGGTATGGGTCACCCTCCGTGCATCACGCGTGGAGAGGTGGATCCGCGACGTGAAGAAGTTCTATCTCGACGCCGCACCGATCAAGTGCGTTTGACTCGACTGCGAGTTCACCGACGCTCTCCCGGGTCCATAGAACAATCTTCCACCCGAGAAACAGCAGCGCGCCGCCGTCCTTCAACTCTCGGTGGCGACCGAGACACTTGTCTTCCAGATCTGCTGGGCTGATCGGAAGCCGCAGCTCCTCGTGGATTTCTTAGCTGACAAGACCATCAAGTTTTACGGCGTGGCTATCCACAATGACTTGCGGATGCTGCGCTGCTACGGAATTGAAATTCCGTCCGCGGTCGACCTCCAGAGGGATAGGCGGAACCCAACCGGCAATCCTACTCCGAGTCTTGTTGCTCTCTCCAATGCTATCATTGGGACAAAACTGGAGAAGAAGAACAAGAAGAAGAAGAAGAAGAAGAAGAAGAAGAAGGACAAGAACGACGACGACGACAAAGAAGACCTCCGGATTCACGGATGCGGCAACGTGCCATTGAGCTACGAGCAAGTTGAGTACACCGCTCTTGACGCTCGCCTTGGCTTCGAGATTGCGCGGAAGTGGGATAGTCTACGTGGCTATAATACCAATGGTGATCGTCTTAATGTCGTTGATGAGTAGTCTATATAGCGAGATCGATGTGTGTGTGCCGTTCTGTCTTCTCTCATATGTATCCGGTTACCTAAATATTAATGATCGAAACATTTGGATTTCCTATCATTCATTTTTTCGATCGATCGAATTCATCATAAATATTAATTACTTGAATTTTGAATTTCGATTTACCGGTGTAAAGATATGGATACCGGCCGGAAACCGGCCGGGAAAACGTGAAACCGGGAAGCCGGGAAAACGTGAAATCGGCGGGAAGCCGGCAAGCGGGGAAACCGTGTGAACGAAGCCGCGAAACTGGGAAGAATTAACCGTGAAGCCGGGAAGCCGAGAAACCATTGTCTGTGTACTAGTTGCTATGTGAAATGATAAACTTACTTTTCGACAAAAGTTTTACAGGTTTTCGACAAAACACTATCATGTATAGAAACAACTACAAAGGGTTTCAATTCGAATCAACCAGTTATGTCAAGTCTCAACGCATAGTTTGTGATAAAGTGCTCATATTCGACACACAGGTGTGTCTTGATATAGGAAGCAATGGTTCCGAAGGGAATTTACACATTATTTTCATAAATAGCATTTTCGTAGTTGTTTGGATTACAGTCTAAGTTAGCGCTGGCGGACGATTTAGTGTGCCCGCCAGCGGTACGCAACTGACCGCTTGCGGACGATTTAGTCCGCCCGCCAGCGGTACTGGCCCCATGTTTTTTCCCCACTGAGCTCAGCCGACGCAACTACCGCTGGCGGGCACCATAGAGCGTCCGCCAGCGGTACATTTGGTACCTCTGGCGGGCACGTATTCTGCACGCCAGCGGTAGTTTGCCCTGCTCCCTCCCAAATTTCTGCTCCTACAGCTGGCGGGCAGAGTGGGTGTCCGCCAGCGGTACGTCCAGAACCAGTGGCGGACTCGAAAAACCGCCCGCCAGCGGTCGAAGCGTTGGCGGACGGAAACGGCGTCCGCCAGCGGTATGCTGGTGGCTATAATCCTTTTCCTACTAGTGTCTTGATACTTTGTCGACCTTGGTGGGTGTGTGCGCGCGTGTGTGTGATGTCAGTGTTGTGATCTTTTGTTTTATCGTGTTCAATCGTGGTTGGGCCTGAGGGTCGTGGTCTCTATAACTTTAGTTTGATATCCCCCAACATGTGGGTTAGATTTGCCATTTAAGCTTTATTAATTTAAAGACAGGCGGGTTGTATTCTTCTAACAATGAAATATGAATAAAATTGTTCATTCATTTATGATTGGAGACACAAAAGTTATCAAACATTTGAGGACAAAAACAGCTCCATCGTGTTACGGGAAATAAAAAGGGTGCCATTTTTATGGTAAAGCACCTTGCCAAAATATCGTGTCCATGTGGTATGAATAATGACTTAAACTAGACACTCGACTAGTTTCATTTGATAAGCCGTGGGAAATTATGAACGCTTGTAAAAGAGCCGGCTACTATCATGGAGGTAGACAAGGTGAATAATGGACGGACACAATGTTTTGTTTTACATGTGTACATGCACCTGTTTTATATGTATTTCAAAATGTAAAAATTAAAAGATTAAACAAAATTATGGATGTAAATCAGTACATTCTATGTTCACACACATAGTTTCGCAAAAAAGACATTTTTCATGACATGTGTGGTGTAAGACATAAAAACATGTCTGGGGAATGCCATTTTGGAGAACTAGACAAAAATGTCTCGCGGATGTCATTTTGGAGCACCAGAATTAGTCTTTCTAATACATTAGCACAAGACAATCTTTCTTTTACGAAAAAATATGTTCAAACTTGAATGTCCAAATATACGCCTGATTTTTTTAAATTCTTTTTGACATTCTGAAATGCTAGTTTTAAGTTATGATACATCTATACGCATACATAGGCAAAACAGATTTCCCAAGAATGGACCTTTTTTTCACAAGGGAGCAGCAGATGTGGCGGGAAACGGAAACCCGGACGCGCCGCCACCCGAGACCCTCCGAAAAAAAAAATCATCCAGTCTCTGTGCTGCAGAGGCAGTCAGGCAGAGTGAGAGAGCGATGGAAACCGACGGCGAGGGGGGCGGCGGCGGCGGCGGCGGCGGAGAGGCGGGGATGACGGGGTGCAGCGAGCTGGGACGCCTCCTGGAAACCATCGAATCCTCCCCTGAGGTACCTCATCTCATCCCCACGCGACTTCGCAAATCCCCTAATTCTCCCCGCTTCCTAGGGTTCTCTCAGTCCTGGCCCTGAATCTGCGTTCTCTTACACGGGGCGAGAGGGAGCGTGGAATCCTGGCCGGGGATCAGCCAATCGGATATTGGTTCTGAACCGGTTATTCGTAGGTGGGGTCTAGTGTTCGTGGATGCTCTCTTCTCCACTAAGGCCCCGCTTGGTTCGTTGTTTTTGGGCCGTAAACGACGGGGAAAGAAATACGGACCTCTCCAGACGTCCGTATAATTTACGCTACACCTCCGTAATTTTGCACCGGCCGGAAAACTAAACGGCAAACCAAGCGGAGCCTAAGCTGATTCCGGTCTGCGCCCGCCGTACGCATCAAATTAGTGCGACACGAACCCTCGCCTTGTTTTCCCTTCGATTCCGCGCGTGTGTGTGTGTCGCACTTCTCCACTCGGCCATTGTATCTGGTTCCATTTTGTGTGATGGAATCCAATCAAACAGTATGCTGATATCTTAGCTAGTATATACGGCCATCTTTATTTTCAGATAAACTAGCAAGGTGGCCCTCGCAAATGCGAGGGCAGCGTTTTTAGCGTATTAAATATTTTTCTGAACTAAATTTGTGGGTTCATAGATACTGGAAGTACGAAAATATAGATAGTAACATTCTATAACCTTGAAAATATTACGATGGATAAATATCACCAGTGTAACACCTTTTAATTTATGGGACAACATGTATTCTGACATTTCTAAACTACTGGAAGTGCGAAAATATAGATAGTAACATTCTATAACCTTGAAAATATTACGATGGATAATTATCACCAGTGTAACACCTTTTAATTTATGGGACAGCATGTATTCTGACATTTCTAAACTACACCATGTCACATATTCTAGAAGAATGTTTACTTTTAATTGTAGGGAGTGGTATCTTAGTTCATATTGTTACTCTCTTCCCATCATCATGTATTCTTTACTGTACTCTCTCGATGACACATATTTTCTTATCATGTAATAATTACCACATGAACTTTCATGGCACATATATTTTTTCGTTTTACATACTATTTTTTTTTACTTTGATGGTATAACATGTCACAAATTTATTTCAAGTCATCTCACAAATGGTATTTTTAATCGCGCCACCAAATTCTAGCTAACATGTTAATATTGCTTGCAGCATCCCCATATTGCCCCATAATTTATGTAGATTATATTATTTGCATCATTTAACTCTCTAATTACTATACCCACTCTTCACTTGAAACAATTATACACTCGCACTCACTTGTATTTATCGTGTCATAAAACAAATCTTTTTTGGCATCTTCATTGATTATGATATTGTATACGTATTTACATATTCAAATGATGTGTCCATTAAATTATAGAAACCAAATAAAGTTCAACGCAAAACAGAAAGAACCCAAAGGAGTTGACAAAAGGTGTACTTAATCACAATACAGGGAAATCATAGGAACACATTAATTTGTAATATCCTAGATCTATACGATATTATATAAATAGTTACGGGCATTGGTTTTTTATGATCTACTAACAAAAGAAGGATCTCTCATATTGATGGTCATATGTTTTGATTTTCTGAGAACTTCTCGCATGTCTATCTGTCTCTATCATATTGTGAGCATCTACCATATTGACTTCAAAGTAGGATCACTTTTGTGACATACATAGTTAAATTTTGATGATGCATTATAAAGTTGTTGCATTTTTAACTTCATAATTTCCTTTGCCTAGAACCCCATTTCGCTAAGAAACAATTTAATGGATGAAAAGCTCCATTCACCCTAAACAGAAGATAAAGTCTCCGTGAGGTGAGAGAGTCAATCCCAAAAGTATATTTGAAAACATCGCACTAATTATTGACCACAAATTAAATTGATTCAAACTATTTTTCACATATATTATTTTACTTACCATTACATTTTGGTGTCCATATAACCATGTAATTATGAATTCCATACTTTTAGCATCTCTGAAATTTTAAATAAATTCAAAGACCTATTTAATACGCGAAAGATGATGCCCTCGCATTTAGGATGGCCACATTGCTAGTTTTTATTGTAATCACATGACACTCGTTGATGCTTCATTATTGGAAACGACTATACTATTAATTGACTAAGAATTTGTAAATTCTCAGTCGATTGCTCACTATCGGAAATGTGAGGGCATCATCTTCTATATGTAAAAAAATAACTATTTGTTATCTGTTACAAATATTTTTCCTACCATTTATCCCATACATTTTAATATACACACTCCATACTAACATTATTTAAATGGTTCGAATAATTGATGTGCCATTATGTTAAAAAAATGATGTCTATTGGCCATTTCATAATTTTATATGAGACAAATATTAGTATAAAATTTTCAACGTTTTCTTTCGGAAAATTAGCACATATAGACTTGAAGGCAAAAAGTAATAAGTAATAGCACGGTTGTCTGGGCCTACACATTCATGTATATTGAGCCGGAGGACGACCTAATCTCTACTACAAAAGACTGCAGTGTCCTGTCGTCTGCCCCGACGGACGAAATCGAATTAATTGCACCACAACGTCCGTCGTCTGCCATCCCCGCAATTATGCGTTGCGGCCTGCCATCCCCGACCGAACCCTAGCACAGGTTCACAGCGCCGCCGCTCCTCTTCGTCTCGCCCCCTTTTCTGTTGCCCTCCCGCCGCCGCCTCCCTGGACATCCTCGCAGCCGCACATTGATCCCTCCAGTCCAGCCAGCGACATCAATGATCAATCTCAATCAGGAGGTGGCGGCGTGCGACACCCCAACTTCGCGTTTGGGAGTTTGGGAGTAGATCACGTCCTGCGCGTGCGCATCTCGATCCCTCCGCAGATCCCCCTCGCTCGACACCCCAACTTCGCCCCACCCGCCTCACGCCGCCGCCGGAGGCTGCAGTTGCCGGGGCGACGCCGGATCCGCTTCTTCCGGTCCGCTCCCTCGCCGACGCCGCGAACCCTAGAGTCCGTCCATCAACCGGGCGACGAAGCACGACATGTCCATCACCACCGCCGTCCCTCTGCCAGCCGCCCGTATCCAGGTATGACTCCGCCAGTCTGCCACGATGCCCATCATGCCACTTACTGCTAGGGCGAGACGAAGGAGGGCTCCACCCCATCCATGGTCGTCGTACGCGCTGGAGATGGAGGACCTCCTCCACCGACGGTGCCGGAGCGATTCCACTAGCTGCGCCAAGGGGAACGACTAGGACACCACCGTCAACCTGGTATGTGCTACCCGCTCCCTCGCTTGCAGCTGCCATCATGGCCATTCTTGCATACATAGACGATGACGACGCCCGCAGCAGAAACCTCATCTGCCTCTGTATTTTTCAGGCCTGAACTGCTGCTGCCGTCCACAACTCCGGGATCTTGCGCACCAGGAGCTCCCGCCTGCTGCACCTCTAATTCCACCAGGGAGCGAGATCCCAACGAGGAATGGCCCTGCAGATGGAGCACCTCTCCGCCCCCGAGCGCACTGGTATGTGCTAACTCCCCCCTTTCAATCTCCAACTTTTACTCGCTTTCTTTCGTACATAGACGACCACGCCGGCAGCAGAAACCTTATCTGCCTCTATGTATTTTTCAGGTCAATAAAGCGCCCTGAGAAGGCCAGAGATCAATTTTCATAGAACGTGCTATGCAGGCTATGCCCAAGCTTGCGAACCAAAAGCAGGTACTATACTAGAAATGGAAGATTTGACATGAAAATTTGATATTATACTAGAAAAAAAATCATATGTTGCATAACACACGCTGTTATATTTATGGGAAATGCACATCTTGCGAGTTTATTTGAGTTCAGCTTTTAATAATAGGGCTTAGAGTTGTTTCTTATATTTACATGCCCATGTTAATTGGTTTTGTATGGTCATTGGAGACGTTTCTGCTTTCTATCTAATTTATATCATTAATACTGCACTGTCAATTACGTTTGGCAACCAGGAACAAGATAAGTTAACCTACTACAACTTAGGTTGAAATTGTTTGTCCCTTTGCGATTACTGAATCTTGAGTAGCAGGACCATGTAATTGTTTATCCTACAGTATGCCCACCCCATTGAGAGCAATTTCAGATCGAGCAAGGTGAGTTCTGTTGTTGTGACATCGTCATCACAAGCATGGGCATGTGTGTTTGGGGTTTCTATACCAGATTTGTAGCTAAGATTTTTTTTATAAGCTAAGGTAGGTAGAACCAATTGCCTAATAAACCCATCAAATCTTCCAGGACGTAACAGTGCAACATCAATTTCTGCTGGCTTGCTGTGCATGTGTGTCCGGCTGACCTATTGCTGAATTTGAGTTAAGGCGAAAGGGTGGAAGCTAAATAGCTAGAACAATTTGAGAGAATCAGTAAGGCTCTTTACTTGGTATTACTGTGCCCGATATTCTCGACCTTCAAGCAGCAATGCCAGCGCGCACACAGGTGTTGCAGTCGATTGCGCTGATCTGAAATTCTATTTGTCAGCTTTCCATTTGTTTCCTTTGTTTCATGCAATGTTTGCTAATATCACGTCTTCTTTCGGCAGGTTTAGAAGTATCAAGGTAAAACCTTAGTGGCTGATAGGCATGGTTCAATCAGGTAATCCTTAAAACTTTACATTATATTGCCCAAATTGGTATTGCACTTTCTGATACCATTCTGTTATTGTATTTCCTGATAAGTATACTCAAATCACCACGAAGCTATGCAGTAGAAGTTAAGATAAAATTATTGAATCACACAAGACCACAATTTCTGTATCTTTATTTGGATTAGGCAGTGCCCCAAACAACTTTGAGGACACGATGGAGTTCTTAACTCAGTCTGTTTGGATTATGTTTTTTGTTCTAAAATTGCTTGGACTCTGTTGGAAAAGCAGAATGCAGCATTGAATTCTGCACTTGGAAATGCAGACCGTGAGATATTGCTCCTTTGACTTCACATAAGCACATAGCTCGTGACAAGTAAATTTCGGTGGTAGCTTCCATCACTTACAACTTGAGTGTTTTACACACAGAATGAGTTACAGCGGCCAGTGCCATTCACACACAGAATGTTCGATGTGACCACAGCGGCCATTGGCATTCACACGCAGAATGTTGTACATGTTACAATGTTAGGCTAACGGCACAATAAATATTACATAGAGTAATCACGTAACTGTAGCTTCAGGATACATATTGTGGATAAAGTCAACAAAATACACCTTTTGTGTATGTGTGTTTGGTGACCAAAGACCGACGATGAAGTCGATGTTTTAACTTGCTTTCTGTTTTTACAAGCAGATACATTACTTGTGAAATGTATTCAGAAGGCTTGGACGGCCTACAGTCAGGAGCTTCCGTCATTGAAGCAGGGACAGGTTAACTCTTTGCTTTATTGAACATCTGCCAAGTTAAAACTTGTTCTCCACTGCTAATTTTGTAGATCACTAAATGGAAAGATCTTCATTAATTCAATATCAACCTTCGATTTCATCTTTTCTTGTGTCATATTATACGACACAAGAAATTTTCTTTCCAAATCCAGAGGTAGAAATAGGATTGGTCAGTGTTGATTTGGTGATGGCTTGATCTTGAAGCTTGCTGGGTCAGCGCTTGAGATCATGGAGATCTACCTTGTACTATCTGATCGGTTTGAAAGAGATTAAGAGTAGCATATTCCAGTGTGCCTATCTTAATTGACATTTCAACAACTTATCATGGTAATAATTTCTAAGAAAATGCAGATATATTTAGTATACATATATTTGGAATAAGTACACATATAATTGAACTATCCAGGTACCATCGATTTCTTGAAGTATATGTACATCTATTGCCGCAACTAGCGCCTTTTGGGCTATAAATTTGCGTTTTGGCACTGACCGCACCAGAAGGTACTTGTTACTTTGTTAGCCTCTTAAACTTCACATTATCCGATTTATGGATCTTTGCAATTTCTTAATTTGACTCTGTGCTCTCGAAAATTGTTTTGCATAGTAGTTCCAATACATATTATTTGTTACCATGAAAGGAACAGTTACCCACTTAATGTTTGCCATACTGTACCTTCAATAGGTTTACTTTAAGATCTTGAAAAGAGTAGCAGCATAAAGGTGAATAAAGCATCAAAGTTGAGACGAGATTGTTTTTTAATGGTGCTCAATCCTTTAAAATAATCAGTTGATATAGGATAATTTAAAAGCATGGAAATCTCTCATTTGTGCAAAAATAAGGTGAGCTGAAGTGTTCACATTTAATTCCATGTCTTAGGACTTCAGTATTCACTTTTGTTTGGAATTGCTCTTTACAGCATGGATGTGCATGACTTCTCTCGACAACTCAGTATTTCATAAGATGAGCATCCCCTGCTTGTGCCTCTCAATAAAAATTGTTCTGATGGACATTATCCTTTTTGGGCCTGTATTTACCTTTTAATCTACTCTTAGGTTTCAATTTGCACTGCATGTATGACTGTGTTTTCTCGTGTACAGAAGACAAGGTTGGCTCTGTTTTCTTGTGTGCAGCTTCTTGAGGATGATTGGCCTTGCTTATTTAAACTGTAAGATAGGCGGGGCGTGGCAGGCACACCTGTACAGAAGAACCCGGTCATATATATTGAGCTAAACATGATGAAGAGGAAATCGGTACCCTACTCTTCCCAAAGCAATGTTTTTCATACATATAATATTTACAGTTGGATTCACACATATTTTGAGTATTAATTTGTTGGGCCTTGGATATGAAAGTAAAGCTTTGCCGCAGTACTGTTTGTCTTGCAGGACATAATGTGTAGAAACAATGTTTTTCATTTATGTGGAAACAACATTATTATGCTTGCGGTGTCTAAGTCTAACCAAATAGCAGCAGCACAGGGGCCTCCCCATCTCAGCCACCAGGTCTGCAAGTATGGTACCTCATTCCACATCTATCGTACATCAGGTCTGCAGGTACGACTGGCGTTGTTGTGAGAGGTACCTGTCCATGCATGTCTGAGTGCATGCCTCCACCCATGGTATACCATCTCTTGAAGCTTACTCAATCGTTCACTTGCAGGATGCAGCGATAGTCTGTCATTTTCCGATATGTTCTCTTATTTATTTAGGTTGTTGTTGTGCGGCTTGGTTTAGCTCAAGGAAAACGGAGATGGCAATTGTCATGTAAATTTCCAGTTTTAAGTTTCTTATTTTCGCTCTCCTATTTAGACATAGAAGATATGAGATGGCAGTGTTAAGGTAGTAAAGAGGATAGATTTGGTCATCCTTTTTTCGCTCATCTTGATTTGAATCCAGTGGATCAGCCAATCGAGGAGTTCTGGATTCGAACTTGCGAATGATATTTGCAAAGATCTCAATATCAAAAATTTGCAGTGCTCTTGGATGGTGTTTACGTTAAAAATTGTTGATTAAAAGGTATTTTTTGTTTTGCATCTCAACATCATCAACAAATATTCATGTGAATTTATGTTTACGTGTGCAATGGAAAAAATTGAGAACCCGTTGCAACGCACGGGCATTCAACTAGTTAACCACACAAATCTGCACCTGAGTAGCACGCAAATATTTATGATGTAAATTAGTTGTCTATAGCTTAATTTTTCTTCCATGCAGTTTCATTGTACAACCGAACGGATGAACTAAATTGTGCAATACTTTACATGTAGTGGTTTGCATGTTCGTACGTGCACATGCATGGTCTTTGGGTGTAACACGTACGGAAGAATAAACATTCTAGGGCGCCAAGCCAAATGTTTTCCACGTTGTAAGAGAAAATGTACACGGAGTATTTCAATGCACGGATAGCATCGCATTCATGTGGCAATTTATGGGTCCAGCTGCTAGCTTGAGGGCACCACGCAAAAAAAATGTTACAGGGCCCACATTTAAAAGGTAAACGGAGAACATATTAAACGTGTCCATTGGAATCTCAACCGTGCATAGATTAAACGTGTCAAGCGAAGCTGTCACAGTTACGCAAATAGTTATCTTCATTAAATCCTAACCATTGATTTTAAATCTAACTATCATAATTAATTGGAATGATGTGGCTTAACGTGGTGGCTCTAAAACCTAACTCATTTTGCTTTTAGTATATAATAGATGGCGACCCTTTTTTTATCACTTTGCCATTAGACGTACTTGCTGATTCACTTCGGCTAGTTGATTGTTGCTCCACTTCAATTACTCCTCGTTGTTGTCTCCTGGATCGACCTGGTATGCCTTAGCAGCAATTTAGGCATCTTGGATTGTTTCCACAGGTTCAGGTGCACGCTGCACACGTCAATTCTGTAGGTTGCTCTGAAATGCTCAGATTTGGACATAAACGATTATCTGGGGCAGTTTCTTACTCTTGGTGCAAAGGTGCTTGTTACGATTTCAAATGGAGCCATAGCTACTTCCCAGCATCTACCAACTATATATGTGTGCATGCATGCCACTGTTCTTTTTTTCCTGAAACAATGAATTCTTTGCCAGGCCAGCTCGTGGTTTGGGAAACATATCCAGTCGTTTGTCAAGTGTATTGACGAATCTCAAGTGGTCCAAGAGGAAGAGCACAACAGATTACAGCTAGAGGTCACCGGAACTGCACCTTCAAGCTAGATTGATTATCTTTTTTCTGTTTCTTTGGGTAGATTTGGATAACTAGATTAACATAACAAAATTCTATCTGCATTCCTAATGCTTCTTCCACATCCAGATCTCTTAAGAGCCTTAAACTTCCCAAGTTCGGAACCATATATATGAACCCTGCCTCATATAGATGTTTGTATTTACCTAATTGAGTATCCTACGTTTAGACATGCCCTTTTTGAGTTGATATAAGTATTGATTATATGGTTTGATGCCCATGCCTTGCACTGGAGTGACTGAGCATATTTGTGACGTGCTTTGTAGTTTTTTTCTGAAATCATGTTGTTTCTTTCTTCTTATCATGGTTTGGGCATGTCATCATTTTCTATTGGGCTGAGCTCCGAAGAATGGACTTATGGTTATGTAATTTCTGATTTCACCTTATTGTTTAAGCTGTTGGGGCCTATGATTTGATTCCCATGCCTTGCACTTGAGTGATTGAGCATATTTGTGATGTGCTTTGTAGTTTTTTCTGAAATCATGTTGCTTCTTTCTTCTTATCATGGTCTGGGCATATCAGCATTTTCTATTGGGCTGAGCTCCGAAGAAAGGACTTATGGTCATGTAATTTCTGATTTCACCTTATTGTTTAAGCTGTTGGAGCCCTATGAAGTACTCTTTGCATGACTTATGCTTATGGACATCACATCTGACTGTATCTAGAAATGAATCTAAATATAACAGAAAGAAAGAAAATGTACAGACAGATCTTTTCTAGTCAGAACCCTTTATGTGCATTTACTCGAAAATAAATCTCAAGTTGGCAAATTTATTTACTAATCTGTTCATTTTTAATATCTATATTTCATGTTCTACACGTCGAGCTCTTTAAAGTAAGTCTTTCAACTTCATGACTGCATTAACTCATTGTCCTTTAGTATCTCTACCAAGATCCTTGGTGTTGAGTCGAAATGCTTTACTTTACTGGTGCGTTACTGGTTATTCTATTACTTCCAGAGTTTTTAACACTGATGGTAAGCTGAGTTAGTTAACAAGGCAACTCTAAAACCATTGTCTTGGTTTCTCTGTTTGTGGTTCTTGCAGGGTTTAGAGGTGGCGGTGGGAGAAGGGTGGGAGGAGGCAGCGCAGGAGGAGTGTGTTCTGAACACAACGACAACGCGTTCCCGACATTGGAGGCCATGGCGATGGAGGTGGAACCGGCACAGGCTGTAGGAATGCAGCGGGACGCAATGGCGATGTGTAGCCTCGCGCCGGTCATGTCGCCTCCACCTCAGGAGGCGTTGCACCGATGCACGCACTGCGCGTCGGAGAAGGCGTCAAAGTGGCGCCCCGGCACGCTGTGCAATGCGTGCTGGCAGAAAGGGCAGCTGCTGCACTCCAACCTCCGCCGCCGCCGGGGCCGCCCTTCGATCAAGGGCCGCCGGTGCACACACTGCGGGTCGGAGAAGACGTCAAGGTGGCTCCGGGGGCCGGATGGCCCCGCCACGCTGTGCAATGCGTGCAGCAAACGGTTCTTGAGAGGGCGGTTGATTCCGGTGGATTCGAACAAGCCCCGGCAGCTGCTGCACTCCAACCCCTGCCACTGTCGAGGCAGCCGTTCGAGGAGAATGGAGAACTCTGCAGGCAGTAACGACGTGGCGGCACTGGTTGAAGCGCTGCCCTGCGGCTTGGACGCCAGCTTGGATGCCTTCTTTGACCAGATGGTAATCCACCCTGGTTCCTCCTCCCACCCATTATCGGCTAAAGTGGGTTATATGCTAAGAAGTCGTCCTTCTTGCAGGGCTCGGAGGTGTCTTGGGAAGAAGCTGGACCTGGGTGGGCGGAGGAGGAAGAGCTGGAATGGCTTTCGAACAAGGACGCGTTCCCGTCGGTGGAGACCATGGCATTGGAGGTGGAGGTGGAAAAGGCGTGGGCTGTTGAGACGCCACGGGCGAGGACCAAGGGGCGACGGCGTGTGACGGCAATGGAAACGACTTCTCCACAAGCCAATGTGCCGCGGCCGTGCGCCGAGAAGGAAACGACGGTGATGCCACCTGTGCTACCGCAGCGCTGGCATGGCCGATGCACACACTGCGCGACGGAAAGTACACCAGAGTGGCGCCAGGGGCCGGATGGGCCCCGCACGCTGTGCAACGCGTGCGGCACTGTGTTCATGAAGAAAGGCCGGCTCCTCGCTGAGTACCGCCCTGCCAACAGCCCTGCGTTCTCGCCGCTGCTGCACGCCAACACATACGCCCGTGCACTCAGGATGCACCTCCAGAATGAGACCTCCGCCATCGGTGAGATGCACGTCAAGCTTATGGATCCACCGCCACCGGTGAAAGGCTCCACTTCCTCGGTTCGTCCCCGCCCGCTGCCGAGAAGGAGACCGTGCAGCGGAGACCGGCGCTGCACAGGCTGCGCGACGGAGAAAACAACACAGTGGCACGAGGGACCGGAGGGTCCCCGCACTCTGTGCAATGCTGTCGGCCCAGTGAGAACCAGGATGTGTTGGGTTTGTCCTCCACGGCCCTCGACACTCGATGACCAATTTCCACTAAGGACCAAGCCTACGGCTTGGAGAGACTCGCGAGGTAAATCGCCTCGCGGGGGCTCTAGAGGCAGCGGAGGCCTATGGAGGTCCCATCCACTGCTGCCCCCTCTTCAAGGTGATCTCTCCTGGAGAGAGGTCAACGCCAAATCCTCCACAGGGCACCCTAGCCCTCGTGGGGATTGCTTCGCTGCAAAGCAACCTCTGCAGAGCGCACATGGGCTCTGCAGCGGCCGCAGAGTGACGGCGCCTCTGCGCGCGGTGACAACGACGCCGCAGTTGCCATTCTGGTGATTAAAGGAGTCAACAAAGCTGCGCCACGCGCACCGGACTAAGATTTCCTCTTTGGTGATAAGGGGACCGGCCGGCGCTACGCTCCACGGCCAACGTCACCGTGGGCACCCCCACGTTCCTCTGCAGCCCCAGCTGGCCGTCCTGCATGGACGGTGGTTTCTCTGCCACAGGCATCAGCTTTACGCCCATGGACCGCGTCCATGGACAGCTGGGCTGCGGTGCACCGTGCTCCCCTTCTGTCGCCATGTGGTAGCCCTTCCGCGGCGCAAGCGCAGGGAAGAGGCCCGGGGGCCTATAAAAGGAGGGTGCACCACCGTAGCAAAGGATCGCATTCTCATTCCAGCATAGCTACTTACGCGCAAGGAAGAAGAGACCACAGTTCCCTTCCTTGTGCACACCATTGCCAAAAGAGAGCCCTCGGCAAGCTCATTGTACTGTAACCTCCATAAGCAGTGCAATACAGACAAGCAGGAGTAGCGGTTTACCTCCACACGAGGGCCGTGAACCTGGGTACGGGCTGGTGTTCATCTCTGTCGTGATGTCCCTCCTCATGCTCGACGAGCACCGTCGCCGTGCAGGTTGAGGGTTGTTTGACCAACGTGTTCAGCCCCTTACACGAACTCTCTTCGTGAGCTTGACTATCCCTGTTTCGTGGGAGTCATTCTCCGACAATTGGCGCGCCAGGTAGGGGGCTGAGGCGCGTCTTCAACCTTCACCGACCTCTGCACCATGGCGGACACTCGCGCAGCTCGCGCCACCCGGCGGGCGTCAGGCAGGGCACCACCGAGCCCGCTGCCAACACCACCAACCCCCGCGGCCGTCCCCGTGCCAGCCGCGCCGGGGCGCAACACCGCTGAACCGCGTGTGGAGCACCCCGAGGACGATGACGGCCACCACGACGACCGCTTCGACGAAGACGTCGACCACGGGCACGGCGAGGACGCTGAGTCCTCGCATCCGTCCCAGCGCCACAGCGCCTCCACTCTTGGGCGTCCAGCGCCCAGCCCGAACACCGCGCTGCTCATGGCCGCGGAGCTCTTCCGCTACCGCCCCACGCCGAGGCGCACGACAACTGGCTCGGCCGCCTCCAGCACCTCGTCGACATCGCGGCGCACCGCGCGCAGCTCCCGGCGTCGCGCTCTCTGGTGCACCACAACTCCGGACGCGCAGGACTGCCACGCATGGCGCACCTCCGCCGCCGCCTCCGCCAGGTCCGCCTCCAGCTGCCCCCAAGGCCGCTCCCACGCGTCTTCGCCGCGCGATTGCCAAATCGTGCAGCGGACACCCCCAGACGCGCGGGTGGAAATGGAGCGCCAGAAGGACCTCCAGAAGCGCATCGTCGAGGAAATCGGCCAAGCAGGGCGACAGAACCGCCGAGCTCTTCAGGGGGCATCGCCTCGTACGCCACAGGATGCGCGGCCTTCACCCGCAACCTGCGTCGCGTCGTCTGGCCACAGAAGTTCAGGCCTGACCTACCCAAGGGCTACGACGGCACGAACAACCCCATCGAGTTCCTGCAGCTCTACACCACCTCCATCCAAGCTGCGGGGGGAGACGACAAGGTCATGGCCAACTGGTTCTCCCACGCTCTCAAGGATTCTGCCTTGTCGTGGCTCCTGAACCTTCCCGAGGATTCCATTGACTCGTGGGAGGAGCTCTGCCAGCAGTTCGTTGCAAACTTCAAGGGCACGTACGAGCGCGCCCTCACCTACAACGACCTGCGAGCTGTGCGCCAGAAGCCTGGCGAGACCCTCCGCAGGTACATCCAGCGCTTCAGCCAAGTCCGCAACAAGATCCCGAACATCCCGGACTCGCACGTCATTGCGGCCTTCAGAGAGGGCGTCACCAACCACAGGATGCTCGAGAAGCTCGGCATCCACGATACCCTCTCCTCCGTGGTGAAGCTCTTCGACATCGCAGACAAGTGCGCCAAGGCAGGAAGGGCTCCTCTTCGTCAAGGTGGGCTCGACAGACGACCCTGTCGAGGGATCCAAGACCCAGAAGAGGCGTGACGAGACAAAGCGCAAGCCTACCGCTGTCTGGCAGCCGAACCCGACGCCAAGCATGTTCGCGAGGACTCTCCCGAGGCTGGCGAGAAAAAGGTGGACAACCGCCCGTTCTGCATCTACCACAACAGGCGCGGCCATGCGACGGAGAACTGCTATGACCTCAAGCAGCTGAGCAAGAAGCGTGAGCAAGAAGAAGGCAGCGGTGGCGGCAGAGGCCGTGGTTACCGCAAAGGGGACGCAAGGCAACTTCCAGAGGCCCAGGGACTCAGGCGAATGCCGCCGAGAAAAACAACAATCCCCGACGAAGAGCCTGGAGGCTACCAGGCCCCTAAGGGTGCCATGGCATGCATCCTCGGCGGATCCCAAGCGCCCAAGTCGAACAACCAGTTCAAGCAGTTCGCTCGCGAGCTCAATGCAGCGCTTCCCGGGGTCGAGACGTCCCGCCCCCTCAAGTGGTCCCAGTACACCATCGCCTTCGACGCCAAAGATCACCCCAAGTCTACCAAGACTGTGGGCACCCTCCCGTTGGTGTGCACCCCCACCATCAACAACATCGCCGTCGGCAAGACGCTCATTGATGGGGGTGCAGGCCTGAACGTCATCTCTGTCGAGACCTTCGAGACGCTTCAAGTGCCCTACGAGTGGCTTGCCCTCCAGGCCCTTCACCGGGGTCACCAGCGGCTCAATCTCGCCTCTGGGGCAAGTGAGGCTCGCGGTCACCTTTGGCACGCAGGAGAACTACCGCACCGAGCTAATTGACTTCGACGTCGCGCACATTGGCCTGCCCTACAACGCCATCCTCGGCTACCCCGCCCTCGCGAAGTTCATGGCCGTCACGCACCACGCCTACAACATGGTCAAGATCCCTGGCAGCGGTGGCACCATCACCATACGTGGTCACGTACAGGACGCCACGCGCGCTGTCGAGATCGCCTACAAGGCCGCTGCCATGGCATTCCCCGCTGACGAGGACATGGAGCCTCTCGAGAGGCCCAAGAAGAAGAAGCAGCTGTTCACTCAAGAGCAAGCATCTACAAAGAAGGTGTCGCTGAGCACCAGTGGCTCGGGGGCTGAGGGCTCGGGGGCTAGCGTCACCATAGGCGCTGGCTTGCCTCCCAAATAGGAAAGCGCGCTCGTCGCCTTCCTTCGGGCAAATTCTGACATGTTCGCATGGACTCCGTCAGAAATGTCCGGTGTACCAAGGGAGGTGATCGAGCACCACTTAGCCGTGTGTCCAACGCACGCCCTGTAAAGCAGAAAGCGCGGAAACAAGCCCCCGAGAAGCAAGCGTTCATCATCAAAGAAGTAGAGAAGCTGAAAGCAGCAGACATCATTCGAGAAGTTGCCCACCCCACTTGGCTCTCCAACGGTGTGGTTGTCCCAAAACCCAATGGAGGAGGCCGGCTCTGCATCGACTACACAGACGTAAACAAGGCCTGCCCCAAGGATCCATACCCCATGCCAAGGATAGACCAGATTGTGGACTCCACCGCCGGCTGTGATCTCCTCTGTTTCCTGGATGCCTTCTCAGGCTACCACCAGATCAAATGGCCAAGGAAGACGAGGAAAAACATTTCTCACCCCTTGTGGTGTGTATTGCTACACTTGCATGCCCTTTGGCCTGAAGAATGCCGGCGCCACCTTCCAGAGGCTCATGAGGATCGCCTTGGGGGCTCAGATGGGAAGAAATGCAGAAGCTTATGTCGACGACATCGTGGTCAAGTCTCGCGAGGGAGACACTCTCTTGAAGGATCTCGAGGAAACCTTTGCCAGCCTGCGCAAGGTGAACATCAAGTTAAACCCCGCCAAGTGCGTCTTCGGGGTGCCTTCAGGCAAGCTCCTCGGGTTCCTCGTGTCCCACCGCGGCATAGAAGCAAACCCTGACAAGATCAAGGCTATAGAAGACATGCAGCCACCTCGCCGCCTCAAGGACATGCAGCGCCTAGCAGGATGCATGGCCAGCTTAGGCCGCTTCATCTCCAAGTTCGGCGAGAGAGCCTTGCCATTTTTCAAGATCATGAAGAAATCCGGCACCTTCAAGTGGACTCCAGAGGCGACAAAGCATTTGAGGACTTGAAGAAATACTTGGCTAGCTCACCAGTCATGGTAGCCCCCAGGGCAGGCGAGCATCTGAAGCTGTACCTAGCAGCCACTCCACAAACTGCAAGCGCCGTCCTGGTGGTGGAAAGAGAAGAGCCAGTTCTCCCCAAGAAAAGCACTGCCACACCAAGTCCAGAACCTCCCGACGAGGAACAGTCTCTCCAGACCCAGTGCCAGACCCACAGCCTCAAGTCGAGTCCACACAAGCACCCCTGCCGAGGCTCCTCCACAGGCAAACCTCGCCAAAGGTCCTGAGGAGCCTCTCGAGGGAGCCGACGCTGCACCATCGACGACCCTCGTCGAGCATCCAGTCTACTTCGTCAGTACTGTACTGCGAGATGCTCGCGAGCGTACCCAGTGCAGCAGAAGCTCCTCCTCGCGCTCCTCATCGCCTCCAGGAAGCTGCGCCACTACTTCCAGGGCCACCCCATCACGGTGGTCACGTCTTCCCCCTGGAGCAATCCTGCGCAACCCCAACGCCACTGATCGCGTCGCAGGATGGAACATCGAGCTGCAACCATTCAACTTGCGCTTCGACACCACAAGAGTCATAAAAGGGAGAGCGCTGGCGGATTTCGTCGCCGAGTGGACAGACCCAACTCCTCCTGAAGAAGAAACCGCGTCATCGGAGATACAATGCCAAGCCACTGGACCATGCACTTCGATGGAGCTTTCGCCTGCCGCAATGGTGGGGCTGGCGTTGTCCTGACCTCACCAAAAGGTGACAAGCTCTACTACGCCATCCAGTTGTGCTTCACAATAGACAAGATCTCCAACAACATCGCCGAGTATGAAGGCCTCCTCGCCGGGCTCAGAGCCGCAATCGCCCTTGGCGTCAAGCACTTACTCATAAAGGGTGATTCCCAGCTCCTGGTTAACTTCTCCAACAAGAGCTACACGCCTAAAGACGACCACATGGCCGCCTACCTTGAAGAGGTCCGCAAGCTCGAGAAGCACTTCAGGCATGGAGCTCATGCACATCCCGCGAAGGAGAACCAGGAGGCAGATGACATCGCCAAGCGAGCATCACGAAGGCAGGCCCAGCCGGCCGGCGTCTTTGAAGAGAGACTCTCCAAGGCGTCCATAAAGCAGCCACAAGAAGCAGCAGCCACAAGCACAGACGAAGTACTCCCACCACCTCCTGTAGGTGGGGCACCCAACTGCGGTCCATCCTCAGGGGAGCGTCTGCTGCTGGCTATGGTGCATCAAGAGACAGGCTGGGTGACGAACTCAAGACTACTTGCTGAAGGGAGTCCTCCCGAGAAGACGCGGAGGCGGAACGAGTGGCTCGACAAGCCAAGTCATACTACATCCTCGAGGGAGACCTGTACCGCAAGCGCCCAAATGGAATTGCACTCAAGTGCGTCCCCCCCGAGGAAGGCCGCATGCTGATCAGAGACATTCACAGTGGAGAGTGTGGCCACCATTCCTCTGCACGCACCCTGGCAGGCAAGGTCTTCAGGAGCGGTTTCTACTGGCCCCAAGTGCTTCAAGATGCACCACCATCGTCCAGTCTTGCGATGCGTGCCAGTTCCACGCCAAGCAAGTCCATCAGCCTGCACTGGGACTCCAAACCATCCCGCTCTCGTGGCCTTTCGCGGTCTGGGGGCTAGACATCTTGGGACCCTTCCCGAGATCGCAAGGGGGCTACCGTTCCTCTTCGTGGCGTCGACAAGTTCACCAAGTGGGCAGAGGTTGAAGCAGTGCGCAGCATACCGGCCAGGCAGCAGTAAAATTCATCAGAGGCCTGGTCTGCCGTTTTGGTGTGCCAAATCGCATCATCACCGACAATGGCTCACATTCACCAGCGGCATCTTCAGGGCCTACTGCGAGAGCCTCGGCACCAAGCTCTGCTTCGCCTCGGTGGCTCACCCACAGAGCAACGGCCAAGCCGAGCGAGCAAATGCTGAGGTCCTCAAGGGCCTCAAGACAAGAAGCTTCAATCGCCTCAAGGGCTACGGCAAGGGCTGGATAGACGAACTCCCGTCCGTGCTCTGGTCCATCCGCACGAACCCCACGAAGCCCACTGGTGAGACGCCATTTGCCCTCGTGTATGGAGCTGAAGCAGTCCTCCCCACAGAGATCAAGCATGGATCCGCACGGGTCCTTGCCTTCAACGAGGACGATCAAGCAGACCTCCACAGCGACGACCTGCTGCTCCTTGACGGGTTGCGCCGCCGTGCCGCCCTCAGGGCAGCAAGTACCAGCAAGACCTGCGACGCTACCACAGCCGCCACATACGTCCACGCACTCTCGAGACAGGCGACCTCGTCCTCAGGAGAATCCTCTCCAGGGAAGGTCTCCACAAGCTCTCGCCATGTGGGAAGGCCCCTACAGGGTCACACATCGCCAGGCCGGCGCGGTACGCCTCGAAACGGAGGACGGCATCCCGGTCAAGAATCCATGGAACATCGCGCATCTACGCAAGTTCTACCCGTGATCATAGTCACGCCAGACATTTTTTGTCTCTAGAGGGAAGCACACAACTTCACCTCCAAGCTTCACAAAAGCTTCTCCTCCCGAGGGCCAGCCCCTCTGAGCTCTCCTGATAACGTGCCGCCGCAGGCCGTGAAGAGTCTCAGCCACTGAATGTGGTCCCCATGCCTCGACATGGAAAACTTTATCTTGGTATACCAAGTGTAATGAACCAATTCGTTTCTCAATGAAACATTGCGCTGAGGCGCCGCTGTGTAATATTTTGGTGGTGAGTTTTACTTTTCATCATCTTAGTTCATTTCGCGCTCATTTTTCCCCATGCGCACCTCGCGAGCGGGGGCTGAGTACGGTGACTGTGCCTCGAGAGCACCCCAGCAGCACCGCAAAATCCAAAGGATCCGAGCTCTAACACGTGAGCACGCTCTCACGCCTGTTACCTCCCAAAGAGCTCTGGCCCATGGGCTTGCTCCCAAACACGCCACCTCACCAAAGGACCTTGGTACTTACTCTCCTCGCGAGATACTCATGAGGAAACCTATAAGCGCGCATGAGTTTTACTACCATGTTTGCTTTGGGTTTGCCTCTCTAACCAATACAGGGAACAAGAGTCCCCCCAAGCTCGTGAAGCCACGCTCCGGCCTCAAGAGGGAAGCGCACCATCAGGGAAACCAACGCCCTCTACGAGGCCAAAGTCTCGCAAAGCTAAGTCCAGCGCTCGCGCCTCAGGAGTTTTTCCTCTCTCTCACGAGCATCTGCCGTCCCTCGAGCGGGTTTTTTCTCCCTCACACTCCATGGACTGCTTGTGCGTCAAAGGGGGGCCCTCGAGCACCGCGACTCGAGAGCCCTTACCTCTCTAAGCCTTAAACACCCCCCGGCCTTGCCGAGTCAAGCTCCGGCATACCGCAGCGGCGGAGTCATAGCGCAAAGAGATGGGTCCTGACGACGTAGAGCGAAAAAAGACATGGAACAGGGATAAAAGGCCCATCGAGGGACATACACATAGTAGCACACGTTAAAGTGTCTTACAAACCAGAATGAATTGAACAAGTCTTAAAACAAAGATAGTTGCGCTCAAGCGCGTCTTGTTGCAGGAGCGGCCTAGGCAGGGGCATCGCCGCACCATCCTCCTCAGCCTCCTCTTCAGCTTCTTCTTCGGCGCCTTCCTCCTCCTCAGCGGCCTGCTCCGCCTCGACCCTCTTGAAGCGGTCGACGTAATCGTTGACCTCCTCCGAACCAAGTTGGAGAGGTGGGCTTGGTCATCCTCGACAGGCTCGGTCACGGACTCGAAGTCGAAGCTGGGATGAAGACGCTGAAGGTTGGCGAAGACGCGTCGATCGCCACCATCAAGAGCTTGCGGCACTCCTCATCAACAACGTCGCCAAGTTCTGCCACAGGGCCCTCGAGCGCGGTGAAGAGCTGATCGAAGTAGGCGAGGTATGTGGCGGCATCAGCGTTCCCATGAACGGGAACCGCAGGGGCATCCACTCCTAGCTGCCCCGCGAGAGTGTTCCCCCGAGTCACCAAGGACTTGAACATGCGCTCCCGCTGCTGCGTCAAGACCCATGCCGCATGCACGCTGTGCTCAGCCTCTACAGCATGCTCCACCGCAGGGCCTACCTGCGTGTTTAGCTCCTTCATATCAGCCATCAGGGAGGCGAGGTCTTGATCTGCACGTTCGCGAGCCTCTTCCACGCGGCGACGACCATCCTTGGCGCGCCTCGCCTGGGAGTTCAGGCTGGCATTCAGGTGCTCCAGCTGAACGATGCGGTCGTGGTCCTCCGCACGTTTCTTCTTGAAGCGATCCTCCTGCCTCTGAACCTCCCAGCGTAATCTTCAGCAACGGCAGCGCGGAAGTCTTTCTGCTTGGCGACGGCCTCCTCCTCAGCCTCCTTCTTCTTCTTGGCGAGCTTCTCGTTGGACTTCTGCACAAGCTCTTTGTGCCTGGCCACCTCCTCGCCGTGCTTGCCTATGGCCTCAGCCAAGTTGCCCTCGCGCGCCTCAAGGTCCACGCGCTGCGTGGTCAGCTCCCTGTCGACCTGCAGCTGTTGCTCCTCGCGCTTGAGCGCCTCTGCCTCGCGTGACGCCAAAGCTTGCTCACGAGCGTCCAAGGACATGCGGTGTTGGTCCAAGGACTTTCGCACAACCTCAGAATCCACAATGATCTTCGCCTCGAGGTCAACAAGCTCCTGGCGTTGAGTGGCCAGCGTGGTCTCAAGGGCCACGCGCTCCAAGCCTGCAGCTAGGCGTTCCACGATAGCCGCGTCACGACCTTCGGCCGCGGCCTCGCGCTCAGCCCGGAGTGGCTCCAGGGTCTCTTGGGCCTCGCGCACCGCGCTCTCACGGACCTCCTCGGCGAAACGTAGCGCCTCCTCACGCTGCGCCTGCATGGCCTCGTTGCCGCGGCGGCAGCGCTCCACGGTCTCGAAGAAGCGGGCCCGGGCCTTCTCGAGCTCGTCGTGCTGCCTGGCGAGCTCGGCCTCCTCGAGGGCGAGGTGGGCCTCCAGCCCATCCAGCGCACCCCTCGCCAAGTTGAAGGCGGAGCTGCGGTGAACACCGCTCCAGTCCCTGCCACCCAGGACCAGAGCCCAAGAGCTCCCACGAGGCGCGGAAGCTCCCATATCTGCACTAGGCTCAGGGGCAGGGATACCGTGCTTGGGACAGGGTCAATTCTGGCTTGGGGGCTCGGGAGCGGGCCCTCTCCACCACTTGCGCTGCAGGCACCAGCGCCGTCGCCTTCCAGCGGCGTCTCCTCTCGGGCTTCGGGGGCTGGGGAAGCTTGCCCAGCCGTCACCAGGTCCGCCGCAGCCGCATCCGCAGCGGCCTCAGAAGAAGCGGCCGCCCCCTCAGGTTCTGCGCTTGGCGGGGGTGGCGGAGGAACGTTCTCCTCCATCTCAACATCGGCGCCTTCCCTCGCCGGAGTGCTGCTTCCCGCCGCCTCCGCGGCAACCTCCTCTTGCCGCTCCGGTGGAGTGACTGGGCGCGGCGGTGATGGCGTCCTCTCGATCGTCCCCTCCTCGCGGCGCTCCTCTGCAGGAGGAGACGAAGCGGTTGCCCCGATGGAAGGCACCACCACCACAGGCTTTGAGGCCTCCTCTACCACAGGCCTCGTGGCCTCGTCAGCAGCCGGCTCCATGGCGTCCGTCGCCTCAGGCCTAGCAGCCTCTTCAACTGAGGGCTCCACAGGCCCCTCAGCGGCGGTCGTGGCGGCGCCCCGAACCTCCGCGGCCTTGCGGAGCCTACGGCGCTTCGCCGTCACCAAATCCCTGACAAGCAAGCAAGAAAAGTCTTCAAGAGAAGAACAAGGGTTTTTCATGAGTAAAGACAGACGATGAGGTCAACCCTTACCCAGATGTCTTGGCGCGGGAATCAACCCACACCATGCTAGACGACCGCCACGGCCTCGCCGACGCGGCAGTGGCACCGGACCCCTCGAGGGGAGCCTCGGCTTTCCTCTTGAGAGGAGTGCTCGCCGGGCTCTTGGCGGTCCTGTCATGGATGGCCTTGGAGCGGGGCTCGCAGCGCCCCGCTGCGCCCTCCCCGTCGCTGTCTTCTTCCTCCTCCGCGGCTTGGCGCCAAGGGACCACAAGGAAATCCTCGTCCCCGCTGGACGAGATCTCCAGGACGTCTTCCTCGGGAGGCGCAGGCTTCGAGGAGATCGCCTCCCCTGCAGAGGGATTCGCCCCTCCAGAAGTGACGCCCAGATCGGCGTCAGACGCGGCGGGTGACTCCGTGGTCCAATCCTCTTCCACCACGGGCGCCGCAGCCTCCTTCTTCTCCTCCCCCGCCAAGCCTTGAGGGGTGAACTCCGACATCAGCTCCAGGATCGCAAGGCGCTTCTTCGGAGTGATCTGATGGAGAGGCCTCGCAAGTTCGCTGCGCGGCACAGGAACATCCGGGGCGGTGAAGAGGATGCCCATGATGGAAGCAATGACGTCAGGGGTGTGGGAGCTGCAGTGCAGCCGCATCGGGTCCGCCGGGCCAGAGTACATCCACGCCGGCTTCGTGTGCTTCTGGAGAGGAGCAATGCGGCTCCTCACGAAGTCTTCAGCAACCATCTGCCCCGTGAGGCCAGCTTCACGGACGAGCCTCATGCGCACAACCAAGTCAGCAATCTTCGGGCTTTGGAAGGGCGCGCTTGACCAGTTCGAGTTCTTCACCGGCGGCGCCTCAGGGACCTCGAAGAAGGGGTTCTGCGCCTTGGCGTCCACGATGAACCAACGCTGGCAGAAGTCGTCCACCTTCTTCGTCACCCGCGTGACGGGCTTGTCGCCGTCCCAGGACATGGGGATGTAGATGCCCCCCATCCCATCCGCAATGTGGAAGGACACGGAACCGGACCGCTCGCCGGGCGCCGTGGAGCGGAGCGCGTAGAAGCTCCGGAAAAAGGCCACGGAAGGCATCACCCCCAGATACGCCTCACAAAGATACGCGAAAATGGCGAGGATCAAGATGGAGTTGGGGTGCAGATGCAGAAGTTGGATCTGGTAGAAGGCCAGAACCTCCTCCAGGAAAGGGGAAAACGGCGGCACCAGACCGGCAAATATGGTCTGGAAGAAAATGGGGTACAGCCCCGCCGCGAGCTTGCCAAAGCGCGCCACCTTGAGAACGGTGGCGCCGTGCTCGTTGTTCTTGCCCGCGACCATCAGCCTGATCTTGTCCAGCGCCTCCGTCGTGTGGATGCGGGTACCCACGAGCGCTTGCGCGAACTCGTCCTCCTGCTGCGCCCCAGCAGGGTCGCTCACCATCGCCGCCTTATCCTTCTTGGGACCCATGGTCGAGGAAGAAAGAGCGGAGGAGAAGCTCGGAGAAGAAGAGAGAGCACCGGAGCCAAAGGAGCGCAGAGGTCGAGAGCAAGAAGACGGGGGCGCAAATGAGGCAATAACTGCTGCCTGAACCGGCGCTGCAGGCTTTATATCACTTCAGAGCAGTTACCGAGACGTGGTGGGTCCCCCCACTACGCCCATCATCTCTGAGGAGAACGTGTCGTCGCGGCGTAACTGCCCTACACGTGTCTCGGGCCGGCCGGACACTTTGGGCCCATGACGATTCGCCTGCGTCCACTAGACTACATCGTGCCCATCATGGGCCCGGGGGCTACTGTCGGCCCAGTGAGAACCAGGGTGTGCTGGGCCTGTCCTCCACGGCCCTCGACACTCGATGGCCAATTTCCACTAAGGACCAAGCCTACGGCTTGGAGAGACTCGCGAGGCAAATCGCCTCACGGGGGCTCTAGAGGCAGCGGAGGCCTATGGAGGCCCCATCCACTGCTGCCCCCTCTTCAAGGTGATCTCTCCTGGAGAGAGGTCAACGCCAAATCCTCCACAGGGCACCCTGGCCCTCGTGGGGATTGATTCGCTGCAAAGCAACCTCTGCAGAGCGCACATGGGCTCTGCAGCGGCCGCAGAGTGACGGGCGCCTCTGCGCGCGGTGACAACGACGCCGCAGTTGTCATTCTGGTCATTAAAGGAGTCAACAAAGCTGCGCCACGCGCACCGGACTATAAGAACTTCCTCTTTGGTGATAAGGGGACCGGCCGGCGCTACGCTCCACGGCCAACGTCACCGTGGGCACCCCCACGTTCCTCTGCCGCCCCAGCTGGCCGTCCTGCATGGACGGTGGTTTCTCTGCCACAGGCATCAGCTTTATGCCCATGGACCGCGTCCATGGACAGCTGGGCTGCGGTGCACCGTGCTCCCCCTTCTGTCGCCATGTGGTAGCCCTTCCGCGGCGCAAGCGCAGGGAAGAGGCCCGGGGCGCCTATAAAAGGAGGAGATGCACCACCGTAGCAAAATCGCATTCTCATTCTAGCATAGCTACTTACGCGCAAGGAGGAAGAACCACAGTTCCCCTCCCTTGTGCACACCACTGCCAAAAGAGAGCCCTCGGCAAGCTCATGGTACTGTAACCTCCATAAGCAGTGCAATACAGACAAACAGGAGTAGCGGTTTTACCTCCACACGAGGGTCGTGAACCTGAGTATGGGCTGGTGTCTATCTCTGCCGTGATGTCCCTCCTCATGAGCACCGTCGCCGTGCAGGCTGAGAGTTGTTTGACCAACGTGTTCAGCCCCTTACACGAACTCTCTTCGTGAGCTTGACTATCCCTGTTTCGTGGGAGTCATTCTCCGACAAATGCCTGCGGCGTGGTGTTCAAGACGAAAGGTCGGCTGCTCCCTGAGTACCGCCCGGCGAAGAGCCCCGTCTTCTCATACACCCGTGCACTCGAGATGCACCGCCAGAACGAGACCACGTCAGTAGCCTGTCACGGTGAGGTGCACAAGGAAGGCCAGCTGCTCCCACCGGCGATCGGCCCAACTTCCTCCTCCCCGCTGCCTCTCCGCCTCGTCCTGAGCGAGGAGGCCTTTGCTGCCATCCGTGCCACCACCGAGGCCAGACGCACCGAGCGAGCTGCTGCATTCCTCGCCGCCATGGACAACTGATGCACTGTCATGAAGCCATGCAGATGATCAGAAACTACGATCAGCATTCAGCCATTAGCTCTTCTCTCGACTTGTTCTGAATGCTCATTTTGTCAGCGAATATGATTGAGGGGCGTGAGAGTAGTAGCGTCTTCCGGGTATTCTTCCTTGTGGCAAGTACATAGAAGACAAGGAAATACAGTCATCTTTTGGTCACAGATAAATGTAGCAGTTTTTAACTGGGGTTAGTTCAAAACTGCGACATTTATTATGGATTGGAGGTAGTACTATTTTTTGCAACAATCCTGCTGCTTCAAGCAAGCAAAGTTTGTGGGTATATCAAAATTCGGCAATTCCATTTCTACAGTACCTGGCCAAAAATCTTTTTGACATGCATGCTTCTACCTTTTCTCGAAACTTGCCGTTATTTGTTTAGCTCTGACCTCTGAGGTAGAGGGAAGTATGCAGTAGCCTGAAAATGGTTTCAGGGTAATGCAGCTGTATTGAACACTACTAGCTCCGCATTTCAATTTTTGAGAGGCACAGAAATGGCCGAAGGCGTAAAGGAACCTGATGATGAGCATACAAATTTAAACTTGTTTCTAAGGGGAAAACAGTCAACATAAGTTCTAACACAAGTGCTCCATACCCAGCTTACAGATTATAGAGTTATGCACCTCAATTTGATCTACAATGGGGAAAAATATTCAGGTAACTGAAGCGCACAAATAGCATAATGCCCTTTTGCTAAAATGTTCCAGTTCCGTTAACGATTACTATAGTTGTCGCAGACACATGGCATATTAATGATACAAAGAATAACAGTTATCTACAGTTATTTAAAGGGCCTGAATTCTTCAAACAACTTGGCACCGTTCAAGTGAAGTGGACAAATAGCATACTTTATCTTCTATTAGGAGAAACTGAGCATCGATTTAAATTCATAAAAAACATGGGTTTTCGCATTATGATTCTATGATGTAAAAAGGCAATAGTATAACCACACATGCTCACTGAATCTTGGGTTCTCCACATGATAAGAGTCTGTCATAGCAAAGAAATCTGGCATTTCCACAATTGTTTCTGTTGAAGATCAAATGCAGAGATCCCGCATCCCGCTTTCCAACTTATGGCATTTGAATTTGTCATAAAATTCTATCATAACCCTCTGCATGAAAAATTGGTGCCATACTAAACTGAAAGAATTGATACTACCAAGGAGCCTCATGTCTGGCTAAAATACCTAATAGCATAGAAAATCACATTGTCTACAAAAGGATATCACTTGACGAGAGTTCTCTTGTAGGAAGCATACCTCCATAACAATAAGGTATTCCAGGAAATACAGGCAAGTTGATGCAGCAAACAGAACCCTGAATCCAAGACGTTTGGAACAGAAGTGGAGAAGCAAGCTGGCACAAGAGGTCATACTAAAACAACAAAAGCTTTATACAATCTTTAAGTTAGTACATGTTCTATACGAACATTGCAACTATGTGAGTTAAATAAAAATTGTAAATCAAATTCAACTTCAGATATCAGTTACACTTTGAAGGCCCAACTGGTTCACAATGGTACAATAGCAATTGTAGTAAGTAGTAATTACTACCATAAACATATGTCCAAAAAGATTATGACAGCCAAATGGTGCCAAAGTTCTCTCATTACCGAACCAGAAAACCTGTAGGTACAACTGAATCAAGTCATAGACAGAGATTTATACTCCATAAGTAACATTTCCATTTATAGTTATCGATACCTAATAATAAAGGAGGAATCCTTCTTGTTTCATACGTCAAAAAATCCCCACATGCGTAATAAAAACAGGAAGTAAGTAAATAAACCGGACTGGAGTTTCAGACGCACTCTTTCCCTAACCAAAGTACCGAAAGGGACTGGCGGGGTTTTAATGAGGCGGCTTGCTGACCTAATATATGTGAAAAAAAAAACAAAAAAACCAGACTGGAGCGGCAAAACACTTTGAACCTAACAAACGGACTAGGCCTTCGTATGTTCGGACCGGAGAGGCCTTAGTCATCGTGCATCTATACCTAATTATAAAAAGAGGAAGACTTTTGGTTTCATACGTAAAATATCTATGTACATAATTAATACCGGACGTAAGTTAATATAAACCAAATCAGAGCGACAAAAACACCAATATAAACCGGATCAGACATGTCATAATAAGCACCCAATGTGTGTTGGGCTCTTTATTTTGCACGCAATTAGCTTAAAACTGAATCTAAAGTTCCTCGACGAACTGCTGGCTATGTTTTTAAAACTATCTTATTTTTGCAACAATGGCCTCTTTCCTGACATTTTCTCGCTGTCGCTGAACCATCACCCTCAACATAGTTGTATGTGTGTTTTGTCGTTGTTGTGATATTTGGTTTTACGTGTTTTGTCGTGGTTAGCCCTGACGGGTGTGGTCTCTAAAATTTTAAGTTGATATACCGAACATGTGGGTTACACTTACCATGAAGCTTTATTAATTTAAAGGCGGATGGTAGGTTTTGTCCTAACAAAAAATATGAATATAATTGTTCATCCATTTATAATGGGAGACCCAAAAGTTATTAAAGTTTGGGGACAAAAACACGTACATCGTGTTACGTTGAACAAAATGGGTGCCACTTTTATGGTATAGCACCTTGCAAAAATATCATGTCTGGACACTGAGCTAATTACCTCTATATATAAAGGAGGGAGATTGTCTCTCCCTCTCAGCGATCCAGCTACTGTTTATCACTGTTCATATGATCCGCGTGTGACCGTTTTACAAAAAGACCCCTCCCAAAACCAGATACTAACCCGCAGTCCACATCCCGCCGCCACATTGGCCTTACCTGCAATTACAGGAAACAACATGGTTGTTTTTGCAAAACGTCCTCGCAGACCCCCCCCCCCCCCCCCCCCCCTCCTTTCTCTCTCGCGCGCGGCGACAAGATCGCCGCAGCCACCCCTATATCCTTCCCGCGACAGATCTACGCCGGCGGAGAGCTCCGCCGCCACGCGCTCTACCTCCTCGCCGGAAATTGGATGCTCGGCCGCCGCGAGGGCGCCGGAATCACCGTCGCCGCGTTCGCGCGTCGCCAGCGTCGTTCCTGCGACCCAAAGCCGGCGGCGCCGCCACTTGCGGGTAGCGCGCGTCCTAGAACGCCCTGGCACGCCGCCGCCGTCGACGGCGCCGCCGCGGCGGACACGGCCATTGACGTCATCGCGACGTCGCCGTGGGCCTGTTTCTTTTTAGAGGAACACCGTGGGACTAACTGGGCTGTTAACTGGCTGCTTATTGTGCGGCCTTCTCAGCCTGTTTTCTTTTTCTCCCCTGTTATTTTTCCTATTTTCAAAAACTTTTGAATCTTTTCAAACACATCTCCAAACAAATTCAGACCAACTTTAATTTTTTTTGTAAAACTCAAAACAATCATTTCCAATACTTTGGAATCCTTTCCATATTATTGCAACTCTTAAAATTTTGAAGTTATACATGAAGGCTCATATCACACATTTACGACATTTGAAAAATATGTATTCCACAAATTTCTCATGTACTCAAATAAAATTCACAGAAATAATATCACTAATATCATTCAATATGATAGACCCAATAAAACAATTTGGTACTTTGCTAAATCATTTAAATACAACTACCCATTTATATCACGGGCTTAAATATATCAAAATAAAAATACCACAATTGTAAATAATTGGAAATAGGTGTTTTAAATTTATTTTCCAAACCCCTATATCTAGAAACCAAATTCTTAATAGAACATGCTTTACATAATTTAAAACACTTTATAAATATTGTTTTGCGGTATGTAAACCATTTTGCAAAACTACTAAATGCCACGATATCAGTAGCTTCAACTATATCCACCAGAAAAAACTGAAAACATTCATCAAACGATCGCAAAAACAAAATGCAAAATATGAATACACATTTATATCATGGGCTCAAAAAATATCAACATAAAAATACCACAAATGTAAATATTTGGAAATAGCTGTTTAAAAAATCCAAACCAGCATATTCGAATTATAAATCAAATTCTAAAATAGGTCATGCTTTACATAATTTGTAACACTCCATAGATATTGTTTTACAGTATTTAAACAATTTTGCAAAACTACTAGCTGCTTAATTGACTATTTATGGAAGATGACCAAATTTCAAAATTGAATATTTCAAACATTCGAAAGCTTTCAAACTCCACTAAGGGCGCGCCGTGTCGGCGCGCGGGCGCGATGAAATTCAACTAGTTTCACTTGATACGCCGTGGCAAATTGTAAGCTCTAGTCAAACAGACAACTACTGTCATGGAGCTAGACAAGGTAAATAATGGACGGACACGATGTTTTGCCTTAGAGGTGTAAATGCACCCATTTTAAAAGTGTATTTTGAAAAGTTAAAAGGATTTTAAAAATCATGGATGTAAATTCGGACATTCTATTTTTGCACACAGAGTTTCGGAAAAAAGGGACATTTTCATGGCATGGGTTAAAAAAGATATAGAAAATGACTCGTGAAATACCATTTCGGGGCGCTTCTATACACATCTCGCGAAATGTCATTTTGGAGCACTGTAATTATTCTTTTCTACACAGAGCACACAAAACTTTTTAAATGCACCTTTTTGTGTGAAATTAGAATGTCCAGATATACATGTGAATTTTTTGTTTAATTCCTCTTGATATTTGAAATTGCTTGGGTGCATCTACACATATTTCCCAAGAATGGACCTTTTTTTTCACAAGGGAGCACCATATTTGGCGGGAAACGGAAACCCGGACGCGGCGTCACCCCAGAACCCCCGAAGAAGAAAAAAAGGAAAAAGGAATCATCTTGTCTCGTACTATGCTCTCGTCTCTGTGCTGAAAAAGGTTGAGTGAGAGAGCAATGGAGACCGACGGCGAGGGGGGCGGCGGCGGCGGCGGCGGCGAGGCGGAGAGGAGGGGGAGAAGCGAGCTCGGACGTCTCCTAGAAGCGATCCAATCCTCCGAGGTGCGCCATCTCATCCCTACGCGACTTCGCAGATCCCCTACTCCCTGCTTCCTAGGGTTCAGTCTTCCGCGTTCTGCTATATTTGGGGCAAGAGTGACTGTGGAATCCTGGCCGGCCGGCCGGCCGGGGAAGCCAATGTGATTACGAATCGGGTGTTCCTCGCTGTCTGCATTCGGGCAAGTGTGCGTGTGGAATCATGGCCGGCCGGGGATGCCAATTGGGGTTTACTGTCCGTCGATGCTCTTCTTCAGTTAGCTAATTCCTTCGATTCCCTGTGTTAGATAACCTGATTCGATTTTTCGTGATGAACTCTAGAGGATCCAGCTTGCGCTAACGTTGTAGTGATCACATATAACAGATTCTGGAGAAGAGGATCCAGCTTATCAAGCAACTTGAGGGCTCCTCTCGTTTCTCTGCGGATGACCTGGGCCTGATACTCCAAGCTCTTCTTGTATCCTCTTTTATCAGTTGCTGATTCACGTTGGCTTCAATAACTCCCTGTTGTTGTCTTCTGGTAGTATGTGTATGTTGCCTTAACACGGCAATTTAGGCATCTTGGATTGATTCCACATGTTCAGGTGTGTCACACTGCACGCTACACCGCTCAATTCTGCAGGTTGCTCTGAAATGCTCTGCTTTGGACATAACTGGTTACCTGGGACAGTTTCTTACCCTTGGTGAGAAGGTACTTGTACAATTTGAAATGGAACCCTACCTACCTCCCTGCATTTGCAAACTGTACTAGCTTTTTTCAGACAAAGATTTGCCAAACTATGGCTGGATGTATGTTGTTCTTCTTCCTAAATCAATGAACTTTGTACCAGGCCAGCTCATGGTGTGGGAAACATCTCCAGTGGTCTGTCAAATGTATTGACGAATCCGAATTGGTCCAAGAGGAAGAGCACGACAGATTACGCCTAGAGGTTGCCGAAATTGCACCTTAAGCTTGATTAATTAGCTTGTTTGTGTTTCTTTGTGTAGAGTTGGATAACTGGATTAACATAAGAAAAATCTTTCTGCATGCCTAATGTGTCTTCCTATCCAGATCTCGTAACAGCCTTAAACTTCCCAAGTTCTGAACCATATATATGAACCATTCCTTATTTTTCCACTAAAGTGAATATATTAATATCAAGAAGTTACCAATTACACCCGTATGAAGTCTGCCTTATATAGATGTCTGCATTTACCCAATTGAGTATCCTAGGTTTAGACATGTCTTGCTTGAGCTGATATATGTATTGATTGTATAGTTTAATGCAAATGCGTTGCCCTGGAGTGATTGAGCATATTTTGTTATGTGCTTTGTAGATTTTTCTGAAATCATGTTGCTTCCTTCTTCCTCTCATGGTCTGGACATACCATCATGTTCTATTGGGCTGAGCTCCGAATAAATGACATACTGTTATGTAATTCCACCTTATTGTGTATGCCTTTGGGACCTAGGAAGTACTCTTTGCATGATTATGGTTATGGACATCACATTTCAATGTATCAAGAAATGAAGCTAGATTTTAACAGAAAGAAAGAAAATGTACAGACAGATTTTTTGTAGTCAGAATCTTTGTGTGCATTTACTCTAAAATAAATCTCAAGTTGGCAAATATATTTACTAAAATGTTCATTTTTAATATCTATCCTTCATATTCTACATATGGAGCTCTCTAAAGTAAGTCTTTCAACTTCATGACTGCAGATCAACTCACTGTCCTTCAGTATCTGTACCAAGCTTCTTCGTGTTGCGGCAAAATGCTTTACTGTACGGTTGCGTTGCTCGTGATTCTATTAATTTCAGAGTTGTTAGCACTGACGAGCAATTTTAAAAACATTGGTATGTTTCTGCTTTTGTGGTTCTTGCAGGAATTAAAGGTGGCGACGGGAGAAGGGGGACATGATTGTCTTTTGAACAAGGCCGACGACGATTTCCCGACATTGAATACCATGGCAGCGGAGGTGGAACATCTGACGGTGGGGCCGAGGACCAAGCGGGTGCAGCGTATGGGGCCGTGGAGCCTCGTGCCGGTACTGCCGCCCCCGGCTCAGGAGGCATCGCGCCACTGGTGCACGCATTGCAGTCCAGAGAAGACGCCAGAGTGGCGCCCGGGGCTGCAGGCTGGCGCCAGCACGCTGTGCAATGTGTGCGCCCATCCTTTGAAGGACTCGGCAGCCGCTGCTGCATCTTGGACGAACACCTTGTTCAGAGAAGCGCGCGGGCGGCTGCCGCACTCCAACTCCCCCTGCCTCCGGGGCCGTCCTTCGAAGAAGCGCCATCATAGCAGCAAGGAGGACAAGTCGTCGGCTCTTGACGCGCCAAGAGCGACGACCAAAGGGCGGCGGCTCGTGACGGCGATGGAAACGACTTGCCGACAAGCCAATGTGCTGGCGCATGGTGACTTACGCGCCGAGAAGGTGCCACCCGTGCTCCGGTGCACACACTGCGCGACGGAGAAAACACCACAGTGGCGCCTGGGGCCGAAGGGACTCCGCACGCTGTGCAACGCGTGCGGCCTGGTGTTCAAGAAGAAAGGGCGTCTGTTCCGTGAGTACCGCCCGGCGAACAGCCCCACCTTCTCGCCGCTGCTGCACTCCAATACGCACCGACAGAGCGAGACCACCTCAGCAGCCTGCCACGGTGGGGCGCCCAGCGCGCTTATGGAAGGGCAGCTGCTCCAACCGGCGAACGGCCCCGCTTCCTGCTCCACGATGCAGCGCTCCAGCCTCCTGCTGCGTCAGAGCGTAGTTGGCGCCACCTCCAAGGCCATCCGTGGCGAGGCGCGCCACGAGTCCATGGAAGTGCAGCAGCCGCTCCCGGAGCGCCCACCGGCGGACAGACCCTCCTTCGCCCTGGTGTACCACCGACGCGTGCCCGAGTGGCGCCGCAAGAGCCAGGAGAACTTTGCTGCCATCCGTGCCACCGCCAAGGACTGACGTGCCGAGCCGCCCGGGACGACTGATGCGCCAGCAGCTTCGCCTTCAGTCGACTTCTTCTGAATGCTCTTTTTTTCTTGTCAGCGAAGATGATTGAGAGGTTTTAGAGTAATGGTAGTAACGTGTCTTTTGGTCGTAATTTTTGCAACCATCGTGCTGATGCAACAACACTCGTGGGCTCAGTCCCAACTGAATTCAGCAGCATGCCATTTCTACAGTACTAACCTATATAATGGCCAAATTTCCCTCAAAACTTGTTGCTACTTGTTAGCTCTGCGGTACAGTAGAGGGAACTAGGATGTATCCTGCCTGTATAAGCATCTCATCTGTACTGCAATCTGAAAAACGGTTTCAGGGTAATACAACTCTAGTGATTAACTCTGCATTTCACTTTTTGAGGAGGCCTAAGGAGTAATGCAACCTGATGATGAACATACAGTATAAACTTGTTTCCAAGTGGGGGGATGTCAACATAAGTGTCTCATAACTAGTTTGCAGATAATAAAGTTATGCAACTCAACTAAATGTACGAATGGAAAAATGTAGCAGAACATGGTGGAGAAAGAGAAGCACCAATTTAGCGCATCCAGAACAGCAATGAACAACTAACAAGAAAGTTGGCACAAGACTTATTCTTTCCCATTACAGACATGTGGTTTGCAGCACTATTTTTATTTGCACCAGTCTCAGATTAATTTAAATAGAAGGCTAAATATACCTTGAATTGTATGTTCTTGCATAAGATCTGAGAAATCTAATGGCGCCCAAGTTTTACATTCCCAACTATATATGCAGGCACGTATGTAACATAAATATAAGCCTTCAAGAATTCCAGACAGGCAACAACTCCTAGTAATCATTCAGATTTCACAGTACTAATCTCTGGAGCTTCTCCATCAAATACATTCAATCTAGAAAATGTAACACCTTCACGTGAATCTTATGGAGGTGGAAACGCACTACCAATTATATTCAAGATAGCAGTTCATCTTACAAGATCCCAACAGAGAGAGAAAGCAACCTATACTAGCAGACGCGAAGCAGCCTAAGAGGATGTGAACTTGGTGACAGCCTTAATGCTACCAGGGAGCCTGTTGTCTGGCAAAACAACTAACAGCAAAGGAAATTACATGCTCTACAAAAGGATATTACCGGGACGAGAAATCTTTTGAAGGAAGCATACCTCAATGACACATTCCAGGAAATACATGCAAGAGGATGCAGCAAAGAGAAGCCTTAATCCAAGACATTTAGAACAGCAGCGGAGAAACAAGCTGACACTAGAGGTGATCCTAAAATAACAGAAGATATATATGTTTTTTCAATTAGTAACTGTTCTCAGGGCGTTGCAACAGTATCAGCTAAATAAAAAAATAAAAAATCAAATTCGACTTCAGATATCAGTTAAACTTTGAAGCCCCAAGTGGTTCACAATGATATAACAGCGACCGTAGTAATTAAGTACAGTACACATATGTCCAAAAGGATTTTGAAAACCAAAGGGTGCCCAAGTTCTTTCATTCCCGAACCACAACATAATTAGGAACATTGAATCATTATTTTGAATCAAGTCATAGACAAAGATTTATACTCTGCACATAACACTGCCCATTTATAATCACTACAGATCTGAAGTTTCACAATTCAAGTAACTACAAACAGACAGAATCAAAATCGAAAAAATGTTAACCATCGGATCATACAGAGGTGAAAACACGGTACCATTTCTATTCGAGATAGCAGTTCATCTTACAACATCCCAACTGACAGAGGACGTGAACTTGGTGACGGCCTTGGTGCCCTCGGAGACGGCGTGCTTGGCGAGCTCGCCAGGGAGGACGAGGCGCACGGAGGTCTGGATCTTCCTGGAGGACTGGAGGTGATGGTGGGCTTCTTGTTGTAGCGCGCCAGCTTGGCCGACTACCCGGCGAGCTTCTCGAAGATGTCGTTGATGATGTACATGGCCTTGGAGGAGACGCCGATGCCTGGGTAGACCAGCTTGAGGACCTCGAGGATGCAGATCTTGTAGCGGCCATCTTTTAGGTCTCGCCGCTCTTCTTGGCCTTCTCAGTGCCTTTCTTCGCCTCTCCGCCGTCCTTGGGCACCCGCTTCTCCGCCTTGGGCTTCTTCCCCGTCGGCAGGACCTTCTCCAGCGGGGCCTTCTTCGGTCGAGAGATATCGGGCTTGGGCGCCATGGACGGTGCTTCTGGAGGGGAGGGAACGGTGCTGGTGCTGGTGCTCGGTGGGAACTGGTAGGTGGGGAACCTGGGGACTGGAATGCGATGAGGAAGTGGCCGGGGGCGGGGTTGATTTTATAGTGTTGGAGAGGTGGGCGATGGTTGGTGACTTGGTGGGGCGGTGCGTGCCGCGGATCGCCGACGGGGAGGGGTAGGAGTAGGATGATTCGCCGTCGTTTCGTTTGGAACGTCGGAATGCGCTTCAGTGCGGATCACTCCGGTGCCGAAAAAAGTTGTGTGCGCGAACGGAGGCGGGAACGGGAAAGACGGGACGCGCAAGTGAGCAGGAGCAAAGGGAAATGGACGGCGATGGTGGCGACGGCAGCGGCGAGGCGGGCACCGGAAGAACCGAGCTGGGAAGCCACCGGATCCTTCGAGGTACTCCATCGGATACCACAACTTATGGACAGATTGGAACAAAAATTACAAGCATGTGGAACAAAACACGAGTACACGAGGCAAAATAAATAAATTCATGCGGGAATAACGCTTACCACAAAAATTTAGCCACTTGGAACAAATCACGACTAAGGGCGAGTACAACGCAGGCGCTTATGCAGGCGCTAAGGAAATAAATCCCAGCGGTTTGGTGCGGTTCCTGGTCATTTTCTTAGCACCGACGGAAACTTAGGCGTCCGACGCTTCAATAACGTGTGCAAATAATGACTCCATGCGCCCGGCGCTTAGGGCATGTACAATGCCAGACGCTTGCGTAGGCGCTTAAGGTAAAAAAATAAAGTTCACGAAATTGTTTTATCGCTTAAGCACCGTAGCCACAACGGTGGACGCTTATTTCGGTCGCTACCCAGGTTAAAGAAAAAAAGAAAAAAAGACGCTAGCGTCTTTACTTCTCCAACGTCAAACGCTTGAGATGGCCGCTTACGCATGTACCGACGGCCGCTGAACACAGCGAGCTCGCTGCTCACTCCCCTCTTTCTCTTTCTCCCCGTGACTAGCCTCCTCCCATCGTGCTGCCCAAATCCGTCGACCACCGGTGGCCGGCTTCCATCCACCGCCGTCATTTCCTCCGGCTAGCGCCGCCCCTAATCGTTGATTTTGAGCCCTGGAAGAGTTCGCGCCGGCGTGGATCTCTACTCCTCTGCGCCGCCATCATCGTCCACACGTGGTACTGGCCGATGTTGGCCTCCGTCCTACCGCAGCTGGAGCTGAGCTCCCCGATGCCATATTGCTCTCGAGATGTATTCCCCTTCCTTGGATTTTTTTTCTGATAGGTACTTTGCCTATATTTTTTTCTGATCTTTGGTAGCTTCCTGGGGTTGCTGTGCGTGTAGCCACATGGATTTGAGATTGGATTTGCTTGATTCTTCCGTCAGATGGATCTATTTTGATGATTCGGTAATTCTGCAGCTAGCTTGATGTATATGTATCTGCATCTAGCTATATGATTTCTTTTTGCCTAGCGCCTTGGATAGCGCCCGTCGCTTGGTCAACCTGGGACTCGCGGAAAAATAGCGTCATCGCGCCGACGCTAGATCTTGCGTCGACGCAATGAAAAATCCCACCCTCGGAGGGGAATCGGAGGGGAATCGATCGTAACTACTAGGATTTTCTTCCTAGCGTCGGCCTAAGCGCCCCGCGTTGTACGTGCCCTTAATGCATAGCGTAACCGATCAAATTAAGCGCCTCATTAAGAGGCTAGCGTTGTACATGCCCTAATTGTAAGAAATCACCTGGAACACATCCCGCTAAAAAAGAAACTATAAAAGGAACAACTGAGCATGTCGAACAAAACACTGGTTTAAGATGAACAAATATTAAATCATAAGACAGAATTTAAACACATGATAAACAAATCATAACTAGCGAGGAAAAAAATTAGACAATATGAAACAAAATTTAGCACCGATGGAACAAAGAACTACATATGTAAAAAAAATAAAGCACCCACGGAATTAGGGGTGCAAATTGGTAGTGGATATTCCGAATTATTCGCATCCGTATTGTAGAAATTGAAAATGGTTGTGTATAGACAAATATGAACAAAAGTGAAAATTGATGTGGTAATTTTTTTTCCGAAAAGGGGCAAGGTCCCATCCTCTGCATCAAAGTGATGCATATGGCCGCTTTATTAATTTATTTCAATGTGTCAATCTAACTTATTACAGCTCATGGATCACATAAAGGTTAAACATGGATCAACCACCTAAAAAGGGCACTAACATGCAAAGCCTATGCTTTAACATGATAGTCTATAATCAAGCTGCCAACCGTATTGGTTGAAGAAGCCCTGTGCAACCATTTCCAAACGGGCGCACCCAGAATCCATGTCCCGGTGTCGCTCCTCCGGCTGGAGATAATACCACTTACGAATCCATGTCCCGGCGTGTCTGTATTGATGTGGTAAATATCTGGTTCGGTTTTACAAACATAAATACATACGTGGTATGGAATTTTGAAGCAAATGTGGATATGGAAATGGATATTCGTGTTCAAATAAATTTATGTTACCCAATTTTGGTAATTCGAATCTAATATGCCAATTACCTGAACAAAAAATATATTTTTAAACAAAGTAGTTAAACAGTATTACTCTCTTATTGCAGAAACAATTGTGTATTAAGTCACGATATCTATATTTCTACCATTCTATAGTTGACTCATATAACACAAGTCTATTATTTTGTTATATCCGTTTTGTTCCAAATAAGAAAATATCTCATCTTCATCCATATTCGAGTAACGTCCGCTCTGCATTCGTATATTAAAACATTTGTATTTGTATCTATATCAGTTTCAACAACATAAAAACAGATGTAGAAAGGGCACTATACGATCTCTATACCCCATGGAACACATCCAACTATAAAGGGAATGGAAACCTGACTCAAATAGAACAAACAAAAAATATAAACAAAACATCAAAGAAACATATACAAAAAATGAAAAAAAAGGCACGGAGATATCACTTTCCTAGTGTGTGTGCCACCAAAAAGGTTACAATGTGCCTTGTGCCAATATTTGTTCGTTACCAACCCCCGATGATTCATGGTAGGAATGGCTTGGGCGGTAGGGAGCGATTTCCCCATTGCCCACTTTTGAGTTTTGTAGGAGTCTACGTTGTTATTATATTGTAAACTAGCTGGGTGGCCCGCGCAATTGCGCGGCTAGCAATTTAATTACAATTAGTTTTCTTGTTGATGCCATATTTTGGCACGTTGAATATAAACAACAGTAAGTCTAAATGTCTAAAATAAATTGTGATAATGAGCTTCTTCGTTACTTCTCGCATGTTTTCATCTTGGTGCTAAAACTACTGTAAATTAGATACAAAACCCAAAAAACGTGATTGTTTATTCCTCCAGTTTTGTTATGCAGTGGGTGAGTCTAATATTTTCCCGAGTTTGTCCAAAGCTTACTTTCCATAGCTGTAATTTATAAAAAGCGTTAGCCTGGTGTTTGAATTGCTTAATATCGTGTAAAATTCGTGCATATCTCAAGGTTGCTCAAATGTTAAATATAATAATTTTACTTTTTTGAAATGAGTATGTATACTGTAAGAAATGTGCATTTCCCTGATTATTTTACCATGAAACCTCTCAATAATCCACATCTTATCACATATTTATGGTACACCTCATTACCAGTAAGCATGTAAATAAATATTTTACAATGAAACCTCTCAAAAATCTATGAACAACGACCTATTTCTTGAGCAAACAGGAAAATGCACAAAGTATACGCTACCTGACATCCACCCAACATATTTTAACGTACACAACCTCATTATTAAGAGCTCCATACCAATTTCCTTATGAAGGTGCGAGCAGGTTTATGTGTTGGCACACTTCGCTGAAGTGTTAGGAAAAGAGTAGGATAGAGATATGTCTTTATTCATAGACATACATTGAGAAAATCAGCCGAAAGCATAATTTCTTCATAGTAAGTGCAGGTATGCTTGGGCTAATACTTGATCGAGAAAAAAGCATGGGCTAACAGAATATACTACTGCTGGTAAAAAAAGGTACGTAGTTTAATTTTACTGTTAATGTGCCAGCCCAAATCAATATCATATGCGTTGTTGGCCGGCTCTAGCTCTGAACGGTCTACAAATACGGAAATATGATTATCAGGTTGTCATATTTTGCTCAAGAAAACAGAAATTGGCCACGTTTGATGGACTCGCTTTTACAGTCTAATTTCACTGAGATGTCTGCTTAACCTGGCTGTAATACGTTCGGCCGACGTCAAGGTGAGTGCCAAAACATTCAATGGAGTTATAAAATTAGCTGCAAAGTTTGTTTCCATGTTCATTTTCTGCTGAAGCTGAAAGGGGATCTATTGTTGGAAGATGGAGCGCTCTCGCTCTCGCTCTCGCGGCGGCTCCCAGCCACCGCGCCCGCCCACCACCAGCCGCCGCCATCCCCGCGCCGCTAGCTCTCCACCGCCCGTCTCCGCCGCCTCCTGCGTCGGGGGCGCCCCGCTCACGCCCGCCCCGGCCGCGCCGGACCACGACGCCCCCAGCCCGCCAGAAGGAAGGTTCGTCGCCCCGTCAGCTTCCTGCTCCCCTCGCGTCCTCCCGCCGTCCTGGCTCCCCACACCTGCTCCGGTCTCCGCTCCCTCTCGCTCTCGCCCCCGCCGCTCTCGCCGCAGGCGGCGCGCCGCACCGCCGTGCGGCCACAGCCAAGCTAGCCACACACAGCTCATCCCCGTCGCCTCCTCCGGCAAAGGCACCACGCCAAACACCGCGTCGGCCGCGTCCCATGCATCAACCATCGGGCACCCAGAGAGTCCTACTTTCCCGTCCCCGACACCCCGCTCTACCTCGCCCCGCGGCCCTCGCGTCCTCCCCCCAGCCTGGTTGGCGCCTGCTGTTTCGGAGCTTGTGAGCGCCTCGCCACGCCCGGCGCCGTCCCGCGTGTTCCGCCGCATCCGCTGTGCGCCCCGGCGAAATCTTCGCCGCGCGTATCAAGAAGAGGTTTGGCTCTGCGGTCTGCGCTCCGTCTGCTGGGGAGGGAGCCACCTCTGCTGTCGAGCTCTTCGTCACTGCGCTCGCCCCCGTCTCGCGACCCGTTAATCGGCACGTCGTCGCGAACGGGCTCACCTTCCTCTTCTCAACGTTTGGGGACCGCTTCCGTGTGCGCGACATTGGTGGCGACGTCTTCTGCACGACGGTCTCCGGGCCACGCGTTGCCGCGGTGATCCTCCGGCGGCGAGCCTTCGTCTTCGCCGGTGTCGTGTTCCGTCTCCTCCGCGTCCCGCCTCCTGACACCCAACGGTCAGAAATCCAGACGAGGGTGGGGCCTACGTGGACTTTTGGCTCGCTGACTTTTTCCCACTGCGAAGAGCCGTTCGTGCCGCTGGCCGTTCCGTTCCTCTGCGGGGGCCCGCCTTCAGGGGGCCACGCAGGAGCCCACGTGCCACGACCCGCGTCAGCAGTCACTGCCCCAACTGTCCCTGCGACACGTCCCCCGCTCGCTGCCACGTCCCCCGTTGTTTGGTCAACCCGTCCCCGATCACCACCATCCACTTCAGATGGCGCGCCCAAGACGTGGGCCGACGTCGTGCTGACGCCCTCCCCCGCTACTCCGTCGCGTCTGGGTAGCTCTACTGCCTCCCCGTCTCCTCCGCTCGCCCCACGCCGCAAGCGCAACCCTGCGCGGGAGTGTTATCGTTGCCTTTCGATTGAGCACCTCGTCAAGGACTGCAGGGGCCCGCTCACATGTCGTGCGTGTCGCCGGTGCGGCCACCGCGCCCGTGGCTGCCCTGACCGCCTTGCACTGTGTAACTCTGCTCCGCCCGCCGCCATGGCATCGCACCACGCCCCACCCCCTCGCCCCCGCCGGTGCCCCGATGTCTTCATCTCACACTTCGACATAGGTGCGGCGTCCAGTGACGAATCCGCCGGTGGCGCCGTCCCTGTCAACATTGCGCCAGGCGCAGTCGGCGTCGTCGACAAATTTCCTCGTGGCGAGGAGTTGGCATCCATCGTCTCCGTCCGCGTCCCAGCTGATGATGTGGTCGTCGACCGCTGGGGGGCTAGCCTCGTCGTCGCGTGCCCCTGTCCCGGCCCCTACCGCTGCTGTCGCGGAGATGGTAGTCGTGCCCGTCCTACCCGCGCACCCTGCCGCGGCGAGACGCAGCGCCGACGCCGCGCCCTTGGAGCCTATTCGCACCAGCGCTCGCATCCGTGGGCGCACCCCCGCAACGTTCCAGACCATACTTGATCGCGCGGTGTCGCTCAAGGCCGCGCGGGTCAGTGGGGTGCCTCTGCAACACTCCGCTCCTCCCCCCTTCTCTGCGTTGGAGATCAAGACGATGGTTGCGGCATGCCAGCTGCCGGATGAAGCTGTTTGCCAGATTGACGCTGCTCTGCGGGTACCCGAAGGTGATGATGTAGTTCCCCAATGAGTACGCCTTACAAGAAACTACTGCTGGGTTCGTGGAACACTCGTGGCTTGAACGACTCCGACAAGTGCACTGACGTGAAGCGAAACCTCTCTGCTCAACCCCTCAATGTCATCTGCCTCCAAGAGACGAAGCTCGCGGACATCCCGCCCCCGAAAGCTGCGTCCTTCCTCCCGCCTGGCTTCTCATGTTTCTCCGTGAAAAAATCCGTCGGCGCCTCGGGCGGCATGGTCACCGCGTGGCGGGAGGGGTTGTCCATCATATACGGGACATGGAATTAACCTTTACACTTACCTCCTTCTTTGAGTTCGCCGCAGACGGATCGCCGTTCGCCGTGACCAACGTCTACGCCCCGTGTGCGGCTTCCTTGCGAGAAGAATTTCTCGCCGAGCTGCGCTCCCTAGCTCCATGCTGCTCCTTGCCTTGGGTGCTTGTTGGTGACTTCAACATGACCCGCACCCGAGACGACAAGAACACAGAGAACTTCGACGATCGCGCCGCGGAAGCGTTCAACGCCGTCATCGAGGACCTGCTTCTCCAGGACTTACCTCTCCTGGACCGGCGGTACACGTGGTCAAATAACCGAGCTGAGCCAACGCTGGTGCGCCTTGATCGAGCCCTTGTCAACCAAGCTTGGTGCGCCTCTCTCTTCAACTCCACGCTTCGCTCCCTTGTCCGCAACACCTCGGATCATGTGCCTCTGCTGCTGGAAGCTACTTCTCGCGCCCCCGCCTCCCAGATTTTCCGGTTTGAGAAATTCTGGGCCCAATCTGCTGACTATCGGCCCTGATCGAGGCTGTGTGGACTCGGCCTGCAAATCAGGTGGATGGCGCGGCCCGGCGGCTCTCCCGTAAACTGAAATGGGCCCGCGCTGAGTCTAAAAAATGGGCCCGTGGTAGATTGCGTCCCGATGTCGTCGTTTCAAACTGCAGGGCTGTCATTTCCTTGCTCGACCTCGTGGAGGAGTTTCGCGCACTCGGGGCTGCTGAGTCCTGCCTCCGCGATCACGTCAAAAACCAGCTCTCGTCCGAGTACAAAAAACTCGACGCATACTGGAAGCAGCGCTATGCCTTTCGCCTCTGTAGACTTGGAGATGAGAACACGTCTTTCTTCCACGCCAGCGCGTCTGCCCGCCTGCGACGGAACCAGATCAAAATCCTACATGCGGATGGCGGCGTCTTCTCCAACCACCACGACAAAGCACGTATCCTCCGTGATTTCTACACGGCGCTTTTGGGTACTGTGACCCCCACCGTCTGGGATCACCGCCTCGATGTGCTGCTGCCTCCCGTGCCTGGCCTCTCTGCTCTCGAGGCCCCCTTCTCCGAGTGCGAGCTGAAGAAAGCCGTCTGGTCCATGCGCTCCGATAGCAGCCCAGGCCCTGACGGTTTCGGTCCGGCATTCTTCAAAATCTTCTGGCCGGTAGTGAAAGGGGATCTCCTGTCATTCCTGAGGAGTTTCATCAAGGCCGCGCGCACCTCGCCGGTGTGAACCAGGCCTTCATCGCCTGCTGCCAAAAAAGGACACGGTCACGACGGCCGACGGTTTCGTCCCATTTCGCTCCAGAACTGCGTTATGAAAATCATCACCCGCATTCTTACGACGCGTATGCAGGGGTTTATCGAGAAACTGGTGGGCTTCGAGCAATCCGGATTCATCTCCGGGCGGTGCATCTCTGACAACTTCTTGTACGCCGCCGAGCTAGTTCAGTGTTGTCGCCTCCGCAAAACACCCACCATCGCACTGAAGCTCGACTTTCAGAAGGCTTTCGACTCTGTCAACTGGGAGTCTCTCGATGCTGTGCTTGAGGCGCGGGGCTTTGGTGCTGTTTTCCGCTCATGGATCCGCGACATCCTCCGCACGGGCAAGGCCGCTGTCCTCCTCAACGGCGTTCCGGGGGACTGGATTCCTTGCAGGAATGGGCTGCGTCAGGGCGACCCCCTTTCACCCTACCTGTTCCTAATTGTGGCCGGCCTCCTACGCCAGGTTGTCACCTGTGGCGTGGGTTCCCATCAGCTCCTCCACCCTCTGGTTGACGATCTCCCTTGCCCCGTGATCCAGTATGCGGACGATACCCTGATTTGGTTCGGGCTACCCCCTCCCAGGTCGCGCTGCTCAAAACCGCTCTGGACGTGTTCTGTGCCGCTACGGGGCTCGCCATTAACTACCATAAGAGCACCTTCATCCCCATCTGCGTCCCCGAGGACGAAGCTGCGTCACTCGCCGCCACCCTCGGCTGCCCCATCTCGGCTTTCCCTCAGAACTACCTCGGGCTTCCGCTCTCGGACAAGAAATTGCCCGCCGCGGCGCTTGATTTCCTCGCGAGAGGGTTGCTCAGAAAATCCCAGCTGGCGCTTGCACACCCTCGACCCTGGCAGCAGGCTGACGCTCACCACTGCGGTTCTCTCGGCGCTACCATCCTTCGCGATGTCCGTGCTCCCCCTCTCCAAAGGTACCATCGCCAAGATTGATCGCCCACGCCGTGCCATGTTCTGGAACGCGTCGACAGCTTGCTCCGGCGGAGATTGCCTGGTGTCGTGGGAAACTGCGTGCCGATTGAAAACCGAAGGCGGGCTTGGGTTGATCGACCTTGGCACCCAGAACATGTGTCTCCTCTTGAAGATTGTGTACAAGCTTCTCGCCGGCGTCGATAATCCTTGGACTGCCTGGATCAAGCACTGGTACCTCGGCCGGAGGTACGGGACCCCTCCGCATCGTGGAGTTACTTCAGTGGTCTTGTCCCGCTGCTCCGCTCGATGACCACTGTCAGGGTGGGGGACGGGCGTGCGGTGTCCTTCTGGTTTGATAAGTGGACTTCCGTCGGCGCGCTGGCCACGGCGATGCCTGCAGCCTTCTCCCATAGCCTCGCGCAAGATGTCTCTGTGGCGGACGTGCTGCGCTCTGGTGCCCCCATCCTTGCCAGACGCGATCGCCTCTCGCCCACCGCCGCAGCGGAGTTTGACCTGCTCGCCGGCGCCCTGAATGACCTGGTTCTGCAAGGTGTGGCGGATGGCCGCCGTCTGATCGGGGCCGACGGTGATGGCTTTGTGACCCGCACCGCATACAAACTACTTCGTGGCTCCGGTGTGGGCCGCCGCTGCATGCTCTGAACTGGACAAACTTCTGTCCCGTGAAGGTTAAGGTGTTCGTCTGGATCCTCCGGCACAATCGCACCCGGACGCGGGCACGCCTCCATCGCCTCGGCATCCTGCGCTCTCCAGACTGTCCGTTCTGCCCTGGCGTCGTAGAGAACACAACTCACTTGTTCGTTTCGTGCCCACGGCTGAGAACTATCTGGGGGCGTGCTGCTGGTGTTGCCCCCGCCTTGCTCCCCCCCACGCTCGAAGACATGGTCGCTAAGTTCTCTGCGGCGCGCGCGGGCTGGCCGCCGGTCCTCAGCATGACAGCTGCCTGCCTTCTCCTGTGGATCATCTGGAAAACTAGGAACCGCCTGGTGTTTGATGGCGTCCATACATCTGAGTCGGAGTTCTTCTCAATGGTTCGACATCACCTTGACCTGTGGCTGTCTAGGGCACCCAGGCGCCTTGATTGTAGGCCACTCACGGCTTGGTGTGCGTCTCTACCGCCCTGAACCCCCCCCCCCCCCCCCCCTGTATTTCTACCGGCGTGTGTGCGGCTTGTAACTCCTGGGTCTTTCTGATACCCGTCTTTTAATACAAAAATTCAGGTGGGCTATTCGCCCTCCGTTGTTGCGCTCAAAAAAAAAAAGTTATAAAATTAATTTTCGTTTAATGACATAGAACACGTGCGAAAGAGGATGAACAAAATAACTAAAAACAGAACGAAAAGACCTACTATGCATGCAGAATACGAAGATACTGACCTATCCAATTGATTCCCTTCCTGTCGTGCCCTGCTTAGTGACAAAATTTGTCGATGACATTGGCATTAAATCGATGCATGTTTCACCTGCAGAAGAGATATATCATGAGAGGATGGCAACTGCTCGCACTCCCCAACATCATGTTCGATTGATTCCCAGAAAAGGAAACAAATCTTTAAAAATTCGAAGCCCAACGAACTTGAGAAATCAAGTCGTTCAATCGGAAAGAACTGACACAACTGGTTCAAGGAAAGTTCAGGTTTGTTCTAAAAGTTAAAAGGCTGGCCGTGATGTGCAGAGTAAGACGAAGGTGCTGACGATTGGTCGTGGAATCAATCTCTTCCCCCCCCCCCCCCCCCCCCCCCCCCCCCCCCCCCCCCCGAGAACCACCGGCTGACCGCCTGCTGTGTACGGTAAAGTCTCCTTATATGTTTGTCAAGATTGCTGGCTTTAGGTCACCATCATCGAGTTGTCGTCGTGAGATTGCATTCCGTGTCATTGCAGTAGGCTTCCATGGCTTTTCGTCTTTCATATGCCTTCACTTCTGGCTGGATCAATGGCGTCATGTAGATTCGTCATGGAAGCATGACTCCGTGTATGTTCGTCAAGCTCGTTTCCGTGAGATCGATCTCTATCTTCAAATTCGCCGTCGTGAGATTCCCGTCCACGCCTTGAGCTCACTGAAAGTTTTATGCTGGGGCAATGAAGGGGACACTGGCAGCGATCGATAAGCTCTAGAGTAGAGTAAGATTTTCCGTCAGGGAAAATTAAAGGCTACATTACCTTATATTGGGCCGCTGAAGAAGACGCTTCCTGCCATACGATAAAACTCCGAGATCTTCGATTGGAAGATGGATTATGTCTACATATCATCTTCTTCCTCTCGTGCTTGCATATGTAGGATCCGATCTGAAAGAATATGGTGCTTTGCCGGATATCCCTGCGTGGTCGGCGCGTGTGCTGTATGAATCACTATGGTGTCCTCGATTCGCCGGGCTTAAACCGATCAGCTGCGTGTCATGGCGTCGCCGCGAGTGTTCGAGCTCTCAATCGATGGTCGGAGGTGCGTGTGGCTGGTATACGGCGTCCGAGGATTTTACGTGCGTGTCTAGCTTAGCCGCTATGGAAATCGATCAGGCAAAGGCTTCGTATTATTTGCACGTCGTACGGGAGTTGCCTTAATCAATCATAGTCCAGCTTCTATACGTCTCCGTTGAGATCGTATAAAAGATAAATGAAGAGGCTATGTCGTACGTGCCGTGGAGAGTTAATTGCAAAAAACTACCACATTTGGGGCTAGGGTTTCAAAAAACTACCACTTTACGATTTTTTTGCAAAAACCACAGTTTTTGGGGTAATCCGTCGCAAATAGCACTGATTGCTCAGTTGACACCCTCTAAGTGGAATTATGACAAGCGGGGCCCACTGTCAGGCTTACGTGGCATGCTTAATAAATATCTCCAAAAAATAAAAAATATCTAAAAAAATAATAAATATCTCCAAAAATAAAAAATATCTCAAAAAATCTAAAAAAATAATTAATATCTCAAAAAATAAAAAATATCTCCAGAAAATAAAAAGGCGATTTTTTATCTAAAAAATAAAAAATATCTCCAAAAAATAAAAAATATAAAAAAAATATCTCAAAAAAATAAAAATATCTCCAGAAAATAATAAATGTCGTGCTCGGCAGAAGCGCACCGAGGTGAAGCTCCAGGACCTCCCCGTCATGCTCCGGCGATTTTTTTTATTTTTGGAGATATTTTTTATTTTTTTAGATTTTTTGAGATATTTTTTTTATTTTTTGAGATATTTTTTATTTTTATATTTTTTGAGATATTTTTTTATTTTTTTAGATTTTTTGAGATATTTTTTTATTTTTTGAGATATTTTTTATTTTTGAGATATTTTTTATTTTTTGAGATATTTATTAAGCATGCCACGTAAGCCTGAAAGTGGGCCCCGCTTGTCATAATTCCACTTAGAGGGTGTCAACAGAGCAATCAGTGCTATTTGCGACGGATTACCCCAAAAACTGTGGTTTTTGCAAAAAAATCGTAAAGTGGTAGTTTTTTGAAACCCTAGCCCCAAATGTGGTAGTTTTTTGCAATTAACTCTGCCGTGGATGACTTGTACTGTGTAAACTTTACGTGTTGCCTAGTTACGTGATCCGTTTCCTGCCTTTTATAGCTGCGTACATTCTTTAAATCTCTACCGTTTGTACATCTTAGATTTTAGGTGACAAATCTCTACCGTTGATTGTTTGTTGTTTTAATAATATAACTAGCAGGGTCACCCGCGCAATTGCGCGGCTAGATTGTTTACCGAGTGTACTGGATTCTGTTTTATGCTTTTCATGGCCTAATCGTTCCAATATATGCGTGCATAGATATGTTTGTTCAATATCTAATCGTACAAATGTATTTATATAATATATATACCATCAACTTTACTTGAGCAATCATATTTATACATTAGCGGAGCGTTAGAAATGTTTTATTTACACTTTCCATGATTTCCTCTATTTCTTAGAGGAACCATGAGGTGTATTATCTTTCTGCCAATTTTCCTGATAGTTCCCTTCTTATTCTCACCCGTCCTTTCTAAATTTCTTACTAACAATTAAATTTGGTGTTACATATATTTTTTCTTCTACCATCCTCATAGCTGAAATTATTGCACCTTGCTTATATCTATTAGAATCATAAAGTTTAAATACAACTTTATTATAATATATTTTCATAAATGGAATTCATATATCTGCATCGTTGAAGTTTTATTGACTCATGTGACTTTAACCCCTCTAAGTTTCTGCTTATTTTCTATCCTTTCAGGCAGGCTGTGATTTAATTAATTGTGTGAGGTTTAACAATCTGGGAAAATTGTCCACAAAATATTAATAAGACAGTCTTGGTATAACACTTGATAGATACATCTGAGGCGTATGTAAATGGCTCTGCCAGCCAGTACTGTGCTTCCCTCATCCTTAATCATCACATGGGGTGTACTTCTTACTCTGAACTTTACTCTATTTTCCTTACGTTGGACCCAACCTTTTGTGTGATCTAAGCTTTGTCATATAATCAATCTGCATGTGCATGCTAATTCAAGTGGCTTACCGGACGTGTATACTTGTTGGATTGAGCGGTCGGTTCTAAAAACTATTTCCAATGGACCTGAAAATAATCGGAGCTCATGCTCTGTTACGGCTGTGTGATACTTCTGTGGTCTGTAGTCGCCGTAGATCCTAACCTGGCCTCCAGCAGGATGGATCGCCATGGACGTCTCTTCCTAGACCTTGCCTTAAACTCAGAAGCCTTGTTGCCGTCGGAGGAAACTCATCGGAGACCTTACATGGAACACTGCCGTTTGAAGATTCACTCGACAACTGATGTGATTGGCTTTGCACATCCTGGGACCTGTGATGAGTGTTTCTGCAGGTAGGAGAGAAACAGACTAAACAACTACAGAGATCTAGGATGACTCCGTCGTGCGCAAACTGTTGACATGATTTCTGAAGTTGGTGCCGATGGTTGATCTGCGTGAAGCATCAAGATTTATGTTACAGGCGAGTCGAGCAATCTGTGGCACGTGTGAATGCTTATTCATCCCTGCAAAAAATAAAATCCACTGCAAATCTTCTCAAGAACGGGGCTCCAAATATGTCCATGTATATCGTCAGATTAAAAAATTAAATATGTACAACTTACCTCAGAATAAATCCGTGCATGATGCATGCAGCAAATCGAGTACCGATTCATGAGCTCGTGCAAGTAGAACGTAGTGGTTGCTGTCTAACTCGTGATCTACAAGGATCAGAGTTGTATACTTGTATAGTCCAATCCAGCTGTCGATTCGTATGTCATATGTTTGTCTTGCGGCGATATGCAGATCATGTTCGCCACCATGATCTAAGCTTAGCCCTGGAGATCTGATTGGTTCCTGTCTTCCTGATGTGCCGGAGCAAGGACGCCGCCACAATCTTGCTTTTTTATGCTATCAAGATGCCTGGAGAGCAATCGCACCACCTTCTGGCATGCCCCGCATACGACGGTCAAAAACAAAAAAATCTGATGCGTGTATGGAGCTGACATTTTCCGGATGTTGGCGGAGCGCGGCCGCCGGCCGCCCGGCCTTGCCTTTCATGAAGATAGCCAGATTACCTGAGGATCAATCGCAGCTCCTCCTGGCAGCCCACCGCAGAGGTACTACTATGCAACGCGACGTCAAGCAAATCCCTATCAGTGAACACATATCATGTGTTGCCTTCATGGCCATCTGAGTCGAGAACGCCGGCGGACTTCAGTTCATAGGCATAGGCATGTCTAGCTGCTTTAATCTTTCACGATCGAATTCTGTATGTAGGTTACAAAATCAGAAACAGTAAATAGCATTGGAGAATTACATACCTCAACATATATATACCTTTATCCTGAGTTCCTGGCCGCTTGAAGTGGACTAAGGCGGATCGTGCTGTACGTAAGTTACAAATTCAGAAACAGTAAATAGCATTGGAGGATTACATGCCTCAACATATATATACCTATATTCTGAGTTCCTGGCCGCTTGAAGTGGACCAAGGCAGATCGTGCTTTCGCTGACGCCACGGAGTAGCATGCATCATGAGCTATACGTCCGGCAACGCGACATCAATCAGGTCCATGTCCATGAACACGTATCACGCTATGCCTCCACATCCATGGAGTCAAGAACGCCTGAAGTATTGCTTCGTGAGGCCTAAAGCTTCTTGCGACAACTTTGATCAGATGCATATATGGTCCACGCCGGTTTTGGCAATTAGATGCAGGTTGCCGGCTTCAAGCCCCAATCTGATTTTGATCCCAGCTGAAACAACGGTGTCCGGCGCTGCTATGTACACAATTGTCGGTGACGTTGCTGCCGGCCGTAAAAACATAGTTGGAGAAGAGATATGCAGCAACGATGACACAATTTCATAGGCAGCTACTGGTAGTGACGGCCAAACAATAACAGGAAAAGCGGCGGCGCTGCGCTAGGAAAACCTAGGACGCAAAGACGATGCATCCATTAATTGTTAGCAGTCTATGTTTTTTTTTAACTGGCATCTAGTCGTAGCTCAATAGGAGACTAAGAGTCCAGTTAGGTTACAGATTAGGCTGCGCGCACGGACGGTCTATCAAATCATCTTGACCGATGAAACTTCTGAACTTTGATTGGATCGATCTCCACCATCCATTGTTTGTTCTTTTAATAGATAGATAGATAGATAGATAGATAGATAGATAGATAGATTTTACAACTACTCACATCGCTAGTCCCAACTCCCAACTCCGAAAACTAGACGCGGAGCCCATGCCACTACCCCTCCCGCTCTACCACAGTCCCACCCACTCATCGTATGTCGGACGCGGCCGTGCTCCGCAGCTCCGCTGTCATACTCGTGTTCTGATCAACGCCCCTGCCCCAACCAGGGCTAGCCCATAAGAGCATCTCCAAGCGAGGCCCCCATAGGCAGCCCAAACGTTCGGGCGGACAGCCCGGACGGTCTTTGGGCCAAAAACTTCCACTCAAAGAAGGCGCCCAAACCGCCCCCAAATGACCGGGCGGTCCGGCACACCCCAAACCCAGCCCATATCTGGGGCGGGTTTGGGGTCGCCCGGACACGACCGGACGCACCCGCCCTTGTATCGTTGACAGCGCGGCCCCACGCGCTGGGAGACTGACCGGCGCCGGCAGCGTGAAGTCCAGTCGCCGGCGCGGAATCCCAGGCGCCCTCCGCCGTGTGTCCACTGCCCACCGGCGTGTTTAATACCGCTGCCTCCGCCTCTCCGCTCCCCACTTCCTCTCCTCACTTCCCCCTTACCGCTCCGGCGCCTCTTCCTCTCCGCCGCCACCGCAATGTCGTCCTCCTCCGACTCCTACGGCTGGGACGCGCCTGAGTCCCCAATTGACGAGGCGGAGTCAAGGCAAGCGTCGGCGCCGGCGGCGGGCTCCGAGTCCCCAATTGACGAGGACGAGCTCGCGTACCGCCTCGCCATTGAGGAATCCCCCAAGGACGCCGCCCCGGCGGCGAGCGAGCAATGCAGCCGCGCTGCTCCGCCGTGCAAATCTGCACCGCAGAGTGGATGCGGCTCCGCGCCCATCCACCGCCGCCGCCAGGCCCCGTCCTCTCCGCCGATGCGCTCCGCGCCGCAGACGCGCGGGAAGAAGACGGTCGTGTTCCCCATCCCACATGTCCGTGCTCCCGCGGGATGGAGGATGACCCCTGACGGTGACGGCGGCTGGCGCCTGCGGCCGGTGACCCCTCCACGGAGGGCGCCGGAAACATGGAGGGCAAGGCCTTCCGCCGCCTGCGCAACGCCGACCCGAGAGCGGCGGCAGCCTCGGTGGTGAGGGCCGCCCAGGCGGCCGACGTTCCCCCGGACGTCCTCGCGTATTCCCTGACCACGGCGGAGACGGACGCGTGGCGCCTCCGCCGCAAGAACAAGGAAATGTTCGACGCCGCCGTCGCCGCGTCCATGCGGTCCGCGGAGGCGAACAGCGCGGCGGCGCGCCACGCTTCCGAGCAGGCGCGCCTTGTCCGCCTCCTGGCGGCGCGGTCAAGGAGCGGGGCAACTCCGGCTCCAGCAGCTGCGGCGACCCCTACGCCGTCTTCGAGCACGTCCGCCGCCCAGGCGCAGACGAGAAGGGGAAGGGGAAGGCGCCGGAGTGAAGCTCCACCGCCGTAGACCTCGAGAAGCTCCACCGCCGGAGTATTTTGCTAATTATGTATGAAATGCTAGTATGTCTGAACTATGTATGAACTGATGAACTATCTATGATCCACGTTATTTCCATACGTGCATGGTTTGCATGGATATAGGGGCGGATTTTGGGGGTCACGGTTGCAGGACAACACATTTGAGGTTTGTCCGGTCGGTGTCCGCGGACACGTCCGGACGCACTTTGGGGGCCGATTTTGGGGGACGCGGTTGAAGATGCTCTAAGCTGGACAAAAAGGACGGACACCTATAGGGTTTGCTTGTCGTGTAGCATGTGCGGTCGACATGAACAAATAGCAAATCTGCGCTTTTAAGATTTCTGGATTTGTGAAATGCACGGGGCCGGCCCATAGGCTAGGCAAGAAGGGCGGTTGTCCATGACCTCAAGAAGAGAAGGCCCCGAAATGTTGATGTATATAGTAATCATTGTGCCATTATATATTACACCCTGCCAAAAAAATAGAACATGAATGACTTTTTTTTCAACCATGCACAACCTTGACTATGATTTCACTTGCAGTATGTCTAAAACATAGTATAAATACATATGAAAACATTATTCCACAAACAAAATGCAAAGATGCATTTATTCAAACTCAAACCTTACACTTTAGTATTATTAGTGGTCAAATACGTGAATTAAGATGGTAAACATAATACAAGCCTTGATTTTTTGGACAAATGGAGTACTTAACATTAAATATGGCTGAAAAGAAATACACACCACAGACCTCTTGGGACGTAATACGACCCACAAAAATAAATTTAGTTACCAGATATTCCCTTACACGCGAGTCATGTAGATTTTACGAAGATTTATGTTAACTAGATTTCAATGTTTAATTTCGTGCACAATGAAAATTCAAAAACTGACCGAGGGACTTGTATAGCAGATGGTAACAAGCACATTGCATCAGAGCATGTAAAACAATAAATTTGCATGTGCTAACATCCTAGAATTCACAATGTTTTTTGGCATAGGTGATTACTCTAACTATTTTGTTTCCATACTAACACATCACACACAATTTTGCTAAATTTTAATTTGCTAGATAGCTTTGACCATGAAAAGGTATAGTGTAGTTGCTTTAGTTTATCCTCTACAATTTTCTAGAAATATGTTGGCTCACTTATACTCTAGAGACTGCTATTAAGAGACGTGTTAGATCTTACTTTTTTACATAAGTATACCATAAATACTTAATATATATATATATATTATGCATTTGTAGAAAAAAATTGTTACAACATCCAAACTTTAGTATCTTTCAATAAATTCATTTCAAACAAAAAACCATGGAAAAAAATAAGTGCGCTTTAGTACAGTTTGATGATTTTTCTCGCTAGAAAATGAGTGTACAATGTAGCTAATAGCACGCTCTAGCGCGATATAGAACCCTAATGTTGTATTTTAAGTCCGACGCTATTTGATGTAGTACGCTATTTATTTCCTTACAAATAACACACCAACTAATTTTTAGTAACATTGTCACGTATGTGGTTAAACTATGGGAGTAAAAAGAAAAGTATACTTGTAATACCATAACATGATAAAATAAGACTTAGATAAGTATATAAGTTTAATATAAATTGTATTCATTTTTATTCGCCCAAGGCCCATCTCCACTTTTCCCCGTATGCGGTCACCGCCTCCACCCCACCGACGGCCACCGACGTCTCTGACCCTTATTTGGTGGCGTCTACGCCACAAGGTACTGTCATGGGAACCCCACCAACGAGCCGATTAGATTAGTTGAGTTAGAGTTCGATTAGTTCAAATTTTGATCTGGTTGGGCTAGGGTTCAACCTATTATAGAATAGAGCTAAAGAACTTAAAAAACTCAAAATGCTAAAGGATCTGTGCTTCCATTGAGATAAGTTATCTGTAGAAAATGTGAAAGTCCAATTTTTTTATCTTATTCGCCGTACCTACTTCGAAACAATAAGAGGTGAATACTAATATTGGTTTCTTATGAGAAGAGCAACACCGAACAGATATAGGAGAAGGGTCTATCTTCGCACCTGAAACCAATGTTAAAAATTTCTATGCCCCGTGTAGCTTAATTTTCCTACTTTTTTAATTTTTCTCGATTTATGAGAGTTTATCTGGCGGAGAGAGGGAGACAAAATGACAGCACCATGGGTTTTGGCAACCCATTTTATTCCAGGATTACAGCGGTGGAACGGTTGGGGAACATCTATATTGTTCAGAAGAATTATCCATAATAAAAGAAGGGAAGAATATCATTATTTCTAAAGGGTAGATATGAAAGAATAGCGAGGTGGTTCCAATCATGCCATCCAGATTCTAGAGAAACACAACGACAGTAGAAATTATCTATATTTCTAGGGGGCGATCTGAAAGACTAGCGAGGTGAAACAAATCATACCGTCCAAGCCCAACCATAAAATTATCTATATTTCTAGGGGCTAATCTAAAAGACTAGCGAGGTGGGACTAATGACTAATCATCCCATCCATAGAAAAATTATCTTTAATTCTAGGGGCTGATCTGAAAGACTAGCGAGTCCATTTTGCCGCGAACGGAGGCAGGAATAGGGTAAGACGGGACGCTCTTTCCCTGTGCGCCAACTGTGGCGGGAAACGGGAAGCGAGAGCGGGCCAATTGAGCAGGAGCAAACGGAAATGAAGGGCGAGGGCGGCGGCGGCGAGGCGGCGCAAACTGGGAGAGCCGAGCTTCGACACCTCCTGGAAGCCACCAGATCCTCCGAGGTACTCCATCTCAACCTGCAGTTTCCGGTTCGTCCAGTCCATCTTGTCGCTTAGGCCTTAGTTTACTCCAAGAGTATTTTAGGGATGGGAATAATTGGGATGGTAGGGGATTTGCTGAACACCCAATCATAACAAATACTCTTCCCCTAAAATACACTAGCATGGACAAGAGTATTTGTGCTAGGCAAAAATGAGGTTGTTGGTAGGGGATATTTGGGATTATCTCCTCCCATCCCCGAAAATACATTAGAAGTAAATATGCTAGTGGGGATTTTGCAGGATCCAGAATAATCCCCTCCATCCCATAAAATACACTAGACTAGAGATAAACAAGGTAGTGTTGGATGGCCGGGATGCGCTTCGGGCGGATCGCGCTGCAGTGCCAATTCATTTTCTTTAGAGCCTCCGGTGCCAAAAGTTTTGTGCGCCAACTGTGGCGGGAAACGGGTAGGGGAAGCGCGCCAACTGAGCAGGACCAAACGGAAATGGACGGCGGCGGCGGCGACGGCAAGGCGGCGCAAACTGGGAGAGCCGAGCTGGGATCCCTCCTGGAAGCCACCGGATCCTCGGAGGTACTCCATCTCAGCCCGGAGCTTCCATTTCGTCCAGTCCATCTCGTCGCTTAGTGTTTTACTGTAGTATTTAGTTTAGTTTGACCACGGCCGGGCTTGCAGAACTCGTCGCTTGTGTTTCTGTTGGTTAGGTGAGGATATAAATTCATGTTTCGGTAGTACGTATTGCGGATTAGACATTTCGAATCGGCTGCTCTTAGGTTGGATTTGTATCTGCCATGCTCTTCGGTTAGCTTCGGACTATTGGGGATAATCGTTTGCATTGCTCTGACAGTAACCACCGATTTTCCTCTTGTCTTGCTTGTAATCCCGTACGTTACTATCCCGCGGCAACTACCGGCAAATTTTCCTGGATGCTGTCATAGGGTCCAGTGTTATGCTAATGTTCTACCTGTAAATTGTTACGACAATTAGCTTACTGATTCAGTTCAGCTTAGTTGATTGTTGCTTTAAGTTACTGCTGGCAACTTGCTACTGCTGTCTTTTGCGGTATTATACCTTGATAGCATTCTAGGTATCTTGTCGTGTCAATTTTGCAGGTTTTTTCTGAAACACTCAGATTTAGATACAACCATTTGTATGGACTATGGACCAATTTGGTATTCTTGAATCTTGATGCAAAGTCACTTGTTATGTTTTCCCCTGGAAATCTATTGAGGTCCCCTCTCTTTTACTATCTTTCCACTTGCTATTTTCAAAACCTGCCTTCATATTGCTATTTTTTCTATCGACGGAGTTATAACAAATTTCCTACCTTTTGCTTTCTTTTTGCTTCGATCCATGTCAATGTGGGTGATTTAGGGGTTGGGCCTGGAATGTTAATACATGAGTTTACCTGAGTGCATTCATGAGAAAGTATTTTAACAATTTCCACAAATGTCGGGCTTGACCTTTTAGTTCCATGATAAGTAGAATGTATTCAACTAGTTTACTACTGCAAAATCCTGTCATGTGAGATATGTAATACGATATGCTACTTGATCTGTGTTAACTTGACCTTTTGTTACGTAGGATTGATAAATCTTGTGGCTTGTATGCACTAAAGAAACTTGTTCTGACAGCTATTTTATTCAAGAAGGCAGTGATGTATTTCTGTTGCATGGCATAGTTTTTTTACGTGTGTTGTATTCATTGATGGAGAAGAAGTATGTTGGGATGCCGTAGCCCATAGATTTTTATGGCATAATATCACTCACATATATCATTTTCAAATGCCTTTTTAAACTAATGTGGTCCTGTAAACTTTGTTTACAGAAATGTCCAGATCGCGTGAAACTTAGGCATGCTCCACTTAATAATGAGTATAAAGTCAGAATCGTTAAAAATGAGCAAGCAATGGTACTGGAAGCAATACCTGATGTTGGAACATCCTATGTTAAGCTTGAAGAAGATGAGGCTGGTTCCGGTTGTGAAGGGTTTGGCTGTAATGCTTCTACATCTATTGATGTCAATGTTGGAAAGAAGAGGGCCATGCGGTATTCACCTAGTCCTACACCATCAAAGAGAAGGCGTGACATAGAGTCCCGCCTTGACCGTGTTTTAGACTTCATTGAAAAGAATTGGCACAAGAAATGTGAGGAGGCTGAGCGTCAGATAAAAATTAAATGTGAGGAGGCTGAGCGTCAAATAAAAAATAAACGTGAGGAGGCTGAAGAGATCGCACAAATGTTGGACATAGTGATTGAGGATGGGGCCGAGAAAGGGAGTGCTGTGTATTCCTATGCCACGCAACTCTTTAAGAAAAAGGAGATTCGTGATATGGTCAGTATTTTTAAAAAAGAAGATGGAAGGCTTGAATGGCTTGAGAGGACATGGAATCCGGTGAGATGGGAGATTAGACGAATGATGCGCATGGTCGTTGAGGATGGGTCCAAGATAGGGAGCATTGAGCATTTCTATGCTTCACATCTCTCTGTGAAAAAAGAGTGTCGCGATGCGTTCACCACTTTAAAGACACCAACTGAAAGATTTGAATGGATTAAGAGGACATGGGAGGAGAAGAAGAAGCATTAGCCTTCACTTTCTTATATTTTATATGACTTAAACATATATTTTGGATCATCAGATGAACTTGTAATGCCATATGATACTCTTATTTGTGGGCCTCATACGAACTTGTAGTGTCATTAACATTTGAGATCCCGTGAATCTGTATTTCTGCTTAAACCTATATAGCTGACGTGTTGCAGTGTTGGTCCTATGTGTTTCTCTTTGTGTGTGGCGGATGTGATGTTCAAATGGTAGGGAATCAAGTCAGGAGGATGTAGTTGTGTATAATGGAAAATGTTATAGCCTCTTTTTGCATTTGATGGTTATGCATCTCAAGATGTTTACAGGGATCTAAGAAGGCCAAGAAAATTACCTTTTTTGACAATGATCTAGTGAGTTGAGGAGATCATGGAGGATGCCAAGGAGTCCTACAAGATGTTCAGGAGGCCAGTTTTTCTCATGCTTCATCAAACACTGTTGGAAAACTCTGGGCTGAACTGCTGAAGTTATTTCCGTTGATGTGTTCTAGGGAAACATTAGCACTCCTTGGCCTTAGTCTAACAGTAATATTGCAAAAGTTTGGTGAGATTTTGGAGTGTATATACAACTCGGCCTTGGTTTGGGCATTTCCCATCTTGCTGTTTTAGTGTGGTATATGCTTCTCTTTGTAACATGAGGAGTATATCTTACAGTAATTGCTTTTTAAAACTCAATACAGTATTTGTTGCTACTATGTTTCAGGGTATGTGTATGTTGCCTTCATGCCTTGACAGCATTTTGGCTGGACGATTCTGCACGTTCAGGTGCAGCGCACTGCATTCCAGATCAGAGTTGTCCGAATTGTGTTTGGGCTGTCAGCTGTGCGTGCGCCAGTTTGTTTCTCGAGTCCTTGTCGGAAACTGAATCCGACCCGGTTTCTAACAGAGGATGTATAAACTGGGCGGCGAGGCGACCTTCCCCGCCACCAAACCCGAACTGAATCTGCAGACACGAGCAAGAATCGATCCGGCTGTTACGATAATAGCGCCATGCAAGATCATAGGCGACACCGAGGCACGATGTTTGGTAACACAGTTCGACGAACTCGCCTACATCTGCGGGGCATGACTACGGACGCTCCTCCCCAAAGATACCGCAACACCGGCCGCCCTAGGCGCCGGCACAAGTCGCCGGCTCCCCCTGCGTGCCAATTGCTATCTAGTCGTCATCATCGGTTACAACATGTGGTGCCTCCTCATTATATGGGAGGCCCTAGGATACACGTGTTCGACTCTAACACTACCGTACCCTGTCCACACCTATTACAACACCAAGTCCATGTAACCCTACTCGTACATAATATGAGACACAAAAAACAACACTCCACCTTGGCGAATATTCTCCATCACCTTTGAGTTTGTCCAAGCGTCAAACTTCCATGTACTCCGGACTTGGGTTGTCTTCTTCGTAGCTTATAGAACGCTACCCGATGAGTCTACCTCAAACTCGCCGCCTCCGTGGAACACAACTGCTACTCCTGCAACCTCATCCTTCATGACTTCACCTGCAACTAAGAGAACGTCGCCATCCAAGTCATCACTATGAGCTACAACGTTAGCACTTGACCCACCATTTAGAACTGGACAGTCCCTTTTATAATGTCCCCACTGCTTACACTTGTAACATTGCACCTTCTTCTTTTTCTTCCCCGCCTCATGTCTTTTCCCGCCTAGCTCACACTTGACCAGCAAATCAACACCATGAGCGACTTCCTCTATGGTCTTCTTCTTCCTCATATCATAGGATAATAAGGCCGCAGTGATATCCTCAAGCTTGACAGTCTCCTTGCCGTATGTCAAAGTAGTGATCAAATGCTCATAGGACGGTGGCAACGAACAAAGAAGAAGAATCACCCTATCCTCATCGTCAACCTTCACACTCAGCCGTGCTAGATCCGTGACAATCTGATTAAAGGCATTCATGTGCTCCAAAAGATCCGACCCTTCTTGCATTGACAGCTTATATAACTTTTGCTTCAAATACACCTTGGTCGTCGCAGTCTTGGACATAAACTGACTCTCCAGCTTCTCCCAAATCTTTTTCGGCACATTCTCATCCATCACATGATACATGAGCTGGTCTGAAAGACACAACCGTATGATCCCGGCTGCTTGCATCTGCAACGCCTCCCGGTCATCATTGTCCATCTTAGCTGGCTTGACATCCCGCAACGCCTTCAAGCATCCCTGTTGCGACAACAAATCCTTCACCCTTGTCTGCCATAGCGCGAAGTTTCCAGTCCCTTCGAACTTTTGCACTTCAAACTTGTTAGTCGGTGCCATGACCGCTGACTGGTAAAGAACAACTTCTGCTCAACCTCCGATGTCTTGGCTTGCCTGATCGTCAATGCCTCCCTGATGAACTGCCGTTGTATCACTAACCGATGTTTCCGCCGAAAAGATTTGTCACGATCTATCAAGAAACCTCAACCCGCACTGTCCGCCCTCCAAAAGCCATGGAACTTCTTTATCGTAACGTAGGTCCAGCTCCACCTTCTTCTGAACTTGCAGATCGATTTTCTGTGCCCTGCTAGCCTCCGTCGCGCCGCCTTTTATTGGCGCTCAGCACAACCGGCCCTTCTTTTCCTTGTCTCTCACGGAAACCGAGTACAGATGGTCTCCATCTCCAGGTTGAACGAGCGTCCAAACACGAATCCAATAGGCCAGAAAACAATCAGCCCGACCTGGACCCAACTTGCACACACATGGCAGGAAGCCAAAACAACTCCTGTAGCAGCACGCCTCTCTTTCCCTGCGTGCTATCACCGCCTGCAGAGACCTACTGCCGCACGTCGACCTACTGCCGCACGCCTTTCTCGATTCCGTGCATCTCGGGAAAAGATCCGCCGCTGATTCGACGAAAGACTCTGATCCGTTTCTTGATTCTCGCCAGCGATCTGTAGCCTGCCCTGCCGCGTGTACTTCCGACGCCGACCCTATCGCCGCAGTCGCCACCTCGCGCAACATCCGTGCACGAGCCGTGTGCATCATGGCCACCCGCATCGTCGACACAACTCGTCTGCAGTGCCACGACGCCACCCTTGTGCAACACCGAGCGCACCGTCTAGATGCCCTCACACTCCGATCTATTCGGCCGTCCCCCACGTCTGGTCGCCGATCTGATCGCGAGTCGAAGCCCCGCCTCCACGACGTCTTCCCAGCCACTATGTCGGTCCGATTGCCACGTCTAGCCAATCCCTACCGATTGCAGCTCATCGGACGGTCCAGGCCTCCTGCCCGAAGTGTCCGACTCCACCGACCGCATCCGCGATCGCCGCCATGCTCCACCTAGCGCCTATCGGATGTTTCCAGGCGCCCGCCGAGCATGATCCTCGTACCTCCAGATGATCTTCCGCATAGCCTCGACCAGGCTCTGATACCACTTGTTACGATAATAGCGCCATGCAAGATCATAGACGACACCGAGGCACGATGTTTGGTAACGCAGTTCGGCGAACTCGCCTACATCTGCGGGGCATGACTATGGGCGCTCCTCCCCAAAGATACCGCAACACCGGCCGCCCTAGGCGCCGGCACAAGTCGCTGGCTCCCCCTGCGTGCCAATTGCTATCTAGTCGTCATCATCGGTTACAACATATGGTGCCTCCTCATTATATGGGAGGTCCTAGGATACACGTGTTCGACTCTAACACTACCGTACCCTGTCCACACCTATTACAATACCAAGTCCATGTAACCTACTCGTACATACGAGATACAAAAAACAAACACCGGCGATCATGGCGAGCTCGTCCGAGGAAGAAGGCTCGGTTCCGTTTGACAAATGTGCAGCGGCGACCCGAGTAAGCGAGCTCCTGAAGGTGATCATGAAGAACAAGGCCTCACCGAAGGCGTTGGCCGCCGCCCGGGCGGAGGCGTTGTCCCTGTCAGAGGCTCTCGGCAGAAACACCGCCCGGATGGAGCAGGAGAATCCCTCTACCGCCGTGCCCGTGAAGGCGGCGCCTGCACGGAGCAAGGTTCCCCTTGCAACCCTAGAGGATGCGTTTGCGGCCGGAAGAGCCTTCTTCGGCGACCGGGCGCCGGTAGCAGTAGAGCCGAAGCCGGAGAAGAAGAACAAGAAGTATCGGAGGGTGAAGCTCTCCGAAGCGGATGTCAAATCCATCCTCTCGTACAAGAGCAGCCCGCTCACTCATCTGCCGGCCACGTACGTCACGGACGACCAGTTCATCCTCGACTGGTATCCGGTCCCCAAAGAGCAGGTCCTGGACTATTTCACCTTGCTGTTCTCCGCTTTCGACGGCGCGGACGATGATTTCCTGGAGATGCAGAAGACAGTCCGTGAGGAGTACAAGAAGAAAGGCTACGCACATCGCTGGGTCACCGACGACGAAGATGAAGATGAAGCACCTGCTCCACGGGCTGCTGCAAGGAGGAGGGCTCGCCCAGGGGTCATGAAGCACAAGGGTGTAACCAAGAAGCTCAACTGAATTACTTCATATAATAGCTACTACACTACCCGGCCTCTCCTTCCTCTGCATGAACAGTGTCGAGGCAGACTATCTCGGCCCTCCATTCACCACCGTCCTTTTCACCACGTCCGTTGGATCGTAATTTTTTCCAATTTCGACTCGCTGACGGACACACTGGGTCTATGACTTGTGGGCCAGCAGGTAGGCCGGACCCAGATGCAGCCAAAGCAGCCGCGTTGCTCTTTCTTTTCCGGCTCCCCTCGCGGTGAAACCCTAGGCCAATCGCCTCGCGTCTCTCCTCCCTCGCGTGCCACCAATCCCCGCGTCCTCTCATTCTCCCCCAATCCGCCGCCTCTTCTCCCGCTCCAGCTCCCTCCTCCTCCCCGTCCCTCCTGCTCTGCCCCCCTCCTCGCATCGCATGCCGCCGCCGCGGGCCTGCTGCTGCTCCTCCTCCTCTAGCTCCTCACCCCATCGGCTCGCGTCCATCACCGGCTCCAGCTCGAGCAAGGGCGAGGAGGGAGGAGTAGCCTCACCGGCTCGACCTGCAGCGGACTGCGCTGGTTGCCCATCATGGCAGCGGCGGCAGAGGGCGGGGTGCTTCCGCTTGCGGGGATGGGAACGGCGCCGGAGCAGCGAGCCATCCATGCGGCGGAGACGGGGGCGCGGGAGGCGAGTGGCGGCGGTAGGCACGGGACTCGGCTTGCGATGGTGGGGGGAAGGCCGGGGACGGCTGCTGCTTCTCGCCTCTCCCTTCGGTGCTCCAAGCTCCACCTTCGAGGACAAGGAGGCGACCAAGGGCGACGAAGAAGGAGCAGCCTCACGGCCCGGCCTGCAGATTCAGCGTGACGAGGGAGGAGCAGCCTCACTGGCTCAGACTGCGGATTCGGCGCCGCCGGTGGACAAGGGTAAGCCCCTCCTCTTCCTCTCAACGCACAGCTCTCTCTCAAAATCAAGACATTAGGTTGCTGCGACGGAAAACCCTAGCCGCCAGCGCGACACGATGGCTCGTGCACGCCCTGTGACGAGTCTGCGGAGCCGCCGGCGAGCTCGACGGTCAGGCCTCGGTGGCCAGAGGTGCTCGGCGAGCGGTACACGGTTATGCCCGGATTGTTGTTTTGGTGTACCACCTCTGCCTACTCACTTATCTCTAGGTTGTTCCCAGATCGTTGGGCCATCGATCCTCCATCTCTAGAGTCATCCAGTTATTTTTATTTTCCTTCACATGCTCCTCTTCTATGTGTATCTTCACCGTAACTGTGCTAGCCACTGTTTCAGTAGTGAGACATGTTTATTAACTGAACTCTGTTTGTGCAGTTACTTATTTGCAGTCTCCTGTACAAGTCCCTGCTGCACAGGGGAGCTTCTAGGGATTCCATTTGGGGGAGGTGGAAGCTTGATGGAATAGTTTTACAAGTTACTATGCCACAGGCAGGATTCTTGTGTGTTTGAGCTGCAAGTGGGCTTGAACATGATCAGCTGAAGGAAGATATTTCGTCAGATGCTCATGGTAAGTAAAGTTTTGTTTCATAATATTCAGTAGATGAGTATTAGAATGAAACATTCTTGTTTCAGTTACAGCTACACTTTAGCAAAGTTACAAATTTCTGGTAGTAGATTTCATTCTACAAAAATATCATAATTTTCCAGTGCCTCTCTAATGTGTACATGTGTTGAGTAGCCACACAAATATTTCCTTTTTGGTTTGTGCTAAGTAGAGGCAGTGCCACGAGTTAGTGTAAACTGGAAAATATATGTTCCAACCAAAAGGAGTGTGTCGTCAGGCAACAGGGTTAATATTTATAAGAATTTGACAGTCACAGATGAGTATTTGGATAGAACTGCATTATTCTTTAGAACCTTTCACGTGAATGATTGTTTTTGTAGCAGTATGAGGTTGGTAGACTATGCTTTGGGGATAATTTTTTATTGTTAATATTTTGGTTCATGTACTTCAGATCAGTTCTAAGTGACTATGCCCTTTAATGGATAGTACCTGGAGATGAGTTGAAACTGACGGCATCATCGGTGCTAAGTGACTATCGATGGATCTAGAGAAAGCTGCCATTTCTGCTGGTACCGACGAGGGCATGCAGGTTGCGCCTGAACCACATTTCCCTAACATTCAAAAGCCATTTACCGACGAGGGCAGCAGGTTGCATCTGAACCACATTTCTGTAACATTCGTAAGCCATTTCTTCTACTGCATAAGTTTCAGCAATATTGCTTTCATGCCATACTACCATTCAGTAACACTGATGAGCTGCTGCTAATATCAGGAGCATTTTTTGTATTCAGGTGGCTTTGCAAGTGCATATAATCCATGAATCATGATGATTAGTTTTGCCGTGACAGTTATGTGACATATATGGCACCAACAGCATGTGAAACAGTCATCAGCCAAGGTAATAGCACAACACCTTCTGAAAGTGCCTCTGTTATAATTTCTTTCTTTTGAAACCATCGGCTAACTCAAGTGATTCTCTTGTAGGTAATAGCACAACACCTTCTGAAAGTGGATCCCAAGTCGGATGGTGCCAAGAAAGACTTGGTTGCTATTTATGACGAATGTGCCAATGTATTATATCAGGTGATTTTTTTTTTGACATGTGCGACTGTTTTATCATGCCTATCAAACCTCAGGGTTATGAAACAATGTCTTTTATATCGAAAGACCATCTGAAAAATATTTGTTCACTTATACATTTTTCCACGATGAAAGTAAACTGAGATCATTTGGTGAACAGATAGAATTCTCTTGGTATCACAACATTGTGCACTCCTGGCAAGTATTAGTGTCGGGGCGCGCTTCATAGGCTAGCATCCTTATGTTGCATCTTCTGTATTATTTTGCTCTGAGTTCTTGTCAACATATATTTCAGATTGTATTAGACTCTAAAAACTCTAATCAACTATTTGGTTTTTGGTGTTTCTTCTTTACCTACATCAAATCAAATTATTTAATCAGCTCATGTATTCCCAGATTGGTTTTTGGTGTTTCTAATTTCATTACGTGCATTATGTATTTGCTTTCTTTGTTTCTACCTACTCATTGTTTTCTAATTTTATTACGTGCAGGATTAAAGACACATATAACTTGGATTAGTCTTTTAAGGATCTTCTCAGCTTGTTGAATCTATTCTTGAGAATTCTCCATTGGGAAAGCCACATAGTTAGATTGTCAGTTCAGAGTTTATATCCTTTTGAGGGTAGTTGCAATGGAGAGCTTTGAGTACAAAATGACCATCTTAGTTAAATATGTTTGACTTCTTATAATTGGATTTTTTCAGTAGATTGTTGTACAAAGAAAGTAAACCTAGGAAGTTTGGTCGAGAGTTCATTTTCCTTATCTAATGAAATCTTTTTTTTATTCAGTAACAAGCGCATGGGATATACTCAAAAGCTTAAGAAGTGGCATGTGTTGGAAGCACCAACTTCATCGCCTAGGCACAAAGTATGTTTGGTATTATACTTTCGTATTTGGCATATTAATAGTTGATGTTTACCCCTGCTCAATCATGACTGCGGTATCAATATTATGCAATTTCTCTGAACTAATGGCTATCGAGCTGTATGTTGGCTTGCGCAGACTGCCTTTTCTTTCTCATATTAGTTGCATGTCATTCTAGACCCTTTTCATTTAAAAGCTGCAATGGTGCTCGGTCAATCCAATAATCTTTACCTTTTGTCATGCAATTTAATGAAGGACTACCCTCAAAAGTGAGTATCTTCCTTAGTAATTGACCAGCGAATTATATTTGAGAAATTGTTCTGCATGATGACATGATCCCATAAGACATGGTCAGCAATTTTTTACTCTTATTTTCGTTAGTGCATTGAACAGTTCGAGAGATCTGATGACATTATTTTCCTACAGTATTTTAGACTGGTTGTTTGCAGTCAACCATCTTGTGATGCATATATTTCTAATTTGTAGGGCTATTTCCTGGCTTGCTTTGGGTGTTATTATTACTGTATTAAGAAGTATGATCAAGCAAGGATATACGTTGGGTAAGCACATTGTTCTATAGAACTGTCACCACTGTTTTCCTTAGAAGCTTTGTTATTCTTTCATTTTTCTCCTTGAAAAATTTGGCGGTTAGCTTTGAAACTCTGGAGCTAATTGCTATTTTATGTTATAGGCGCTTTTTTCTTATGCTGCTCAAGAGGAGGGTGAGGGTGACCAGGCAATTACTGCATTTAGGACAACGGCTCAACTATTTCTTGGGTCAGTAATCCCTTTAATTTATTTGTTTTTGACCTTCCAAAGTTACTGCTCATCTAAAGTGGGTTTTGATCTTCTTCTTTTCTTTTGCTGCTTTGTTAGATAGGTTGTCAAATTTTGGTTATTGCACAGCGGTTTCAGTTTTGGTTTTGGTCAAACCGGCTTACGGGTGGCCCCGTCGTTGCCCTGCCCCACAGTCAGTGTCGATGTGTTCGGAGACGGCGGGTGAGGCAATACACGGCCGACCGGTCCCATCGCCCACCACGCACGCAATTTTACTCCTTGGTGCTTGCACATCCTTGAAATCTGGAAGTACCGCAAGCCCAACGTTGCCTGCAGAAATTTTGTTCTCTCTTATCAAGATTGAGAAATTATTAGAAAAGTACCCAATTTGCCGTGAAATCTGCTCTGTTCTCATGCCTGCTAATATATTGCTGCAGTATTGTCATTCATCTCTATTTTTTGGTTTGGGTGTTGTATGGAAGAAGATGAAGTTCTATAGAGATTACTGAGCTACCCTTTGTAGCTCACTTTCTTCTTGATAAAGTTTGGGCTGAGCTCCTTCGAGCACTAGAGGAATGCCCTGGGTTATTTATCAGCTTGTAGGTTCATCTGTTATTCGTCGGTAAAATGGAAGTAGGATGCAATAATGTAAAATCTTGGTCCATCTACTTTCATGATGTCGAATTGCAGCAATGATTTGTGTAGTATTTAAGTTGTTTTCACTGGGTTAAGATAAAAAGGAATGCCCCATGTTAATTTTAGAAGTAGGAACAAATTATTGCAGATAACACTTATATGTGTAGTCCTACTGTTCCGCTTATATACTTTGATATGAATCTTATATATGGCTGTGTGAGTGTGATTTTGATGGCTTCTTATGTTGCAACCTGCAGCTCGTGTTTCCTTTCCTTTTTGTTTTCCAGATGATTGTGAGGTGTAGTGTAATATGATAATTTCGTGTGTCTATAGCAAGGATAACATATTAAGCTTCGAACTGATCATTTAGACTATTGTTCGTGTTTCCTGCTTCTTTCATTAGGTAACACCTCCTGGAACTGTTATGTACCCGTCACTGACAAAACAAAACTGGTCCAGAATTATGTGGTTTACAATATCTCAAAACCTTTTTGGAATTGTTCTATTGTGAGCACCAAAGATCTTGATATGCCAAAAGTAAATTTGTTTTGAGTTATCTATTTTTTGTTCTATACTTTGTAGGCAGTACATAGATGCTTAGTACTATATGTAAATTAGTTTTGAGTTATCTATTTTTTGGTCTATGCTTTTTAGGCCAGTATACATATGCTTAGTACTATATATAATCTTAGGAATGTGACCGCGCCTAAATTTAGAAGAGCCACCATGGATTTGCTGCGGCATCGACGCGTCATCTAAAGGTGTGGAAGTTGTTCGTACCTTGCCTCCCACCCCCAGCCTTGAAATCTCTCCTCCATCCCTGATATGCAACACCAATTTTTTGCTCCCCTACTGTGAGATAGCAGGTAGCTAAAATTTACTTGATTGTTTTCCTATTTCCTTGCTGCTGCGCAGTAGTAACAATGCAATTTCAGTCTTACCTATTTCAGTTCGGTTTGGACTATATATTATGTGATTTATGAACTGACCAGGTTTATGATGTTCTATTTTCAGTGAGAAGCTTTCCGTAGGTTTTAATTGCTGCTTGGTGTATAAATAACACCTTTCTGAATTATAGATTATTTTGCTTGTTTTTCCCCAGCCTGTACAGATATGATTCTGATTACACATTTGTAAGTTGTCTTTACTCAGGTAGAAGTTGATCTTGTAATGGTTGTTTGCTTTGCAGAATAGCTGATTTGATGATGCGTTGTTGGGTTCGTTAGGAGCGCTATCTTTATACTCATGTTTGCAGGTTATCACATCCCTTTCAAATTTACCCCTGTTTTTCTGTGGGCTCTTCCATTGCTTATTGAGCTTTTAGCAGATGTAAAGTGGTTGTAAATATTTCTTCTGTAATGGATGTTTCATATTGTTTTCGGGCCAGAATGTATTGCTATAACCTAAGATTTGTGTATGGTCTAAATTTTCTAAAGAAAGTTATGTAATATTTTGGGTAAGATCATTCAAGTATCTGGAATTGACAGTAGTTTTGTACCTCTTCTTATGCCTTTTATTGTTCATGTTGCCTGATAATTGCAGTAGCTTTGCCCATGGCTGAATTTTGGTCGCTCCTTGTTAGCTTCAATTTTCTATATCCTGTCGTGTATATTTATATGCATCTGTCCTTTATTGTGTCTAACCCCTTCATGAAGATATATTGATTCAGTTCGCTAGAATTTATATTTGGATTGTGGCCGAAGTATTTTGGTTGAAGCATAAGTTGTTTCAGCATTTGAGTTGAGTTCATTTGCAATTAGAATCAGAGAACGGGGTAGTTGAATCAAACGAGGTTCCTGAAGTGCACACGTTTATGCAGTAGGCTGATAATACACACTGTTCTTCTCTGGATAACATTTGTGTGTGAAGTTCTCGATTAGCTTTGTTGTTCATAGACAATATGTTTGATTGGTTTTGCACGTGACTATTTCAGGATGTTTGTGGATTCCATTACATAGTCAGATGGAAACCAATGAGACTTGGAGACAAATTGGGTCATGCACCAGTCCAGTGATGCTTGACTCTGCAGATTATCAAGTATACTGCAGCATATCAGCTCCTTAAATCTATGTTGCAGCCAGCCACATGAAAGGCTTTCTATCAAAATTGCCCTGCTGGATTCAGTAAAGATGGTCATAGGTATGTTCCTAATCGATAGGTTCAGCGTCGGCTAATTTAGAACAGGCCGAACTTATGTTCTTTGATTCTCTGAACCATGTGCTTATGTTTTTGATTCTCTTTTACTTGACAGATGTCAAAAACGCAGAAGAACAAAGCCACTGCACACAATCTCGGTCTTATGTAGGTGATCGGAAGCTCTTATCTATTCATGTTTATTAATTGTAATTTATTTGGGCGGCTTTCCTTTGGTTGGGAAATCAACATTGTTGAACAAAATGGCAGATTACTTAATTTCTGGAAGGTGCTATTCTGTGGCAGCAACAACTAAATCTTTAGGCAGTCATTTTCTAGAGGCATAATATGGCTTTGTAATCGGTCCTCTTAAAACTATTTTCCCTGTTAATCCTCACTACTCATGACAAACGTCTATCATATAGTAAAATGCTAGCTCCACCTCTTATATTTTTCTGTGTGCGTCTATTGATTTTGTTGGCATTAGGCTAGCTACCTAACTACTCTGCTCCTGTAATATAGAGGTCATAATCAAATTTTGCTATTTAATTGAGTTTTTTGTCCCTGTCATTTGTTTGTTACTGAGATATTTGTCATCATGCACCTAGAATGAAATGAAATCCTCATATATTTCAATCCCTGTAGGGTTAAATCAAATCAGAATAATTGGTTTTTAAAATCTGAATCTTGATATTATGTTGGCAAGTACTTCAGCATCTTGGGTCTCTCATAAACTCTATTGTGGGTCATGGTCTGAATATGCCCACGACGAGCAGGATTCAAGAGATTATTGGAAGTACATCACTTGAAGCCAGACACAGCAATGAGTACCAGATTCAGCATTCCTCCTGGTACAAGCCTTTTCTTGGGTAAGTCCACGTTGTTCCATAAGAACTACTTTTATATGTAGATTATTAATTCAAATCATATGCACAGAGTATGGACTAACTGTATCTCCTTCTATTCGTGACATTGACTTTTTGCCCACAAAGCTTTTGTTTTGTCGATATGCTTGATTGTGTTTCAGTTATTTCGTTTTCTTTTTTCAAGAGAATTATGCTGGTGCATCAGCCTCATTTCTGTAATCGCTGTCTGCTCCAGGTTTAGGTGTCCTCGCTACACTTCAGTTATGCTGGGCTGAATCGACCCCAAGTAAAAATAATGTTTGTTGTGCCTTCCGTTTGAATTAGATTCAGGTGTCCACATTTTCAGTTCTTTTTCTGGATTATTGTGTGTATATCACTGTCTATCTGAGACTGGAAGTGTAGTTTTTTAATTCAGTTGAGATGTTTTAAGTTTATTGTGGTCGAAATCAAATGGTAACCATGTTTGTTGTGCCTTCCGTTTGGATTAGATTCATGTGTCCACATTTTCAGTTCTTTTTCTGGATTATTGTGTGTATATCACTGTCTATCTGAGACTGGAAGTGTAGTTTTTTTATATAAACAAGGAATATAGCATTTCCCTGAGAAACAACTAGGAAATTAACATGAAATCCGTTTTTTAGACTCGTCTACGATTTTGTTTTACCCATTTGGTTATGATCAAATGATCTCGTCCTATTCATGAGCCCATTAACGATCGGCCCAATTATACGATGCACGCGTCAAGCCCAGGACGGTCCGCACGTGTACATGGGAAATGTTTGTGCCCGAGGTTACAGTCGATCTAGGTTTTCAGTTACAGTGTTCTTGGAAGACGGCGGCGATTTCCCTTTCTCCCTCAGCGACGTCTCCGTCGTCTGCAGACGAATTGGCTCTCTGCTCAGCTCCTTCATCACGCCCGCCCTTCCTCAAAGACATTGGTATGGTCTTTCAATGCTCCCAGGTCATGTTCTCCAGCTCCATAGACCAGCTCCATAAACCTTGATTTATTATTACTTCCCCTGGGTAAAATTTAATGCTTTACATGACGCTGCCGGGTGAAATTTTCTGCTTTACTTCCGTAGCTCTCCAAGGATACACTCTGGCCTATATTATAGACAATGAATTGCCGTTTTAGTGCCTAGGTGCTGTCTTAGGAACCACGGTTGTCATATTTATATTCTCGGATCAGCAAACTGCCACACCTGCTGATGTTGATTCAGCCGTTCTAATGGTTCCTAAAAGCTATATTTCTCACCGTGGTGCATGTGTGACAGCTCAACATGGACAAGGAGAGCGATGTTGATGACTCCGCAGCATCAGCTTTCTCTACTAACAACCGGGTGATGCACTGAATTTTAACATTTCTGAACTTCGTTAGAAAAGTATCCAGAGGCTCACAGGTTCCCATATTCCAGGATTCTCAGATACTTCTCACTATCCCGGGGAAAGTTATGCTTGATACGATGCTAGGTCAGCTTGGATTACCAATGGTTGTGTATCGACCAAAAGTATATGAAGATCACAAGACGTGTGTCACGGTTATTTTCCAGCCGTCTAAACTGTCCTTTCAAAGCTCTTTTCTTCCTATGGCTATATCTGGAGTTAGGTCCATGGATGTGTCCGTAGCGGAGCACACCGCTGCCATAGAAGCTATTAGATACGTCGAGAGTGCAGCGAATACAGTGGTAAAGGATTTAAATTACGACAAATGAAAGCAGTTGGAGACAGAGAATGAGATTCTTAGGAACAAGCTGAAGGACGCAAATTTAAGAGGCCACAAGCTTGCTAGGGGTTGGTTTTTATGTGTGAGGCATATGTGTTCTTTTTCAAACCAAATTCATAACGTGGCGATCCTAAGCTACTTCGGTGGACAAGAGGTCATACCCGATAGAATGAAAGCAGCTTTTGCAAACATTGAAGGGATCGGACAGAGGCTAAAGTCTATAGGTGCCGACCTAGAGATCAAGCTTGAAGGAATAAGAAAATTTGCTTGGAAACGAAGCACCTACGGGTCTTCGGTTCATATGTCATCGATTAACAATAAGGTACATTTATTGACTATGGCTTCTGTTGTAGAGCTGCTGTGCTTTTGTAGATTACTGCTTTGCTTGTTGCCCTTGTGTTTAGATTTGAATGCTACTGTCACACTGTAGCTCACCTATGTGTATCTGTTGCACGCTCTTTAGCACGGCTACTCTTGTTTCCTCTAACCGACAACAGACTGCTGTATATGTTGTGTGCTTTTTAGTACGATTATTCTTATTTTCTACTATTGATTGCAGTGCAATCTGCCATCGACCACCGAAGATACCGACATGTACTGTCCAATGCCACGTGTGGTTAAGGTTCCTTCGAAGGTAATACTGGATGCTATTTTAGCTGCCCTTGGTTATCCGAAGGCAAGGTATGCCTTCAGCAAAGATGAGTGTGGTCAGGTTTCAGCCACTGTGACATTCTATAGTTCCGCACATAGCCCTGGAGACCAAGGATTACGAGTCGATGAGTCACAACTTGTCGCTCGGGTACCGACAAGTAGACAAGTCGCGCGACAAGTCGTGACTTGTCGCAACTTGTCGAGGTTTTGGGTTTGTCGCTGGGGTACCGACAAGTAGACAAGTCGTGCGACTTGTCGCAACTTGTCGAGCGACACTTAATCCTTGCTGGAGACTTGATTCGTCTCATTAAGATAGCTGGCAGTGGAGCTGATGATTCTAAGATAGCGGAAGAATCTGCTGCTAGGGAAGGCCGTCTAAACTGTCCTTTCAAAGCTCTTTTCTTCCTATGGCTATATCTGGAGTTAGGTCCATGGATGTGTCCGTAGCGGAGCACACCGCTGCCATAGAAGCTATTAGATACGTCGAGAGTGCAGCGAATACAGTGGTAAAGGATTTAAATTACGACAGATTAAAGCAGTTGGAGACAGAGAATGAGATTCTTAGGAACAAGCTGAAGGACGCAAATTTAAGAGGCCACAAGCTTGCTAGGGGTTGGTTTTTATGTGTGAGGCATATGTGTTCTTTTTCAAACCAAATTCATAACGTGGCGATCCTAAGCTACTTCGGTGGACAAGAGGTCATACCCGATAGAATGAAAGCAGCTTTTGCAAACATTGAAGGGATCGGACAGAGGCTAAAGTCTATAGGTGCCGACCTAGAGATCAAGCTTGAAGGAATAAGAAAATTTGCTTGGAAACGAAGCAGCTACGGGTCTTCGGTTCATATGTCATCGATTAACAATAAGGTACATGTATTGACTATGGCTTCTGTTGTAGAGCTGCTGTGCTTTTGTAGATTACTGCTTTGCTTGTTGCCCTTGTGTTTAGATTTGAATGCTACTGTCACACTGTAGCTCACCTATGTGTATCTGTTGCACGCTCTTTAGCACGGCTACTCTTGTTTCCTCTAACCGACAACAGACTGCTGTATATGTTGTGTGCTTTTTAGTACGATATTCTTATTTTCTACTATTGATTGCAGTGCAATCTGCCATCGACCACAGAAGATGCCGACATGTACTGTCCAATGCCACGTGTGGTTAAGGTTCCTTCGAAGGTAATACTGGATGCTATTTTAGCTGCCCTTGGTTATCCGAAGGCAAGGTATGCCTTCAGCAAAGATGAGTGTGGTCAGGTTTCAGCCACTGTGACATTCTATAGTTCCGCACATAGCCCTGGAGACCAAGGATTACGAGTCGATGAGTCGCAACTTGTCGCTCGGGTACCGACAAGTAGACAAGTCGCGCGACAAGTCGTGACTTGTCGCAACTTGTCGAGGTTTTGGGTTTGTCGCTGGGGTACCGACAAGTAGACAAGTCGTGCGACTTGTCGCGACTTGTCGAGCGACACTTAATCCTTGCTGGAGACTTGATTCGTCTCATTAAGATAGCTGGCAGTGGAGCTGATGATTCTAAGATAGCGGAAGAATCTGCTGCTAGGGAAGGCCGTCTAAACTGTCCTTTCAAAGCTCTTTTCTTCCTATGGCTATATCTGGAGTTAGGTCCATGGATGTGTCCGTAGCGGAGCACACCGCTGCCATAGAAGCTATTAGATACGTCGAGAGTGCAGCGAATACAGTGGTAAAGGATTTAAATTACGACAGATTAAAGCAGTTGGAGACAGAGAATGAGATTCTTGGGAACAAGCTGAAGGACGCAAATTTAAGAGGCCACAAGCTTGCTAGGGGTTGGTTTTTATGTGTGAGGCATATGTGTTCTTTTTCAAACCAAATTCATAACGTGGCGATCCTAAGCTACTTCGGTGGACAAGAGGTCATACCCGATAGAATGAAAGCAGCTTTTGCAAACATTGAAGGGATCGGACAGAGGCTAAAGTCTATAGGTGCCGACCTAGAGATCAAGCTTGAAGGAATAAGAAAATTTGCTTGGAAACGAAGCAGCTACGGGTCTTCGGTTCATATGTCATCGATTAACAATAAGGTACATGTATTGACTATGGCTTCTGTTGTAGAGCTGCTGTGCTTTTGTAGATTACTGCTTTGCTTGTTGCCCTTGTGTTTAGATTTGAATGCTACTGTCACACTGTAGCTCACTTATGTGTATCTGTTGCACGCTCTTTAGCACGGCTACTCTTGTTTCCTCTAACCGACAACAGACTGCTGTATATGTTGTGTGCTTTTTAGTACGATATTCTTATTTTCTACTATTGATTGCAGTGCAATCTGCCATCGACCACCGAAGATGCCGACATGTACTGTCCAATGCCACGTGTGGTTAAGGTTCCTTCGAAGGTAATACTGGATGCTATTTTAGCTGCCCTTGGTTATCCGAAGGCAAGGTATGCCTTCAGCAAAGATGAGTGTGGTCAGGTTTCAGCCACTGTGACATTCTATAGTTCCGCACATAGCCCTGGAGACCAAGGATTACGAGTCGATGAGTCGCAACTTGTTGCGGATGGTAACCGTTTGTTAAGCCAAGGCGATCAGTCTGAAGGAGCTAATATGACAATCTAGCTCTTTGAGGAGGTGACTAATGATTTTGGCAATGCAGTCCAACAGGTCCAAGAAGACGCATTGGTTTGCAAACGAGAGTGCCTTGCGTAAAGGAACATTGTTCCAAGGACCTCCTAAATCCTTTTGTCAACTAATGTCATCCATGTGCTTGTAAAGACATTTATTTTAGTTTGGTGTTGTTAGTGTGCACCTATGTAACATCGACCTGATACTCCTCTAATGTTTGTTACTGCTGCAATGTTCATTGAAAGGCAACAAGTGCTTTTGTGCATTTTATCCAATTAATCTATATGTGCATGTGGTCAACACCAGTATGGTTTTCACAAACTGATGTCAGATCTATATTTTAGATTTTGCTACATGTAGAATTGGGCTGATAGAGGGAATGTTAAAACCGAGTTGGATGTCTGACTAGGACCTCTCTTTTCGTTTGCTTCTTAAATATTTAGCCTTCGAAGGCTCTATATTTGATTATAAAAAAAACGAGTATCTATGTAAATTTCCATTGCGTACTTTGGACTCGAGGTAGATTTGTCATCAGAGCTATGCTATCGAATATTATCGGTGGCCTGCTTGGACTCGCGCTAAAGAAAAAAATAGATCGACTGAAAGATGGGCTGCACCGTGGGCCTACAGTTGAGTCGCACTTAGATTTTTTGACCAGAGAGTTGTCATGTCAAATAGTATTCGTCTACTTTCTCGATCGATTTCTAAGATAACTTCTACTTTTAAAAAAATTGCGTTGTGTATTCTTATAATATGAAATTTAAAAGTTCTACTAATTTGTGCCTAGAGTCATCAGATCATGGTCTAACTGGAGAAGCTTGCTATTTAGTGAGTCGCCTAATAAATTTAAAAAACGATTCCACCGCTTGTTCCTTGTTGCAATGGATTTTATATCATCTACATAAACCATTGAATGGCTACGGCTCCTACATTATGTTTAAAAAAAGTGCAAGTGTATGCAAAAACATATCCAGTATTGTTGTGCTTACCTTCTCTACCAAATATAACTTTGCATTATCTACCCGTAACACAGATACACAGAGTAAGGAGGGGGATGGAGCGAAGGAAACTGACGAGGGGAAGGCGACGAGATTACAGAATCTTGATTAGTGTTCGTCTATTTCTTCACACATGATCATAGCCACCGACTTGTGGGACCAGCTGAAGACCAGAGGACACCTGCTCGACTCAAACCACGGTTTATTGTCCTGTTTAATAAAAATCTAAATGAAATAAAAACACTACATTGGCAAGATTTTCTTTCACATGATCTTTAATATAACGTGTAATATGACTGTTAATATCACGGCTTATTTGGCAACATTTAGTTTCACATGATCTTCGATATAACATGTAATATGACTATTAATATTTATATGAACTAAATATATTAAACCTAAGGCGACCCTACAGTTTTGCTTTCGTCACCTGCGCCAGTGGCGCAACGGGTCATCTAGTTATAATAGATATGCATCCTGTACAATCCTTCTGGTGTGAGCAATTTTCCACATAGGTGATTGTACATTTGTACTGCCCGTTGAATAAGCTGCCAGGCTTTTCATTCACAAGCTTGCCCAACCTATTTATGTACTACTCATGTAAACATGTTATTATGCTGTAATGTGACACCTGTTTATCGAGTAGATGTGGGCAGTGATCACGGTGTGCATCAAACAAGCAAACATATATGATAATATACTTGCCACAGATCTATTTGAATATAGCAGTGAAATATAGAAGTGGTTCCTGAATGAGCAGTTGCCATTCTCCTCATTTACAAACATCACCTAACATAATCTTAGCAGCCCAATAACAACACACGAAGAGCAGTAAGATAATTTAGGCTAGTTAGAACACAGCAAACATGTATCATAATATACTTGCCACATATCTATCTAAGGATAGCAATGTAAGGCATAAGCTCGGGGAATCACAACTCATATCGATAGAAACATTCAAGTGGTTCCTGAAGACACATAAAGCAGGTGCCATATTCCTCATTTACAAACATCACCAAACATAATCTAGCAGTTCAATAATAACACACAAAGTGCAAGTAAGATAATCTAAGCTCGTCAGAACCTAGAGCAGATTCAGACAGGGAAGCTCTGCTCATCATCCTCCATCAGTTGCAATCAGGGTGCATGTCCTGAGAAATCTGCAGTAGAGATGCAACTGATGAGCTTGCCCATAGATCATTCAGTTCCATGACCGACGAACACATACGACATGTCGTACCACAATCCACAAAGACAATGCTTACCAGAGCCGGAGGACGTAGCCATGGATGTTGGCCTCCTGCAGATTGGGCTGCAGCGGCTGGAGCTTGTACTCTTCTTGCAGCTGCTGTGAGAGCTTCAGAGTCGTCATGGAGGACTCGGCGTCCTGACGGTAGATCTGCTCACCAACATCCCACAATGGGAACAGCTTCGGATTGATCATGTCAGCTGTCTCTGTCTCTGTCTGGTCATGCCCCCTTACCGGATTCTTTGAAACAGCCACAAACAAATTCAAGGGTAACTAAACTGGATCACAAGATCATCTGAGGAGAAGTAAATTAAGCTGAGATGTGTTACCATGTGGAACATGTAGTTGCTCTGTTCATCTGGAATGTGCATCTCCTATCATAATGAATTAAACAAAAGTCCATCAATCAAAACTCACTTTTCACGAATCAAAGGGGATATAAAGGACGGTGCAATGCTGAACCAATCAGTTCTTCTTGTTTCGCATACCCTGTGGCGCATCTCAAGCAGCTGGTGGTGGTCAAGTAGCTGTTGCTGGAACAAATCAAATTAGAGCGTTAGCATTGGGATCAGATGAATGCAGATCTTGGTAGGATAAAAGAATCTAAAACTAGTACGTCATGTTGTTGGAGTGTTACCTTCCTCAGGCGAACTTTGTACAGGGAAAAGTCAAGCTGCTGCTCAAGGTTACTCACATCCTGCAGTGTCAGCGAACCCAAGTCCTCACCCATGTACTGTCTCATGATGGTCTTAAGCCTGTTGCCCTCATCCTTCATTCTTGTCATCTCATGGATGATTTTCTTCATGAAAGAAAGGAAGATTGTTAGGTAACACAGGTAAAAAATCCAGTGATATTAGTTTGTTTGAACTAAACTGGTGCACCTGCTGGATGTCCATCTCATCGAAACGGGTGCTGGGGGCTTTCAGATATCTGTCAAAGATATTTGCAATCCTGCCACACACATAATAAAAACAAGCAGAGATTAATTTCTGATAGTCAGTTCATAGGGTGTATGCTGAACTAGTAAAGATCATTACTAAACGTCATTGCAGAGCAGAAGTACCCAAGAAAAAAATTAGTATACACATCGCTAAAAATTGAGCAACACAGCCTGAATGCAAATTAAAAGAACGTCATGGCTTCTCTAGAACAACATTATGAAACCCACACAATATCCAATACGCCCATTTTTTGCCACAAACCAATAGGAAGAGATGACGATCAAAATGCAGAGAACATGCGCTGGTTGAACTGGTAAGAAAACAAAACTTTACCCACCTCCATGGAGGGCTGGAGTACTCATACATCTTGCCACTGGAAGAGAAAACAATGACCCCAACCTGCGCATCACAAAGAATGGCTAATTCATTGGGTTGGAGTACTCATACATCTTGCCACTGGAAGAGAAAACAATGACCCCAACCTGCGCATCACAAAGAATGGCTAGTTCATTTGCCTTCTTCAGCAGCCCCATCCGCCTCTTGGAGAAGGTGACCTGGCGGCTCGTCGTGTTCTCGATCTTCTTAAGCTCTACTTTCCCACGCCCCATTGGTCCGGTTCTTCTCTCCACTGCAGTCTACCAGAAAGTTCCAATGTTCATACAAGATGAGAATCAAGTAATGGTTTCAAATGCACAAGAGATGTACCAAATGGCTTCAAGACAGTGCAGGAAGTAAGAAGAAGCAAATGACTGTGAATGCAAGAGTTCAGAAGGAAAGGCATATGACAAAAAGAACTAGATCTCTGAAGTTCCACGAAGTTAAAGTTGAATCCAAATGATTAAGCAACCACGAATATCAAGATCAAATGGCTTCAAGTGCATGAGATGGGGCAGAAAAAACTATATGCACAAAGATCATAAATCATATCTCGCAATATTAACAGTAAGATCATAGCATTTGCAAGACATGTTCTTGCACTGGGTGTGTGACTGCAGAACAAGAGAGAGAGAGAAGTTTAAGGAGTAGTGGCATTACCTGTGCGTGTACTTTCAGAAGATGGAGGGGAGAGCATAGGGGGCAGGGAGACACCTTTATAAGTCTGGAAAGTTCTTGTTTCTAGCTTTAAAGATTACTATTATTCTTCCCTCAAAAAAAGGATACTATTATTCTGATAATCTTGTCAGGCTGTCCCACTATATACTACACAGAAGGAACACATCACACTATAAACGAAAGAGAACAAAGTAAATAAAGCAATGTAGCTAACTTAACTTTCTACAAACTATGCCCTCCATCAGATAACATGTGGGAACAGATTTGTAGAGTACCATCTATGTAACAGACATCTCCCGCGTAAAATACGCTATGTCCTTATATTAGCACCATTAGGATAAGAATCCCAAATATGTGAACGATTAGTGCACGTTAATGGAGTGCAAGTGTAGGTTTGGGTGTGTATGAGAGATGGCACTGGATGACCAAAAATGGTAATGCTGAAATTCTGAAACCAGCCTTGCTGTGGACTGGTAACTGCCTCTTACCTAGCAGAGCAAGTGGTGGGCTTGCAGCCAGGCTTCTCCTGTAAGAAGACAGTCCTAGAATTGACCAAGACAGGGAATAACTAGGAGCAATCATGCTTTCCATAAGTTAGCTCTTGGTCCTCACTGCACCTAACCTGCTAGATGTCAGGAAGGCATAGTCAAATACATGACATACAACCCCTGCCATTGTCATTGGTTTGTACCAAACCAAATCCTCAGCTTACCAGTTGTGAGTCTCAAAAGATAACGAGTGTCCAACAGATCTCTCTGGATAGGTGTTTCAGTGACTACTACACTGAATAATGCACCATCATAAACGAAGAGGCACGTCTAAACTTACATAATTATTTCACAGAAATCATCATATTCTTACTGAAACTTCAAAATATTATGATGTGCTTATTACTGTTCCAAGAAAAGAAGTGCCAGGTTTACTCCTTTGCCAGCTTTCATTTTTCTTGTGAAGCAGAGGGTCCTGAAGGGAGAGTTTCACAAGGCATCCAGAGCCCATTCATGAGCCATGATCAAGAACCAGCAGAACATGATGGCAGAAGATATCTTTTCTAAACTAGAGGTATTTCCAAGGGAGTACCCAGGCACCATCAGACCGACTCTTAAGGCAAAGAAATTATGCTCTCCTTCTCATGAAGCAGTTGAGGCACAGAACGGGAGGCATGCACATATTTGCCTGGCCTGTCAGCATCTGACCATCTCTATCGATTTTTTTTTGTTTCTCTAGCTTGGACTACTGAATCATGTTCACACCTGGTAAGGAATATGGTTGTTGCATGTAGTGTTACACTACACATACACATTCTTTCCCAACACAAATTTTGGCTAATGAACCTGAATTTACATTAGTAGCTTCATGCTGCCTATTTCAACATGGTTGACACAAATTTGTCCTGAACTTGACTTTGTTCTGGGATAAATTAAAGATGGACGATATGTGAGTAGTTGAAATCTTCAGCATATTGCACTTCTATCATCAATATGAAGGATGCTTACTTGTTCACAGTTGTATATTACAAATCATGGTGAGTTTTGGCAGTGGAGGTCTTTTCTCTGGATCACAAATCATTCACAATATTTCCAGTTCTAGCCCGATCTGATAATAACAGATGTAAATACTGAACTTGCTCGTTGAATCAAATTGTTTTGGCAGGTTACAATATTCATGTGGACTTCGCGCTGAGCTGCTGACAACAATATTGAAGGATGCTACATGACATACATAAGGCCGTTACATAAACCAACGATGTCATCACAGTTTGCTGGATGGTACACCAATACCAGAGGCCCTAACCTTCTGCTCGATCACCCTTGAGAGATCCTTCACTTCCTCCTTGGAAATGTTGCGAGGATGACTTAACCAAAGACCTCCATCAACCACCATGGTAGTCCCATTAACATATTTGCCTGCAAAACAGATTTTGGATACATCAAATGGCATAACTTTCTGACAAAGTTTAGCCATTACATTACTAATCTAAATGCTTTTCTAATGCGTGCCAATTTCTGTAAGTGACAATGCTAAGGCTAGAAAAAAATCATCAACAGCAGGGCTCGTTAATATTATAACCCTAATGCTACTAATGTCTTCCAAATGGTTAATGGCCTCCAAGTAAGCAGATTCTCAGCTTAGTGAACTTCTACAGTTGAAAGAAGTTTACAGGAGAACTGAAGAACACAACTGACCTGCATCAGAAGCAAGATACAACGCAGCCATTGCTATGTCCCGTGTCTCCCCCAACTTAAATAAAGGCATTGTTTCCCTTACTCCCTTGCCATTTCATCAGGTGCAAGCTTCCTTAGCCCTGGAGTGCCTCCGATGGGTCCTGGAGCAATTCCGTTGACCCTAATGTCATAATCTGTTCCCCATTCCAGAGCCAGTGATCTTGTGATACTATCAACACCTGCCTGCACAAGACGATTCCGTTAGGAAAAGGTCTACCTATTTCAATCATCTTCTCAAAGTGGTCCAAGCATATTATACATACCTTAGCAGCGGAGACATGAATTTGGTACCAAGATGCGGTGTAATGCAGTGTCGCGTTATGTTAATGATGAGGCCACCAGTGGAGGGACCTTTTCCTGGTCCACCTTTTTTCAGATACTTCATAGCTTCATAGGACATTGTGTATGTACCCACAGTGTCAATCTCAAGAACTGCAGAGAGAATTCAGTCAATACAAAATTATTCTCAAGAAAAAACATAATAACTTCGTTATTTGTACATAGCAGACAAGTTGTCAGGGAAAAATCGCTTGAGCTCTTGAGCCCAGGACAATTGCGCAAACTAGTAAGACCACATTATTTTTCAAACAAAATGCAAGAAAAATCTCATGAACTCTACACGATTGGACCAAACAACAATTCTCAAGTAAACCAGGAGCATAGGGTTTAACACAGCACCTGTTCGGAATCCCTTGGGCGTGAGATCCTCCGGGGAGGCAAGGAAGTTGCCGGCTGCACCATTGACAAGAATGTCAAGTCTGCCGAAATGCTCGACGGTCGACGCGAGCACCCTCCCTGCATCCTCCTGCTTGCGGACATCTCCCTGGAATCCAACAGCCTGCACACAAACACGAAGCTCGCATTACTACAGAGTACAGACTTGCACTAATTTATCCCCAACGCACAAGGGGATGGTCTAATGTCATCATGCTGGGAACATATTCGCTCGTGAATTTGGTTGCACAATTCGGAGACACGGGAAGTAGCAAGCAATCAACTGTGCACTGAGCAACCCGATCAGTATAGCATGGACACATCACTTCAGAAAACTAATAAGGTTATTCCATTTCGTAGAGGCATTCCCACGACAGAGGCGCTCACCAGTATATATGCTTCCCTGAGAAAGCTCGATGGGCATCGGATTCAGTGAACCAGACAGCAAGATTGCGTACCAATCATAACGATTTCCCTTATTACCAAACGATTTTCCCTCTTATTTGTTAAGCAACTGCTACTAGTATGAAGTACCCCAAACACCTCCACCTAACAATTTCCAGACAGGAGAAACATTGTACATGAGCACTGAGCAACCCTACTGTCACTTCAGAAAATAACGAGATGATTTAATTTCCTAGAGGTGTTCCTACAATGAACTCCGCCTATGTCTTCTAGGCATAGCCGGTCCCAAGCCCGGATAAAGGAGGAGGGTTGTGATAGGCTTGGCGAGCCAACGTAAAAACTAGCCAGTCCCATGGATATGAAACCCACGAGAGTAGTACTAGGGTGGGTGACCTCCTAGAAAGTCCTCATGAAAGGTTTCATATCTAAGGGTTGTGATAGGCTTGGCGAGCCAACGTAAAAACTAGCCAGTCACATGGATATGAAACCCATTTGGGCGAGAGTAGTACCAGGATGGGTGACCTCCTGAGAAGTCCTCGTGACAGGGTTTCATATCTAGCCTACCCCAACTTGTTTGGGACAAAAGGCTTTGTTAAGGTTAAGGTAAGGTTCCTACAATGGAGGTGCCAAGCGAGCCACTAGCTGTTTTCCTTCCGTTTTGCTTGTGATCTGGTATCTACAGTGTTTGCTTTCATACGCTTGCCTATCAAAACTCTATCGCCATCGGATTGAATAGACAACAAAATTGCATACAACAACGAGAGGACAGCGCCAGATTTCATCATTTCGAGCGAGGGGACCAAGGTGAAGGCATGGGTAACAGTGGTAGGTACGGCTGGAGCGGAAGGAGAGAAGGAGGGTAGGAGATCGACTGGGGCACTCACGCGTAGGCCCTCGGAGCGGAGCACGGCGACGGCCTTGTCGAGGACGTCGCGGCGGCGGCCCATGATGGCGACGGTGGCGCCGTGGCGCGCGAGCTGGCGGGCGATCTCGAAGCAGATGCCGGAGCCGCCGCCGGTGACGAGCGCCGCCTTGCCCCTCACCACGTCCGCGCGGAACGGCGAGTCGGCCGCGGCCATCGCCTCTCCCCCCTTCGCGCGCGCGCTCTTCCGGGTTCCGGCGTGGAAGGGGACGGAGGGAAGATGCTCGTCGCTGAACTGCTGGCTCTGCCGGCCTTGTTCCGTGTTTGGCCTTTCTGTCTGATGATGCGTGGCTGTGGTTTTGCGAGGGGGACTGGCTTAAGCATGTGCCAAGTCGCAAATTACACTCTACACTCTCCCTTTTTTTAACAGTCTACTATGAACTGCATTTTCTTGCAATTTTGCACCGGGAAGTTCGTAGCAGCTCGTGGCCGGATGTCTCCATCTCATCGCAAACAAACCTGGCCGCCTACAACAAAACATAATACTGTAGTAGTGTAGTTAAAAAAATAGCTAGCTCCTGCGCCCGCCCACCGCCGCCACCGCGTCTAGCCACTCCGGCCGCCGCGTCCACCCCTTCCCTCTCTGCTTCCCTGCTCCTTCCCCCGGCGCCCTAGGCCGGTGCCGGTCATGGCCGTGCAGCCTCTCCTGCGCTCGGTGGTGGTGGAGCCGCGCCAGATCTCCAAGCGGGAGCGCCGCTGGATGGAGTCGAGCCCGAGCTCGGCCTCGGCCTCCTCCTCCGCTGCGGCCTCTCCCTCGTCGAGCCCGCGCCCCTCCTACGCTGCGGTCGCCGCTACCCCCCGGCGCCGCGTCGTCTCGCCCTCGCCGGTGGCCCGGCCCGCCCGCGCCTCCCCGCGGATGGTGCTGCTCCCTACCGCGGCCGCCCCGCGCGTGCGCGCGCAGCCTGACGAGGAGGGCTGGATGCAGGCTGGCCCCCGCCGCCGTCGCCGCCAGGCCGTGGTCCGCCCGGCTCCGCCGCCGCCGCCCGCTCGCCGTCCCCTCGTGGTTGAGCTGGACGGCAAATGCCTCAACTGCATGTCGGAGAAGCATCGTCGCAAGGACTGCACCCGACCTACAAGGTGTCTCCGCTGCAAAAGTGAGTTCCATGTCGCTCGGGAGTGCAAGCGCCCTCGAAGCCCTCCTTGCCATGGCAACGGGGATGGGCCGCGACGTGCTCCGCCTGCGGGCCGTGCCCCTGCCGTGCGACGGTCCAGCACTGACACGTCGGTGGCCTCAAGAGACTCCACTCCGCCACTCCCTGCTCCGCGCTCGTTGCTTGTTGCGCCGTCGCCGGAGCGCGGCGCGCCTGAGGAGGAAGACCGCATCCCGGAGCTTTGCGTCATTGAGCGCACCCCCGCCATCGACGCCGAGGTCCAGCGCCTGGCCCGCGCGGTCCTCATCTCCGTTGTTGGCGAGGCCGTCAGCCATGCTGTCGTTGCAGGACTCCTCGCCGAGGTTCTCCAGATCTCGGTCTCCGGCTTCTCCGTGCACGCCATGGCGCCGGAGAAGTGTCTCGTGCTGTTTGACAGGATGGAGGACAGGGACCGCGCCGTCTCGCACCCTGTCATCCCGTCGCAGTCCTTTGAGCTCCGGATCATGCCATGGACTCCCCAAGCACAGGCGACTAGCGCGGTCATGCGATACAAGGTGGATCTGGACATCGTCGGGATCCCTGCGCACGCATGGCTTCGCTCGACCGCCGCTTCGCTGCTGGCTTCGTCCTGCAGTATCGAGTCCATTTCGGATGACACGATCCTCCGGCGTGATCTTCGCAGCTTCAGCCTCTCCGCCTGGACCTCGAACCCAGGCCTCATTCCGGTTTCGCGCACGCTCGCCATCCCGAACGAGGCCTCTGTTCCTGCCATGGCGGAGGAGAAGGGGCTGCTGCACTACGACGTTGGCTTTCAGCTGCGGCGCGTCGCACGGCCGCGGCCACCCAGTCCTGGTGGTCATGTCGGTTCTGGTTCGGAGCCGGGGGACGCGCATGGCGGTGGCCGTTCTGATGATGTTGGGCCGTCGTCACGACCGCGTCCAAACCGGTGGAGGCGCTGGCGCCGGCGCCGGCAAGATGGCTCGCGTGCGGGCGGAGTTAATGACATGGCCGTGGACGACCTGGCGCCCGCGTCGGCGATGGCTGGCCGTGGGCGGCGTGCCAGTCACCGGCAGCAGCGCCACCGCCGTTCTCGCCGGACCAATGTCGGGCCGGTAGCTGCCTCCACTCGTTGGGTGCCACGTATCCACCAGGCGGGGGCCCCTGCAGCGTCCAACGGTCCAATCGTGGTTGTGCTGCCTGAGGAAGGCCTGCAGTCCGGCCAGGCATCTTCGGCGTCTTCTGCCGACCCTGCGTGCTCGCCAGCTAAAGCTGATTCTGGCAAAGGAGATGTTGCCTTGGGTGCCTCCTCCTCCGTGTCGCGGAGCGTGGACGAGGAGGACCACGACACTTTGGTGTCTGCTCGTGATGGTGCTTTCGCCCAGGGCGATCCTCCTGTGCCTGAGACCTTGGTCGCCGCGTCCACCTCTGAGACACAAGGGGCTGCCGCTGCTTGCGCTGACTTGGACCCCATTGTGGTGCATGCCACCACCAGCTACGCGACGCCTGGCTCTCCATCCGTGCCGTGCTCGCCCGGTGGGTCGTCTGATTCATGTGTGCCGGCCACGCAAGCCGCTGAGAGTGCCGCGCGAGTGCTAGGCCCGGAGCTGGACCTTGCCTCCCTGCATGATGGGCTGTCCCTAGGTACACGTGACTTTGGGTGTGTTGGTGAGGTTGACTCGTCCATCTGGCGCCCCGCAGCCGTTGGCACGCGATCGGACGCTACTGCTGAGGATTGGTTTGAGGTTCCGATCACGCCGGTCTCGTGCAGTCATCAACCCTCACCCGTGGACCTCTTCTTCCAGGCCTGTGGGCAGACGGTGCAGCCGCCGTTGCTATCTGCTCCGCCTAGGGGGAAGCCGCTCCCTATCATTCCGCGGCGTAGTTTTGCATTGCCAAGTTCACTGGCAAGGAGGTGCCCGGCACGCTGTCATGGGCCCAGCGAACGATCATTTGCCAGCTTGGTCTAGCTGATAAGCCGGAAGAGATTGATGATGGTGCGCTTGAGCGGTACAAGGCCTTCTTCTCTGGAGGGCTGTCGGAGCAACAGATGCAGGCACTGCGGGAGCTGTTCTCCCGTGACACTGCGAACTGTGCAGACGTCGTGGCGCATGGCGCGCAGTTGCTGGCGGCCTGCTAGGCTTGCGCTTGCAACGCTGCTATCGGTTGCCAAGTTTCCATATGGCTACACCGAACGACAACGTGTGTGTGTGGAATCCGAGGGGCCTAAACTCCGTCGCCCGTCGTGACCTCTTGCGTGATACTGTCCGCGATGAGGCCGTGTCCTTGCTGTGCGTCCAAGAGACCAAGCTAGCTGTGATCGATGACCGCCTAATTCTGCAAATGCTAGGGCCGGGCTTCGAGCACTTCTTCTTGCCCGCCAATGGTACTAGGGGTGGGATCCTAATTGCGTGGCGCACGTCGGCCTGGGAGGTGAATGGAGTTGCCTTTCACTCCTTTGCTTTATCGGTGCGGATCAGGCAGCGTTGTGATCCCTCGCCACCATGGTGGCTGACGGTGGTCTATGGTCCGTTCTCAACTCCGGAGCGCCTGTTGTTTTTCCAAGAGCTTCGCAATTTCCGCGCCTCGCACCCAGGCCCATGGGCGCTGACAGGAGACTTCAACTTGATTTATCAAGCAGAGGACAAGAATAACTCCAATCTGGATAGGCGGTGGATGGCGCGGTTCCGCCGGTTCCTGGATGACATGGAATTGGCCGAGATGAATCTGCATGGTCGACGATATACCTGGAGCAACGAGCGTCGTGAGCCCACGCTGGTTCGGTTGGATCGGTGGTTCTATTCAGCTGATTGGGAGGTGCGCTTCCCCAACTCTCTGCTGCGGGCCGGGCCGTCCCTCGCGTCCGACCACTGCCCGATCATCTTGCACACGGACCTGCAATCTCCGCGCTGTTTCCGGTTCCACTTTGAGCCTTTCTGGCCCAAGATCGACGGCTACCTCCAGGTAGTCTCTGAAGCTTGGAACGCACCTCACGAGTTGGACCCGCTGTCGCGCTTGCAGTTCATGCTCTCGAGCACAGCCCGAGCCCTGCAGTCTTGGAGTGATCGCCGAATTGGCAGTATCAAGCGCCAGCTTCTCCTTGCCAAGGAAATCATCTTCCGCCTGGATGTTGCGCAGGAGACGCGTCGGCTGAGCGACCACGAGCACGCCTTCCGCAGTGAACTCAAGATGAAGGTCCTGGGGTTCATCTCTCTTGAGAGAACAATGGCGAGGCATCGGTCGAGGGTACTTTGGCTAGCTGAAGGGGACGCGAACACGCGCTATTTTCACATGAGAGCCCGGCTTCGACACCGCAATAATCACATCGTTGCCCTATCGCGCGAGGGGGTGACCGCTGTGCAGCACGATGACAAGGAGGACATGCTATACCAATTCTACAGTGAGCTGATCGGTGCTGAGTTTCAGAGGGAGCAGGACATAAATCTTGATGCTATTGGGCTGCCCACGCTGGACCTGCATGAGTTGGACTCTCCTTTCACCATGGACGAGATTTGGGCCGCTGTAAGGGATATGCCACCGGACAAGGCCCCCGGCCCAGATGGGTTCTCAGGCCGTTTCTTCCAGTCAGCTTGGGCCGTTATCAAGAACGACGTTTTCCTTGCGGTCCAGCAGCTATTCGCTCTGCGGGCCAGGGGCATGAGGAAGCTAAATGATGCGCTGGTGGTGCTGCTGCCGAAGAAGAATGGGGCCGTGGAAGTGAAGGATTTTCGGCCCATTAGCCTAACGCACAGTTTTGGGAAGCTTTTTTCCAAATTGCTTGCGATGCGTCTTGCGCCTCGGCTGTCTGAGCTGGTTTCTGTGAACCAATCGGCGTTCGTCAAAGGGCGATCTATACACGACAACTTCAAGATGGTGCAGCTAACCACCAGGGCGTTGCACCTAAACCGAAGCCCTGCCCTGCTGCTCAAAGTGGACATCACGAAGGCTTTTGATTCTGTCTCTTGGCCGTTTCTCCTCCGGGTTCTTCAGCATATGGGGTTTGGCCGTCGCTTCATTGACATGGTTTGCATCGTCTTGTCCTCTGCTTCATCGAAGATCTTGCTCAATGGAGTTCCCGGGAGGGCGATACCGCACCGGCGCGGGCTGCGGCAGGGCGACCCCCTGTCGCCAATGCTGTTTCTGCTGATCATGGAGGTCCTCAACGCCGTGCTGCGTCTTGCGGAGAACCTTGGCATTCTATCGCCGCTGCCTTGTCGTGGTGTCAGATTTCGGACATCAATGTATGCCGACGACGTTGTCATGTTCGTATCCCCAATCAGCCGTGATCTGGAGCTGATTCGGAGGGTCCTCGAGAGTTTCGGAGGCGCGTCAGGGCTGCGCACCAATTTTGACAAGTGTTCAATTTCGCCGATCAGATGTGACGCTGACCACCTGGCTGTTGCGGCGGCTCACTTCCCGTGTGAAATCAAGAATTTCCCCTGCACATATCTAGGCCTTCCGCTCTCCTACAAGAGACTGCCCCGGGCGGCCCTACAGCCGGTTGTCGACATGATTTGTCGCAGGTTGTCCCCATACCAGGCCACCTTCTACACCACGGCTGGGCGGCTGGTGGTTATCAAGTCTGTCATCACTTCCATACCCATATACCTGTCGATCGCGATGGAATTGCCTGCTTGGCTGTTGCAGTTCTTGGAGAAACGGATGCGAGCTTTCTTTTGGAAAGGCTCAGATGCGATCCGTGGGGGACAGTGCTTGGTTGCCTGGGAACAGGTTTGTCGGCCTGTGGAGTACGGCGGCTTAGGCATCCTCAACCTGAAGCTGCTGGGATTTGCGTTGCGCACACGCTGGCTGTGGCTGCAGAAGCTGCGAACAGGCTGCTGGACGGGTCTCCCTCTGAAGGTGGAACCTGAGGTACAGGCTATGTTCGATGCTTCCACTCGAATTGAAGTTGGGGATGGGCGAATGGCGCTGTTCTGGTCCGATTCCTGGCTAGGTGACGCCTCCATTGCGCAGTCCGCCCCCGCTCTGTTCGCGGCCGTCTCGCCGAGCGCGGCGATGACTAGGACAGTTGAGGAGGCCCTGACGGACAATGGGTGGATCCATGACATCACCGGTCCGCTAACTATTCCAGTGCTCACCCAATTCCTGCTGTTGGTGGATGGAATTCAAGCTGTTGTCCTCACGCCTGGAGTTGCCGACCGCGTCGTTTGGAAGTGGACTAGCTCTGCATGCTACTCTGCTCGCTCTGCCTATAGGGCTTTTTTTGTGGGGCTGGAGTTCTTCCCATGTGGGAAGACGATTTGGAAGACTTGGGCGCCAGCCAAGTGCAAGATTCACGTCTGGCTTGCCACGCAGGGAAGGCTCTGGACCGCTGATCGCCGGCTTCGCCGTGGCCTGACCTCGCATGTTGTTTGCCCACTTTGTGACCAAGTGCCGAAACAGCGGATCACCTCATGGTGGGTTGTGTGTTCGCGAGGGAGGTGTGGTGCACCATGCTGCGGCGATGCGATCTCCATCTGCTCGCCCCAACTGTTGAGGACAAGTTGATCCAGTGGTGGCCAGAGGCGCGCCGACGAGCACCTCCGCAAGCTAGAAAAGGGTTTGACTCACTCGTCCTCCTCATCGTGTGGCTGCTCTGGAAGGAACGGAACGCCAGGGTCTTCGAGCACAAAGCTGAGGACGTCGCTGCTGTTTGCCGCAAGATAGCTGGAGAAGTTGAGCTTTGGAAGCTGTCGGGTGCGGTAGGGCTGGGTCATATTTGGAGGTAGTCCCTTAGGCTTGAGGGCGCTGTGTTAGTTGTGGTGATCGTGGGAGCCCTGCCACCTCTTTATCACGACATGTAACCGCACCAATCTGTGTGCCGGAGACGCTGTATGTGGGTTCTTTTCTCTCCTCTAATAAAGACGACACGCAAGCCTTTTGCGTGTTCGCAAAAAAAAATAGTAGTGTAGTTTTTTCTTCTCGTGTGGCCTAGACGGCATCGACAGACAATCAGTGAATCGCCAATTAACTTCTTAAAGTCACGTAAAAAAAAAAACTTCTTAGAGTACTCCTGAGAATTTGCCTAGTTATGTTTTTGTTTATCGGATTTGCTGATTCTCAGACGCTCACGAGGTGACTTTAGCTAATTCTCGGACTATGAGGGATTTTTATTTATAATCGGTGTTTTTTTATTGTTTCGCTTATTTAGACGAAGGAAAAATGGAGTGCGTACGTGAGATTCAGCTTACTCGATGTGCAAGCTGAGGTCTAATTACACGCATAATGCAACCTCAAGACAACTGCATACTATGCAAGTGAGGCACTATTAAAACATGATGTGTAACTAGAAAAAAAACATGGTGTGTAGATGCTCAAGTGAAGTCAAAGACAAAGCAAAAATGATCCGACGACTAAGAGAAGTGTCGTCTAACTTGGACAAATAAAATCGCAGTATAGTGTCGGCAGCTTCTTACTCATTTTACCACGCAGCGCAGTGTCTTCTCCTCTGACCATCGGTCCGCGCCTAGACAGATTCTGAGCTATTTTGGACAATCAAATAAATAAAAATCTCAAGTTAAGTTTGGTTATTTTAGTCTAACTACTGGACGTGCACGTGCAACGCACGTCTTTACAAATGACGTCTTTCGTTTAAGCTGAATAACATCACTTACATACACATTATAGAATAAATACGCAAAAAAATTGATAATGCGCTCACTATATCTCGATACGTGAGTGTTTCCCATGTTAAGTTTATCTTGAAAATAACAGGTAGTACAAGCTAGGCATAACCCTACCCCAACAACCCAAACTAAACCTTGAAATTAAACTTTAATCAAAATTCAGTAACTAAATCTTAAAAATAACTGTTTTTTTATTCAACATGGTTGGTGACGGAGCTGATGGCATATCTGTTTTTGAAGTAATCGATTTAGTACATTCAGAAATCAGGGATGATGTGGAGATCGTAGGTAGTGGCAATGGATCATCCAAATCACTTGATTCAGAACATTTTGTTTTCTTAAAAGGTGGGTTATCAAAATCTTCAACAATGACTGATGCACCTTTGTTATCCATTTTCTGCAATCATTAAAAAAATCTAAGTTAAACAACTACCAGGTTTACTCCTACTGCAACCTAAAAAAAGATCAAAATGAATTTCAGAGAGGACAATACATAGTAATTCAAAAAGGAAAATTACACACAACAAGTTTCAGATAAAAACCTACAGTCGGCAAGAATCAATTAGCGCATCTACCAAGCTTAAAATATTGCAGCAGATTGACCAATGCATCCTTGTTGTAATAACTACGGTGACAAACATTTGCTAGCACTGTGTAACTCACAGTGAAACAGGCAAGCATCACCTTGAAAAGTTGTTACATTCAGTAGTAAACTCCATACACACATCAGATTACAGAAATAATTCATGCACCAGATACCAGTTTGAGTGATTATGGCTACTTTTACTTTAGAGCACAACAAGAACTGATTGAGCTATACTACAGTAATAATTGAAAGAAAATAAATCATGTTATTGTGAAGTGCAGTTTTATCATAATTTCTAGAGCAGCCAACCGATAAAAAAACTGAACTTTTTGTCAGACTGTTTTCACTATTTTGCACCTAAGCCATGAGCAGAGAACCTACTTATCTTGCTCTGTTCAATTGTTGAACACACTGCTTACTGGAATCTAATAGGCAAATAGCAGTTTGCAGCACAGTGACCTGATTGATCGCTGAAAATCTGATAGTTCTATTGATCATGTACACTGCTTTTCAGAAAGAAAGAAAATAAAAACTTCAATCGATCTAACAAAATCTAAAGAGATATAGGAGAAGACCAAGCAGGGTTGTCTGATCGCCCCTAGCATCACCACAAAAATTCCCGGCTGGCTACGCCTCCAGAAAAGCAGCACAGATCGATTGGCATATATATCTAGCTAGCTTTGTACATGAGCGATTGGCCTATCTAGCTAGCTTCTAGGGTCTGTTTGGTAGCCTGCAGATAGGATGGCCCGGCCCGTCAGATGCGAGGTCTTGACGTTTGGTTTTTCGTTTTTCCTTTTGGGTCTGCATAGCACGGTCCTCAAAGGACCCTCGGGCCAGGCCCTGTGGGAACGGCCGAATCGGTCGTTTTCTTGGGGCCATGCCGAGTGGAGCGCAAGCGGTCGCAGCAGGTCGCACACGGGGAGACGCCGCGTCCCTTCGGGGACACGCGCCATTTATTCCCCTCACCGCCCACTCTCCCACTCCAACTACACTCGCTCTCCTCTCACCTCTCTCTCTTCGTCGGCGGTTGATTCACCGGCGGCACATCGGCGGCCATTTTCGGTGGGAGAAGAAGGCAGACCATCGTCGACTCGTCCGTGGCCATAGCGGAGCTTCGTTGTCACATCGCCAGCCCGAGTCCTCTGGAGTTCGTCGAATTCTTCGTCAATGGCGGTATGATCATTTGGACTCCTTCTATCTATCTTACGCATCATAGATCTGTAGATCCGGCTTGATTTACTCCGGTATTATGACATGCACCGTAGATCTACATGGTTTTAGGGTTCATTACAGATATGTGCTTGCACTGTAAGCATGTTGCATTTTATTTGGTGTGTTCTTCATTTTGGGGTGTTCTTCATACTTGATCCATGGTTTTACAGTGTGTTAGAAAGTCCGATCTATTTTTCTCTGGCCTATGATGAATCTGCAGCTACCAAACGCGCACTTCGTGATAGAGGTTGTGGTACTGAACCTTGTGCAACGTACGATTAATTGATTATCCTGTGTTCTTGGTTCAGTAGTATCACCTCTTTCAAACCTACCATGTCATAATGCAAGTCTGAGGCCTATATTTGTAGCAACTTTTCATAGTCTTCGTGAGCAATTTCCATGGTAGCCGATGATTAAACTGAAGGCATCATAGTTGCAAGAAGATTGTCTATAGAACCAAGGGTAATGGCAATGAGAGTGATATTATTTATACTTCGTTCTTATAGGCACTCTTTTTGCCCACTGATACCTTTCACATATGAGGCTTGAATGTAAATTTTTGCGCCAATGGTGAATGGTTTTGCATTAAGGAGTCAGAGAATGCATTGCAACCACAAGCCAGCCACCAAAATTGAGCAGCCTGCACAATTTCACTTGTGTGTTCTGCTTGGTTTTGTTGGTTGTCGTGCGGTTCTTATTTTGATTCTACAGCTCAATGTAGTAGCTAACTGAGACATCTTGATTCAGTCCATGATGAAATGTGTTAGAGCTGGCGCCTGCTGAATGCCAGCAAAAGTTATAAACAGTCACCATTTGATGTGGATGTTCGTTTCTTTTGCTGTCTATTCAAAAGGCGCAAACATGGTTCTACATCTTCTAAGACCAAGCAACACTTTTTTCATCATTCAATTTTGACATACTAGCTTTGGTCCATGATGATATGTGTTAGAGCTGATACCTACTGACTGCTAGCAAAAGTTAAAAGCAGCCACAAAGATATGTGGATGTTCATTTCTTTTGCTAGCCAGTCAGTAAGCGCAAACATGGTTCTACATGTGCTGAAACCAAGCAACACTTTTTTTGCATTCGATTTTGAGTTGCAACTACGATTTTCGTGTGAGTTTGAGGCCAATGATGTAAGGGCTGGGACACAACCATTACCACCAGACGTCCAACAAAATTGAGAACCAGTCACAGATCGTTGTGGCTTCTACTTGTTTTTGTTGGCCGGTCTGGTGGACCATGTTGTCTCAACAGTCTCTTCAAACTAAGGCCAACCATTACAATCTCCATCACAATGATCAAACTTGGGAGTACTTGGACTCCTTCTATCTATCTTACGCAGCATGTTCATTGTGATGATCTTCGTCAGTGTTATAACCCAAACCAATATCTTTGTGCCAGGCTGAGAAGATGACAATGACCATGGATGACATTGACACCGTCTTCAAGAGAAGGAAGGCAACTTATGGATGGATCAAAGACACAGCCTCCCCAACCATTTCTGCAAAGTGGTGCTAGCACCCGGACTTGACCTCCTCCCAGTTCCTGCCGCCTTCAGGCCCTACTTGGGTAAGGTGCCTGGTGATATCACAGTCAAGACGAACACTGGGTGCATCTGGACTATCACCGTTGCTGATGTCAATGGAAGAGCTTGCCTCGTCAAAGGATGGCCAGCATTTGCCATAGCACATGGCTTAGATCTTGGTTATCTGGTCATGTTCAAGAAGCTCGGTGCAAGGCGTACAAGTTGATCATCTTTGACAACTCTGGCTGTGAGGTGGTGAGACAGTGCCCTGAGCACCCACTGAACTTCAAGAAAGACGAAGACTGTTGAATGTTCATCCTACTAGGTAGATCAGACTAAGTTTGTGCTAGGCTACTTATGTATGTCGGTTATGGTACTTGGTTAAAACTATCGTACTTCTATGCTATGTCGATCATGTTCATTTGAGTGTATTTCATAGTCTGGTAACCTCACCATAGGATGGAAGAGGTTACCGTAGCAGCAGCATTGCATACAACCAAACACATGCCTACTTGCATTTGAGCATGCAGTCGACGTAACCAAACACGCAGTCAGAGTGGCTAAGCCCATGCGGCGTTCTTTGCTGCAGGCAACCAAACAACTAGGCGAAGATGGCCCAGAGGCTGTTTTAGCTCAGCACTGCCCTCCCCAGCCTGCCCCGTCGCAGGTGAGAAAGCCATGCAGGCTACCAAACGCGCCCTAGTTGAGCACCGTTGGAACAGCCGTACCTTAGATGAAGCAGGGTCGACGGATTTGCAGAGCAGCAATGTCGGCGCACGGGCGGTTGGGGCTTTCTGCCGAGAGATTTCAATCCTTTTTTAATGCCTTTGTCTTCCCGAACGGGAAAAGAATTCCATATCCGGCAAAGCATCCGTGTTCGAACTGAGTTCGTATCAAAGGACAATTCGTGTTTTAGTTGGATTGAAACACATTGAGCTGAAGAACGTGTTGGAGTTGGATTTGAAACAGATTGAGCTGAAGAAAAACAATTCAGTATTTAAAAACAGAAAAGGAGGACGATGATCCATGTCCACTATCGAGGCGATGAGCTCCGCCCCCACCGCCTTCGCCTCTCCTCCCCTCCACCACCCCTCCTCGCCGCGCAGCCTCCGCTATCGTGCCTCCATAGCCTCTGCCCGTCGGCCGGTGCATCCTGTGGTAGGGGATGACCTTGTGGTCTCCCTTCCAGAAGCCCGGGATCAGGTGGCGAAGGAGACCAATAGGATTGGAGCGATTGCTGCGGTGGATTGGAGCCCTAGGCCTGGATCGGGATCGGACTCTGCCCGCTCGTGTGCGTCCACGGCATCTGCGAGCGGAGATTCGTCGATCCGTTCTATGCACAGACTCGATTTCTCCAGCTTCTCTAGGGTTCTGAGGTCATCTGATGGTGGCGCTGCTCCGGTTGATCGGATTGCTCCGATTCCGTCCACAGAGTTGCAGCCTGCTCCGCCGTGGCCTGGTGATGCAGTGGAGTTTCTGCCTCTGATTCATGGCGGGAACTCGAATTTGACCTTGGCGAGTGCGGGCCATGGCGGTCAGCGTCTGCAGACATATCCTCGGGTGCGTGGCGAGGTGCTGTGTGGAGACGAAGGGATTGAGGATTTTTTTGGCCAACTTTGGTCAATTCCGTCAATCCATCCCCAGCGGTCTTCTAGAAGTGTCATGTGTTGGGTTCGAAAGGGGATCGCAATCTCAGATCTCTCCATCTCAGATTGCATCCCGGCGGATAGGTCTGCGTTGATCCATCACCGTCCCAAGCTCCTTGAGATTCCTGGTGGTGGTGCGATTCGTAGGTCCTACGCGGAGAAGGTGCGAGCCCCGATGGCTGGTGGTCCTACGCCTCCGCATGGCCGTGGTCGCGGGCGGGGTGGCCTGACTGTCGCTCCTGCTTCGAGACAACTACCGGCGGTTGTCCAGCCTCCTGCTATCCCGGTAGCTCCTGTACCGGTTGTGCAGCAGCGGCGCCCTGCCCAGGCTCGCCCTCAGAAGCCGGCAAATCAGAGGTTCCAGCCGAGGCAGCAGATCTTCCCTGCTTATCCTGCTAGTCAGATGCAGAATCAAATGGGATTCCAGAACTTTGGTCCTTATCCTCTTCTCCCGGGGTTTCAGTATCAAGGGAACCAGCCTCCGCCGCAGCCTCAACTCAATTTTCCTCCCCAGAATCAACCAGTGTTACCTCAGCCTGTGGCTCCCGTATCGCAAGGACAATCATCTGGTGCTGGATCGTCTCAATCAGATACTGCAACCGTGCCAACAGAACTGGAACAAGAGCTGGATTCGAGGTACTATAAGCTGATCTGCTTCAACTGCGGTAATCCTGGTCATTTTGTGGGTAATTGTATGAAATCAAAACTCTGCTTCATATGCGACTTGTCTGGCCATCCGGTTCATAATTGCCCCCATTGGTCGAAGGAACACCCTAGCGCCTGCTACTTTGGTAGTGCCAATTCTGGGATGGGCTTTTATCATCTGGATGTACCTGCTGAAGGTGAGAAACAATGGCTTAACTTAAGTAACTGTGGAATTGTCTCGATCAAGAAAGGAACCATCTCTGTGAATGAGTTAGAAAAGGATCTGACTGTTATATTCTGCAAAAACAAGAAGTGGTCGTGGCAAATTAGAGAAATGATTTTGGGATCCTTTCTGGTTAGGTTCCCCCCCTTGGAAGAATGTGAAAGAACTAGCAGAATTCCCCTATTTTGATCTTGAGAAAGTTGGTGTGACTGTTAAGATTTCTTCCTGGGATGGTGGTCTGACTCCGTTTGGCTCTCTTCAAGACGTATGGGTCACTGTTCGTGGCATTCCTCCCAAGTGGTGTGTCTGGGAAACTTTTGGGCAGCTATATTCCTTCTTTGGAGTGCTCATGGATGTGGATTGGCCAGTTTTCTTTAAAAGTTTCTATGCTGAAGTAAGGCTGCTAATTTCTAGCAAGGACCCCTCGAAGATCCCTTCTCAGAGGATTGTGGAGATGAATCAGCAACTATACATGCTGCACTTGAAGGTGTCTATCCGTACCGCTGCATCAGTCGATGGGAATGGCCCTGGGTCTGGTGGGAATGATTCTCATACTATGTCTGATCAACCTCACAGTAACATGGAGACTGATACAGAGAATAGAGGCCCTGGACCTTCCCAGCAACCTCCTCCTGCCTCTGCTCACTCAGAGAACCCAGTGGCGGGAATGCAATCTGCTATGGGTTTGGGTGCTTGTGCAAGTTGGCAAGGAGCTGCCAATGAGAGAATGGGTGTGCAAGTCAGCCCCGTGAGATCATTGCCTGATAAACTCAAGTATGATGTAATCAACGACAAGATCTGGAAGTGGGATGATGGTCAGCAACCTTTTCATATTGATGTCGATGATGTGGAAGAACAAGCTCTTGGTCATCTTGGTGCTAAGTCGGCTAATGTGGAATACTGCTCCCAAATCCTGAATGGAATTGGATCTGAAGATGAATCTAGTGAAGATACATCTGAAAAAGGCTGTTTGGACCTGGAGATTGCTGAGAAGCTTGGTAGTGTTAAATGTACTCTCCTGCCATTCCTGGACGATGTGTCTAAGAAAGTGTTGTTTTCACCTGACTTTGCCCCTACGGCTCCTGCTCCTAAAAAATGGGGACCGGTGGTGGCTACTAGAAGAAGCTCGAGGAACCATGGAAACACTAATATTATTGATAAGGCTAAAGAATATCAGAGGAAGAGGAATCTTGAGATCCCAGCTGCCTTTAAAGGTAACTCCTTCGCTATTCTTGGTTCTGAAACCTTGATTGATATGGCTGAGGATGTTGGTTTATCTCTTGGTGATTCTCTTACTAATAAAATTGATAATGTTAATAATCTTGTTGACAAAGAGTTAACTCTTAATCATGCCTTTGCTCTTAATAACCCTGTGACAGTTCTCCCTGATGAAGTGGACTTGTGTTCTACTAGTCAGTTTCCTGAGCTTCCTGGTAGTAAAGGTGTGGGTTCTGTTAATTTTATTTTGCCCAATTCAGATCAATTGCCTGATCCTGAAAGTGGTACTGTTTCCAACCCTTGGTCGGTTGTTAGGAGTAGAAAAAACAAAATCATTCATCATGATAGGGGGGATTTGGAACATTAGAGGTACAGGTAAAACCGGCCGAAAACAAGCTTTAACCGACTTTATTGTCAACAATAAGCTCGAATTTGTTGGCATTGAGGAAACCAAGTGTAGGAGCTTTTCTACACAATTCCTTAAAGACATCTCTGGCCCCTAGGATTTTTCCTGGGTGGACCTACCTGCTAAAAAGTCAGCTGGTGGGATCCTAGTTGGTTTCAGAGATGATCTCTTTGATATTATTTGCCATCGCTATTTTAAGTACTGTGTTTCGGTGACTGTATTCGGCAAAAGACTAAATTGTGTTTGGCAGTTGGTTGTTGTTTATGGCACTTGTTATTATGAGAACAAAGTGGAGTTCATTGCTGAACTTCACGATGTTTTAGATAATAGCTCTACTCCCATCCTGTTGGGGGAGACTTCAATCTTGTCAGGAGTGCAGCTGATAAGAACAACGGTCAAATTAATGCTAATTGGACCTTTTTGTTTAATGATTGGGTGAATAAACGCGCTTTGGTCGAGATGAAACTGGCAAACAGGAGTTATACGTGGTCTAATAATCAGGTTGTTCCTGTTATGGCTACGTTAGATCGTGTTTTTGCCTGTACTGAGTGGTGTGGTATGTTTCCTCGTACTACTGTTCAATCACTGCCAAAACCTGTGAGCGACCACACTCCTCTCCTAATTGATTCGGGATACAATAGTGTCCCTCCTCCTAAATTGTTTCGTTTTGAGAAATGGTGGCTTGGTCATGCTGACTACAATACTCTAGTTTACAAGGTCTGGAAACCCCGTGCCGCCTGTCTTCGCCTATTGAGGTGTGGCAGTTTAAGCTTAGACTTCTTAGGAAAGTCTCCAGAGGGTGGAGTATTAATGTTGAGTCTGCGGATAGAAAAAATAAGAAAAACTTGTGTCTTGAATTCGATATTTTGGATACCTTTTCCGAGGCTAACCTGTTGACTGATAATGAGAAACAACGCATGGCTCAAATTAAAAAAGACCTGAATAAAATTCTTGAGCAAGAAGAAACCAAAGCGTGGCAGCGTTCACGTGATAGATATATTAAGGAAGGAGATAGAAACACTTCCTATTTCCATGCTGTTGCCAGTCATCGGAGAAGGAAGAAGAAAATTGTGGTGCTTGATGGGCCTTGTGGTCCGGAAGAGTCTGACTCAGGAATGCTTAAAATTGCTTCGGATTTCTATAAAAATCTTTTCTCTCGAGAGGATAAGCCTAATATTTCTCTGGGTTCTGATTTCTGGGACCCTGAGGATATGGTTATCTCTGAGGAAAATGATAACATGCAAAAACCGTTTTCTGAAGATGAAATTTAAAAAGCTATTTTTGAGTCTTATGCTAGTGGTGCTCCTGGCCCTGATGGGTTTTCTTTTATGTTTTATCAAAGGTTTTGGGACCTCATTAAGAATGATTTCATGGCTTTGGTGCGAGATTTTGAATCTAGAAATTATGCCATTGTTGCTAGATTAAATTATGCCATTGTTACTCTTATTCCTAAGGAGGCAGATGCTAGAGACATGAAAAAATTCAGGCCAATTAGCTTGGGTAATTGCAGCCTGAAAAATATTTCAAAAGCTATTACTAATAGGATTGCTCCTGTTGGTAGTAGAATTATTGCTAGCAATCAAACCGCTTTCATTAAAGGGTGTTTTATCCTAGAAAGTGTTGTCGCAGCCCAGGAGTTGATCCATGCTGCTCATTCTAAGGGGGAAAGCGCAGTGGTTGAAGCTGGATTATGAAAAAGCGTATGATCGCGTGGATTGGGCCTTTCTGGATGATATGCTTGCTTCTCGTGGTTTTGGTCCAGTTGTTAGAAATTGGATCAAAAGCCTTTTGGTGGGAGGGTCCTTTTGTGTTAGACTAAATGACATGAATGGGCCTTACTTTAAGGCGAGTAGAGGTTTGAAGCAAGGAGACCCTAGTTCTCCCATTTTGTTTAATTTAGTGGCGGATGTCTTTTCCAAAATGTTGTTTAAGGCTGCTAACCTCGGATTGATTCGGGGTTTGCTGCCTCAAGTAGTCCCTGGTGGCGTTATTAGCCTGCAGTACGCCGACGACACCGTCCTTTTCCTTGAAAACAATGTGGAGTATGCCAGGAACCTCAAATGGCTTTTGACCTGTTTTGAAGGAATGTCTGGTATGAAAATTAACTATCACAAATCTGACCTTATGGTCATTAACGTGGATGAGAATGATTCACAAATTCTTGCTCAGATTTTTTGTTGTAAGATAGCCTCTTTTCCTTGCAAATATTTAGGGGTTCCCATTCATTTTTCCAAACTGAGAAAAGAGGACCTCCAACCTGTTATTGATAGGATTTTTAAAAGATTTGGTGGATGGAGGGGAAAACTTCTGAATTATAAGAGTAGACTGGTTTTGCTGCAATCGTGTATTGCAAGCATACCAATGTATTTGCTCTCAGTTATTAAGTTCCCCAAATGGGCTATTAAAATGATTAATTCACAAATGGCTCACTTCCTATGGAGTGATTTTGATGATAAAAAGAAATATCATTTAGCCAATTGGGATCTGGTTTGCCTTAAGAAGGAGTTTGGTGGGCTGGGTATCCAAAATCTGAGGGAATTTAACTTATGTTTGCTTGCCTCGTGGATTAAAAGATACCACCTCGATGCAAATAGCATTTGGAGAAAAATTGTTGATTTTAAATACGATATGTCCCCTAACATGCTATGCGCTGCTCCTAATCCCTGCTCTCCCTTCTGGAAGGGAGTTATGTGGGCTGTCGAGGCTGCAAAAATGGGGTATAGATGGCACGTCGGCAATGGCGAGAAAATAAGATTCTGGAGCGATGTTTGGTTGGGCAATTGTAGCTTAGCCATTCTTTACTGGGACCTGTTTTCCATTGTCAATGAGCATGAGCTGACCCTGACTCAAGCCTGGGATGGGGAGAATCTTAAATTCTCCTTCCGGAGATGTGTTTCCCCAAACATTATGAATCGCTGGTTGGAGCTGTGCCAACTTGTGAGCACTGTTAATTTTTCAGATGGTGAGGATAAGCCTATTTGGATGTTCTCATCGTCTGGGGTTTACAGTGTACGTTCGTTTTATGCCATTGTTAATAACAGAGGGGTAGTCCCTGTGCATTCTCCCGCTGTTTGGAAGCTACATGTCCCGCCTCGCTTGCATGTGTTCCTTTGGTTGTTGTCTAATAATAGACTTCTAACCAGAGATAACCTAGCTAAACGTAGACATGTAGAAGATGAGTCTTGCTTATTCTGCTCAGAACCCGAAACTACTAGTCATCTCTTTTTTGATTGCTTTGTAGCTAAGCTTATTTGGCCTGTGATTTCTGAGATGTTAGGGGTTCAGGTGGGAACTGATTTTGAATCAGTGGCTCGCTGATGGTTGAGCAATTGCAAGAACTCTGTTATTAATGTAACCTGTACTTCTGTGCTTTGGTCCATCTGGAAACTTCGTAATGAAATGTGCTTTCAGGGAAAAACTTGGCCAGGAGTTCGGGATATCTGGAGAAGGGTGGCCACGGACTTGGACCACTGGAAGGTACTCTCCAAGGATGCGGACGCCATTTCGCTGGCAAGAAACGCACTCGCACTGAACAAGAAGATGGCCGACGTTCTCCGCATCGCATGGAGGTGACTAAGATGGTCTTTGGGGCTGGTGGTACTGCCAAGGCGCTCTCTGATACCTTCGACTACGATCAAGCCGAGACCTGTGGGATGCTCGTGGCGCATTTCCTTGCATGAAGTTTCTGGTTAAGAAGATGTAGCCCTAGATTCATCTCTGTTTAGTTTTTTGCTTTCTGGTCCCTCGTGACCTGTGTTTTCAGTAAACCTGGCTCTGCGCTTCAGCTCTGTCCCGGAATTGTAAAACTATGTTCCCTTGTTTCGATTTCAATGAAATCGGGGGGAGGACCCCCTTTAATCTAAAAAAAAAACAGAAAACCACTCCTCTTGCTCAATCCCATGCTCCCATGTCTACTACCCCACTTGTGCACGCTCATGTACACCTCCGGGAACTCCAGTACAGCAAGCGTGGCTCCGGCCGGTAACGGCATGGGCGAACAGCAGCTCGGACATGGCTACTTCCTACTCCTCGGTTCGCTGTGAGTTGGAGGATGCGTGCGTGCTACTCGACTTGGAGAGCTCGATGTGCAACCCGGCCAACGGGCACTCGACATCTCTCCCAATATCGCCACCGGGCGCGCATCGGCCTCCCGCCACCGTTCTTTAGTGCGTCGCCTCTGCAGCCTGCCTGTCGTCGTGTAGGTCCAGCTTCAGCACGACCTTCTGCATCCGTCAGACAACATAGCAAAATCAGCAACTGTACCGGCAATGAAGAACAACAAATTCAGAGTAAAAACACCCGATTCAAACGAAAGCAAGCAACGGAATTACCCTCGTGTCGATAGAACAACCAACAAGGATCGACCGATCCTTGTCAACGGCCCGACCGACTTCCCATCGCCGCCGGGCATGCATCGGCCCGCCATCGGTCGTCAGTACGGTACCTCTGGCCCGAGCCCGACTTCCCATCGCCGTCGGGCACGCATCAGCCTCCCGCCGTTGTTCGTCAATACGTCGCCTCTGCAGTCAGGGAGGCCGCACTTACCTCCTCCCCCGACAACTCTGCTCCGACTCCACTATGCAAGCTCCGTCCAACCCAACCCTTCTTCTCGGTTGCGCGCCTCTCCTGTTCCCTTCCCCTCCGATCTTGGAATCCTCTGTATTCTCAACGCGCCGCTGCGCTAGGAGGTGGCGTCATGTTGGGGGAGTGGGGAGCTCGTCGGCGTGGAGAGTGTCGCCGGCGTTCAGGAATAAAAGAACAATTTCACGTTTTAGCGGTTTGTGGAAAGAAACGAAACGGTGGCAATTTGATAGTATTATGTGATTTAGTGGGAGGGTAAAACGGTCCAAACTGGACGTTGTTGAGTTGTCAAACATTGGGACGATCTGGGTTGTTTGATCGGATATTGAACGGTTTAGATTTAAAGTATCCCAACATGTTTGCTCTTTTAATAGTAGTATAGATTATTGTTGGTCGACCTTCTTGCATAATCTAAGCTATAATACTATTGGGTATTCGTCGAGCTGCGTGGACATGATGGCTCATTTACAAATGCACTTCCGCTAAACTTTTATACTTATCTATATTTATTTTATGATGCTACATTATTACAAATATTTTTTTATTTGATGGCATGGTTTTACCACATAACTTGCCATTGTACCAAATTTAGTGGTGCATTTTTTGTTTGTACCTAATATCAATGATAGATAGTAAGTTGTATCTTATAACAAAAGTATGTTATAAATGTATTTTTTGTCGGTTCATAATCTATATAGTTTATATATTTATGGTAAACATCTGCAAAGAATATGATCTAACAAATATCTCAATAGCGGTTTCTAGTGCATGATTAAGTAAAACCATATTCATATAAACTCTTAGAGTATAAATTGAACAAATTATATTATTCTCCACTTCTTTTTTCCTCGTCAAAATTGTCTACAAAGTCAAAAATTAGTAATGTCTGCATGCTCTTTACTTGGTATTGAAATAACAATTCGTAGAGTAATCATCAATGAATATAAAATGGTGTGGCTTCTATTATATTTTCATTTAAATTTCATTATTTGATATGTTGTTGTGCAATGTGCTTGTTATCATATTATGCATATGTACCTGGCTATGGCCAAGTCGGGATTTTTCAGGCTTGGGCCAGGCTCAAACCTGATGTATGCGACCCGTCAGTCGGGTCAGCCCGACGTGGGGCCTAGATTTTAGCAACTAGGTTTCTAGGCCCAGTCTGAAACCTGGCTCGAAGTATGGGTTCTCAAGTCCCCAGCCATTTTATGAAATAAAAATGCGTTGCATATAATTAAATATGTAAAGACTTTCAAAGTGTATAGGATTTTGGGACAAAAGAAGTAGAAAAGCCCCTAGTGTGGGGAAATCCACTTTGGCTCATAGATATATAGGCGGATGAGTGGGGGCCACTCAAATTTTCAAAATCCTTTAGAATTCTTCAGAAAAATATTTAAATTATTTAAAATTTCAAAGGAAGTGCCCCCACTTAAATATTTTGCCCCCACTCTTATATTATTCTATGTAAAATACCCAAATATCTCTTGTCAAGCTTAGAAATCGGTGGCAGTCCATTGGATGTGCTTTTAATAAATTTGGATGACTATATGATATTGTGCCGGAGGTTAATGAAAGCTTCCACTTTCCATAGGAAATGTACGGAATTTGTAGCAAGAATGAAGAAAAGGTAATTCTACCATGGAATTAGCGACGAGAGGCCTGCAGCACCCGCCGATTGCCCGCTCTGTAGTCAAGAACCAGAGGATGGAGAACACCTTTTGTTCAGATGCGTCTTTGCGCGCGAAGTCTGGTTTGGGGTGTTGCAACATTTTTGTTTGCAACAGCACACGCCGACGCCAGACACTGTGGTGACGGAGTGGTGGCCAAGGATCTTGGAGGCCTTGCCAAGGAGGAAGAGGAAAGAGGTTAATGGCCTAATTACTCTCACCGCACAGTCCATTTGGCTTGAACGCAATAGCAGAGTATTCGACAAGATCGCCTCGGCCTCTGGTGTTGTTTGCGCTCTGGCGGCTGGCGGGATTGTGGGGAGAGTGAGCTCGTTCGTAGTTCATGTGGATGCCGAGCCCGGCTTCTGTGGCTGGTATTGGTTGTAATAAAAAATGTGACTCCTTTCTATCTTAATTTTTTTTGAGGTTCTTCTATCTTACTCCCTCCGTTCTTTAATATAAGGCGCCTAAGTTTTTCAGAAAAAATTCAAAATATAAGGTGTATTATGATTTATGGACAATTTTAGGCATAAAAAAACGGGTCACAATCAAGAACGAAGCAATTTGATGAATTGTTTTCAAGTTGTGGCTAATAAGAACTACGTTCTCTTGATTTTTATTCAAGAGAAAATTGTCCATCGCATGTAAAATACTAGCGTCTTAATATCCGTGCCAAAACTTAGACGCCTTATATTAAGGAAACTGAGGTAGTAATATATAGAGACACGCTATTATCGCGCGTGTTCTTGTACTTCTACCATGAGCCCACCCAGTTTCAGGCCAGAAGTCCAGGCAGTGAGGCCTCATCTGTTCCCAGTGCGCCCGGCCCGGTGTAACAGTCACACTACCAGCACGCTTGAGCCACCGGGCGAATGAGCGGCCTGCCTGCCGCTCGCTTGGATGACTCCAAGTCTCCAACACACGCTGGCCACCTTCAGATAAAAACCAGGAACCACTGGGAGTACTTGAGATAAGATCAAAAGATGGATCATCGAGGCAATGACGTTCTCGAAATAAGTTTAGTCTCTAGCTTGTAGACACGGTGTTCTTGCAGTCTTGTTGCACACAACACGGATTAATTTCGTTCATTCGCTGGCTTATATCCTGCAAAACAAACAACAGAGACAAAATGGACGCTGGTAAGGCCTCCCTCCCTCCGTCGCTCGCGCGCCGCCGCACAAACGATGGAGTGCGCTTGATAACCACCATATATTGTGGTCGTGCTCGTGCTCGTGCACTACGTAGCTAGCTACTCGATCCTAGATGGCCACTGTCCAGAGATGCAAAAGATTCATCAGATGTTCCCGCGCGCACTCACTCAGTGTTGACACGACAGCACGTACTCTGGACTGCACGATTTGGTGTGCAGCACGTTTCTCTGGACCTCGATACATCTCCATCGACGACTGACGATCCTGTAGCTCGGCCAAAGTCCAGCTAGCCTCGTCGATCAGTATCGTCGTCCCTGATTTTTTTTTTCCGAGTAGACGAGTCGGGCAGGCCGAGCGCGGCCACACACGCCCGCACCTGCTGACTCACCGGCGGTTAAGAACCCAGTGCCCCAGGCGGCGGCGCAGCCAACACGCCTGCTGACTAACCGGGAGGCGGTTGTTTAGAATCAGTGTCAATCGGCTTGGCCAGGATCCAGTTACAGAGCAGGGACGTGTGGCCATCAGTGTCAATTGGTTGTTTATGAAAAGAGGTAGTGAAAAAACGTCTCCCGGGCCGCTCGTGCGAGGCGGCTCTGGAGGTTCCTCTCCTTACCCTGGAAAGCAACCGCTGGCGGAGCTCTCCGGCGGCTGCCGCCAAGGCGTCGGCGGTGGCGGCCACTCGTTGCCGTCGTAGGCGACGGGCTCGGCGCGCCTCGCTGGTAACCCATCGCGCGGGGAGACCAACTCCGGGGCGTCGGGTGGAGTCCGGGCGGTGGAGCGGCTCGCCCGCACTGGCGCGCGGCTGGGAGGCGCAGTCGAGGCAGAGAGGAGGAGGCGGCGCGCCTTGCCCTTGGTGGTGGCGTAGCACCTTGGATCTGCATGCGCAACCGTGCAGGCCAGAGGCGATGGCGTGCCTTGCCCTTGTGGCGGCGCTGCTCCAATCTGGCGGCGCACGGGCTAGCTTTGGGTCAACCTCGGGCTCTTCTGGGCTAGAGGTCGGCTCGCTCGATCCGATTGCCGGGAGTCGGCATGCGGTGTGGGGACTGCTGGCCCGGCCATAATAATGGCGGCAGTCCTAGGGTTTCTCTTGCGCCAAGACGAGGATCTGCTTGTCGCTTGTTTCTTCAATCTGACCAGAATGTCGAGTTCCGGAAGGCTCCGTCGGCGAACTTCATTGGGCAATCAAGTCTGGAGATTGCCGGATCGGGTGGGATTCGGTCGCGCGCATCAATGTTTTTTCTAACCATTTGGTTTCAGAGGAAGCGTCGCGAAGATCTGCAGTCTGTTGCCATTGAGGACATATCATTCTGTTTCACGGTGAAGTCAGAGTGCGGAGAATGACATAGAGGTTTAGATTTGAAGACTAGTAATGGTGGTTCAAATCCTAGTGGTGAGGAATTTGCTTGGTGGTTTATAACTTCAAGCAGCGGCAACGGCAAGAGGGGGCGACAGCACAGGAGAAGTTCAGAGTCCAATCTTTCAGGGTGAAAACCCAAGGTCTCGCCTTAATTAATTGTGCCTAACATTGACCTTGTCGAAGACATTACCTTTTGCGAGCGTGATTTTCTTCAGAGTGAAAACCTATGATCTACTCTCTCCGTTCCTTTAGATAAGACGTACAACTTTTTTCAATTTGTCCTAAAAAGGAACTCCGCACGAGGTGCAGCGGGCAGAAAAAATAAATGGAACCAAAACGATTGGCTATTTTTTTTTTGATTTTTCATACTTGTATTCATACTAGAGGAAACCAGTACAAGGATTACAAGCAAAGAAAAAACAGGAGAATACAAAGAGCAAAAAAACGATTGGCTATTTGGTCATGGGTATAGTTAGAAAGATTTCTTTTACCTGACCTCTCCTTGACCTCTCCTTGGTAACAACGCTAGGAAAATCACGCCTTCTTTTTTGAACGCAGGTAGTATGATCAGGGTGACAACAACGCTATAGCATTGTTCTCTTATTGGAGGCGTCACATGCCGCTACAAGGAATAGATCATTGAAGTGGGACTTTTTTTTTGTAATTCTTTTTTTCAGGCTGTGTGCATCCGTGTACAGCTAAGGCAATATGTTGTTGTAGAAACTAGGTGTAATTAGTATTTTCGCGATATTAATATATGCTCTTTATCTGATTATCATAGATACCACTTAAATTCAGAACACGCAGTTGAGATATCTACATCCTTTGGTAGCATATGATCTGATCGGATCTGATCTCGACCAACCAACCAACGACGCAAAGGCCAGGCAGGACAGCCATCTGGCAATACGTACGGTCTTTGATTTTTCCAGTTTGCTTTTGTTCAGACATTAGCAGGTCGCTTTCACGCATAAATTGACGGGACGATACAGATCGATTGTCGATCGACCGGTGCTTGTGCTGTTGTGCACAGTGCAGAGTGCACCCATATGCGTCCGTACATTAATTCCGACAGCTGATTCATGCTGCGATCGACGTTCAGGGTCCACGATGTTCCGGTCATCGATTGCTAGGCTGGCTGCTTCATGCACTCGGGTGAAACACATGCCAGCCGGTGTCGCAATCACACATTCACACATTTTGGTACCACATTTTTCCGAAGTTTTCTCAGAATCTAAACCGGTGTCTAATGCGATTTAGACAACGTTTATGACAGGAATGGCCCACATGTAATGTGACGTGGCAAGTTGGCCCCACCTGTCAATATATTGCAACCTTAAAATGAATTAATTGGTGAGGTGTACCATGGGCCCCACTTGTCAGCTAATTTTAAAATCAAAATGCGAAAAGAAAAGTCAACCTAGCTGCACCACCGAAGACCATGGCCGCCCGTGCGTGCTCGTTGCCAGGGCAGCCGCGTTCTTGGCCGGGCTCGGCCGGCCGCCGGGACGCTGCGATCCTGACCAGGCTCGCCGGGACGGCGCGCTCCTTGGTGTAGAGGACGATGGTGAGACCCCTGAGACAGGTGTGCCACGGTGAATCCGGCCTCGAGCAGCGCGTCGGGAGCGCCGCCGGCCACGGTCACACGTCCAGCGGAACACCAGAGCACACTCCACCCGACGAGTTCACCAGCCGCGCGTTAAAGATGTCGTCCTCGCGCGTCCGTAAAGTGCTCCCGGGCGCGGTGGGGCGCAGATCCCCGCTGTCAGCGGCGGCCCACCCGTATGTGGTATGTTTACTTTATTATCTTGTTTGATTATGACATTTGTGTCTAAAAATCATGGTAAGAATGTCGCACTAGAATATCCTATGTTGATTACTTTCATGTAAAAATGCATGCCTGCTACGGTGCTGCCTACCTAGCTTGAACATGTCAACTTTGCACAGTACACCCACATGTAGATCGGGTTAAGATGAAGTAATCTGGATTCCAGAACACATGCGTGAAGGCTGTATCTGGAAATATAGGTTGCATCTGATGCATTAAATTGGATGATCTATCTGGTTGCTAATTATTATGTACGTGGCTCACATACTGACATACGACGTCCCAAGTAGTTCCAGATGATTATCCACGAGACTGTAGCACAGAAAATCATCCTTGCAACTTGATAAAACCCAAAGTTACAAAATCAAATTGAATATTGAATCAACTTGAGAAAATTTACCATCTTTAGGAACGTGTTGAACAGTTTGAAGAATCTAACACAACCATGATTAAGATTGCAGTCTCGTCAATTGCACTTTGGTGGAGTTCAAGAAGTGAAACCGGGTAGGCATGCGGGTATATTAGTGAGAAGAAATCCAGTAAAATGCGGTAGCCACCATAAGGTTTTCCATGCTAACCACATATTTCTTTTGATTCGCTCAGCTATCAGTGCGTAATGATGTGACTCATCAAATGTTTGTCTTTTGTCTGAGATTGATCAAATGTTTTGTTTTGATGTGTCCATTTAAATGACCTGATTGGCTTTATCTAACAATTATATTAGTGCTAATCCTAGTACTGATGTATAATATGATAGTACGCTCTAGTGAGGTATATAAAAGCTATGTCGTAAAGTCAAGATATGACATAGGCCCCTTCTTTTCAGCTTCTAAAATAGATTCTGGCCCAAAATCCGGAGAAGCCCAAAAGAAGGGTCCAGCTTTGGGCCAGCTTATTTGCACCGAGAATCAAGTTTTCTTCGTGAGCACAGAAGCTGGTCGGAGGTCAATTCTGGGCTGATTCCCGCAAGTGAAACAAAGGGGTATAGGATCTAGACATATCGTTGCATCTAAATTACGGAGACTTGCAACCGCCCAGGATAATAGACAAACGAAGGGAAAAAAAAGAACTCCCAGATCGACCGCCCGACCCGCCCGCACCCCTGCTCTCCCCTGGCCCGCCCGCACCCCTGCTCTCCCCAGACATGGCGGCTAGGGTTTCCTGCTTCCCCGCCGCCGCCGCCAGCGCCAGCCGCCGCCGCCAGCGCCAGCCGCCGCTGAGCCCGTCCCCGCGTCGCCGCTCCGCCGCGGACGGCCAGGCGCCTCCGCCCGACCCGCTCCTCCTTCCTCCGCATCCAGCGTCGCCGCCTCCCCCTCCCGCCTCCTCGAACTCGCCCGGCAACGTGGACGTCGCACCTCCGCATCGACACACCGCCGTCCGCCGTCCTCCGCCGCCGTCGGCCGTCCTCCGCCGCCATGTCGTCCTCCCAAGCGGCTCCATAGGTACGAAGCCAATTTTCCTCCCCTGTTTTGCTTTTGTTTCTTGCAGTTTATTGTGATGTTGTGGCCTGATTTGCGATGTGGTGTGTGAATGTGAACTCTAGTAGATTTTGTAGATTATATGGTGTGTGAATGTGTGAAGAAATAGAAGTAATTTAACTAGCAGATTATTGTGATGTTGTGGCCTGATTTGCTACTGTTTTTGTGGTAAACATGTACTGATTTATTGGTCCTGTTTGTAGATACTGCAATTTACCTAGTAGTAGGTAGACATGAACTAATTTATTGGTCCAGAACAAGGACTTGCTATTGTGCTAACTACTGCTATATGGTGTGTGAATGTGTGATAGAAAGAGAAGTTGAAAGCCTCGAAAGCAAATTGGGATGCAGTAGCTTACCGAGCTTTTCTTGACGTGTGCATCGAAGAAGTGAATAAACATAATTGTCTGGTTAATATTTTGAATGCCACTGGTAAAGTCAATATGACAACAAACTTCAACAAGCGCACGAAGAGAAACTATGGTTGGAGTCAATTGAAAAATAGGTGGGACACCCTGAAAAAAGATTACACTGTTTGGAGGGGATTGCTTCAACATGCATCTGGTATAGGAAGAGATCTTATCACTAATACCATTGATGCTGACGATGGTTCGTGGGAACTTCAGATACAGGTAATGATATTGCTGGGCACTTTGTAAATGTTTGGCTTAGGTGTTTCTTCTGATGTGATATACTGATGTTTCTTTATGCATGCAGATGTGTCCAGAGGCAGCCAAGTTTCGCATAGCCCCACTACAAGATGAGGAGGACTTGAAGATAATATTTGACAAGAATGTTGTGACAAATGTGACAGCTAGGGTGCCACCATCATCTCACGACCAAGCTGCTAAGGCCGCAGCTTCTCAGAACAATGTTGTCAATCTTGATGAACTTGATGGTTCAGGTTGTGAAGGTGAAACCGAGACTACTATTACACCTTTGCGTAATAAGAAGAAACCGAGAAACTGCCCTTACTCACCGACCCTGGCTGCAACTCCAAAGGCAGGTACTGGGAGTGCCTCGAGGTTTGATCGTGTGATGGAGCTCATTGTAAAGAAGGAGGAGAAGATGGAGCTGCGGAGGTTGAAGGCGGAAGAGAAGACGAGGTTGATGGAGGAAGAGAAGGAGGAGAAGAGTAGGAACTCTGTGACATCTCCTGAAAAAAAAGAGGACAAGAAGGATTCTGCTAGGCAGGAGATTAGGCGGATGGTTGCACAAATAGTCCAGGATGGAGCTAAGCCCGGGATGTTGGAGTACTTCTATGCCACACAACTGTTCATTCTACAGGAGTACCGTGGTGTATTCATTTGTTTGGAGGAGGATGCTACACCGGCGCAGAGGCTTGATTGGCTTAGGATGACATGGGAGCAGTATAACAAGAAGTTGGCTTAGAACGAGATACATCTTTTTATATTTTTATTGTTTTCAACTTGTATCTCGGATGACCCTATTTTAATTTGCTTTGAACTTGTATGTTATCTGCATGTACCCTACGTATGACAATGGATTTGTGTTGAACCCTACTTGTATGTTAGCTTGCGTATTTTTATTATGACCATGGATTTACAATTTTTTGTGTGTACTTATAGATGAATTATTCAAAGGATGATTCTGATGATGAAGATTTGGACTTGTACTACATGCTTGCGGCTGCTATTGCAGAAGAAGATGAAAAGGCTCCTTATGCGGCTAGAAGTCTGCCTATGATGACAGGGATACAATGGGTTGAGGAAAGGATGAAAGATCCAAGGAGATTCTACAACTGTTTTAGGATGAGGAGGTCAGTTTTCAGAATGTTGCATGAAACTCTTGTTGCTACATATGGTCTGCAGTCAACTTCTCAGATGTCCAGTATAGAATCACTAGCTATCTTTCTGTGGATGTTGGGGGCACCTGAGTCCAATAGTCAGGCTGCATATCGTTTTGAGCATAGTGTTTCTACTATAAGCAGGAAGTTTCATGAGGTGTTAGACTGTGTAGACCGTATGGCGGGTGATTACATTAGACCCCATGATCCTACTTTCACCCAAGTTCATGAAAAAATTAGGCAACAAAGATTTTGGCCCCATTTCAAGAATGCTATTGGAGCAATTGATGGAACACATATTCCTGTCTTGGTAGCTGCGAAGGACAAGCAAAGATACACTAACAGGAAAGGCTATACAAGTCAGAACGTCCTTACTATTTGTGATTTTGACTTGAGGTTCACATTTGCTGTTCCTGGATGGCCTGGATCTGCTCATGATAACTGCGTATGGACTGATGCTCGGCCTAGGTTTGCCAATTATCCACACCCTCCTCACGGTAAACTTTTTGCATATGTACTATGCAAACAAAATATATGCTCATAATATGTATTTATGTTCTGATGTTTTTGCTACTCGCAGGAAAATACTATCTTGTCGACTCTGGATATCCCAATAGAACTGGTTATCTCGCCCCATTCAAAGAGCAACGCTACCATGTTCCTGAATTCCAAGGTGCGCCTCCACAAAACATGCAGGAGAAATTCAACCATCTTCATTCATCGTCCTTAAGATGAAGTGGCGTATTCTGCTCGGGATACCATTTTTTCTAGAAGAAGAGACGCAGTCGAAGATCATCACTGCGTGCATGTGTTTGCATAACTTCATTCGTGGTAGTAAGCTATATGATGGCCATTTCGACACGATTGAGCGAGGCTCGTATATCCATGAGGATAGTGCATCTTATGTCGGGGGAGTCGCCTCATCTTCTTCCGATGAAGTCATGCGTGGGACGCGACAGAGAATTGCTGAAAGTTTAGTTGCATGAGGAGTATTCTAATTGTAATGGTTGAATCAGTAAAAATGACTTTTATTTTATTTTGGCATGTAATGAATTGTAGAACGTATGGAATTTGTACTAAAAAAGACTTCTGTATTCATTCCTATCTCATTTGTACTACAAAATAGCTTACAAATGAAATTTAGGGGCGTTGCAGACATTTCACCAACTCAACACAGCTAGAATCTCAAATTTTAGAAGCTAAAAAGAATGGAAAAAAACGGATTATTTGAGCTTCTCCCCACCACAGCGTCTGGCCAGATTTTTTCCAAAAGCTAGCTTCTCTAGAATCACAAGCTGGAAAGAAGGGGGCCATAGACCTATTGAACCAAAGTATATATCAACTTGCACACTGCATGATGAAAATGTTATGTCAATTAGTTATTGATATTTCTTTCTCTCATATCTTTCGAGAATGCCATTTCACACACTAATGATGGCCCATGCATGCATGTTGTAAAGAAATTCTCTTAATTCTCGCGAGGCCCTTCCGTTGGCTTTGCTTTGACCAACGGTAGTGGTTTCTGAACTAATTTTTTTTTGCAACCCTTCATGGCTTCATAATGGAGGAATGCGTCTTGAAACATGCTTGGATGCTCCAAATAAATTTCAGCTAAATTTGAAGATCAGACAAACTTACATACATGACACAGATTGACTGTCTATGTGCTGCCTAACCTCACAAATTTAACGTTTTGCCTAACCTCGTATATGATTTTTTAATATACTACTTCCTTCGTTTCTAAATATAACATGCTTTAAATATTTTAAAATTTTCTAGTTACGGACTAAAATCGCAATAAAGCGTTTCTAGGTACATACATGTGAGTTTAGAAGAAAAAAAAAGCTAAAACATGTTATATCTAGAAACAAGGGGAGTATCTGACAACAATTCGGTGAGGGTAACTGAGCACCCTTCATTGTGATCCAGGCGGTCCCCTTCTCCATCATTTATTTTACATCTGAGTCATGTACCTAAATTGACACATCTTATTCAAGAACGATATACGCAACATCGGCATATCGATCTTTTTTGCTTCAGGTACATTTTAAAATATAACTTTTGGATCTGTCCTAATTAATGTAGTTAAGTAAGTAAAATAATAACAGCCGCATAGACTGAACTTTCACCGGAAAACAAGGACGAACAACCTTTCTAGAAAATATTTTATTTATTCTAGAATAAAAAATATTATTCCTTGGACGTACTGAAGATATGCATCCCCTTCAACTCCGCTAAAAAGTAAGAACAAACTTTTGAGAAGTGTGTTTTGGCTCCAGATTTCATATATATGCTCCTGCCCAAAATAAAATATAAAACAGTTAAATATTTTACAAATATTGAAAAACTTGGTGATGAACATATATAAGTATTTTACATATGTGCCAAATTTCATGGCGAAATGTCATGTGTGATGCTCCATGCAAAAAAAAAAAATCAATGTTCTAAAAAGAATATGTTTGTAATCTCATTTTGGCAACAAAATTATTATTTTTATAAAGCATCACAAACTAATTTTCATCGCAAAACTGGACACATGTAGAAACTTATACATGTTCATTACCAATGTTTTCAGAATTTTTTGAATGTTTTACTATTTTTATTTGTTTTATTTTTGCAAGGCATATGAACTTGTGAGGATTTATGAATTTTTGCGAACTTTTATTCTTCTCTGATTTGCATGGTGCAACTTCGATCAACATGTATGCGTCAAACTACGTATTTTTTTTGTCAAATCTGGCCCTTTTACGAAAGCAATGACAAATCTGGTCCCTGTGCGAAACTATTCTCAAATCTGACACCTGAGGTTGGCACCAGAGAGGACCCCGCGTTTTAATTTTTTTTATGTCCTTCGAAAGATCGTTAAACCTTCTGGATGCCGCCGAACTGAACAAGTTCGGCTTCATCCTCTTTGGCGCCGACGGCCAGATTTGAAAATAGTTTTGTGAAGAGGCCATATATGTGTTTAGTTACTCAAAAATGCCAGATTTGTAAAAAAACAACTCAAGCTACTCTACTTGATAGCTTATAATATAACCAGTCAAACACCCGGAACAAAATACAACCGAGGATGTGTGATGTGGATAAGTGTCCATCCTTATAAAATCATATTGAAGAAGCGCATTAGAACTTCTAAGAAAAAATATAAAATAGTTATACTATATACCAGGAAAGAGTCCATGTCAACTTTTGCTTTTAGCACACCATTCTCAGTCGATGTTGTTTAATTGTTTTCACCGTATCTCGGAAAATTATACTGGTTTTTCTAGGACAATGTATATGTTGAAACTTTCAGATTTTCAGAAAAGGTGCCCGTTTCCGTTTGATGTTTTCCCATATATGTAGCTAGCTAAAGCCTAGAGAGAGAGAGAGAGAGAGAGAATGAAAATTGAGGGTTAGTGTGAGAGAATGGATGAAATAATCATATCCATATACCAAGACGGCCACCAACAAGCATGGTGGTGTGGATCATATTCATATATCACACCTGCTGAGAACAGCAGCCACGCCGATGAATATAAATTCAGAGAAGCCATGAGATTGCCCATGACTAGCTTTTTGTCATGACATGACTTGCAGCTTCAGGTGCCCTCCTTTCGGAAGAAAGCTAGCTAGGATAAAAAAAAGGGCAGCAGCGTAATTTGATTTTGTTTCCAGGAGTGATGAACTGATGACGATGATGCAACTGCCTGGTTCGTCAGTTCGTGCTCCGATCTGTCTCATGCACATCACTGCGCCCGACGACCTAGCGGCTAGCTGCTTCTTGTGCCATGCATATCCGAATCCGGACCTAGTAAATCATTTGGGGTGGGATTAATTAGCACCACAAGAAAATATTTTTCTTCTGTTGCTGTAATTGCAACAAAAGTCGTCGGGTAGTACATCACATCACTCTCCTCGATCGGGGATAATTGGCAGCATAATTCCCTCTCGATCGCATTATTGATTTGATTAGGAGTATTTAGCAGAATCATCATCATCATCATCATCGCATCCTATTCCAGTTCCCCACCTGCATAATTGCAGGCACATTTTCTTCGCTCCGTTTTAAGAATATATTTATGCACAGGATGATTCCTGCAATCATATCAGCTGGTTTCAGGTTTCTCACAAATGACATGGACAGGCTTTGTCTTCACTGAAGATATGGAAATTAACACGTTCTTCCTTCTCCCACAAAAAAGAAGTTCTGAAAATTACACGCGAGTAAGTTTCCTGGTTTTGTCTATGCAAGATAAGCATACCGGCAAGAGCACACGTTCGAGTTTGAAGATCATGCATGCTTCACTGTCTAGCGAGAAGCTCACCCTCGCCGATTTCGCTCCTCTGATTGCCAAGGTGGACAAGTACTTGTCGGGTTGGTGCGCGATCCTGCTCTCGTCTGGCGGACGGTTGGTGCTGCTGAATGCCGTCCTCGATGCCCTCCCCACGTTCGCCATGGGGGCGATGGCCCTTCCGCCCGGACTGCTGCGCGCCATCGAAGGTCTCCGCCGTGCTTTCCTTTGGAACATCCAAGGGCGAGCGTCCGGGGCAAAGTGTCTCGTCGCTTGGGACGCCGTCTGCCGCCCCAAGAACGAAGGTGGGCTCGGGATCAAGTGCCTCGCCACGAAGAACACGTGTCTGCAGATGAAGCTGGTTCACCGCCTCCATGCTGACAGCTGTGCTCCCTGGCCGCCCTGGGCTTGGGGCTCCATCGTTGGAAGCTCGTCTGTGGGCCACCATTGGGCCCGCCTTGCCGCGCTCATGCCTCTCTACAGATGCATCACGACGGTGCGCGTTCGAGATGGGAGCAGAACCGCCTTCTGGTTGGACTCCTGGGCGGGCGCCGTGTCGTTCGCGACGCGCTGGCCGGCTTTCTTCTCCCATGCGCTGGACGGCAACGCCACAGTCCGGTGCGTACTGCTGCGCGACCTTGCCAGGTCTCTTGCGCCGCGTCTGACCACGGTCGCTGAACGGCAACGGCGTGAGCTGCTTGCTGCTCTGCACGGTGTGGAGCTCACCGCGGGGTGCGACATCCGCACGCTGTCACGCTGCATGAAGCCTTCTGGTGCTCTCGATGCTGCTGCCCTCTACAAGCTCATGTCGTGGGGTGGCGTGGAGGATCCGGCCGCCCCTTTTGTGTGGGAAAACCACGCCCCGTCGAAGGTCCGGTTCTTTGCATGGTTGCTTGTCAAAGAGCGCGTCCTATCAAGACATGCCCTGCTGCAGCGGTGTGTGCTCACCGTTGAGGAAGCTGGCTGCCCCATCTGCAGCGCCCCCCTCGAGACTGCCAACCACATCTTCCTCGAGTGTCCTTTTGCTCGCCGGTTCTGGAGGAAAATCGGCTTCGTCTTCCCCGCCGATGCTGATGTTCGGCGACTGCCTGAATATGGCGCTCCGGCTGCTGTTCCTCGCGACACAACGTCTACCTTCTTCCTGCTCTGTCTTTGGAACCTGTGGAAACACAGGAACGCCGTGGTCTTCAGAGAAGAGACCCCCTGCCTTCCCCGTCTCATCGCCATGTGCTGCGAGGATGCCCACCTTTGGCGAGCTCGGCTGCCACAAACTCTGAAAACTGCTGCAGACGCCTGGTTGGTCTGCCTTCGTGAGGGCGAGCTTTGACATGTTGTCTGATGCCCTAGGCGTGTTGCCTTGCCCCCCTCCCTCCCCTCATGTATTGCTGGCTCCATGTTGTAAAGAAACCCTCAGCCTTTTGGCTTGAGTATATCACACATATATGGAAAATTCAGGTGGGACTTTGTCCCCCCGGTGAAAAATCAAAAAAAGATCATGCATGCTTTTTTAGTGAATAAACTACTGGTGGTAGTGAACAAAATATTATACTCTTCGAGTGGCGAGTCGGCAAATTGAAATTAACTACTCCGATTGGCTCATCTTGCAAACGATTTTGTAAATAAAATGTAGAACAATTGACTCTAGAGCTCAAGAAAGAGTCAAGACAGACAAAAGGATAAACTAGGACATGCCCAACACATAAACAACTCAACAGAGTCAAACAACAAACTATATTCAGATAGTACTGTCCAAGTTGCCGCCTGCTATGTGCTGCTACCAGACAAAGGAAGCAGAACCGCTGACAGAAAATATTTATTTAACACTCGAGGTGACAACCTTCGATTGGATCTAATAAGTACTGTACCATGAAGATTAGCGGCTACCACGACTTGATTAACACACAAGGTTACACAATTAGCATCAGAGCAGGTTGGTTAGGGACTGCTAAAGTAACTAATCAAGGTGCTAGATCGAGAACAAGCCTACAAGAAACCATTTGGTGCTCCTCATCATCTTCATCCTTGTCAGTTGTCACTGTCCGGTAACAGCAGCAGTGTGATCCCGCGCTGAGCACCCAAATCCGAGAACTTTTTCATCGGTTAAATTCCAGAGAGCTAGTGGGCGCCCACCCTGCTGCCTCTTCTCTCCCTCTCCCTGACCTCATACGCTGCTCCTCTCCTCTCCTGGCACTACTTCATTGCTTCTTTCTCTCCGTTTGGTTGGTTGGTTCCTTGGTCGGATGCTCTGCTGCTCTCTCCGCCTGGCTGCCTGACCATCATCCTCCTTCCTCTCTGGCTCTCCCCTGTCGACGCCGCTGCGCCTTGCCGGTTCGGAGCCCGGCCGACGGCCGCCGCAAAGTTTGATTTTGGGGGAGGAAGAAAGATTGAGTTTTTGGTTGGGAGTTCGTTTTTCGTGGTTCTAGGAATCCGTGGCCCGTTTATGTCCGGTGCTTTCGGCTGAATCTTGGAGTTCCGATTTTGGAGTTCCTGTGCTGCCATTTATGGTCCCCCAGAATTCAGAGCGGTGGAAGCAGTTCTTCACTGGGCCAAGAGCGGCTCCGTGTGGAGATTTGGTTGCAAGATTAGTTCCTGCTTGATGAGCCAGAAGCTCTGATATTTCCATTGATGTGAGAGCTGAAAGTGGAGGTGAGGTGTTGGTGTGGAGATTTGAAGGCTCAACTTTGAGAGAGATAAATAAACTGTACCTGTTCTTATCCCTGTGTTGGAGCACTTGTTTCTTGGGGCTGTTGTTTCTGTGAGGATTTGAGAGCTGCAAAAGAGATCGATGGCGTCGCTATCTGAGAGTGAGGGGACAAATAGGGGGAGCATGTGGGAACTGGATCAGAACCTTGATCAGCCCATGGATGAGGAAGCGACCAGCTGAAGAATATGTACAGAGAAAAGGTCTGACGTTTCTCTTCTTCAGTTTGTTACATTTTTTTTTGGCTGCTAAAGATGATGATTTTCAAAAATATAAAATATATCTCTGCATGTGACCAATTCATCTCATTGTGCAGTTTGTGCTTCGATTGCATCTAGAACATGTGTAGTACTTTGATACGGATTGCACTGCCTGAGCATGTTGTTTATCATCCGTAGGACATGAAACAACCTGGTTTGGTTCATATGATGGTACTACCGTTTTTTTAGTAAGGGCGGAATTACTGAATAACTGAAGAAAGAGCGATAATTTTGTTTTACTTCAAGGTCTTTGTGCATTCCATTTCAATGGAACAATTAACAGAAAAATCCTTAGTCCTAAAAACTAAATGTACATTCTTGAAAATGAATTGAATGTGTCTTATTATTGTAGTAGCTAAGTTCGATAAAGAGTAGCTAAGCTACTAAATCAAGATTTTATATTGACTTGTATTTCCCTTGATGCAGAAATTCTCAACAGCTTTGTTACTGCGGCTCGCATTTCAGAGCCTTGGGGTGGTCGGTGACTTGGGAACATCACCGTTGTATGTGTTCTATAATGCCTTTCCTCATGGAGTAGACGACGATGAAGATGTTATTGGAGCTCTTTCCTTGATCATTTACACCCTTACTCTGATCCCTCTTCTGAAGTATGTTTTAATTGTCTTGCGGGCAAATGACAATGGTCAAGGTGAGATAGTTGATCCTTGCAAGGTCCAAACAAGTAACATACTGCTTAGAACTTCAATGATTATGTCTTTTACTCTTTTGTGATCTGCTTTGTACTTGGCAAAAAAAAGTACCGACTGCAATACATATCAAATGTTTGTTTCACACATTAGCCACACACAAGAAGTTTATAAGTGCCAACGATAGTAGTGCATTTTTTCATCAGATTGGTAGGTGAATACATTAACAAATGCCTTTTAGTCAGGACAGATGCCAGAGTGGCAGCTAATTTGCTTTCATCAAATTACGAAATTTTAGTCTGAGAATGTTTTACTTTTGCTCGATACTGGAAACAACTGTTACATGCAGATGTGACTACTTGACTTGATAACTTGCTTGCACGTTTTCAGCGATGATGACTTAATTTTTCCTTGCAGGTGGTACATTTGCTCTTTATTCACTACTCTGCCGTCATGCAAAGATCAGCACTATACCCAACCAACACAAGACTGATGAGGACCTCACGACATATAGTAGGCAAACTTACGAGGAGAACTCATTGGCGGCAAAAATAAAGAGATGGCTAGAGACACGTGCATATAAAAGAAACTTTCTTCTTATTCTTGTTCTCCTTGGTACTTGTACAGCTATTGGAGATGGAATCCTTACTCCTGCAATATCAGGTATCCTGTATAATCTCTTCTGAAGTCATGCTCAGCTTCATGGTTTTCTGAGTAAATCCAGTGTATCTAGTAACCAGGAATCTGATTTATGATTCTGTGTTTCCACAGTTCTTTCTGCATCAGGTGGAATAAAAGTTCAAAATATGAACATGAGCACAGGTAATATCCTGTGTTCAATACGATTTATTCAATTTCTGGCATTTGTAACTTCTGTACATTCTTCAAGTAGCATTTAGAAATATATTCTCCTCCCAATGATGAAAGGAAGTCACTGCAATTCACATCTGTGTGTTGTATTAATTATGATCTCATATGCATCGTTCACCCTTGATCTTACTTCCAGTTCTTTAGTTTTTTGCACAAGTTGATGTTTATTTTCTCTGCATCTGGCAGATATTGTTGTGCTTGTTGCCGTGATCATCTTGATTGGAATATTTAGCATGCAACACTATGGTACAGACAAAGTAGGATGGCTATTTGCACCTATAGTGCTCATCTGGTTCATTCTAATTGGAAGTGTTGGAGCACTGAACATACACAAGTATGGTAGCTCCGTGTTAAAAGCATACAATCCAGTCTATATATACCGGTATTTCCGAAGGCGAGGGAATTCTTCTGACAGCTGGACCGTTCTTGGAGGAATCATGCTTAGCATCACAGGTCAGCCGTTTTACCTATTCAGGATTAGAGATTACCTTCCATGAACTTATAGTAGATCTGGTGTAACATGCAGAAATCTTTCTTTCTCTTCAGGAACTGAAGCATTATATGCAGATCTATGTCATTTTCCCGTATTGGCCATTCAGGTAACGCATCATCTTTAGTGAAGTGTTGTCATATAGCTGTATGCAATTATGTTCTCCCTAAAATAAAAATGTCTATTTGCAGATTGCTTTCACCTTCATTGTATTCCCATGCCTTCTACTGGCATACACAGGGCAGGCTGCTTATATAATGTCCAACAAGCAACATGTGTCTGACGCCTTCTATAAATCCATTCCAGGTCCTCATCGGCTCCTATAGCTTCTCATGCTATCGACTAATCTTAAGATAGATCTGCCACCACATCATGTTTGCTGGGTGCACATTGGCATAGTGATAGTGCTAATCATTATTGATAGTGCATAGTGATAGTGCATATTAGTGCTGTATGTAATATGGTTCTCATAGTGAGATGTTTAATCATTTCAGATGCCATATACTGGCCAGCCTTTGTTATAGCAACTGCTTCAGCCATAATTGCAAGTCAAGCCACCATATCTGCAACATACTCAATAATAAAGCAAGCTCTTGCACTAGGCTGTTTTCCCCGTGTGAAGATAGTCCACACCTCAAAGAAATTCCTTGGGCAGATTTACATCCCTGATATCAATTGGCTCCTCCTGATTCTTTGTGTTGCTGTGACTGCTGGATTCAAGAACCAAAGCCAAATAGGAAATGCTTACGGTAAGGTTTACGTTTTTAATATGAACTTTGTGTACTCCATGTCCATGTAATATACTGCTGAGCTTGGAGGGGTTATCCTCCTTTTCGAAAAAAAGTACTGCTGAGCTTGGAGAAGCTACATATATACAGTTAAGAAGAAAGATTGGCATAGAATGGTAACAATGTATGGTAACAGTATGTTATGTAACAGTATGTTATGTTTTGTTCTGTTTAACCTGAACTCTCTATTCGGCTGGCTTCTTTTAATAGAGATCTGTCGTGGAGATTGTCCTGAACTAAGGACTTGTTGCTGAATTTTCATGATATAATCTTCATTGCATACATCAGATGGCTCTTAATTCACATTTCATGTTGTGTCGACAGGCACTGCAGTGGTTATAGTTATGCTAGTGACCACTTTCCTCATGGTACCAGTAATGCTGCTGGTGTGGAAGAGTCATTGGATCCTTGTCATTACCTTTATCGTGCTTTCTTTGATGGTAGAGGTACCCTACTTCTTGGCTTGCATATTAAAGATCGACCAAGGCGGTTGGGTTCCACTTGTCATTGCAGTAGCCTTCTTCACCATCATGTATGTGTGGCACTACTGCACGTGAAGCGGTATGAATTTGAGATGCACAGCAAGGTCTCGATGGCCTGGATTCTTGGCCTTGGTCCGAGCCTTGGTCTGGTCAGGGTTCCAGGAATAGGCTTTGTGTACACTGAGCTTGCAAGTGGCGTCCCTCACATCTTCTCCCATTTTATCACCAACCTGCCTGCTATCCACTCGGTTGTTGTTTTTGTTTGTGTCAAGTATCTTCCGGTCTATACTGTCCCAATGGAAGAGCGGTTCCTTGTGAGGAGGATTGGGCCAAAGAACTTCCATATATTCCGGTGTATCGCAAGGTACGGATATAAAGACCTCCACAAGAAAGATGACGACTTTGAGAAGATGCTCTTTGACTGCCTCACGTTATTCATCCGACTCGAGAGCATGATGGATGGATATTCTGATTCTGATGAGTTCAGCATGCCAGAGCAGAGGACAATCAGTGATACATTCCAAGCAGAAAAGACTATCAACACAATGTGCTCCAATGGTGACCTGAGCTACTCATCACAGGATTCTATTGTACCAGTGCAGTCGCCTCTCGGAGTCAACAATCTATTAACATACACAAGCCACACAAGCCAGACAACCAGCAATGAAATAGAGTTCTTGAACCGGTGCAAGGACGCTGGTGTCGTACACATCCTGGGGAACACCATCGTCCGTGCACGAAGAGATTCAGGGATCATCAAGAAGCTAGCTGTAGACTACATGTATGCTTTCATGAGGAGGGTCTGCAGAGAGAACAGCGTGATTTTCAACATTCCTCATGAGAGTCTTCTTAATGTTGGTCAAATATACTACATCTGAAACATCTTTTTTCAGTTCAGTTAGTTCGATCACAACCAAGTAGCTTTAGACAAAAGGAGAGCAGGATGTTGTAAATTGTAAATAGGAAACATGTCATTCATCGGGTATAAGTAGATGGCAGTGTTTATGGTGGAAATATTGTATGTATTATCTTGTAACATGTAAGAATCAGATGCTTTTTTCCATTATATATAGTGATGGTTTTGTCTGGCACTGGCAGGTTCTTGAAACCAAAATGTCTGATTGGGCATTCATGGACTATATAGTTGCAACTTCAAAAGGTGCTGCTTTTGTGTCAGGTTTTAAGTAGACATGTTGTGGCAAAATAGCAAGCTCATGCAAAAGGGCAAATTAGATAAATCAAAGGTTCAGGATGTTCAGAGACTCATCGAAAGTTAGTACAAACAGTTCAACGGTAGCTACCAGAAAACTAACTAGATCACAATCAGCAGGATGGCTGCTGATGACTGAACAAAAGGACACCAAAGACTTGCATCGCAGATGAAACTATAGCCTGCACCATAGACCAGTCTGCATATTGGGAGTCTAATTGCCCTTAGTCAATTTACGAATTTGGCTTGGGCGTGGCTCCTCGTCTTGGTCGCAAGAAGCTAAGTCGCAAGGGATCTTGCCACAGGGGCACTTGTCACCATGACTGACAACAGCTGCTCCACTTGACCTCTTGTGACGGCAATGTAGTTCATCACGCTCGCACTTCAGGTTGTCGACCTGCTGCTGAAGTGAAGCAACAATATCAGCAAACAAGTCCATGTGCACGGTCACCTTCTCTAAAGGAACAATCTTAGGTGACTTCTTGTCGAACCATCGGGTGAATCCACAGTCTTGCTTGGAATCCTGAAAAAACAGAAATTGTCACAACTGACAAATATAGTGATCATTCGAAGCAGCTAAATACACGACCCTGATAAAGATTCTCTAAGGGAAACTGACCACAAAGAGAGGACACCGGTAGAACCTTCTCCCTTGGCCTTGAGTATCCCATAAAGTTTCGATGGTGCAAGGTTTATCATGCTTGCAAGTTGGGCAGCATTCATCATCAGATTCATCTGTTATGGCAGGATCTTCATCAGCGACCGTCGTGACATCGCTGTCGATTGCCTTGGAAACAGAGGTAGTTTTCTTGGCGCTCCATCTGACGAGCAGTATGAAGGCTCCAACATGGCGCCATGCCACATTCAGAAATGCCCTCCATGAATCATCCCCTACTATATCAATAAGCACAGTGGAAGGAGGAGCCAGTAGATTGTTCCTAACATATAGGATGTGCTGCAGGGTGATCTCATGCGTCTCCTCGTTCAGCTGGAATATCTCCATTATCCAGCATCGCACTTGCTCAAACGACTTGTTCAGTGGCTCTGCCAGCCGCTTGATCACAAACGGGCAGTCTGGACTCACTAGTGTCCCGTCAGGTCCAGTGGACATCTTTCCTTCTGCGGCATGGATCATAAATTCATCTGGCATCGACATACCTGTAGAGAAACAACTACATATTATAACACCATGGCTTAGCTAATCTTTTAACTTGCATAAAAGTACTGAACTATCTTCATTAATCTCCACTCATTTTCTAGAAATTATTAAAATTTCTTCTGAAACTGCATTTCCATTACAAATACTGCACATGTTTACAGATCACACAAGCTCACAGGCACACACACAAAAAGGAACATATGTTTTACATCCTACAAATTCGCAGCTATCAATACACGGTGATCACGTTCTCCAACCATTTACTTCCTCCTATTTTTTACTAGCAATATGCTACTTCCAATTCCAATTTGCATTATTTCCAAATCAGTAACCATCACCCCTAGTAGGCTACTACAGCGGACAGCGGTATACTACTTTTCAATATATCTATCTGATTAACTTTACCTAGATAGCACAATAGTAACAGTGCTAGCGAGATTTAAAACATTAGCCACAGTACTAGTGACACCCCAACCGACCTCCATAACAAATTAACAATAACTTCTGTTGGAAAAATAATAGGTTCATCCGACATGTTTTCAACAACACAGACTCAAAAGCACACACAAGACTTTATTTTTGCTGCAATTAAACTACAAAACGTTCTTCCCCATCTACATCTCTGCAAGACTGCAACTTCGAATTTTCATTTCGTACTCCCGTAGTGGCATGCACTAACCAGCAATCATAACGATCACTAGTACAGTAGCGGCAGCAGTAATAGTGATCTTTAAACATTAGACGCGGTGAAGGAAACCAGCACCGTACGGCGCGGCGATCCGAGAAACTTTACCTCAGCTGCTGGTGGCGTTCCGGCTCGTAGCAACGGCGGCGGCGGGATCAATCGCCTCCGGGAGGGAAACCACCAGCGCAAGAACCCCCTCGAGATTGTTACCGTCCGGAGTTCGAACCCTAGATGCTTCTCCCTTCTTTTTCTGCGGTTGGAATGAGGAATTTATAACCCTACTCCCGTTCGGCCCTTTTATACGGACCCGTGAGTGGTGCCGATTTTTGGCGGGGGCGATCTTTTCCCTCTCCCGCGCGAACGATTTGAACAATTTCGGGGCTTGCCGGGGCGCGCGTTCCACTTCCATGATCGTGCTGCTGCTGGTGTGAGCGAAGTGGGATGCAGATGAAATGCTAGGGGTGTCAATGCAAATGCTACATTTTTTTTTTGAGAATCTAATGCAAATGCTACAGCACTTGCCACGATGGAGAAGGCCGCATCACCGCAGCCCATGGCAAAAGGCCCAATAGACGACTAGGCAGCCATGGATGCTTGTACCAACCCTATCACACAAAATCTCAAAAAAAAAAAAACCCTATCACTCTTAACCCTAAAAAAGAACATATCACTCTTTCCTAAAATAAAATAAAAACCTATCACTCGCTTTAATTAAGCGCATCCTTCACGGGGAGTGTATTAATTGGTGATTTAGTGTTGTCAAACAAATTAATTGGTGCTTTATTGCTGTAAAAATAATAATTGGTGCACTATTGATGTACAAATAATACTCCACCATGGTTGGTGCTTTATCAAAAGTGGAGGTTCTTAATGAAAATTAATTGGATAAGGAGCTAATTATGATTAGGGCATGTACTCCACCATGGTTGATAAGACGATTTATTTTAGTTTCGTGTAATTAAGATAATACTGTACACAATGATGTAGAAGGAAATTGAGCATTGAAGTTCCCTTCTCCATGAAACTTGGTTCGATTATATTTATCCATGAACAACATGACGCGAATGACAAATATCATTCTCTTGTGAATGCAGATTTTCCTCTGCCTTTATGGAGAAATGTCTGGTTATTAGATACACCTTGATATCACATGTACCCCTTAGAAAATTTAAAAAGGAGTAAATACCATGTTCCCCTATGTTTTTGGATTGAGCTTACTCTCCGATAATAAATAATGTGAGCACGGAGTAGATTCACTTGCTGTATCATTCTGTATGCCACTCTGTTCTATATTGTTTGCTTGAGGGAAAGCATGACGAATTGCAACTAACCTATATTTTTCTGAAAAAAGACCTCCCCTATACAATAGGTGAACAAAGCAATATAGGTGGACATAGATTTTTTGCACCTAGGTCTGTATGCTATCGTTGTTGTTAGAATTCGAAGCATGTGTTTAGAGGAAAAAACTTGCATGCATGCACTACAATAAACTATATATGTATATTTAAAATTCGGGTGCAAGTGTGTTGATTAAAAGCCTACATAAAGAAGAAAGAACAAAGAGATCAAAACATATTCTTAGTGCTTTAAGTTTGATTTTGCGTACAATATGTAGACACTAGCAATTCACCTAAATGTGTTTAAATTTTTGGAAGAACGAAATATTTTTTACAGCTTACGCGTGCTTTGGGGCTCTCTTGGCCTTTACTAGGATATAGGTGAGTTGTCAAATGGAGCAGATACTTAATGTCTATAGTGACCATATGTAGATAAGTATGTGTTTCTATTGGAATAAATAGTGCCTATAGATAGTTATAGATAGAGCGGATGGCGTTGAACCGTTTCAAATAGGCATGTGACACACCCTGTTGGCGTGCTATATAATCCTTCCTTTGCTCCACTTCTGTTCCGACGTCGCATAAGTGTATTTGGAGTCGTCGTAGGAGTTGAAGCTTCCTAGAGCTGAAGTGAATCAACGCCAAGAGTTGAAATTGGTCCTAGTCCAGATCAAGTTGAAGTAAGTAATCTTAGTTATTTCTTGAGTATATTGTTTGATATAGTCATTTCTCTAGTCAGTGTATGCTCTTAATCTATTGTGATTGGTACACTTCCTTACCCCATGGAGTGGAAGTTGAAATTTGGTTAGTACTGATTTTATGTTGATATAAAACAATGCAAATATACTTTGTTGTTATATTGTGTCTGATGTTTAATATAATCACCACCCCGCATAATTTGTGTTGAAGTTGGGAGGATATTTTTTGATGTCATGGTATTATAAGTTTTGTAAGAACAGTGGCATGAGGTTTGGGTGGTAAGTGGAGGACGCAAATGCAACGTTTGAAGTGCTATCGCGAGCCACCGCTAATCACATATTTCTCGGTGTGCATGCTTGTATGATGTGTAGGTGTGTTGACTAGGCCTACTGAAGGGGGGATGAGTCATCTTGTAGATATTCATATGTTGGCTTGGCCAACCGCGTCGGCATTGCAACAAAGAGCAATAGAAGCGTTATGGAGAAGGAGACATGAAGATATCAAGGACAATATGTACTCCAATAAGCATCAGTTCCTTATTACCCAACTAGAAAATGTTATATGTGGTGAGAAGGGAAGCTTCGTGTTGTCTAGTGACATGCCGCCTTTCTTGTCCGGGGCATATGAGCTATTTCTTCAGGAGTTGGCTCTCCGAGCCAGGAGATGTGCCATGTCGCATAAACGATCTCTGATTTTGGACTCGGATATAGCCGAGGCTATTTCCTCTACCGTTTGCTACGACTTTTTCATTGACATGATTTATCCCTATTCAAAGGAGCCCGAATCAACTCTTCTTCATGATCCTACTATGAAGCATCACATACCGACCAATGACCAACAATTCACATCATACAATCCTCCCCACCAACACCAACTACCACAATTCGATGGATATACTCCATACTTGCCTATGAAGATGCCATTATCATATCCATTCCCGATATCATGAGCAAACAACAATATTTCTACTACTACAGGCCGAATGATTTGTCCTTTCCTAGTACCCCCCATCGAATGTTTGCATCAATAATGTTTTTACTACAAATGAATTCACTTCTACCCAAAATGCAAGTGCTATCAACAATGAGAGTGATATTGACATTACTATTGTTGCTTCTCCCGATGGTAAAGGACATCACCATGATAAAGGAGCTATTAATTATCATGATGGAAATGTGGCACATGAAGACGAAGAATCTTGGTTGCATAGACTTTTGGAGGTCCAAATAGATGAAAACTTGTTTTCTTTGGAATAGTTAAGTGAAGGTGTTAATTGTATGGTGAAGAGAGAGCATATAAATATGGATCATACATGTGTAGTTCTTAGTGTACTCTTAAGTTCATATACATGTATATGTTATCTTCAAATGAGAAAAATAATAAGTTTGTTTGTGTGCATGTGATGCATCTATACACGTTATATGAAGGTTTCATTAATCTTGTATAAGAAACAACAATAAAAACTCCTTCAGTAGGAGAATTATATAAACAAGTAGAGGATTTCTAGCAAAAATATCTATTTAAGAGTGATCTCAAGGAGTGGTAGCTCCTGGCTGCTCTGATGTTGGTGAATTATAATTGGTAATATATTACGTTGGTTAACTTGGTCCATATTGACGAGCGAATCAACATTTCATACCATAACCTATGAATAGTTCCAAATAAAAAATACAAGGGTAAATGGGCAAGAAACACTTGGTCCTTTGTCAGTAAATAAATCATAATAAAAGAGATCACAATTATCACAAAAGAGAAAACAAGTAGAAAATAAGTACTATATGTTGTATCATTACAAACGAAAGCAAGTAGATTAAATAAGTACTATATATTGTCATCTTAATTAATTAGAAGCCACAAATCCTCTGGTATATAATTATTATGACTAAATAATAGAGTCCAAAGTATTTCCACACTTCCAATGTATTTGTGGTTTAATACATAAGAGTTTGATGGGATGGTTTCTCAAGACTGGGAATTCCAGCTTGTATGAGCAACAAGTGGAGATTGCTTTAACACCTATCTAGCACAAACCAATATGTAAATACATTCAAAGGGAATTTTGATATATACGCGCCAACGTGTTTATCAAGATCATGACTCACAAGTTCCCGAAGGCTCTTTTGGTGTGTTTGGATAAGGAGTATTAATTTTTGCACAACGGAGAACCTTTTCTTGATTCCATTCACCTCCGCAATTATGCTGAAGTCTCTTAAAGGTGGACCTACATGTTGGGAATAATTAAGGAACAATCGACAGAAAAACCGTTGGCTTTATTTGGAAGGTGGACCCATTGCCTCAGGGTTGAACATTACACTATGCCTTTTGGCCTACATTGGTACCCATTTATGTTTCTTGCCATCACTAGGGTGAGTTCTTATGAAGATAGGTCCATCAGTTTTGGTATCCTTGGGAATAGAAACTTGCTGCATCCATCATTATAAATGAATTGGTCAATCTTGTCCAGCCCATCCCATCTTTCTAAGGAGGTTGTAGTGTTTGTCTTTGTGAACATATACACTTAATTATTAATTAGCTCCAGTAACTCTTATCTAGATTATTTAAGAGATTTTAGGACATCACTTTTCAATAGAGATGATGTTGGTCCAGGTGTAGGGTGGTAGGAATTTTCAATATGCTCCAGTAGGCTTTTTACTATTTGCTTGATAGTACATGATCCCGTACTGGCTAGAGGTACCCTTATGGTGCTTGGTTAGTGTGACAGCTGCTCTTGGATTGGACTGACCAGGAATCACCATTCTTATTCTTATCCGTCAGAGAATCCTTTTTTAACATGATACACAATTTGGAGAGTGATATAATTTCTTATGCAACTCACAGAGCCTAGTTATTGGTATTTTGGTGTAATATATCCTTGTAGGAAATACCGACTATGTACTAAGACCTAAACATCATGCTGGTCTATCTCAAGTAAAGGCGCAAAGCAGATGAGAATCAATAAAAAATGTCCCACACACCATTTTTTTTTTGTTAAAGGCATCTTAGTTTCAAACAAACTTTTTTTTTTGCTATAAAAGGCTGAGAATAAGTATATTCACTAACAAAGGACAAGTGTGTCCATATATATTGTTCCTTAAAATTATTAGTAGTGGAATTTATTTATACATGTTTTAGATTTTTCGATATATATTTTCGACGATTTTTTAAATCTTTTTTAGATTTGTCTAAATTTTTTTTATTGATTTTGCAACCAAGAAGTAGGAAGAAAATGGTTGGCTGGCTTACCACATGACCACATCTGCCCACGTCGCATATAGGAGTAGTCCAACGATCAGTTACGGATTCGCTCATACCCAAACCTCCAACCAAGAAGCGCCGCCGCCGTCGCGTCTTCGATCGCGAACAATCGCTGCCGCCCCAAACAAAGGTATTTCTCCCTCGAGACGGAGAAACCGCAAGCTAGTTCCCCATCAATTCGTTCTTCCCGCCCAGATTTATGAATACATTGTGCAGATTGAGTTATCTTTGTTCCTATAGGCGGAGCCATGGACAAGAAAAGCCCTAGTAGGAAGAAAAAGAAGATGGCGAGGACGTCCAACTCTCAAGCAGATGCAGCAGTCCCGGCGGCGGCGGCCAACCTCCTCACGGACGGTCTCATCGTGGAGATCCTCTCTCGCCTCCCCGCTAGATCCGTCCACCGCTTCAAGTGCGTCTCACCGTACTGGCGCGACCTCATTACACACCCCGCCCACCGCAAGAAGCTGCCTCAGACCCTCTCAGGTTTCATCTACAACACCCACGACATGGTAGACCCTCGCTTCTACCACTTCCACTTTGCCAAGGTCTTCGTCGGTCCAACCCCACGGGTAGACCTGGCCCTCCGTTTCTTGCCACCCGATGAGTATGTGTACGTCACCCGGGTAGACACATGCAATGGCCTCCTCCTCTGCCTCGGCTTCATGGCGTCTTTATTTGAGAACCTGGATGGGCCGGTTGTATCCCATTATGTCGTGTGCAATCCGGCTACCAAGAGGTGGATCGACCTGCCCCCTAACCCCAAGGAGCCACTCAGTGGTCGCGTCATCGGTCGTTTGGCTTTTGATCCAGCAGCCTCGCCCCACTTCCACGTTCTTCAGTTTGAGGAGAGCGATCAAGAGCCATACACCACAGGAGTGAGCATCTACTCTTCACGAACTGGTGCCTGGAATCATAGAGAAAGCCGGTTGGCTGAAAACAATCGCCTCTCTTATGGCCTTACAAGTGTCTTTTTCCACGGTATGTTGCACTTGCTTGGCTTCCTGCACCCCATGACCATGGACGAGGATGCTATTATGGTAGCAGTGGACATGGAGGGGCAGGTGCGGAAGACCGTTCGTGTGCCGTCAGGCGGTTTGAGTTTTGGTACAATTGGATTGTCACAGGGGTGTTTGCACTATGCTACCACACCCCTAGTTACCGACGACAAGAAGAAGAAAAACGAGGTTACCACGATAGCAGCAGTCTGGTGCATGAAGGATTATGATAGTATGGAATGGGTCTTGAAGCATACTGTCACCAGTGATGATCTGCCGAGCACAACTAAGGTGGTCTACAAGGCGGCTGCTATTCATCCAGACCACGACACCGTTTTCTTGGATGCAACTAATACCCATACGTTGGCATCATACGATATGCAGCATCGGAAATTTGCTCGTATCCTTAATCTGAAGAAGGAAAGGGGAGTGCTATTCCTACCCTATGTTCCACTGTTCTGAGACTCGTTGCCAGGTGCAGATGGGCAGTAGTGTTACCTGCAGCCGACGCTTGTGCTTCCTCCAAGAATGGGCTCTACTTTATAGGCTGAACTAGAGCTGCTTAAATTATGTTACTCAATTTGCTGGAGCATACACTTCTGTTGACTTGATTGTCTGTTCGGAGCAATGCCCGGTAACCTTAGAGATTAAGTAATTTTCAAAGAACATGGTTACAGTTCTTCTTGTTTGTCTTGCTATTGTTCTGGATAATTATTCTGAAATCTGTTTTTCTTCGTGAGTGTAGTTTGTTAACTGTCTCCATGTCTATATGATCGTAGTCCTCATGATTTCAGTGAGCCACTGCCACTGTGCAATCTTTCTGTATCTACATTTACTGTAGCTAATGAATTTAGCCTGCTGCAGTTAACTTTTTTTTTTGCGGGGAGCTGCAGCTAACTTGTTAACCCCATAGACTGAACATTCTCGAAATAGGTTTTCGCCCCGCTTTATAAATAAAGCAACGACCCAACTTTCACATACAACTCACACCACACCGCACACACCCAAGGCAAGATACAAAGGTGCTAAAGAAAAGCCTCGCCACCCCAAAAGGAGATGATGCCTTGTTCGACGAATGATGAACTCCAAGACGGCGCCTTCACGAAGGAACGACACGAGACTGCCGCCACCGCCTGATCCAAAGGATCAAGGTTTTCACCCGGAGTAACACGAAGGATAGAGGGTAACCACGACGACCCCTTCATGAAGGAGACGACGCCCACGGACGCCGCCACCGTCGGCCTGGTCAGAACCAGACAAGGTCTTCACCTGGCAAATACACTCCACCTCGCGTCACCTAACGCTGAACACCGGCCACCACGCCGCCCGCACGGCCATGACAACCGGCCTGCACCCAAGACCTGAGCTACGCCCACGAGCACAAGTCTCTCACCACCACCGGGCCACCACCCTGTCAACGAACACAAGCCCATGGCTTGAGAGAGACACTGCAGGGGGCAGGCGAGCGCTAGGTCATGTAGTAAGAGAGCAGCAGAGATGCAATGGGCAGGCAGACACGGCACCTCCGTCTCACCCGCTGGTCGCACCCCCGCACGTCGGCAGCCAGACCTAGAACCGTCAGGCCCGGGTCCGGCCACCGACCATTTGCATTCAATGAAGAACAAAAACAACAACTTCCATTTGACTCAACTTAATATCGCCGTTCAATCTGCTGGTGCTTACGCTCCCGCTAGCTTCATTCTTTGTTCAGGGCAATGGAGCAGATATCCCTACATGTTAAGCAAATCGTGGTCGTTAAACACAACATTGTCACTATTGTTTTTTGTCTAGCTATTTCCCTGGACACGAATTTGTTCGATGTGACTAAGTTATAGTGAGATCTGGATACCGTGTCCTGAACCCTAATAATAGTGAGTGCAGCTTATCAACATGTTAGCGTACTGAAACTCTGCATCAGACCGTTGCAGTATACTCCCTCCGTTCCTAAATATAAGATGTTTTAGGTGTTACACATGTTGTCTACATGCATATTAAAGTGAGTGAACCTACACATGAAATATGTCTAGATACACTTGTTTGCATGTGAATGTGGACAAAAGGTAAAACATTTTATATTTGGGAACGGAGGGAGTATATTTTGATCTTAGTCCGCAACAGTAATGCACTGCATCGAACAAGTTCCTCTTATCTATGTTTGCTGTAGCTAACGAGTTGCTGTAGCTAAAGAGTTATGATGAACTCGGTTGAATTTCGTTCCACAACCTGGACATGTTACAGAGGATAATCTGGTCATGATATACTTCCTCCGTTCGGATTTAATTGACACACATTTGGTTACACATAGATGTATCTAGACATTAAACAAGTATAGATACATCCATATTTAGACAAGACCAAGTCAATTAATTTGAAACGGAGGAAGTATATTTTTACTAATCTTCAGGTGATAAACCAAAGGTAGATATCATGATCAAGTCTTTTGTATAGGGTTCACGCCCGAGAAAGTCATTTTGGCAGGTGCCAGGACTGTTATTCGTGTCCCTGCTACTCCCTCCGTTCAGAAAAGGATGTCACAAAAATGGTCTATCTATAGACCATTTATAGACCATTTATAGACCATTTTTGTGACATCCTTTTCTGAACGGAGGGAGTAGAATTTAGTACACGGTATTTCCATGACAAAGTGAGCTCATGCGTCTAGTCATTCAAACTAGAGCATCTTCATTATCAGGTGAACGACATGTACAGCGGCTTAGCCAGCCGCTTGACCACAGATGCGCTATCAGTACTCACTACTCACTAGTGCTCATAAGGTCCATTGAAATCTTTCCCCGTGCGCGAAATGTCACAAAAAAATCTTCTGGCATGAGTAGCAACTGTATAATTGTGTTTCCGTGCATATTTTTCTATGTGATGTGTAGTTTAGTCATGTAATTTTCTTGCTAGGAGCAGCTCACAAATGAAAAACGATGTGTCACTCTACTGCATACATGACTCAACACTACTGGGAGTGACCCATGTTTAGGATGTAAAGGTCTTTGCGTTTCAGGTTCAGGCGGTGCTTTGTGTTCTGACTTGTAGCGGCTCTGACGCTTTCATGTGAAGCATCTGTAGAGAAAACAGAGTGATTTTCAATATTCCTCGCAGCGTTCTTATTGTTGGACAAATATACTTCATATAGAACATATTTTTCTGTTCGATTTGTGTTAAGTACCAAGCAAAAAGCTTCAAATCTTGTTCCGTATCCTCCGTTATTCAGTTGGTGTCCAATCTGCAGACATTCATATTTTGCCATGATATCTCGTATATGGCAATACTTTTTTTTTTGAAAGGATCCGATCTCATATAAAAGGAGGCTCAGTACACATTACAAACAGGTCCACAAGAGAAAGAAAATTACAAACGGACCCAGCAACATGCAAAGAACACCCTAAGCCACCAGGAGGAAAAACAATCGGACCCCGCACCGCGCTCCCCAAGCACCTAGACGTCGCCACCATCGCCGTACCACCTTCCGCCGGAGAGGGAGCACCTCCACAACATGTAGTCGACCGCTGAGCCGTCCGCCGCCACACGACGGAAACCGAGACCGTTGAACGCGCACAGCCATAGCGCCCACTCCCGAGCTCCACCCATCTTCCCGTCGACATGGCGCCGCCCAGGCCAACCACCTGCACCACCCTGCAACCTCCAGACGACCACTCCCCTCGCCACCACGGCCAGCCGGAGCAAACCCGTTGAAGAGGACCACCACCACCGCCGCCAAAACTGGATCGCCATCACACACCAACTTCTCCCCTCACCACCACGGCCGGCCGGAGAAGCAAGATAGGAGAAGACCACCCCAACGAGCACAAGCCCCAACTTCGGCCAGCCAAAGAAGGGGAACACAAACCTCACTAGCTCCCCGACGAAACTTCCACTGGCACAGCTTCACCAGATGGAGAGAGAGACGGAGGACAAGATCGCCGCACCGTGCCTTCGTCTCCGCAAGAAGGCGACGGAGATCAGGACACAAAATCTTCACCACCGCCTGCATCACCATCGGAGCGACGCCGACGAGGAAAGACAGAAAAATAAAACTAGCTAAACCTAAACTACTGCCGCACGACGAGATCCAACGGTTCCCCCACCTCACGACGCCGCGGCGGCTCCGGAGGGAACCAGCGAATCCGCCGGCGGAACTCGAAGATCGCCTTTTTCCTCCGCTGGGAACTGTAGCAAGGGAGGGGAAAGGCGAGACAAGATATTTAATGTTAGATCCAACTATATGGCAATACTTTTGTCATGATAACCTGCAATATTCACATGCCTATTGGCCATGATATATCATATATGGTGATAGTTTAGTCCGACAGGTTTTTAAAAATATCTTTTGTCTGACTGCAATTCATGGATTCAGAAGTAATTGCAGCTTTTCGAATCGAGACGCTTGTGACAAACCGGAAGGTTTCAGGTTTTCAGTATACTTGGATTCGACATGACAGCCGAACCATGTATGCAGTGGCAACTAGCAAGATAACATGTTCATGCAAAATGTCTTGGGAAAACTAAACAGAACAGGGGACACTACATAAACACAGGAGTTTCAGGATGTTCAGAGTCTCATCCAAATTTAGGGACAAACAGTTTAGTGATACACTACCAAGATCACAGATTACATTTATTTTTCCGAGCAGCATGGTTACTGATGGAGAACTTGCCTGTGGCAAGATGGTTATGAGAGTGTTTGTACCCCTAACCCACCAGAGTTCAAATCCTAGATTTGACATTGGTGTTTCTCATTTAGCCGGAATATTCTTCAGTGGGAGGCGACGTTCCCGTCAACAGCGAGGCGCCTGTGGTGACTTCGTCAATCTCAAGACCAGACCGCCGGCTCAGTCTTTCAGAGGTGCTCATAGGGGTAGGGTGTGCGTGCGTGCGTTCATATGGGTGAGTGTGTGCATGTGTATGTGAGCATCTGCGTTGTACTGTGTTTAGCAAAAAAAAAAACATGGTCACAGACCACTCGGCATATTGGGGGACTAATTATCCCTGGCCAATTTAGGAATTTGGATTGGGCACTTCTGTTCGTCTTTTTTTTTGAATTAAAGGGTTTTACCCCGATTTCCATTAATAGAAACCAGTTTTACAAGGGTAAAAAACCAACCCAGCGAATCCAAAACTTACATAAGAAGAGTACAGCAACCGACAAAGTATAAAGTACTGCGAACTAAAAAACTACTTCTCCAGCAAAAACTTCTTGCTTTATTTCGCTTTGTCAACGAACATCTATCCTTGGTCTCCAGGTCGCCCACCCTTTTGCTCCTCTGAACACTTCATCCCCGACTCGCGCCAGTAGCTATGCACCCCGCTGTAGTTCCAGTTTTGCGCCCTCCGATCCCTGCAAGTTTGCCCACCAATCAATCCAGTAACAAATTCTATGAATTACTTCAATTGGCTCCCCTGGCCACTTATTTTCAAAGCAAGCGAGATTTCTAGTTTTCCAAATCCCCCAGAAAACTGCAGCTACCCCTACTGTCAACAAATTTTTTGATTTTTTGTCAAATCTGTCAAGATAATCTGTGAGGCAGTGTCGAGCATCAACGAACTGGCAGTTGAAACCAGTCGCTACACTAACAACATTCCAAACATATCTAGCCAGAGGACATCTGAAAAAAAAGGTGATCAATAGATTCATCTTGTCCACAGAAAAGGCAGTTCTTTGTACAGGTCCCCCCCCCTTTTCAGCAGTGTATCTCTGGTTAGTATGCTTTTCCTCAGAATTAACCATAGGAAAGTCTTGATCCGCAAAGGGAGTTTAACCTTCCACAAGAATCTGTAGGGCACCCTCTCTGATACCTGCATTGCCAGGTAAAAGGACTTGACCGAGAACATTTTTGAGGAGGACAACAGCCATATTAACTTGTCTTCCTCCTTATTCAACTCAATTTCCTCACATAAAGATACCAATTTCCCCCACTCTTCCCTTTTAATGCCGGTGAGAGCCCGTCTAAACGTCAGGGATTCTAACCCTGCGGCAAAGACCTCTCTTACCATTATGTTCTGATTGTTTGTAACTGCATACAGTCTGGGAAGTTGTTGAGCAAGACAAGTATCCGAGACCCAAAGGTCTTCCCAGAACCTTGTCTTTGCTCCATCCCCCACTGCGAATTTACAACAAGATAGAAACAAAGGCTTAATCTCCATAAGCCCCTGCCAAAAGTGAGAGTCTCCAGTTTTCTGAGTACATTGTCCAAGCGTTGAGTTCCTCATATATTTATTCTGGAGAATTGTTTGCCACAATCCTTTTTCATTGAAGAGCTTCCACAACCATTTCCCTAGTAAAGCTATGTTCATGATTTCCAGATCAATAATCCCTAAGCCTCCCTCTCTTTTGGAAGGCACACCGTTTTCCATTTTACTAAATGATATTTCTTTTTGCCAATAAACCTACTCCATAAGAAACTCGATCTAATTTTGTCAAACTTTTTCCTAGGTCCCACTGGGATCCTGTAAAAAAGATGACATATATAGAAGAGTACTGGAGAGAGAAGTGTTAATCAACAAAGACCTCCCTCCAATTGACATGTTTTTTCCTTCCCAGCAACCAAGCTTCTTCATTAATTTCTCCCCCAAAGGGTCCCAATCACTATTATTTAATTTAGTCTCGTCAATAGGAACCCCAAGGTATTTCATCGGTAATGCTCCTACCTTACATGTTAAAATTTCCTCAAATTTCCTTTCCCTGTCTTGATCCATGCCCAGACAATAGACTTCACTTTTGTGAAAGTTTATTTTAAGTCCTGACATTTGTTCAAACAAACAGAGAATTAATTTGAGATTTCTGGCTTGTTCTAGATTGTCCTGCATCAGCAGCACGGTGTCGTCTGCATATTGCAGAATCGACACCCCTCGCTCGACCAGGTGACAGGATAAACCGTTTATTACCCCATTCTAGGTAGCCCTATCAATCATTATTGCCAACACATCCGCAGCAAGATCGAGAAGAATGGGAGACAGGGGATCTCCCTGTCTCAAACCTTGATAAGTATTAAAATATTTCCCGTCTTCACCATTTACTTTTATCCCAACCTTTCCACCCGAAACAATTTTCAAAATCTGATCATTCATTTTCCTAGGGAACCCTTTCATTTCAAGAACTTGCAACAAGAAAGGCCATTTGATTTTATCAAAGGCTTTTTCGAAGTCTATCTTGAAAATAATTCCCGGAGTTTTTTTAACATGTAAGTCATTTAATACTTCATGTAGAATTGCCACTCCTTCCATTATATATTTGTTTTTTATAAAAGATGTTTGTGTAATCTTAATAACCTTCGGAATCATAGGATTCAATCTATTCACTAGCATTTTAGTTATGATCTTAAACACCACGTTCAAGAGACAAATCGGTCTATACTTTTGAATTTTGTCCGCATCTACCCCTTTTGGCACCAAGGTAATCATACAGTAATAGAGTCTATCAATATTCATTTTGTTGTCAAAGAAATCGTTCACAAGGGCAAACAAATCTCTATGCACAATATGCCAAAATTTCTGATAAAAATCAGCATGGAAACCATCCGGCCCAGTAGCTTTGTTTTTTTCCATACCAAACACTGCAGCCTTTAGCTCTTCTATGCTAAAATTCTTAATCAGGTTTTTACTATCGTTCTCATCAATTTTTGTAACGCCCTCTGTATCAAGACGTATCTGGGTGTGATCTGGACGACTAAAGAGTTTTTTGTAAAAGTCTGTAATATACTTTTTCAAATTCTCTTGTCCTTCAATCACACCTTCCTCCTGATGTAGACTGACTATTCTATTTCTTCTTCCATTTGCTTTGGAGTGATAGTATTTGGTATTACTATCTCCTTCAAGCAGTTCTTTTTCTCTTGACCTCTGCAACCATTTAGCTTCCTCCTCTTTAAGAATTTTATTAAGTTCATTACGGTACTGTTGTAGGCGATTAAAATCTCGTAGCGACAGTCCATTTAACTCACTTTTTTTATCCATTTCGTCTATGTCATCCGTAAGTTTTTTCCTAACCTTCCTGTTAGCACTCTCAAAGTTGATATTCCAACCTTTCAGAGCTTTCCTAACAATTCCAAACCTATTCTGCCACCGATCTATGTCTGTACACCCCCTAACCACCTGGTTCCATAATTTGGTGATGATTCCTTCAAGATCATCCCTCAGAAACCAGCAATTTTCGAATTTGAAATTTATTTGGATTTTTAATCCCTCTCCTGTCGAGATTAACAAGGGTACATGATCAGATAGCTCTCTTGTTAAAGCTGTCACCGTTACTAGTGGAAAAATTTCCTCCCATGAGGGGGAGACTAGCACACTATCCAATAAAGCAAAAGTGGGGTCCTCTTGATTATTGGACCAGGTGTATTGCCTTCCACTAAGTTGGATTTCCATCAATTCTCCTTGCATGATAATGGCATTAAAAAGTTCACTCCATCTATTATAACCTCCTGGTTTATTTCTATCACTAGCTGTCCTGGTGAGGTTAAAATCTCCTGCTATGCATAATGGTATGTGAGTGTTTTTGATAACATGCACCAATTCTACTAGGAATTTCGCCTTCCCAGTAGGTTGAGCATCTCCATAAACCACCACAAGATTCCATGAAAATTTATCTATTTTACTAAGTACCAGAACCCGAATGAAATACTCTCCTTTCTCTGTTTCCAAAACTTCTAAAGTATCAGAGTTAATTCCTAAAAGAATACCTCTGGATCTACCTCTGGATGGAGTCCAAGACCAATTAAAAGGAGTATCTCCGCCTATCGAATGTAAGATAGAGTCAGAGAAATCCCGTCTCATGGTTTCTTGGACACCGATAAAATCAAGCTTATCTTTGCTAGTAGACTCACAAACAAAATCTATTTTCCCTTTGTCACCCACACCCCTAGAGTTCCTAATAAAACCGTTTAACATTTTTTCTTTCTTTTACCCCTCCTCCTGACTACAGTTCTTATTGGCGATTTGACCGAATAAACCTCAGCTGAGTGTTTATTCGACAAATCCCTAATAGAACTGATTCTCTGTCCACTTAGGAAATTACATTGCTCCATCTCCTCATCCAAACCATCTCTTTCATGGTAATAAGTTCATGCAGTATAGCATCTATATCTCTTGGATTTAGATTTGTACTGTCAGGTTCTATATTATCTTTTTTTCCTTATGTTGTTCACTGAACATAGCTACTCTAGCTTGTTCCTGTAATCTTATTAGATTCAAATTATTTTCAACCATATCCAGAGATGTACCCAAGTCAACTCCTATCAATCTAGCAATGTCTAGCAAGGTTTGATCATCAGAATTCAAAACAGTAGGTATGTCTTTATTACCTTCGTCGGTTTTGTCGAGGTTCTTCGCCTTGATATTTTTTGCTAGATCCATAACCGGCACGTCCACTGGGTTTTTGGTTGCAAATCTCCACTGCACCTTGGACCAAGCTCCTTTTGCGAACTGTTCTCCGCTTTCTTCCCACGCCCACTGATTGCTTTAACCTGCTCGCGAAAGGTCTGAGACACCTCACAATCATCCTCCATCTCTTCATCAGAAAGTTTCACTCGCTCCCCCTCAATTCTTCAAAGTCATCTGTATTGTTCCCAGTCCCCTCCAAGTCACTGACATTGTCCATCTGCGGCAGTAGTACTTTCCCAGTCTTCCCCACATTGTTCCTGACATCCTCTTCATCTTGCTCTCTCAGACTTTTCTCTCTATCTGCCAACGCAATTAGAGTATGAGTGTTTGCCACCCCTTGCTTCTCATTGGTGATGAGTTGCCCAGAGGGCGAAGGAGCTGTTTTTTAGAACTTTTCTGCCTCTTGGGGTCTCTGTCACTCTTCTCTTCTGGCTGGCTGTCCATGACATCTTCAAAATCTTGCAAGAAATCCTCTTCTGCTCTGTCCCAACCTAGTTCCACCACCTCTTCAAGCTGAAAGTTAATCTTGTAATAATACAGTTTTTGGGTAGAAAGCAGTGTCCACTTTGGTATCTTCAGATGATTGACCACCCCAACCTTCAGTCGTACTTGACCAGTACTCTTCATGAGATGCATATCAGCTTCAAGGTGTTGCCCCAGGGTGGATCCCACTTGACACAAGCCATGAAAGTTCTTCAACGTTTTTGGCACTCCTTTAGCTTGTACCCAGACTGTGGTTAGCTTCCCTGCTGCCAGCGATTCATCAGTCCAGAGTTTGATATTCACCATCATGTCAACCTTCTTCAGCGTTTCTGTTCGTCATGGTTATGACAAGCCGGGTCACATGGGCTCTTGCCACAGGGGCAATGACTAACATAAACTTCTTTGGTGGATCTTTTCCGGTTGTGACGGTGACGAAGTTCCTCAAGCTCACACTTGAGGTTGTCGACATGCTGCTGGAGGAGCACAACGTTCCCCTGGAGTTTGTTTATGACTTCGGTGGCTTTCTTAGGGAGCTTCTTGTCCAACCATTTGGTGAATTTGCAGTCTTCTCCCTGCTGATAAAGAAAGAATTCGTGAGACTGACGCGGAGATTGTTCGGAACAGTACAGCTACAACCATGATAAATATTTTCCCAATGAAACTAACCGTGTAGAAGGGGCAGCGGTAGAATTTTCGGCCTGGGTCTTCATGATCCTTTGAAGTTTCTATGGTGCATGGTTCATCGTGCTTGCAAAGTTGCAAGTTGGCCAGCTCCCATCATCGGAATCATCTGTTATGGTGGGGTCTTTGACTGGAACTGTCGAGTTACCGATGTTTATTCCACTGGAAACAGAGGTTGTTTTCTTGACATTCCACCTGGCGTACAGCCTGAAACCCCGGGTACGGAGTCCCACATCCAAAAACGCCCCCAGGAATCCTGCCCTACTATATTAATCAGCACTCTGTAAGGAGGAGCCGAGGTATTGATCCTACATACACAATGTGCTGCAATGTGAGCTCATGTGTAGCTTCATTCAGATTAAGCATGCCCATTATCGCGTGGCGCACTTGTTGGAACGGCAAATTGTTCAGTTCTGCCAGCCGTCTGACCACAAATGGGCAACTAGGGCTCACTTCTGCCCCATCAGGTCCCTTCGAAATCTTTCCTTCAGCGTGAAATATCACAAGTTCATCTGGCATCGACATACCTAGAGAAAAAATATCAGCGGCATCTTTAACCGTATCACAAATGCCAGTGGAACACAACATCTTTAACGTTATAAGAAATCTACCAAGCTTTTTCCACTTGTCCTTGCCATTTTCTAGAGATTTCTGTTATTTTTCTTCTAGAGCTCATCCTCCCTCACAAGCAAATATATCACCGTTACCAGTGGCAGTCCCCATGGATCGATCTATAACACTAACAGTAGCAGCTTGTACATTTCCCCTAAATTCTACCACATGTTTCCCAAATCAAATACAACCCAATCCTATACCTTCTCCCCACAAGCTACAAGATTCAAACATATCCCTGCAACTTGGTCTGTTAACTCAAACAATTTTCTCTCCCCATTTGTTCATTTATACCGCAATGTAGCGTTTTTTCCCTTTACATTTTGCAATGCAGTAAAGTTAGTTAAAGAATGGAGAAGGGATAGTGATATCTCACGGATGGCGACTCCTCCCACCACCTCCCGCGACTCCCATGGCGATCTCACCACCTCCACCAACTAGGCGATCCCGGCGTCGCTCCAATGGCTACGGATGGCGGCGATCCCTACGCGGATACCTCATCCACCGCCCACCTCCTGGATTTCTCCCCGGGTCACAAGATCCGGGCCAAGGTTCGTCACATTTTCGCTGCCTCGGTGAACCCGGTTTCTAGATCGCATCGTTTCTTCCTTGTGGTTTCTTTCGGTCGATCCTCATTCCGGCTCACAGATCTGAATGCTAGTCTGGCCCTCTCGGCATGTCTGGGTGTTGCTTATGATGAGATTGACATTATGAATCTGAGAGATAGGGTTTTCAAATTTCGGTCAGTTGCAAGGCAGTGGGTTTTTTCATTCAGAGGTTGAGATCATATTGTTGTGATTAGTTTGCTTGCTTCTTTCATCTTTGGGGTTCTGGTGGTCCTAATTGGATTAGAGAAGAGCAGAAATATTATGCAGAGATTGAGGCTGAATGGTCTTCTTCAGGCAGATGTAGCTCAAGATCACGTCGATCATCCAACACATATGTGCCCATGCAATCAGTGTTCAACACTCTTCGACGTGATCTTCATCGTCCTGCGTCCTCTCCAGCGGTGATCCTCACGGGGGCAAATTTTGTCCTGATTGGATCTATCCCAATTCATTTGCCTGTGATCAACCAGATCCAGAGTCATCACTCTAGAGATCACAATGAAACGGATCGCGTTGATCACGCATCAAAATTGCGGGAATTCTGGTACTTCAAATTCGCCCCCTGGTTGGACCTTGATTGCTGAGGCCGGCCCAGCCCATGCAGAATACTATGTCACCAGCCCACCTGCCTCTCCCTCCCCTGTCAGACAAGAGATTACGCGTGTTAATGATTCGATCAGCTGCCGTAATTGCCTTACGGAGGGACACCCTACTTCTTCTTGCACAAGCAAAATCCGTTGCAGAATTTTTTATGGATACGGCCATGTGGCACGGAATTGTTTTAACAAGAAAAGGAAACAACAGATTTACCACAAAAAAATCTCTCCTCTGGGCAGTATATTAACTTGAAGGCAGCAAGACACGCTTATTTCCCCCAATCTGCTACAGGACGAGGGTTTCATCGAGCTCTCCGGCGACGCTTCGCCACCACCACCGCCATCATCGCCAATGGCGAACTACCCCTGTGACTTCATCCCCCATCTTCCTACGGGGGTTGGCTTCATCCCGCCCAATGGGCTGCGTCCGCAACGCGGCTACGTCACGGTGGGTGGCTCGCTGCCTGTCTCCTGCGACTCCTGGGCGATCGTTGTGCTTGAACCAGAGCCCCATCCTGACCAGTTCGAAGGTACATCAATCTTGATCACCAACTATCTTGAGCAGCAGAGGCGATTGACCGTCAGGGCAGTTTCTCGCAGTGGCTTAGGTGCAACACTTGTTCATTTCTGGATGTTGTAGAAAGAGATAGTGCTGTTATGAATAGTCCTTACTTTATTGGTGACACTATCATGATGGTGATTGAACATAACCGTGGTAGAAATCATAGATCTGTCACCTTCACACATGATTGCTGGTTGATGTTGATGAATTTCCCACAAGAGTGCTGGAACCTAGATACTATTGTTATCTCGCTAGCACAGTATGGCAGAGTATTGATCTGGAACAGAGATGACTCAAACATGTCTAGAATCTTGGTTAAGGTGCGTGTGTTTAACATAGACAACATCCCGTTGAGCATTGTTATTACCCAGTCCACATCCAATGTCGGTACTGGTGATTCTTGGTCCTGCCCAACAATTATATTATCATCTCATATGTTAGGGGCAGGACCAGGGGATGAAGACCCCCTGCCACCTGATGGTCAGAACCCACACCATGTACCAATTATTATTGATGATTTTCACTTCTGGCATGCTGAACACGATGGGGAAGTGCAGCACATAGATGATGAGGGTGCAGCAAATCAGCATAATGCTCCTGCAGATGCAGACCCTGTTCTGATGACTCCACCACAAAGCCCTGCACCAGTGCAAGAGGAAGTAGAAAACATGGAAGAGGAAATCATCGAGGAGATTGTAGCTGAGGAGGTTGTTGCTGACCCAATGATGGAAGAAGCACCGGCACTCAATGAGATGAATGAAAACCAGGCTGAAATCCAACCCATGGTACCTGCCCCTGCTCCTCCGACTGAAGTTGTGGATACCATTGTTCCTACTATGCTTGATGCCCCGGTAGACCAGCCAGCTGGAGTTGAACCAGCTCCCTTGCATGTTGATGATGTTATCAATGACATTGCAATGCCGGATGCGCTTGTTGTGCATCCAGTTGTTAGGAGGAGGCGTGGCAAGGCTGCTGCACCCCCGTCAGTCAAATTTCTGAGGCGCAGTGACAAACTTGCTGGTATCGCTGCCGGTTTCAAGGACAAACCCCCATCTGGTATGGTTGTGGCTGAAGAAGGTGAAAGCTCTTCAAGGAACTTGGCTCCCGAGTTTGAAGCACATGTGATGGACACTTCAGCGCATGCACCACCTTTTCTGCCTTCCTCGGTCCTACAAGCCATTGGAGAAGTTCAATGTCAGATTGCGTCTACGATGCTATCTGAAGAAGAGCTCAACTAGATAGTACCAATGATAGCATCGAAAGCAACTAATGGTGCCAAGACAGCCCTTAATTGTCTTGAAGTATCTCTGCTTTTGCTAGCCTTTTACATGGTCAGTCTGGTCAGTTGGTTGTGCAGTGGTGGCAACCAGTGCAGTTATCCTCGTTTGTTATCAGAGTATCTTTTGTGACCGTGTATCACTGTTTTAAATTTCATTGTGATGTTGAACTTTATGATGTGTCAGTCATCTGTATCTGGTGTGTGAACTTTGCTGTCAGTCCTTATAATTTCATATGGTGCTTGTATTATGTCTGGGCTGTGTATGCTGCATTTGTGATCTCTAATGTGAGGTTTCTTGGTGATGTGTTGTGGGCTTATCTGACCAATGTCGATGCAGCAATGTTTCAGCTCATATTTATTCATCTCTGTATTGCACTTCACAAACTGAACTGTGATTTGCTGCCTGGGCTTTCTATGATTTCCCAGTATTTTCACACACCAACAGTTTCCAATGAGTAGATCATGGTACATTGTTGATTGGAACATTCGTGGAATTAACTCTCAATTAAGATGGGATGAGATTCGAGCTAAAGCTGATGAAAGCAACTGTCACATTATGTGCTTGCAAGAAACCAAAAGAGAACTTTTCGATCACTCTTATATCAGAAACTTTGTCCTAGAAGGATCAATCAATTTGCTTACTCACCATCTGTTGGAAATTCTGGGGGCATCATCACTTTGTGGAATGGTAATATGTTTGATGGGACTGTAATACACAGCAGTAAATTTCAGTTAACAGTGCAATTGATCTGCAAGCTTTCAGCTAGAGTGTTCTACATCACAAATGTATATGCACTGACAGAGGTGGAAGAGAGAGAAATATTTCTTAACTGGGTGCATGATGTGGATACCTCATTGATGGAATACTGGATTATTATGGGGGATTTTAATTTCATGAGGTCACCTGACAACAGGAATAGACCAGGTGGAGATGTTAATAATATGTTATGCTTTAACTGTATAATCCAGCATTTGGATCTTAAGGAAATTCCTCTAAAAGGCAGAGCTTTTACATGGAGCAATATGCAAGATTCACCTCTGCTGGAAAAATTGGATTGGATTTTTACTTCACCTAATTGGATTAGTACCTTTCCTAATACCATGGCCACTCCCTTGAGCAATCTCACTTCTGATCATATCCCCATTTTGGTATCCATTGGTTCTGATGTGCCTAAATCTCAGATATTTCGTTTTGAGGAATACTGGCTCGAATTTGATGGTCTCAGTGATATTTTAGCACCTCTTGGCAACAATCTGGCTTCTTCTCCAATTCTGCTCGGGATATCACGGCTAAGTTAAAACCCCTCAGGAATGGGATTAAAAAATGGAGCAAAATCTATCTCAGCTGAGCAAAATTATCTCATCTTGTAATTATGTGCTAGCGCTGATTGATGGTCTAGAGGAACAAAGGGCTTTATCCTTGCAGGAAAAGAACTTCAGGAAAATACTGAAAGCCCATGTTTCCAAGCTACTAGAAGCTAAAAGAATCTTTTGGCGAAATCGAGCTAAAATAAAATGGGCCAAGCTTGGTGGTGAGAATACCAAGTTCTTTCATGCTGTGGCATCCCAAAATTTCAGATGCAATTATTTGGCCAGGATCAGCACAGAAGATGGTGTAATTCTACTTGACCATGATATTAAAGCTGCCCACATTTGGTCATCTTTTAAAAACAGAATTGGTGTCTCTGAGAGCTCTGTAGCTACTCACCTTATTGGTCAGTATGTACAGCCGGCTACCCATCTTGATTTCTCATAGCTTGAAACCCCTTTTTGACCTCAGAAATGGATGATATTGTGAAGAATATGCCGTCTGGCAAATCACCTGGGCCGGATGGTTTTAATGGTGCTTTCCTTAAAAAATTCTGGAATGTTGTTAAGGACCAGTTCTACCAGCTTTGCCACGACTTCCATGAGGGGAATATTAACATTGAGAGTATTAATACAGCATACATCACTCTGATTCCCAAGGTGAATTCACCCATTTATGTGAATGATTTCAGGCCTATCTCCCTTGTGAGCCTGCCACTGAAATTTTTGACCAAGCTCTTGGCTAATAGACTGCAGCAGATAATTATCCCCTTGGTACACAAAAATCAATATGGGTTTATTCGGACGAGAACCATCCAGGACTGCCTTGGATGGGCATATGAGTACCTTCATCTGTGCCATAAGTCAAAGAAGGAAATAGTTATATTCAAAATTGATTTTGAAAAAGCTTTTGACAAAGTGGAGTATAGTGCTATTCTGGAAATTATGAGGTGCCTTGGTTTTGGGATTAAATGGTCAGCTCGATTTCTTGCATCCTTAATTCTGCTTCTGCCTCAGTGCTGCTCAATGGTATGCCGGGGAAAAAATTCACTGCAAAAGAGGTGTGAGACAGGGGGATCCTCTTTCACCCCAACTATATGTTTTAGCTTCTGAACTACTTCAGTACATGGTAAATAAGGCATGGCAATAAGGTGTTCTTGAGTTACCATTGGACTTTTCTTTCGGATTGGACTTCCCCATTATTCAGTATGCTGATGATACTTTGATCATCCTACCTGCTTGTCCTACTTAGCTGATTGCTATTCAGAACATCTTGATGATTTTGACTTCTATAACTAGGCTAAAAGTGAATTTTAGCAAATCATCTCTGGTTCCTATTAATGTATCACCTGTGAAATGTGCTGAATTGGCTGCACTTATATCATGCAAACCTGAAGCTCTACCATTCACCTACTTGGGTCTTCCCAGGGTACCACGAAGCCAAAGCTTGAGCGCTTTATCAGCATTCTTGAAAGAATTGATCGAAGGCTTTGTGGTATTTCATCTATGCTATCATATGATGGAAGACTGACTGTGATTAAATCCATCATCATTTCCATACCGCTGTTTGCAATGTGCACCATTAAAATGCCCTGCGGTTCTTGGATCATGTGGAAGGGTCTCCCAGGCGATTTCTATGGGGAGATAAAGACATTCATAAGAGAGGACACTGCATAGCTAAATGGGAACTTGTATGTAAACCAAAAAAGGCAGGTGGCCATGGGGTGACTAATCTGAGAACTCAAAACATTGCGCTGCTCATGAAGCATCTGTACAAATTCATGAATAGAATGGATGTGCCATGGGTATAGCTCATTTGGGAAGCGCATTATCATAATAACAAGCTCCCGCAGGCCCAAGCTACATGTGGTTCATTCTGGTGGAAAGATATTTTATCACTTTGGGATAAATTCATGGATCTAGCTGCTTGTAAACCAGAGGATGGCAAAACCATCAGATTTTGGAAGGACAAATGGAGAAACATCTCACCTGCAGCAGCTTACCCTCATCTGTTCTCTTTCTATCGGCAACAGGATATCAACATGAAACAGCTTGTGGAAATAAGTGCTAATAATGTTCTTGATCATTTCCACCTGCCCCTATCCATGATTGCTTACCAACAAAGTGAGCTGCTCACGACTGATCTTGCGAATCATGTTGTATCAGCTAATGCTGATGTCTGGACTATGAAAAATGAGATGAAGTTCTCTGTCAAGAAAGTCTACAAAGCACTCACTTCGATTACGCCAGCGCCTACCCCTTTCCTCTGGATTTGGAAGTAATGTGTTCAACTTAAACATAAATTCTTCTTTTGGCTGCTGCTTTTGGATCGGTTGAATACCAGAGATATACTTCAGAGAAAGACTTTCTATCTGGAGGACACCTCATGTGTGCTGTGCTCTGATGCACCTATGGAATATATGCAACATCTTTTCTTTCACTGTGATTTCAGTCAGACTTTCTGGTGGAGGTTAAACCAGGAATGGAATTATGATCTGGATCTCTATGAGATGCTGCGTGATGGTAGAGCAAGATCTGACAGTCCATGCTTTACTGAATATCTGATTATCGGTTGCTGGAGCTTATGGAACCACATGAATAAGATCATATTTGAGGCCGGTGAACTTAGTATCGATCTCTGTTTATTCATGTTTAAGGAAGTTTTTTCACTTGCTATGTATAGAGCAAAACCTTCTCTTAAAGATGGTATGCAGCAATGGCTTGATGCCATTTGATTTTTGACAGGAAAGGACTCGACTCCACTTGTAATTACCCCATTTATTTAATATAAAATCACAGTAGGGGCTTTCCCTACTGTTTTCCTGTCAAAAAATGCAATAAAGTTAACTAGGAAAGCATCATACGTAATCTGAGAGGAACTCACCTGGCTGATGATGCGGCTCCTCTGTGGAGACCCCGGACTAGCTGTCCGAAATATCCGATTATCCTTAACACAACGATCCCGTGATCAGTCTGTCGTTGCACATAATCCGAATTGAGTACCGAAGTTTACATCCATTACAATACCGAATTAAAAGTCTTACATAAATGGTCATTTAGACCAAGTCTTACATAGATGCCTTCATGGGCCAAACCAAAATATCAGCGGAAGCTACGGCGTAGTAGACATCAAATCCTAACGACGACCCGACAGGCAGCTGACTTATGGAGATCCCTAGTTCACGTAGAAGTCGCCATACTCCTCCTCGGCGTAGTGCTCCTCCTCGTAGTCTGGCTAAGACAATAGCCAGGGACGAAACAAATATGAGTACATTTGATTGTACTCGCAAACTACCCCAACATGAGTATGCACTGGTTTTATTTTACTTTCATACTTTTATTTATTTAAAACATCTCTATATCTTTATTGAAAAAGGTAAGAAGAGTTTTATAACTATCTTTAAAGAAATCACCATTGTATTTGTTTCTCCAAAAACTCCTCCTTTTTCCGACCATAACTCGTCATGGTCCACTTCCTCCAACAACCTCATACTGATCCATTGGTATAGGTGTATGGAACATTTTCCACTTCATTTTCTTTTAAAACCCAGAGTCTTTCAAAAACTTGCACATGGTCTTAGGACAGCCTTCCAACCGTCCATATCCGAGGACTCGGCTATTCGAATAGTTTTAGACTCTACAGAGGTAGCACGCTTTTCCCACATCCATCCGGTAACTCATCGTGTCAGCCACGTCCCGCCATACAAAGTGTATGCGAAGTTGAGTCACCGACCCTAGCCTGTCCTTTGCTCATGCTAGTATAGGATCCTGCCCATATGACCCTTCCATCAACACTTAACCCAGCCCGTCAGAATCTAAGTGTGAGGACTCATAGTTTTGCCCGGCGATTTATGGTGGAACCTTCAATCCTCCTCCTTATCTTTCCATAGAGTTTGAGCGAGGACCCGGGTCAGGGGTAGATCAACACACTATCCCCTCATGCATAACGAAGTCATCTCCGTCGATGAGGCATCCCATACTAATATGAGCAAATTATATGACTAAGCCCTTTCCCATATGTGGGTAAATGTGGTCGACAGGGTAAGATTGGTCGTCATAGTACTAGGACACACTGTGCATTTTTCATAAACATCACCATTCTCCACTTCTCCATTTCAACACCGACATCTCGGCATTCCATAATCACACAAGTAGTTTCAAAGGAGTTTTGAATAAACAATATTTATTTTTCCCAACCTATAATTTGATATAACTATCTTATATTTCTACATAGGTGGCAAAATAGTTTCCATATACTTTTTGAAAAGGTTTTATAAATATTTGTCTTAAGAGTAAATCATGTTATCAAAATAGATGTATATATTTGGGGTGCAAGCTCAGAGAGTAGCTTGCCTTGCTCGGCAAAGTGACCTTGGTCTTGATCTTAAGATTCAACAAACTCTCCCTCCTCGATAAATCCGACAGCGTTCTCGTCTAATTAATAAACAAACAAATACAAACAATCACTAAACTACTCAAGCAACATCACAACATTATAATCCTAAATGCTCTAAATAGCCACTGCATACATCAAACAATACAATTTGGTTTCAAATTAATTGAATTAAACATTATTTATTTATGTCCAAATTATGGCAGAAACTTGTTGAACATGTTTAATACCACAACTTGAGTTATGTTGGTCACAAAAAACACAAACTAAATTTCTACAGAAAGCTACTGATGTGTAGAAGACAACACAATTTAGTTTGGATTAATTGGAGTTACCAAACTCTCTACATAATTGTTTTAATCCAGTAACTTAATAATCAAGTTTTAGCTACCAAATAGGTTATGTTGATCCTAAAATTAAATCCTTTTAGGAGTAAGTAATATTAACTAAATGTGATCTAGAAAAATTGGTCCTAACTCATTTGGGCTAACCATTAAACATATTTAATTGTTTTAGTGCAGAAGGGTTCTCTAACTCCATCTTTAAACTAAACAATTATCACAGCACAATTAATTCTACCAACATTAGGGCAGCTAAAAGATCACAGTACCAAGCTAACAAAATTGGTTTGGAATTATTTGGCTCAACAGAGTATCAGAAACAAACAAGTTTAGATTTTAAACCTTCGGTGGCATTTTTAATAATACATTTTTATTATTTATCTAAATGAAATGAATCCACTTGGGTTGGTTAAACAATTTCATAAGATTTCCAGAACATTTGGATTTGATTTATTTGGATTTGTAAATCTCGAGATATTGCATTTCTAAGTTGTGTCCAGTACTGAATTATCAGAGAAAACTAAATTAGAAAATCTAACTGTTCTGGATAATGGTGAGAAATCTGACAGGTGGGGTCCACCAGTCAGTGCCTCAGTGTGCGCTGGAAATTAATTAAAACGCTGACGGGTGGGGCCAGCCCGTCAGCCTCTCATCTAATCGAAGCGTTACGCTACCGTTGGATTTAGATCCAACGGCCCGTGTTCAAAGGCAACGGCGACGACCAAGAACTGGCGCCGCCGCCGCGCCGGCGACGGTGTGGCGGATGGATTTCTCACCTAGGGGGCTCGGGGATGGTGCAGAAGAGTCGCGGAGGCTCGGGGAAGGCTTCTGGGCGAGTGGAGCTTGATGGGGTGGCTTGTAGCGTCGACGGCGAGCTCCTGCGTTTCCACGGCCACGGCCTGCAACTCCGGCGGGGTCCTGTCGAGGCTCTGATGCGCAAAACAGAGGGGAAAAGAGTGCGGGTGAGTGCAGTGATGATGGAGAGCACGGTGGTGTGGTCAGAGGGGAAGAAGGGGCAGCAGCACGGCACGGCCGTGTCGTCGCCTACCTTCGGCTCCGGCGAAGCTCGGGGAAGAACCAGAGCAGCAGCGGCTCTGCAACCGCGGCTCTGCCCTCCTGGCGGTGTACGAGAGCTGGTGGAGTGAGGTGAAGGTAGTGGTGCGGGGTGTGGAGAGGAAGTGAGCTCGGGCGGGGCGCGGGAGCGGTCCAGAGGCGACGTGTGTTCGCCATAGGGGCGGTGGAGGTGCGGCTACGATGTGGGGATGCTGGGGAGCAAGGATGGTGGCGTGGCGACGAGCTGGGCGTGCTCGAAAATGGGGCGGCCTCGGGAGAGCTCGGGCGGTGCGCGGCGCGCACTGGTCATGACGATTCTTGTAACATCCCAAATTTTCAAACTCCGAAAGCATGCATGCATACTTCATCCCATCATTGCATTTCATTTAAACTATAAAACTTTCAAACTTTATAATCTAAATTTTAAATATTCACCAAAGGGTATTTTTAAACCCCACACAATATTTTAAATCCATCAAATTATTTTTGTGTCCTAAGGACTACAATTTGGTTCTTCTCTAAACAAGCTTTCCAAAACATATTTTAAAATATTTTTCTGAAAACTTTTGAATATAAGTTTTGAAAACAGAAAAACAGAAAAGGAAAAGAACAAAAAAAAGAAAGAGTTTTAGCCGGGCCAGCCGAGCCGGCCCAGCACTTACCTGCCGCGCGTGCCACACGTAGCGGCCCAACAACCAGTCCAGCCCCGCAAACCCCTTCTCTCACCGACTGGCGGGCCCCACCCGTCAGCACTCACCTTCCCCAACCTCCGGCCGAAACCGCCGCAGCGCCCACGACGCGCACGGACGCGCTCCACCTCACCCACGCTTCCCACTCCCCCGAAGCTCGCAACGGCACGCAGACGCGCACCTTTAAAACCCCATCCCCTCCTCTCCATTTCCCCCAGCACGCGCGCCTCATACCGCCGCCCTTCCCCGGATTTCGCCGCCGAAGACCGCATGGCCGCCGCCGTCCTTCACTAATTCCGGTGAGCGCAGACTGCACCGCCCCCTCTCGTCCATCCCCTCGACTTCGCCGCCCCTTCGTGCACCTCCCTGACCTGTTTTCCGTCCATTTCCGTGCACTAAGGCGAGCGGAGCTTCCTCGACCGACGCCACCGTCCGCCAGCTCTACTCCGGCAAGGAACCACCGACGCCCCGGAGCACCCCCGTCCACCCCGACCACGCCATCGACCCCGCCTCGAGCCCTCCGTCTTTCGGTGAGTCCTCTGCATCCCCTGGCCCTCTCCCCCGTCGCGTCCATGCACGCCGGCAATGGCGCCGCCGTCGCCGGAGCCGCGCCGGCGCAACGCGCTGCTCGGTTTAGGTCAGTAGGATCTTGACCGTTCGATCGCGATCGGACGGATCACGTTAGATCACTCGCCGAACCGGTACGGGCCAATCACGTTGCGCCACGTCGCCGTGTTTATTTTTAATCCGTCTGAAAATTTATAAATAAAACAGAAAACCATTCAAACTTCAAAAATTCATAACTTTCAAACCATAAGTCCAAATTTAACAAACTTTATACCGTTGGAAAGCTATGAACTTGTAGTTTAATTAGAATCATTAGTTTTCCATTTTGCATCTATTAAAATTGATCAATTACAGAGGGACATTTCGGCCATTTAATTCAAAACTTGAGTTTTAAAAATTATTTTGAAATGAATCTTTTTGATAAATGTCAAAAATTAACTCCTCTGTCCAGAGAGCCTAACACGCTATTTTATCTATTAATAAAAGTTCAAAGGTATCAAATTTACTTGTAAACGCTCTAGTGTTTCAAAAATGTTTTCAAATAATAACAATGCATTAAACTTTGCTCATTTCATCATGCATCATTTAGAAACCAGAGAACTAATAAAGTGTACTACTCTTTTAATAATGTTGTTTGCATCCATACATGCATAGCATTGTTTTTGTGATGTGCATGTGTATTGAATTGTTGTATGTTTGTTGTCTTTTAGATTGTGCGGAGTGTCTCACGTGTTGTGAAGAGTGTAACTTCAACTCTTCAGTTGGCCAAGGCAAGTGACACCATAAAAGTCCTACTACTTTTACTACTATGCACTTAGTGTTTTCAGTAGTATGCATGATAGGCTTGTTACTGAATATTATACTATGCTATGCTCCTATTAGTGTGTAGCCATCCCCCACCCAGAACTTTGTAGTATGGAACTTAGTATAGTCATGCTATGAAAAATGTTTTGATTAGTTGGATAGTGATGAAAACTAATAACTAATCAATGAACTACCTGGGTGCTGGTTGGAGAACCATGGTGGGTGACTACTCAGGGGGTCCATGTCTATGGTTCATGTCTATGGTAATTTGCCCTTGGTGGAAGTGCACAATTGTGGAAAGTCACCCAGGCTTAAAGAGATTGTAGACTCTCCTTGTTCAGTAGCTTCTAGTGCAGCCACATGTCATATGGGCTCTGTCTTGACGGAGTAGGTTGTGAGAACCCGAATTCCTCGTGACCAGCAGATGTAGTGGGTGTAGGTTGGAGTGGGTCCGAGGTAAGGGCAATTGCTCTGAAAAGTCTCGTCCTGGTCTTCTCTTTTCCATTGCATAATTGGTTGCAATGGAGGATGGAATGATTGGGTCTTGTGGTGAAAGTGCACACCCTCTCAAAACTAAGTATACTTAGCCGTGTCCCCGGTTATGGACAATTTTGAGCAACTAGACCGGGAAGCTGTTGAAGATCTCCTCATCCCAATTTCTAAATTAAAACTTGAGGGTGAACAAGGGATGGGAGCTCACTGATGTCTATCGGTGGTGCTTGTGAGTAGTTGTCAAAGGTGTTCACTGATGTCTATCAGTGGTACTCTTTGTCTAAGATGAAAATTGTTTTACAAATGATAGGATGAAACTGGCTTTATGCAAACAGCCTCAAACTCCACTTAGCCAAATATTCATGTAGAAATAGGTTGCCATTTATATCCACATAAGTGTCATCTTGCCATCACAATTCAATTGTGCTGACCCATATAGTTGGGCTGTAACTCACCGTTGCAGGTCCGTCAGACGATGAGTGAGGTTCGACAGGGTTTCGAGTCTACAACCAACATGCTTGCCTGTGGCACATGAAGATGATGGGCTCACTGTATCATTTGCTTTCCGCTGTGTGTTTACTTTGGTTTGAGCTAGCCTTCGGCTATGCACCTTGTATCGAATCTTTTAAATTCTGGATCATCGTGTAATATACTTTGATACAATGTTATGGTATTGCATCTCAAACTGTGTGTGCTAGCAAGTCGATCCAGGGACTAGCACGTTACACGGGGAATCCCAACCTTTGTTAAAAGGTGGGGGTTCTACAGATGGTATCAGAGCACTGTGTTGCCTGTAGGTTCGTGACCCTAGGTTGGTTTTAGAACATAGGAAAGACCATAGGACAAAAACTATATACTATTTTATCTTAAAAAGAAAATGCTTTATAAGAGAGTTTGACTTTGCATTTATTTGTTTCATAATTTCATCTCATAACACTTGTCTAATCTTTTACCTCCTCTCTCAAAATTGTTTTGTAGATGTCTACCTTCACGCACCGTATTGTGGCTGGAAACGGAGAGACTGAGCACTTTGATCAGCAGCTGGCTGAACTGGCCCAGTTGGTGGGGATACCTCCGCCAATATTCAGGGTCAGCTGTTGTACCAGGAGTACGGCATAGAGAGGTGGCTGATTGAGACGACGATTCCGGCTCGCATTGACGACCCCACGACTCGGGAGGAGATCTATGAGGAGAGGTACCCTGACTGGGATATGTCCGTGCAGGTGGCTATGCAAGGAGCCATGGCACGCATATGCGGACTGTACCGCTGCTACATACCTTCTGGATCCCCTTACCGTACCTTTGGGAGACGCCGCATGGATGGTACCCCGTACTTCTTCCCCAACAATGAGAACATGACGGTACATCGTCAACATCTGGTGGAGCGTGAGTGCAACGCGGTAGACCTCGAGGAGTTGATGAGGGGCCAGATGACTTACTGGATCAAGCTATCAACACTCTTGAGAAGCCAACACCAAGATTGAGCATTGTGAGCTAGCCAACGCGTACGTTCTCAACAAGAGGAATGAACTGCTGGAAGCCAACAAAGTACTAGAGGAAAGCAACAAGAAGTTGTTGGAGAGGATTGAGAAGTTGGAAGAGCCACGAAGCTGGAGGAGGAACTTCTTGGGTCAAGGTGTTTGATGACGTTCTGGTCAAGACCATGAAGTTGATGATAGAGCGCAGGGAGTTGCTAGCACAGGAGAATGCGAACTGAAGAAGAAGCTGGTGGAGGCGCAAGCCCCAAGATAGATCAGGTGATGGCTGATGCAGAAGAGGAGGACCCAGAGGAGCGGGCCATAGAGACCTCGGATGGACAGACCATTTGGATTGTTCCTGAGGATGAGGACAAACCAGCGTTCAACACTCGGTCCCATGCACGCAAGGTCATCTGTCTCAAGGCCATCAGAGAGTTTCCCCAGTAGTAGTTCGACCACCATTTATCCTTCGAGTAGTCATTTCGATTTGAGTATTGATCTACCAACTTGTGGTATGGCAGTACATGTTAGCCTTTTGTTTTCCAAAACTCTTCATTTATCACTTTTGAGATTATCAAAGTACTACTTTTGATTTAAAATCCTTGTGTTGAGTTGTTTGCTTGATGTGTTACTATTTGTTTGTATGGGTAGATTTTCCTTCCTTTCTATCTCGATTCTCATCTATGCTAAACCCACAGATGCCTCCTCGCCGTGACAACAACAACAACAACGATGGAACAACAACGATGGGATGCAGCAAGTGATGACCAACTCATGCAAGTGATGACTCAGATCTTAGCAAACAACAACAAAACAACAACAACAACAACCACCACCACCACCTCAAGTGGACATGCTCACCCGATTCTGAGGCTGAGACCAGCAACATTCACTAGTGCCTCAGAGCCCGTCGTAGCTGATGACTGGCTACGCTCAGTGAATAAGAATCTGGTGACCATTGGCTGTTCTGATGCTGAGAAGGTTCGGTTTGCGGCACACTTGTTAGAAGGACCCGCCGCTAGCTGGTGGGACAACTTTCAGATCACTCACCCAATTGAGGAGGTCACTTGGGAACTATTCCAAGAAGGTTTCCGCACTGCCACATATCAACTGGGGTGATGAGTCTGAAGAAGAGAGAGTTCCGCAACCTGCGACAGGGTAACCGCACAGTGGCTGCATACATAGAGGAATTCAACAATCTGGCACGCTATGCGCCGGACGACGTCGACAGCGACACTAAAAGAAGGGAGAGATTCTTGGATGGACTGAATGATGAACTAGCTATTCAGCTGTCAGTTGTCTACACGCCCAACTATCAATCCCTACTCGACAAGGCCACTATCTTAGAGAGCAAACAGAAGCAGGCTGAGAACAGGAAGAGGAAGCACACCTTTGAAAAGATTATGCTGGACCCCCAGAAGATGCGTGGCTTCCAGGATGGCAGGGAAGTTCTGGATTCCACAAGCACAACAATGGACACCAACATGGCGGAAACAACCACAACCACAACCACAACCCCAATGGAGGCTATCGGGGCCACAACCACAATGGAAACGGAAACCACCATGGGCAGCATCGTCACAACCCTTCAGAGAAGAGGGACATCAGTCAGGTGCAATGCTACTCATGCAAGAAGATGGGACACTACTCCAATGAGTGCCCAGAGAAGAAGGATCAAATCAAGCCAAACGTTCCAGAAGGGCATGTGAACCACATGGATGTGAAGAAATCATAGATCAACCTGACATGGTGATAGGTAAGTTCTTGATCAATACATGTCCAGCACTTGTACTTTTTGATTCTGGAGCATCCCATTCATTCATTTCAAGAACCTTTGTGAAAAAGCATGGTTTACCTACCACCACTCTGGTTAGACCTATCAGGGTTAGTTCTCCCGGGGGGGAGATGTTAGCTAAATCGGTAGTAGCCCACTGACTCTAGACATTGGAAATCACAAATTCCCCACTGAACTGATCATTTTGGAAAACCAAGGCCTCGATGTCATACTAGGATGGATTGGTTATCAGTATAAGGGTCAGATAGACTGTTCTAGTAGAGCATCATTCTCACTACCCCAGAAGAAAAGGATCGATACCAGTCCTTCTATGGATCCAAAGATAAGCTTAATTCTCTTAAGGGGGTTAGCATGGAAGAGATACCTATAGTGAAGGATTACCCGGATGTATTTCCGGAGGAACTACCAGGATGCCACCAAATAGAGATGTAGAGTTCCTCATAGAATTACTACCCGGCACAGGACCAATAGCCAAGAGACCTTACCCAATGTCAGTGGAGGAACTGAAGGAACTTAAGTCACAGCTTGAAGAACAGTTAGGAAAGGGGTTCATTCGCCCAAGTTCTCCTCATGGGGAGCCCTGTTCTGTTTGTGGAGAAGAAGGACAAGAGTATGAGGTTATGCATGGATTATCGTTCCCTGAATGAAGTGACCATTAAGAATAAATACCCACTACCGAGGATCAATGACTTATTTGACCAGTTAGAAGGAGCTACAGTATTCTCTAAGATCGATCTTCGGTCAGGATATTTTCAACTAAAGATCAGGAACATGACATTCCAAAAACAGCCTTCGTCACGAGATATGGACTCTACGAGTATACCGTCATGCCATTCGGGTTGACCAATGCCCCAGCCTACTTCATGAACATGATGAACAAGGTGTTCATGGAGTTCCTAGATAAGTTTGTTGTCGTTTTTATCGACGACATACTGATCTACTCCAAGAACAAGGAAGAACATGAAGAACACCTACGTCTAGTCATGGAGAAGCTCAGAGAGCATAAGTTATATGCCAAATTCAGCAAGTGTGAATTTTGGCTACAAGAGGTTGGATTCTTGGGACATATAGTATCAAGAGAAGGGATTGCAGTTGACCCTGCAAAGGTCGCAGCAGTAATGGAATGGTTGTCACCCAAGACAGTAGCAGAGATACGCAGTTTCTTAGGTTTGGCAGGGTACTATCGGAGATTCATTGAGAACTTCTCCAAGATAGCTAAACCCATGACAGAATTGCTAAAGAAAGGGAAGAAGTTTGAATGGACAGAAGCTTGTGAAGCTAGTTCCAAGAGTTGAAGAAACGATTAGTGTCAGCCCCAGTCTATGCCTACCTGATCTGGAGAAAGATTTCCAGGTTTACTGTGATGCCTCTCGCCAAGGTTTAGGATGCGTCTTGATGCAGACAGGCAAGTAGTATCTTATGCCTCGAGGCAACTCAAGAAGCATGAGGGCAATTATCCCACACATGATCTTGAGTTGGCAGCAGTGGTGCATGCATTGAAGACTTGGAGGCATTACCTGATGGGAAAGCGTTGTGAAGTATTCACTGACCACAAGAGTTTGAAGTATATTTTCACTCAGAAGGAGCTGAACTTGAGACAGAGAAGGTGGTTAGAACTAATCAAGGATTATGACCTAAGTCTACAGTACCACCCTGGCAAGGCTAATGTAGTGGCCGACGCCTTAAGTCGTAAGGTTTATGTAAATGGCCTCACGGCGGGAGAATTACCCGAGGACTTGTGTGAACAGTTTAAGGAGCTAAGATTGGAAGTAGTGTCAGAAGGATATGTGGCATCACTAGAAGTTCAGCCCACATTGATGGATAGGATCAGAGAAGCACAAAAGACCGACAAGGAGATGGAAGAAATCAGAGTTAACATGAGCAAGATAAAGCAAAGGGTTCCGCAAGGATGAACAAGGAACCCTATGGTTCGAAAATCGTATTTGTGTACCCTGTGACGCAGAGCTTAGGGACCTAATTCTGCAAGAGGCTCATGATTCACCATACTCTATCCACCCTGGCAATACAAAGATGTACATGGATATAAAGGGTAGATTTTGGTGGAGTAACTGAAGAAAGACATAGCTAAGCACATCGCATTATGCGACGTGTGTAACAAAGTTAAAGCAGAACATCAGAAACCAGCTGGACTACTACACCCCTGCCTGTGCCTGAATGGAAGTGGGACAAGATAGGGATGGATTTTATCACGGGTTTACCCAGAACCAAGTCCGGATATGACTCTATATGGGTAGTAGTGGATCGTTTGACCAAGGTGGCTCACTTTATTCCCGTAAAGACCACTTACACCAGTGCTAAGCTTAGCAAAGTTGTACATCAATAGGATTGTGTGTCTGCACGGTGTGCCGAAGAGCATTGTTTCCGACAGAGGAACACAATTCACATCACATTTTTGGAAGCAACTACATGAGTCCCTAGGGACAAGGCTAGAGTTCAGCACTGCCTTCCACCCACAAACTGATGGACAAACAGAAAGGGTGAACCAAATCCTGGAGGATATGCTAAGAGCATGTGCGTTAGATTATGGGTCTAGTTGGGATGATAATCTACCATATGCCGAGTTTTCATATAACAATAGTTACCAGGCCAGCATTGAGATGGCACCATTTGAGGCCTTGTATGGAAGGAAATGCACCACCCCATTGTTATGGAGCGGTGTCGGAGAGCGCAGTTTGTTTGGACCAGACATCATTCAAGAGGCCGAAGAGAAAGTCAGATTGATTAAGGATAGACTAAAGATAGCTCAGTCTAGGCAGAAGAGCTACGCAGATTCTAAGCGTAGGGAAGTTACGTATGAGATCGGAGATAGGGCTTATCTCAGAGTTTCCCCACTACGTGGCGTGAAGAGGTTCGGAATCAAAGGAAAGTTAGCACCGCGATTTATTGGACCATACAAAATTCTCTCTCGTAAGGGAGAAGTAGCTATGAACTAGAACTTCCAGAAGTACTTTCAGCAGTACACAAGGTGTTTCACGTGAGTCAGTTGAAGAAGTGCCACCCAGAAATGGCAGAGACTCCTTTGAAGGATACAATACCTTTAGAGGAAGTTCAACTCGAGAGTGATCTCACTTACGAAGAAAAACCTATCAAGATCTTAGAAACAACAGAAAGACTTACTCGTACCAAGACAATCCTGCTTTGCAAAGTTCAGTGGAATCACCACACGAAGAAGAAGCCACTTGGGAAAGAGAAGAAGATCTTCGTGAAGACCACCCACACCTCTTTGCTATCCCATCCGAATCTCGAGGGCGAGATTCATCTTAAGGGGGTTAGATTTGTAACATCCCAAATTTTCAAACTCCAAAGCATGCATGCATACTTCATCCCATCATTGCATTTCATTTAAACTATAAAACTTTCAAACTTTATAATCTAAATTTTAAATATTCCCAAAAGGGTATTTTTAAACCCCACACAATATTTTAAATCCATCAAATTATTTTTGTGTCCTAAGGACTACAATTTGGTTCTTCTCTAAACAAGCTTTCCAAAACATATTTTAAAATATTTTTCTTAAAACTTTTGAATCAAAGTTTTGAAAACAGAAAAACAGAAAAGGAAAAGAACAAAAAAAAGAGTTTTAGCCGGGCCAGCCGAGCCGGCCCAGCACTTACCTGCCGCGCGCGCCACACGTAGCGGCCCAACAACCAGTCTAGCCCCGCAAACCCCCTTCTCTCACCGACTGGCGGGCCCCACCCGTCAGCCCTCACCTTCCCCAACCTCCGGCCGAAACCGCCGCAGCGCCCACGACGCGCACGGACGCGCTCCACCTCACCCACGCTTCCCACTCCCGCGAAGCTCGCAACGGCGCGCAGACCCGCACCTTTAAAACCCCATCCCCTCCTCTCCATTTCCCCTAGCACGCGCGCCCTCATACCGCCGCCCTTCCACCGAATTTCGCCGCCGAAGACCGCCATGGCCGCCGCCGTCCTTCACTGATTCCGGTGAGCGCAGACCGCACCGCCCCCTCTCGTCCATCCCCTCGACTTCGCCGCCCCTTCGCGCACCTCCCTGACCTGTTTTCCGTCCATTTCCGTGCACTAAAGCGAGCGGAGCTTCCTCGACCGACGCCACCGTCCGCCAGCTCTACTCCGGCAAGGAACCACCGACGCCCCGGAGCACCCCCGTCCACCCCGACCATGCCATCGACCCCGCCTCGAGCCCTTCATCTTTCGGTGAGTCCTCTGCATCCCCTGGCCCTCTCCCACGTCGCGTCCATGCACGCCGGCAATGGCGCCGCCGTCGCCGGAGCCACGCCGGCGCAACGCGCTGCTCGGTTTAGGTCAGTAGGATCTTGACCGTTCGATCACGATCGGACGGATCACGTTAGATCACTCGCCGAACCGGTACGGGCCAATCACATTGCGCCACGTCGCCGTGTTTATTTTTAATCCGTCTGAAAATTTATAAATAAAACAGAAAACCATTCAAACTTCAAAAATTCATAACTTTCAAACCATAAGTCCAAATTTAACAAACTTTATACCGTTGGAAAGCTATGAACTTGTAGTTTAATTTAGAAACATTAGTTTTCCATTTTGCATCTATTAAAATTGATCAAATTACAGAGGGACATTTCGGCCATTTAATTCAAAACTTGAGTTTTAAAAATCATTTTGAAATGAATCCTTTTGATAAATGTCAAAAATTAACTCCTCTGTCCAGAGAGCCTAACACGCTATTTTATCTATTAATAAAAGCGCAAAAGTATCAAATTTACTTGTAAACGCTCTAGAGTTTCAAAAATGTTTTCAAATTATAACATGCATTAAAATTTGCTCATTTCATCATGCATCATTTAGAAACCAGAGAACTAATAAAGTGTACTACTTTTTTAATAATGTTGTTTGCATCCATACATGCATAGCATTGTTTTTGTGATGTGCATGTGTATTGAATTGTTGTATGTTTGTTGTTCTTTAGATTGTGTGGAGTGTCTCACGTGTTGTGAAGAGTGTAACTTCAACTCTTCAGTTGGCCAAGGCAAGTGACACCATGAAAGTCCTACTACTTTTACTACTATGCACTTAGTGTTTTCAGTAGTATGCATGATAGGCTTGTTACTGAATATTATACTATGCTATGCTCCTATTAGTGTGTAGCCATCCCCCACCCAGAACTTTGTAGTATGGAACTTAGTATAGTCATGCTATGAAAAATGTTTTGATTAGTTGGATAGTGATGAAAACTAATAACTAATCAATGAACTACCTGGGTGCTGGTTGGAGAACCATGGTGGGTGACTACTCAGGGGGTCCATGTCTATGGTTCATGTCTATGGTAATTTGCCCTTGGTGGAAGTGCACAATTGTGGAAAGTCACCCAGGCTTAAAGAGATTGTAGACTCTCCTTGTTCAGTAGCTTCTAGTGCAGCCACATGTCATATGGGCTCTGTCTTGATGGAGTAGGTTGTGAGAACCCGAATTCCTCGTGACCAGCATATGTAGTGGGTGTAGGTTGGAGTGGGTCCGAGGTAAGGGCAATTGCTCCTGAAAAGTCTCGTCCTGGTCTTCTCTTTTCCATTTCATAATTGGTTGCAATGGAGGAGGGAATGATTGGGTCTTGTGGTGAAAGTGCACACCCTCTCGAGAGTTAAAACTAAGTATATTTATCCGTGTCCTCGGTTATGGATAATTTTGAGCAACTAGACCGGGAAGCTGTTGAAGATCTCCTCATCCCAATTTCTTAATTAAAACTTGATGGTGAACAAGGGATGGGAGCTCACTGATATCTATCAGTGGTGCTTGCCATGAGTAGTTGTCAAAGGTGTTCACTGATGTCTATCAGTGGTACTCTTTGTCTATGATGAAAAATTGTTTTACAAATGATAGGATAAAACTGGCTTTATGCAAAACAGCCTCAAAACTCCACTTAGCCAAATATTCATGTAGAATATAGGTTGCCATTATATCCACATAAGTGTCATCTTGCCATCACAATTCAATTGTGCTGACCCATATAGTTGGGATGTAACTCACCGTTGCAGATCCGTCAGACGATGAGTGAGGTTGCGACAGGGTTTCGAGTCTACAACCAACATGCTTGCCTATGGCACATGAAGATGATGGACTCACTGTATCATTTGCTTTCCGCTGTGTGTTTACTTTGGTTTGAGCTAGCCTTCGGCTATGCACCTTGTATCGAATCTTTTAAATTCTGGATCATCGTGTAATATACTTTGATACAATGTTATGGTATTGCATCTCAAACTGTGTGTGCTAGTAAGTCGATCCAGGGACTAGCACGTTACACAGGGAATCCCAACCTTTGTTAAAAGGTGGGGGTTCTACAATTCTCCGCGGGTTAGGGCTCCTGCTGGGTGCGGTGTTGCTTCACGAGGGGGCAACGAGGTGAGGGAGAGAGGGGGGCACGGCACGGGCCAGCACGACGTCGCCTGCCCACGGCCACAGTGCCGACCATGGCGCGGCCGCGCCGGTGCTTGTCCCCTGGTGCACTCCTCCTTGTCCCCTACCTCCTTGCTTTGATTTCTTGTGCGCAGAGAGATCAATGAGGTGCGGGAGATCAAATGGAGGCATCAAATCGACGGATTAAACACGGAATCGATCGATTGATCTCGTACTTGATCAATTTGGGGATGAACACAGTTCATGCCCACAAGGTGTTTGATGAAATGGTTGAACCAAATTTCAATTTGAATTTTTGAAACTTATTTTCATAATTTGCTTCAAATATGTTTACTAAGATTTGTGGTGCTGTTTGCATATTTGTTTGACAATTGCAACATAGCACATTTGCAATTTGAAATGATAAAGAAAGGTTTTGAATTTTTTTATTTGAGATGTTTGGAAATATTTATTTGAGAGGGAAAGTTGTAGAATAAAAATAGAGAGTGATTATATATCACTCCACTGAATTTTGTTGTGAAGGAAAAGAATTTATCACTTGGAGAATTTTGTGTGACACTTGTCACATTATTGTTCTTGCTTTGCTTTTTTATTTTATTTCTCTTCTTTTCTTCAAGTGTGTAATTAGAGCAAACACAAACACAAGCAACAAGAAATATTTATCACAAGCAACAAACACAATCAACAAATATAAATTAACAAAAGTTTTTGTTGGCCCTCATTTTTGGATATAATATTACTTTAATAATTTTGGGATGTTACATCCTCCTAGCGGGGCGCGGGGGAGGGTTGCGCGGCACCGATGGAAGGAGGCGGAGCGGGATGGCGCTTCCCGTGGCGGCTTCGATCGTGGACGCAACCATGTGATCGGTTGCGTCCCACTAGTTGTGCCGTCCGGCGGTGTTGTAGCGCGTTGGGGCCGTCGATGGTGGCGATAACCGCCTTCCGCTCGCGCTCTAAGCGGTCGAGCCAGCGGCCCCAGTTCGCCTGGTCGTCATCGTTCTCGAAGAGCCGCCGCTCCTCCCGCGTCGTCCAGCTCCGCCGGCGAGCGATGAAGCGGCGCATTTGCTCAGCCGTCTCACGCAGTGGTGGCATGGAAAGGCCACTAGGCGAGACGGCCCAGTGCTTGGGCAGGCGGCAATCCGGAGGGGCGAGGAACCCGTACCGGTGTAGCTCCCATGCGTCGTCGTTCCCGATGGTGCGCCCGCCGCCGTACGCCATGGATGCGAGAAGGAGGGCGGGGTGTATAGGCATGGCAAGGAGAGTGAGGGTGAGGAGGAGGACATGTGTATAAGCACGGCGAGGGCGCCGGCTTTTATCGTGGGGCGATGGGCGGTGCGGCCGGCGTAAATGCGACACGTGGGGGAAGCCGCAACACCGGCCGCGTGGCCTGGGGAGCCGTCACGTCGCTTGGCCGCTGTTAATGGCATGTGTGTGAACAGGCACACCGTCGTCCCGTCGCGTCGCGTTGGAAACCACCAACGACTGGATCATTAACATGGTCGGACCAACCTCCTGCACTGTGTGATTAATAGCGCATGTGAGCCCTGTGTCTATGACGGGGGGCCGCCCCTGTCGGAGGGCGTGTCCAGCACCCCGAGAGGGCCTCCAAAATTGAGGCCCTTTTAGGGTGCCGGACACAAAATGGCTCGGCTAGAAACATTGGGGTGCCGCTGTGACCTTTTTTTTTATCCGGACCCATTAGATTTTGGGGTCATTTGGAGGGCGTCGGTGAAGATGCTCTAAGAGCACCTCCAACGGGCTGGCGCAAACGGACCAGCCCAGTCCTCTTTTGTCCGAACGGACAGAGGAGGTGCTCCAACGGGCTGGCGCAAAGGGACCACTATCCGCCCGGACACGAAATTTCGCCCCAAACGCGGCCCAACTTTGGTCCAGGTTTGGGGTGGGACGGACAGCCTCTCGGTCCGCCCCTTTGTCCTCCCTGTCCGCGTCGGGCCCAATGGCCAGCCACACATCCTATCCCAATTCCATTCGTCCCCAAACCCTTGCCCAGCCGCAGCCGCCGCCGCCGTCCCAGCCTTTGCCCCGCGATGGAGGACGGGCTATCGAAAAACACGGCCGCTGCCGGCGCCGCCCTGCTGGTGGTGAAGAAGGAGAAGAAGGAGAGGAAGCCGGAGTCGGGCAAGCGACAAGGCCGGAGGGAGAGGACTCGGGAGCGCTTGGCCAAGGCGAAGGCCGTGAAGGCAGTGGCCGAGGAGAAGGAGAGGCTCGCCGCCATCCATTGCACTCCCATTCGGTGGCCTCTCCCCAACTCTGGCCGCATCGGCCAGAAGCTCGGCCTCCTCCGCCAAGCCACCAGCCAAGCCACCAAGATCGTCCTCCCCGGCGCCCTCGACGCCCTCACCGGTCGTTGCTCTTCACCAAGTGTCGTGGCTGGGCTCCCGTGAGGCCTCGCCGGAGATTTCGTCGGTCCCGGTGGACCCGAAGCCGCTCGACCTCAACTTGACACCGAGTGCCGGCGACGGGCTTTCGCGTGGCAAATCAAGGTCCATGGTGGCCAAGATGACCATGCCCGAGGCCCGTGTCCTCATGTTCAACGACGACATGCCTCCCACGACGCCGACCGACCCGGCCTACTTCGACGACACAATCATGCACGACATGATCAACGGCCGCACCTACATCGACCCTGCCGACGCCGAGACACAAGACCCGACGGTGGCCTTCTTCGACCCGGAAGACGCCGAGACAGAAGACCCGAATGCGACCATGCCCGAGACGGAGGCCGATGTGGTCGACATTGAGGATGAGCCCCTCGATGTCGACGAGGAGCACGCTCGAATCGCGGCGAGCCTCAAGAGGAAGAACATCCGCACGGCATCGTACACGGACAAGGAGGACAAGATTCTTTGCGAGACTTGGATGACTTGTGGGCAAAATGCAAAATTTGGTGCCCAACAAAGAGGCTCGGCCTTTTGGTTTAGGTGCCACAAGCATTTTCATGAGATAAGGAAGTTGCCCCCATACCAGATTGAGAGCGATCGCAACGAGGGCTCTCTCACAAAGAGGTGGAAACACATTTCGGCCGAGTGTTGCAAATTCCAAGCGTCCTACGAGCATATCAAGAACCGGCCGGTGAGTGGCTTTGGTGTTGAGGACAAGATCGTTCAAGCACTGGAGTACCACAAGGCCTTCTTCAAGAGCAAGTTCACATTGCCCCATTGTTGGGACATGATCAAGGGGTGTCCAAAATGGCAAGAGCTCTACAACTTCTTGAAGAAAGGGACCGACGATGGATCGAGGAAAAGAGCTAGCGGTGAAGACGACGGTGTGGATCCCGGCCAAAGCTCGGGGTCCCGGGCTGTGAGACCGAGAGGACACAAGTCCTCCGCACAAGACTCGAAGCGTGAGGCGGCGGCACAATTGGAGGAGACGTTGAAGGCGTTGATCGCCGAGAAGGAACGGTCCACCGCCGCAAGGTATGTCGAAAAACGCAAGGACAAGGAGGAAGCAATGGCACACTATATAGAGATGACAAAGAAGAAGCTCGAGATCGAGCAAGAGAAGGTCAAGGCCGAAGAGAACCGCGTGAAGCTCGCGTTGCTTGCCGAGGAGAACCGGATCATGATGGCCGACCTGACCATCATGGACCCGGAGCAACGAGCATGGATCCTCAAGAAGCAAAAGATGATCCGTGATCACGAGAACATTTGATGTCCTATTTCGAATTTATTTGAACCATTTTATTGTTTTGATGAACTATGTATCAACTTTTTTTTAAGGGCCAGTTTTTGCTCCAGGCCGTTGGGGGCACCTCCACCCCAAAACAGATAAATGGCCAAAATGTGTCCGCGGTCCGCCCCCAAATGGACCAAACCGGACACATTTTGGTGTCCGTTTGCGCCAGCCCGTTGGAGGTGCCCTAAGATATTGTTGCCCTGCACTGCCCTTGTCACGTGTGCTTGGAGGAAGCGTTTTCAGACTAGTGAACCCTGAATTGGCTTTGGCTAGTGCCATCTTTTTTCCAGTGCCTCAAACACGATGCACCTGAATTTTTCGATGAATGAACACCAGTTAACTGTCCCATACTAATCCTGAACTCTTGAGATTTTGTGCGTGTGTGTGGTCCATGGCTTCCCCACTTGGAATGCTTGACACAGGATAAGACGTGCTCCTGATCCGGTAGTACTCCTTACGCTTAAATACACACATGCTAATAGTTTTTCCATCAACCATATCACTGTTTTAAGTGATCCTTGCGGATGAGAATTGGATTCCTTGCTGCTACCCCGTCTTATCCAATGGCCCTTCTCGGTGGTGGTTCCGTCTCGCTTCAGAAAAGAAAGCAGGAGAGCATCGCATTCGTTTGTCTTGGCGGGATTTGGTGATTCGTGTGATGATGATGATGATCCGTTTGATCCGACTACTGAAGAGGAATGCAGGTGAGAGGATTCAGATACACCAATAATTGTGGTAGAGGACCGCTGCTACTACTCCACTAGTCAATGATTTGGCATCAAAGGCTAGTACCTCACGCGAGGGAATTGCAGCTTCCACCAGGTTCATGACATCTCGTTGCACAAACCACCAACTCTACTGACATTTTGCACTCTCCACCAGGTTAAAATCTAATCCTTTGTATCCCGGTTTTAAATAGCCCATTTACATCACCCACCAGTAAGAATACAAGCTACGACACACTGTGGCCAAGAAAAAAAATGACACGGTGTAGCCTTATAAGAAATATTGAGCTAGACAATAAATATTATATTTCAATTAATTGACAACAACACAATACATGATATATAAAAGAGAAGACCAAAACTATGACAAGAATATGTTAAATTGCAGCTATCCATCAGGTTTAGCATCCAATGTTATGCCCTAATATACTCATTACAAACATATTCTCAAACACCAAAATATAGATGCAGCTAACAAATTATAACATCCAGATCTGTGCCATACGTCAGCTTAGTTGTTAATGATCTATTTAGTCTTGGGTTGCAACAAATTAGGTGCGGACCTGGTGGAGACTGCAAAATATTTGTAGAAGTGGTGGTTTGCGTAACGAAGTGTCATGAGCCCGGTGAAAACTGCAATTCCTCTACCTCACGCATACGGCAACTCTACGGTCAATGGAGCTAGACGCATAGACCTTGATCGGCAAGGCAGTGCACAGGAGGGTGGTTGGGTCAGGGGGGCGCGGCGCGGCGGACGGGCTTGGCGGCGTCTCTCATAGGGCAAACTGTTCCCTGACAGCGGCAAGTTGGAAGGTGGTCGCCTTCGTCTCCGACGCCGGCGTGGTCAGTGCTCTCGTTGCTCCTGGTTTCGTTTTTCCTCTGCGTATCGTTGCTTGTAGTTCATCCGTGTACTTTGTATGTGGTGTTTGTTGAATATATGCGGTGGAAAATGCAAAAAAAAGGAGGGTGCCGCCGGTGAGTAATTAACACAGTGCAGCTAGTGGTGAGTCAGACAGAAACCACGCTGACTTCAATGGAGAACACATGCATTATTGCGAGTAGGAAGCAGAAACGAGGGATGCTTTGGTGCGAGCTGCTGAGCTTTCTGATTGCTGTTGTTTTGCCCGATTTAAGCACAGTCGCAGGCAGTAAAAACGGATTCGAATCCCCTCCCGCACAGTCGCAGGCATCTGGAGGGAGAGAGAGCGATGAAGAAGCATGGCTCCGTCTCCACTGTAAGGAAATAATTACTGCCTCGACGGACAGACGGCACTGTCACAGTCCACGCATGACGACGGCAGGAAGAAAAGAAAAGGAGCCTGCTGCTTTCGCTGCCCTCTTCCGACTGCTTGCTCCTTCCCCCTAGTCAGTACTAGTGCTCTGTGCTCGTGCTGGTCGTCCTCTAGTGGAACCCAGCCACCTCCGCCTCGCGTGCGCCTCCTCGTGCCCTCCTTCCTCCTACCCGGCCGGGTCTCCTCCTCTTCCCATCCGTTTCATGGCCTCATCGGCGGCCGGTGACTGACCGACTGGGTGAGTTCCTCTGTCCTCTGTTCCTGCTCCACCTGACCGTTTCTTGGCGTGCGCGCTCCTTTCTTTTTCATGGCTAGTGTGCCGATTTTAGTATATATCTCATCTTAGTTGGTGCGAAATTGTTGCAAACTTTCCTCGCGTGTTCTTGTAGGAATTTTATAGCATGTTCTTCGCCTGCCACGAACATGCACATGTTGTTCTTCAAGTTAGCATGCGATTTCCTTGCTGCCTCCCGTGATGCTTAGTTTGGTACTACAATAACTATCTTTGTCAGGATTCTGGATCTGGATTTCCTGGACTCTGCAAAAGATATACACTATGTTCTTGGATCCTCTCTTCGTGATTTTTTTCATTAAATCGAGCCGGTTATTACTAGTTCGTCGCATCCGATTCTTTTCTGCTTGAATCGTTTGGTCTTCTGATTAAGGAATCAGTAAAAACGCCGGATTTTCCTAAAATAAATACAATACCTGTTTGCCCAGCTTTTGCTTCGTTTTTCTGTTGCTAATTTCACTAGTACTGTGAGATTTCTGTTGGGGGCTTGACCCGGTAATCTGTCTAGCAAGTTCCTAGCTGGATTTGGCGAGCTATCTCCAGTATGATTTTTTAGGCTAAAGAGAGATTTTATTCAACATAAGTACTATTAGTACAGTGTTTAAATCAGTAGCAACAGCATGAGCACCAAGACTTTTTCTCCTCGAACAGTGAGCGACATGACTTGGGGGCATGCGCTGTCCACAGACCACCTTTGTCAGCAGGGCATCTTTCTAAATATTACCCTCCTGGTTAAGACTCAGAGTTTGTGTCACTAGATGGATCGTTTTGTGAAGGGACTGGGATTGGGAAGTTCTATAAATAGCTTAATTCGAGGTATCTGGAGTGGATTTGAGAAAAATCAGTTTATGTTCTGCAAGGGACTTCTATGTAGTTCTCCCCATAGCTTTGTGCCCCACCTTTCCAGGCAGCAGCGTGTATTTTACTTCAAGTTTACTTCAAGGAAGTACATGAATGTTTGATTGCTAATAACAAAGCCATTATTTTCTTCACGTTAAGCTCCATGCATTTATGTGTTCCATTTAGATGCTTATCATTTTAATTGCATGTTTTAGGATGTCTTAGCCAAACAGGATCTTTTGGATTGTGCTAGCTAAAACAAGATCATGGTATCGAAACTTTGAACTCTTCCCTTTTTTGTTTTATATCTGTTCAGCACTATTTGGCAAGTTTGCTTAATTCCTACTTTTACCTACCTGCTAGGGTGATACCAAGAATGAGCCTGCTGGAGATGGGTTGCCTGATGGTTGGTCGAAAGAATACAGGCCTAGAAAGACTCGACCTGGAGCTAGGGCCAGGAGGGACATGGTAAACTCTAGTTACCATGGTTTAGTTGAGAAAATATTTTTGGATCGATGCCTTACATAATGGGCAATATGTTGATGCATCAAGTTGATACAAACTATTTTGACGGGCAATTTTTTTAACTCGGTGCCTTTGTGATTTAATCATGATGCATCTTGCTTGCACAAAGAAAGCTATAGAGATCCTAAAGAACAAGTTTTGATAATGATCTGGTACAAAAGCAACTGCATTACTCCCCACTTGCATTAGGATTTTGCATTTTTCTCTTAGTGGAGATTAGACCGCCAGCCTTTTCTTTTTCACTAGTAATACACTAGTCAATTTAACTTGGTAAAAAAACGTTGGTGATTATTATTTCTAGGGTGTTAATAGAATTGTTGTTTGCCGGCTGTAGATATGAGCAATGCAGCGAAGCTTAGATATTTTTAATCAAATTTGGACACATAAATTCTTTGAACCTTGTTCTTATCATGGTACGAACTTGAACAATTAGTTGAAAGATGATACTTTGAACCTTATGTAGATACTAGGAAAAATGCCCGTGCGTTGCAACGGATACGAAAAAATCTTTTCTTTGAAAATTCGGGATGACACAAAATTTGTGCACCTTAGTCTCGGTTCGCCCTTTTGTCTTATTATTTAATTATTTTTGATTTCATCTACTCTTTTATATGTCATTAATTTTTATTTTGTCTTTACTAAATAGAAAAGAGGCAAGTCAAAATTTTGTTAAAATTTTTTCAGTGTGGCCCAAAAAAAGGTGTATCCGCGAAAACAAATACTACTGTTGCATTAAGTTTTGTAGTACTGTTTTTACAGTGCTCAAAGACTGAACAATACAGTTAATCAAACTATTTCCATATGTACTCTCCCTTGGCTGCATGACTTCTGACTTGGCCCAGCTCTAATACAACGGTGGTTAAAATCAACAACTGGAAGAGAGGTCGTGAGGTAGTAGGGGCCAGATCCTAGGTCGGCTCATGGACCGCGCAGCTGCATTGTTTACAATGCCACGACCGTGTGGCTGCATTATTTCCACAACACAGGTACAGCCACAGATAATGTCTGCTCTTCTAGTGCGAGAGAGATGGTAGAGACGATGCAATTTTGAATTTTCTCCGCAGTCTTCACCAAGAGCGAGCTGAACTCCAATCCACCCCAAGATGGCAACCATCGCAGCCGTGCCGGCGCAGCTGAGCGTGAAGCTTCTGGTAGAAGCACCAAGGCGCAGAACGTGCTGTTCTCGGAGGTGGCCAAGGACGTCGTCGATTTCCTTGTGTCAAACTTGTGCCCGTCCCTTCTCCTCTAGCAGAAGCACGTCATCCACATCTCCTCTTCACCTGCACGCATGAGCCAAACCACGGGCAGAAGCCAAGGCACTGCTGGAGGAGGTAGGTGTCGACCTCAAGATCTGCTTCCTCATTGGCAACCAGTTTCTGCTTGCTGAATCAGGACCGGCTCTCACCAAGGACGCATGCACCTCATCCTGGGAGAGAGGGGGTGAGGGACAGAGAGATCAGCCGAGCAGACCTCACCTTGCTGGAATCTCGAGAAGTAGTGGAGGTGTTCCCTTCCGTGGATGAAGAGACGGAAGGAGGCTGGGTTGGTTCGGGACCGTCTCTCTCCATGGCCGCGTGCACCTCGTCCTGGGAAAGAGACTAAAAGAGGGAATAGGGAGAGATGGGAGATAGGGGTGGAGAATTTACCTTCATCCGCTCGAACTCCGCTATCCCGGCTGTGGGAACGACGCGAGCTCGCCGGTGACCAGGGACGTGCTTGGACGGAGCACGGCTACCAGTGACGTGCTGGGGCGCAGCGCGCCGGGCGGGGATGGTGCGCGTCGGCGATCAGACTCCACGGCCGGTGAGCGGAGCCGTGGCAAGGGGCAGCGCGTGGGGATTCAGTCGTTGTCGGCGACGGTTGCTTCCCCTTGAGGTTTGACGAAGGATGTAGAGGAGGAGGAAAGGGAACGACGACACGGTCAATCTATTTTTTCCGTAGGTTGCGGTTGGCATAGGTGGGTAATTATTTACAACTTTATGGGTCAATCCAATGACCTACCAAACCAAACCGTGGAAGCCTTAGCGCTTTTATTATTAGGTATAGATAGATAGTGAAATAAGTGACATGCCTTTTTGATCAAATGGATTCACTTTGACATGCCTTGATGAGTCCTTAGGGAATGAGTTCTATGTAAATAGAAATTAATTGATAGTAACCTCTTCTTGAGTTGTTTTCTTACAATAGCGTTCAGGTTTCCACAAGATGGTATGACAATTTATCTGACATTGACATCATTATGCTTATTTTCTAATTAATCCTCTGTTTCGTAGCTGTAACTGATCTAACCATTTGATCTCTACAGTTCTACATTGATCCTACCAATAGTTATGAATTCCGTTCTCTGAAAGATGTTTACCGTCATATCGAATCTCGAGATACCGGTAATTCCGCTCTGACACCAAACAAGAGAAAAGTTCAAGACCTGCAGATTTCAGGGAACCAATCTCATCATGTATGTTCCTTGTCTTGTGGCATTTTTTATTTGACCCATGTCTAATGATCGCACCGCCATCAACCCAGCTAAAAAATCTCATGTGAGCTAATTACTCAATCGGTAAAGTAGAAACAATGTGAAATATAAAGTATTTCTGTTAGTATTAAATCAGTTCTAGTATAATGCAAAAAATACTCCGTTTGCTGAAGTACACCAGAAAATGGATGGATTCCTGATGCACCTATAAATGTTTGAAAATTTATGGATGGAAATGTTTGTAGGTGTACCAATCCATTTGTAGGATACTAGAAAATTAATTATCAAACATTTGCTAATGCTGATGTTTAAGGTCAGCACAGGAAATTTTTATTGAGCACAGAAATTATCAGTTTTCTAGTATCCTACAGCGTAAGCCACACTTTTGCTCAATAAAAATTTCTTGTGCTGACCTTAAACATCAGCATCGTTGTCCTCAGTGAACTGCCAATGCCCTTTTACTTCTGATGACTGAATTGCAAGGATCTTTCTGTGTTACCTATGTTTTCCTTAACTATTAGTGCACTGTCTTTAGCCTTTATTTTGAAATATGCAGGCAGAAGGACCTTCAGATAACATAAAGATCGATACTGCTCATGAGTCTAATCCAAAAGATGGAGAGAATTCTGAAAATAGGCCATCATCAGAGCCGGAGGGTGTCTCCCAAAGGAGGCTAACAGAGTTGGAGCTTCAGAAGGCAAGAGTGAACAATAAGTCTCTGAAGCATGAATCAGCTGGTGGGAGAGAAGAAGCAAATGTGGAGCCAAAACCCAAGGGAAAAAAGCAAAAAACTAAACCTGTGAAAAAGATTTCGACACCTGTTCGAGCGTCACCTCGTTTAACTGCACTGAAACTCAGCCAGGAGGCCAGAGATTCCCCTGTCAGCACATCGACAAATACTGCCGATCAGTTACATCCAACAAAGCTGGTCAAAAATCCTAAATCAAGGACTATTTCCTCTTTACTCCCTCAGAAGAAAGATGTAGCACATAGTGCAAGTGCTTCTGGACATGCTGAAGACAAGTATCCTTCAGCTCTGAACAAACATTAGGCACATCTCTTGCATGCTCCATGTCAAATGTTGGATACCAGAATGTACTACCCGCTGAGGCACAGCAGGCTGGGCTCTTCGAAACAGCTGATGCTATGCCTGGTTCCTCCCTATCGTCGCTCTTGCGAGGTATCTGGTCAGATCCATGCCTTGAATTTGCATTCAAGACTCTTACAGGTGATATCCCTGTCGCAAACTGCTTCCTTCCACCACAGAACTTGAACAAAGGGACAGGACCAGATCCATGCCTTGAGTTTGCATTCAAGACTCTTACAGTGATATCCCTGTCGCAAACTGCTTCCTTCCACCACAAAACTTGAACAAAGAGACGGGACCAGATCCATGCCTTGAGTTTGCATTCAAGACTCTTACAGGTGATATTCCTGTCGCAAACTGCTTCCTTACACCACAGAACTTGAACAAAGGGACAGGACCCAATCGTTCCGCTTCCACTTACGATGGAGCTAGGATGATGAACCATGCGCAAGTCGACCGTGCGAGGATGCCAATGCCAAGGCCGTCAGATAAGCTCTACAGCAGTGGTTGGTTCCCTCCCCAGTGAACTCCATCGGGGTATCGGCAATGACTGCTGAAATGCAAATAACAAGGAATTGTTAGCTTTTGCCATACATGGTCCTCTTAGCGCCAGTCATCGTTAGGTACCGTACGTCGACAAGGATGCATGTTGTAAGAAAGACTGTATCTTGTTGTGACTGTAGCTACCATCGTTTGCTAGACTTGACAGACCTTTTGATTTTGTGTAGTAAGCTGACGAGTAACTCGTTTTATCGTGTGGTTAGCAGATAGAGATGCCGACAGTACTGTGACACCCCCTTCTTATTTTTGTGGCTAGGGTCACACTCTGTCTGCATGTATGGCATTTGATGACTTGATGTGAACTGGACTTAAGTTCTGCCTGAATTTTGGTTACTGTTCTCTCTTTTGGAGTAGCAAATGCAGTTGTGATATACCACTCTCCCCATTGATTCTTCAAGTACTTCAGTGTGGCTGGCAGTGGCACCTTGTGTTCGGTTTTTGCCATGTACACTGTGGCATCTTGTAATAATTGAACTTGTCTGCAACAGTTGTTGGGGAGGCGATGCATTGGATGCCATGGAAGTACAGATCAATGGTCTAATCCGGGCCCGTGGTCCTCTGAACTGTTCCAGGACCAGTAATCAGACATCAAAAGAATTTGCTATGCTGAGATGAGGTCCACACGCACTAGTTTGCGATGTGAGACCACGAGTCAAAGTTTCCATGCAAATCAAATTTGGTGTGTGATCCCATTTGTTGGGCTTCATCACTTGACAAACTTTGATTGGGAAATGATCTTGTAATAGTGCGGGAGTGCCTTCTGGCGCTTCTATCATATGTACAGGTACCCAAGTGCACCTATCTACTATAAGATCACAGATAGTGCAACCAAAGCTGACAAAGCTTCCAATTGGGGTATCCAGGTTTAAAATTAGTCTATGATTGCTAGTCGCTCGATCAAGTGGCAGCTACTATAATAGGCTAGAGATTCTGGGAGCCTAACACTGTGTGATCCCAATATCCATGCTATCTCATGAGGAGAGGCAGCTTTGAACAGAATAATAATGTGCTAATCAAGAGCACTAAGCAAGCATATTCTTCGCTTGGATATATATACGTTGTAGACTTAATAGGATGTGCCTGAGTGGTGCATCCTAATCCATGAGACTTTGCTAGCAACTAGGAATTTCTCTGTAACTTGCTTTGTTCTAGTTCGGCTGTCAAGATTTCGTCCTAAATTTCATATTATTTTCTTTTAGGTACAAAAATGTTTCCTTGACTTTCTAGTACAACTTTTTCTTGACTTTTTTTGTTTGGTGGGGAGATATTTTTCTTGACTTGTGAAAAACTCCTGATCTGCAGCGCAAGACTGTCCCCAATTCCCAACACCGAGGCCAGAAAATGTACTCATCACCACCAGGCTCCAGCAGAGATACAGGAAAGCCGGCTCCTAACTCTTGACAAAATTCATGCGGACGTTTGCAAAAAACAAAAATAAACCTGTCACATTCTGATTTCTTTTGCAAGTTGGTTATGAGTGTTTCTAGTTCGGATGTCAGGTTCCGTTGCAGCTAGAGGTTCAGCTAATTAGCTTGCACGACAGCGACTTGAGACCCGCGAACATAATATGATGATGATGATGATGATTAGTTCAGTGCTAAAGCTGCTGCTGGCCATTAGCAGGGAAATTAAAGAAACCAATCCGCACCTGCCATCGTTGATAAGGCCGACACATTTGGTCTTTCCCAGTCCCATGCATGCAAAAGAAAATCAAGAAACCAACATCAACTGTCGATTGATTAACTTTTTGGAATCGCTTCTTCAGATGCTGTGCATAGAAAATAGAAGCCTTGCAACAGTAATCCATCAAATTTGTGCCGCTGCTTTGATAATACCAGAAATTACTCTGAAATTCTCAGAGAGGGTATTAATTCCAAAAATTTCTATTCTTTTCTTTAAACGAATTCATAAAAATTCTACATGTGCCAATGCTTGCATTGCGTGCTTGCAGGGCAACTTATCACAACTTTTTTGTTTTCCAGCCTGGCCACCGTGCGTGTCGATCAGGCGCCTCGATCATCTTTACCATTCATTTCTGCACCGCACTCGCGCTACAGCCCTCCCGGTTGGTGCGTGCGGTTGCGTCTGCTACTACCGTCCAGTTGATAGAAACCAAAATTAAGAATACTTTTGGAGACGATGCGATGCATGGTCGTCTTCTCCCGTCAAGTGACGCATCACCAAACTGTTGGTTGATCGATAATACAAACGGTTCACATTTGCACATCATGGGTTTTGGATTGGTCTGCCGTCTGCATGCTATCTCTTGAGTGAGCTGCACGCCCAAGATAAATGCTGCATGATATATACTTCTTTTCATGCAGGTAATGACAGAAAAATGATCGATCTAGAGAGAGAGAACAAAAGATATGCAGAGAGAGAAAGAAGGTTGTAAAAGCTAGGCTGTCTATTGGCAGTGCAAAAACATAGTGCTGCCTTTTCTTTGGGCAGAAAGACAACCTAACTTGGAATTCAAGCCTTTGGTCTCGGTGATCGCTTCTTCTGGATAGGTTCATGGATCAGCTGGCTGGTCGTTTTTGTTCCAGTTGCAGTAATTCAGTTAACCTCCATTTCGGAAGAAAAAAAATCAGTTAACCGGTTTTAGTTACGCGGTGTTTAAATCAAGAACAAAAATAGGTATATTCTTCAGAAAAAGTGATAATGCATTTATTTTTTCTGCAGGTAGATAATGTACTATTCTTGTCAAATGATATTTCCTGTCATCCAAAAGACTAAGATAAGGTGCCCTAGCCCACATAGTACCAGTTAATGTACTCAACCGTACTACACTGTAATAGTATCTGAGATTGCAATAGTCCAACTTGTTTTCTTGTTCTTGGCATGCATGCGATGCATGCATGCCAATTACTTCACTGTGGTCCATCACAGCATGAATGCAAAGCAAGTGTAACACTTCATAACTGGGAGAGGTAGGCCATGAATGAATCTGAGGCTGGACAACTCTCGTACAGAGACGGCAAGAACACGTGTATAGGCTCCTGTCCGAAGTGCCCGAAAAAAAAGGCGAATATCACATGAGATCGACCCCAGAATGGATCAAGAGGTTGTGGACAGGACTGTCGTGCGATATACTTGTGTCCACGCTGCTACTATTACTGCAAATGCTTGAGTGTTTTTCTTTTGTTCAGATCAAAACATTCAGATGCAGAAAACACAGTAATTGGTTGTTCTTGTCATAAATTTTGAAAGACAAGCCATGATATTATTAGCCATGTATTACATAGATGGATGAACACAAATTTTGCTAGAAACATATAGTTTTTGTTTGTTGGATGATTAATTTTGCAACAAAAATGAAATAAAAACGATTATAACTAAATAATGGCATACACACAAACATGCATGTTAGTGTCAAACATGATTACCTTACCTTAACATAACATCCAAACAGGGTCGCCGCCATGGCACGTGTTTCCCTTGTATCTACGCAACCTGCTGCTGCTCCCATCCAAAATCCAAACCTCCACAGCTGCACGTCACGGGTATATAACCTCGCGCGGCGGCCCACGCACCGGCGACGCGACCCGCGAACATTCCCAGCTGGCCGGCCGGCTCTTCTACCCAACCAACACCGTAGTATCATTGCCCAATCACGGATCTCTAGGCCTCTTCTCGCACCTGCTCTGCCGCTAATCTCCCTCGCCTCGCCACCCTCTGCTGCTTGAAGAGGAGGAGATGAAGGAGATGATGGTGGGATCGGTGGGGAGGTGGGGGCGGCGCCGCCGCAGGCGCTGCTGGAGAGGATGAAGGACTACGGCCAGGAGGGCGCCTTCGCGCTCTGGGACGAGCTCTCGCCCGAGGACCGCGACCTCCTCGTCCAGGACATCGAGGTCAGTGAGCCCAATGCCGCCGCGGTTTCGGTTGTTCGGGGGGAAAGATTTGGTTTTGCATTGGGCGCTGGAATTGTCGGCCGACGTTTTGTTTCGAGTCCCGATTTTTTTCTTCGTCTGCACATCTGTTTTCGCATCGGATTACTAGACAGATAATAACTCTGTTTCAAGTTGGAACTCTGCGTGTTGAGAGAGATGAAGTCTCATCTCGCAAACCTTCAGGGATTCAAGATGCAGGTAGTGCGGAAGAGTGCAAATGCAGCGGCACACGCTCGTGTGCGAGGGCCGCCCTGAGCTTAGAGGATTCTTGTAATTCCTTCGATGTAATCCCTGAATTTCTGGTTGCCGCAGTGCAATCTGATATGTATCCGCGAGACATTGAATAAATAGCCTTTGAGGGCGGGTTCAAAAAAAAAAGTTGGAACTCTGCATGTTGATGTGAGCCGGATTTTCTACACGAACAGTTCGTTTGGTTTGATTTCATTTGGTCTGATTTCGAGTTGCAAGTGATGCTAAGATTTTTGATGATGAGGATTTGAACAACGATGATCTTTTTGTTGTATACAGTTGGACATGCCTTAGGCAGCACCACAACTGAAATCTGCAGCATTTGTTTACCATGTTTCTCACTGACTGAATACTCTGTCGCATACTATATTGCAGAGTCTGGATCTTTCAAGAATTGACCGGATCATCCGGCGCTCGCTTGGATCACAAGGTAAGAGGTCTATCAGTTGAATAATCCATCACTCGTACTGATTGGCCTGTTTTTTTCTAAAAATGGAGCCGGGGCGATGCCTGTTTTTGCAAGCGCAGGCTTCCTGGTGCCTGCCATCGAGCCCGTGCCGGAATCCAGCGTCTCAAGGGTGGAGGACAGGTCTCCAGAGGACAAAGAACGGTGGTGGAAGAAGGGGCTGAGGGCCATTTCCGAGGGGAAGCTGGCCGTTGTCCTTTTGGCTGGCGGTCAGGTAATCTGATGTCATAGAATCCTCCCAATCCTGTTATCTGATACTGCGAAACCGCAGTCTGTACTGCATGTTGGGAAGCATTGTACTTATGATCAATCTCTTCTCATGTTGCGACAGGGGACGCGGCTTGGTAGCTCCGATCCTAAGGGATGTTTCAGTAAGTTGATTCTACCTGAATTATTGTATGTTACTTGACTGCATATGTGCAGTGGTATGCTCTCTGCTTTAAGAACATAAAATTATGCCGTGACGATTTATTTTTCTATTTCTACATTAGTTATATGTATTTTTATTTAACCAGGACAACAAAAGATGTACTCCCTCCGTCCCAAATTATAAGGCGCACTATTTTTATAATGATCTTTGTTGCACGACTATGACCACTAATATTTACTAAATTATATGGATTAGAAATATATAATTGATATCGTTGGATTCGTCTTGCAAAATTCTTTCATTTCATATATCTTTACACTAATTTTGGGGATATATTTGAAGTACAAATGATAGTCAAAGTTGCAAGTCGTTGACCAACAATCAAGGGTGCCTTATATTTTGGAACCGAGGCATTATTTGCTATTGCTATATCTAGTGTAGCATCTTTGTTCATCTCTACTAGTATGGAATTGCAATTTGCGCCGATAATTTTCACTCCAGTTCTGCTTAGATAATATGTACCATTTTTTTTTTGACACCTTGTGTATGCCCTTCAGATATTGGACTTCCATCTGGAAAATCACTTTTCCAACTCCAAGCGGAACGCATTTTGTGTATTCAAAAGTTGGCTGCTCAATCCAGTGATAGTAATGTCGTTCGATCACAAGCTTCTAAAATATTTTTTGTTTTCTGCTTCACATCCTTACACTTGATTTTAAAATATTTGCAGCTCCGGGTAATATTCGACAGATCCACTGGTATATAATGACCAGCCCTTTCACCCATGATGTCACACACAAATTTTTTGAAAGCCGTAAATATTTTGGCCTAGAGGCTGATCAGGTAAGAGCAAGTACAATTTTTTCTGCGGAGCTGAATAGTCATGGGAATTCAACAAAATGCACATAATGTTGAATTCAATAGTAAGAGTTATCTTTGATAGCTAGGCTTGAAATGCTGAACCTTTTCTTTTACAGGTGACTTTTTTCCAACAAGGCACCCTTCCATGTATTTCTGACGATGGAAGATTTATTATGGAGACACCATACAGGGTACCATGCTGCATTTTTCTCTTTTACTATTCATTCATCTGACCATTGTGGTTTAGTGTAACTTGATTTCTAAGTTTTACTCATGGTATGAGATCTGAGAGTTTAAATGAAAATTGTTGTGCCTGCAAAGCTACTTTCATATTGTGTATCTTGCAATGCTAAATGGTTGTAATGATTTTACATGATCTGCTGAAACCAGGTAGCAAAGGCTCCTGATGGGAATGGAGGACTTTATTCCGGTAATCCCCCATAAATATTAAATTGTTGTTATGTATCGTGCAGTGGTTCTATTTACCCACTATTAATTTTTTAATCATTCTCTGATGTTTAGTTTTACTTTTTACAACTGTAATATCTCACAGCCCTGAAGTCTAAGAAGTTGCTCGAAGATATGTCTGCACGGGGAGTAAAATATGTGGATTGCTATGGAGTTGATAACGCATTGGTGAGGACATACAATTTGAGATGGCATCAGATTTCCGCACCTACTCGTTCGCTAACCGATGTCTTATATGCAGGTTCGTGTTGCAGACCCAACGTTCCTTGGGTACTTCATAGACAAGGGCGTATCTTCTGCTGCAAAGGTTGTTAGGAAGGTAAAGTCATATTTCTCACGAGCCCGCAAAAGGAAATCCCCATGGTTCATCGCTTGGTGCCTTACCATTTACCAAAGGGTTATCCACAAGATAGTCACTTGTACTCTGAACAGGCTTATCCACAAGAGAATGTTGGAGTATTTGTTCAACGAGGTCGTGGTGGACCTCTATCGGTGGTTGAGTATGGTGAAATGGATGCGGCTATGACTACTGAAATTAATCAATCAACAGGACGGCTTCGTTATTGTTGGGGCAATGTATGTTCTTGTCCTTAGCTTATCGCTCCCTCCTTCCCTTGATCGCTGTGACAGATGACAACTGCATATTCTTTTTTTTTTGCAGGTATGTCTGCATATGTTCGCTCTAGACTTTTTGAATCAAGTGGCAAACAGCCTTGAAAAGGACAGCGTGTGAGTATTTCTGTATCCAATTTGAATTCTGAATTCATTGTATGTTTGATTTTTTTCCAAACTTTGTGAATTTGGTGTTAAAAATAGATGATTTACTTTTGTTACTTATTTGCTGTTTATCTCTCTTACTTTTCTCACCTTCCTGGGAAAATGAGAGTTTAGATCTAGAACTAAACTTTATGATTTAAGGATTTGCTAGGCATATCATAGAATCTAATTTTACCTGGCAATTGCCACGCTCCAGCATAAAATATTTTCTGTTCTAGCACCTGACATTAGGAACTTGGTTGCCAGGTATCATCTTGCAGAGAAGAAGATACCTTCCATTCACGGGTGTACAATTGGTCTGAAACTTGAACAGTTCATATTCGATGCATTCAGTTACTCACCATCCACGACACTTTTCGAGGTACTTCTCAGCAATCTACCCTCATATAGTTCCATACTTTTTTTCCTGTCAAAAGCTGGAGATGCTCACTGGTGCATCCCTTAAAATTCAGGTGTCACGCGAAGAGGAATTCGCGCCAGTGAAGAATGCAAACGGCGCAGCTTATGACACCCCTGATACCGCCAAACTGATGCTGCTCCGGCTCCACAGCAGATGGGTAGTTGCTGCTGGCGGCTTCCTGACCCATTCAGTACCCTTGTACATGACAGGTAAAATTCCTTACCGTTGCCTGTTACCCAAAAACTTGTAACAAATCATAACCTGAACATTTCAAGACAGAACTAACCATCTTTCTCGTGATGCCTTTTCCTCATAGGTGTCGAGGTTTCAGCGCTCAGCTCATACGCCGGCGAAAACCTGGAGGCGATCTGCCGCGGGCGAACGTTCCACGCACCCAGCGAGATCTCATTCTAGGTGCATCGGTTTATGACAGCAGCAGCTGCTGCTTTGCTCCTACAAGTGGAAGAAGCAAATGGGTGGGTGGCGATTGCAAATGAATGAACACGGCGTAAGTTGGTTGGGTACATGGGTGTGTTGGATGGAGCTGAGCTCTTGAGTTATTGCATTTGAGTTTCAGATAACCGGCCCTGGCTGTTGTATCTTTTGTGAGTAATTTGGGCCAGGTTCTGAAGCATTTGTAATTCTTATTTGATGCAGCCTTTCTAGGTGATCGGTACCAAGTTTGTTCTTGTCATTTTAATGTAAAAAACAATAGAACCTCCTTTGGCTCCCAGTAATTGGTCCTGGAATCATGGACCTGGTATTCAAGGACCAAGTTGTTTGGCTGCCACCTAGAATTCTAGGACATAGCTAGAAATAATTCTTTGCCTCTGCTCAAGGACATAGCTAGAAACAATTCTTTGCCTCTGCTCATCGTTCATCTGGTATCAGGTTGCAGCGTGCCTGTCCTCTGCAGCACCAACACAATGCCTTCCCGCTCCCCATCCGAGGCAGCCAAACAAAATATTTGAAATTGAAATCATGGGGATGGAATACATCTTGGATCGGGAGGAATTCCGGAGCCGTATCCGGCGCCGCGCGCAGTATTTTCTGAAGGGCCTACTTGGTCCATGAATAATTCCCCCCGTTTTGGCTAAAAAACGCACAACCAATCGGGGCCTAATGCAATTTAATCAATCCAATTCAATTATATGTTGCCATAAGACCGTTTGGAATGACAATAGTCATTTGATCACAATTCCAAAGCTTGACATCTCTAAAAGGTTCCAAAACCAAGGCATGACGAGTATGGATCACCCAAATAACGTTGGGCTGCATTAGTAGATTGATGCAACTAAATAACACAAGAGTCATATATTGGATATATTGGAAAATACTAAAAGCGTCATGCTGCTTGCCGAAATCACAAGAGCAGGGGAAGGAAATCCAATTTCCACATGAATATCACAAGGCACACAATTTAAGCAAAACTCTTAATGACTAGCAAGGTGCCCGTGCGTTGCTACGGAGCATGATATATATGAAAAGATATAAGTTCCTAATGATCATTTTGTGAAATCTATGCCTAACATGATAGCTGTTTTTCAAAAAACTGACCCACAATATGTACTAATAAAAATAAACATGTTTTGTAGATTAGATTAGAACACAAACTATTATCAACGAAAATAAAGGTAGACCATTTCATATTTCAAAGGGTTCAAATGGTTTCACATTGTTTCGAATTTGAGCAACATCATGAATATTAGTTTTCCTAAAAATATATGTGATTTTTTTTCATTTACTCGTTAAAAACATTATTCTTTTGTTTCCTATCAGAGAAGATGATCACTGTCACTGGTTTAGTCTTTTGAATATCTGATTTTTGAGTTGATCCCTTGGATGCAATAGAACTTCTTGTAGTCGCACCGTCAGCTTGATTTGACAATATAGAAAGTATGTTGGCTCACTTGTGTTGTGTTATCAGATGTCAGCACCAAAACTACTCTGGGATGAAGAGTGGTCACCTTAAGATGGTTGAGACATTGTATTTTGACGTTGCAAAGGCCATGTAGATCATTAAGGAGCATTTGAAGTGTAATATGGAAGGGCCAAGCCCCTTCTTCCATTGTAGGGAAAGTTGGACAGTGCATCTCGAAAGATAGGCCTAGAAGACCGCTGAACGCCTGATCAGCTGATATCTTAGGATGAATTTCTCAAAAGAATGAGCAATCAGTTTTAAGTATTGCAGGTAGCTTAAATTACTCAAAGCTTCAAGAAGATATGTCGTCAATTTGGTAGACAAAAGGCATAACTCCTTTAGACCTGAAATGTAAGCAACAAACCGAGGCAAGATTTCAGCGTGGTGCTAGCTCCAGAGTTGTCTACTACGGAGCACTGTGTGTGTCACCATTGGCTTGAATGCATGCCCTGCAGTTTGTGTAGCTCGCCATCCCCCTGCAGGCACGGCATGGGATGTTTGCCCTCCACCACTATCAGATCGATCTCTGACGACTCTTGGATCGTTATGAAGTGTCGTGTTGATGTTGGGAACGGTGCATAGGGGGGTGCGAGACGCCCCGCGGCGACTGGCGACGCCAGAGGCGATTGGGCTTGTTCGCCCTCTCCCCGCCGGGAAGACCGCTCGCGCGGGCGGCGCAAGGGGCGCCGCACCGTGGCGAGGCTCGCCGTGGTCGAGGGCGGCACGGTGGGGGTCGGTTGCTGCTCGTCGGAAGGGTTCGACGTCAAAGGCGACCTTGGAGCGTGTCGTGCTCCGCGTGGGGTGGTAACCCTGGGTCCGTTTCTAGAGCCATGGAGGCTGGGATCACCGGTTGGGGAGGTCCAGGGGGACCTGATGCCGCCGGCGAGTCCTGAAGCCGGCGAGATCTGGGCGGGTGCGGCGGAGGTTCCACCGGTGTTCTCCAGATCTGCGTTCCCGCCACTGTCCTCGCCGGGTGGCGTTGGCCAGGCCTTCGCGTTGCACACAGGGGTGTCGCCTCGCTGGGCGCTGGTGGTGGGTCCGGTGGTGGTGCCATTGCCGGAGGAGAAGGGCGGTCCAGCCGCCACCGCCGTGCGGGCTCCAGGAGGAAGCCGCTGCGCTAGGGTTTCCTGCGGGAGGGCAATCGGTGCTGGGCCAGGCCGCCCCTGCTGGGCCGGGGTGGGCCGCTGGTTCGGAGGCCTGCCCATCTAGGGTTGGGCCTACTTCTGTAGGTGGGCCTACGGAGTTGGTTGGGCTAGAATCGTCAGGTGCTGTTGAGGAAGGCCCAAGGGTGGGGTCGGCCCATGAGGGAAGGGCAGGTGCGCCACAGCGGCTTTATTTTTGGTGGTGGCTCCCGGTAGGGTCGAGTGTCTGTTTGTTACGGTTTCCTGCCTCCACTCGCGATGTGCGCCGCCACAGAGCTAGGGTTGGGGTTTCTCCTCTCCTTCCACAGTCTGGTGCTGCTCCTCCGACGGGTTGAAGGTGTAGTGCTACAACTGCGGCAACCAAGGGCATTTGCAGTCTCAGTGCACGGAGTAGCCCTCTAATCTCCGTCATTTTCTTAGAGGTTGGAGTAGGAATCTCAGAAAATATGCTATACTTAAGAAAGATCTTATCCTGAATCGAAAAAGGGAGGAAGTTAGGCGTGAAGAGGCAAGGATCCGTGCCCAGATCCCGATCCCACCACATCTGCGAGGGCGCGATGCTGGGCGGGGTGCGGGGGCGCAACAAGGAAGAGAAGGGGGTCCGCTGGTGCGTAGCATCTCGCCGGTGGGGAGGGCCCCTCCGGCGCCGACTGCGGCTGATTCCTCACGAATCACGTGCTACAAATGTGGTCAACAAGGTTATATGCAGGCTGAATGCAAGGTTGTGCCGTTCTGTGTCAAGTGCAAGACCAATGGTCATTTCTGGGCTATGTGCAAAGGATCGGCGCCAAGGTGGGTGGGCTACGGCACGCTTCGAAGCCCTGCGGCAGTGAAATGGCTTTGAAGACCTGCTCCAGAATCTAGGTTTCGAGCAAGATGTGCAGCGGCGCCAGCAGTAGGTGCGTGGGGCATCGATGCTGGCCTGCTTCAACTTCGGCCAGGTGGGCCTCGCGAGTACTCCGGCGCCGGTGACCAGCAGAGGCGCAACGAAGTCCTGCGGCAGAGGAGTGGCGGTGTTCGTCACTGCATTGAAGACCTGCACAAGAAGCTAGGATTCGAGCAAAAAGAGCAGCGGCGTCGCAGCGGGAGCGTGGGGACGCTCCCAAATGGCGCCATGATGAAGGTCGTCAGCTGGATTTCAGGCAGCGCATCGAAGACCTGCGGCAGAGGAAGGGCCGATCTGGGAGTCGAGCAAGAAGAGCAGCGCCGCCTGCAGTGGGACCGTAGGGACTTTTTCCGTAGGCAGGTGGTAGCTTGTGGTCTTGAGCAAGGGGTTGCTTGTATTTTTCTTTTCTTTTTCTTTTTATTTCTGGATGGCTTCATTAATACTTATTAATAAAGTCGGGCACCCGGAAGTGCCGTTTATCTAAAAAACAAACCGAGGCAATGCAGCCGAGTCACCGTGTAATTTTTTATAGCTAAATTAGCAGGGTCCTATAAGGAATTTAGATAGTCTTTCAGGGCCGGCCCTGGAGGGTGGCAGGGTGGGCGGCCGCCCCGGGCCCCCAAAATGTAAGGGGCCCCTCCCCAGGATGTAGGCGTGTAGGTATTGCTACGTGCTGGTACTGGTAGGGCCGATGTGTAGAAAAACGCGTGCCAGTATGTTCGTGTGCGTGTGCTAATCCACCAGAAAAAAGGCCGATGGGCTAGGAGATGTGGCCCAGTGAGGCAGCTCGTTGTTCTCTTCAAAGCAATCGAATCGTTTCAGCTCCTTCCCATCCCCGGAACGATGCATTATCCTGCGTCCGCCGCCGGCCGTTGTCCAAAATTTCTCGTATTTCCGATTGCAGTTTGCCGTCTCGCCGATTTCAATTTCCGGGGCCCCGGACGCAAGAGTAAGCCAGGCCGCCTTTCTTTCCCATCTCCAGAAGCGTTACACGCACATATAAACCGCCGATTTAACCAATCTGAGGTATGCCAAATCTTAAGTATATAGTATTACTGTCTCCTCCTAATCAGTAATTTCCAACTTCTATGCTTAGTTGGTACCATTCAATCGTTTGATGCTAAATTAATTTTTCTATAAATTATTGAAGTATTATTTGAGGTGAACAATATGACTCAACAGATATTAAGTGTTTTGACAATAGTATCCATCAAAAACATTTATTGGATGGCATTGACATCGACTCCATCGTAAGTGACTTTGCATGCAGAAATGTTAGAAGAAACTTTCATGGTAATATGTATAAATTTCCCTTTTTGTTTTACATACATTTAAACACAATTGACAATTATATCTTACATGTATATTTAGGGGCCCAAATTTTTAGTTTCGCCCCGGGCCCCCAAAATCTCAGGACCGGCCCTGTAGTCTTTACAACATTTGTCAAAATGAAGCATAAAGAACATGAAGCGATATGTACTGCCTGATTTATGTCCTGAATGAACTGCTGAATGGCCTCGTGAAGATCAGTTCCATCAATGCTACCTTAGGGCGACTCATCAGTTCGATCACTGCTACCTTAAGGCGACTCGCACCAAATCATCACATGACTCTATTTATTCCTATAATCGTTTCTGCTAACGTTTCTAGGTTAGTTTTTCCTTTGAAGAGAAACTGGTGCACTTCACTCTTTAGCTTGACTATATCTAAAAGGTTCCCAGATAAGCGAATTAGGATGTGTTTTGTTTTTAGATGAGGTGGAATGTAATGGAATGGTTCCATTCCACCAAAATAGAATGTCATGGTGACATTCCATTCCTATGTTTGGTAGAGGCAAAATGAGGTGGAATGGAATGGTGGTATAAAGATTTGAAAAGTGTAGTTATCGCTGTAATTAAGCAAGTTCACTATTAATAAACCACAAAATAATAAAAAATTAATTAACCACAAAATCAAGCACGAATAAAAAAAATCACAAAATCTCCATACTCCGCCGCCGGCCGTCCTGGTCGCGGCCTGGACGCCGTCGCGCCTCCAATCGGCCGCCGGCCCGCATCCTTCCTTCGCGCGCGAGCTCCTTCCTTCGCCTCCGCATCCGTCGGCCGCCGCCGCCAGGGCCAAGGCGGGCGGGCTTCTTCCTCTTGGCCTCCGCGTCGTCGGCCGCCGCCGCCAGGGCCTAGGCGCCCGCTGCTTCCTCTTCTCCTGCGCATCCGTCGACCGCCGCCACCTGCGCCTGAGCGGACGCGCCTCCTGGTGGCCGTCGGCCCGCCGCGCCTCCAATTGGCCGCCGGCCCGCCGTACCTCTGGCTGGCCTTCCCACAGCCGCCGCTGGCCGGAGTTCGCCGTGCCTCTGACCGGCCGTCCCACGGCCGCCGCACCTGCTGGTCGGCCGGCCGCCACCTGCCGCCGCCATGGATCGAGGATTCGGGAGTCAAAGGTTAGCAGGAGAGACGAGGTGAGAGATAGGATTAGCCAGCCGTTCCACCACATTCCACCGATTTGGTGGAATGGGTGCATTCCGCATCTCAGTAGAATATTCCCTTCTGGGAACCACTTGGTTCCATTCCACCTCTAAAACCAAACGCTGGAATGGACTCTAGGTGCGGAACCATTCCGTTATACCTCATCCAAAAACAAAACACATCCTAAAGGCAGCAAGTGGAAGACTTGCAGATGGAGTATCTTTACAGTTGTTCTCCACGCCATGTAGAAGTGATACAAGTATTTTTCGGTTTTTGTAATTGCCCTTGGAAATCTGGGCTCAGATATTACAGAAGCAGCAAGTTGCAATACAGTTTCATGCTATGCTATCAACATCTGTAGCAGAGATATGAAGGAGACAGGTATATGGACTCTATCCCGAGCCTCGGTCACAGGCAAGCACCCGCCCTCGATATAATGGAAAATACTGAAAGGGTCATGCTATCGGTTTGTTGTAGTTTTAAGATTTGCTATCGGCATCTGTAGCAGAGCTATGAAGGAGACAAGGTATATGAACTCTATCCCGAGCCTCGGTCACAGGCAAGCACCCACCCTCGATATAATGGAAAATACTGAAAGGGTCATGCTGATCGCCGAAATCACAAGAGCAGGGGAAGGAAATCCATCACAAGAGCAGGGAAGGAAATCCAATTTCCACATGAATATCACAATGCACACAATTTAAGCAAAACTCTTAATGATAGATAGATTCCACAAACATGCTCAGATGACGAGAGACTTCAGTTTGACAGAAAATATGGAACCAAATATCAAAACACCCAGCACAGTAGGTCTTTTTAAGTGCGAAAAGCTTCGACTATGAACTACTCATGAATCAGACTCTAGGCTTAGGCAGCAATGAAAGCCTTCTTCCCACCACCGGTGGTTCCAGCTGGGATGACCTTCAGGACGTTGAATCTGACAGTTTTGGACAGGGGCCTGTTGAACATACAGATAACAGATACTTTAGCAACACTAGAAAATTGTGTTATGGAGTAATGCATTGGCATATGACAGATTAAGTTGTTTCACAAGGTAGACTCCAATCCACATACGAGCAATGAGTATTACCTGCACTGGCCAATGATGACATGGTCGCCTTCCTTGATACGGAAGCACGGGGAGATGTGAGCCGGAATGTTTGAGTGCCTCTTCTCATACCTGCAGGGTGGACAATTGTTTTCTAAATTAGATTTGCAACTGTAAAGGAGTAAAATGTATCATGTTTAAGGAATCATCAGACACTTTAACTTGCCTCTGGTACTTCTTCACAAAGTGGAGGTAGTTCCTACGGACAATGATAGTCCTGTTCATCTTGGCACTGTGGCATGTTCCAGCGATGATTCTGCCCTGATGGCAACAGTTCCAGTGAATGGGCACTTCTTGTCAATGTAGGTACCTGGAAGGGAATAGATATTAATAGATTGTCTAATATGCCTAAACAAAATATTACAACTTTCTATTCATCATTATTGCTTATTAAAGTACTTGATAGCATTATCAACAACACATCAGAAACAGTAGAAAGTAAAATTTGGCTGTGGTACTACCAACTACAATGTACAATTTAACACAATAAAATATTTTTCTGTGCAAAAACAGCTGATTTAACCATAAGAAATTGAGCATGCTTCGAAACATCAACACCAAAGGCACATATGAGATTGAGTTAAAAAAGAAGAGACGGCCTGTTGTATACCTTCGATCGCTTCCCTTGGGGTCTTGAAGCCAAGGCCAACACTCTTCCAGAAGCGGTTACCAGCCTTGCCTGGCCTCTTAGCCTTGTCGGCTTTCTTCGTGCTGAATTAAACAGAACATTGTTAGGTTTTGTACAAAAACTAGCAAAACATTTGTGCAATGCAATCAATAACAAAGCGCATGAAATGAAGCAAACTCTCACCTGAGGAAAACCTTTGGCTGCTTGAGGAAAGACTTCTCGGTCTGCACACACGATTGGATGTAAACCATTAAAACATGAACTATGCACAAGACCATGACAGTTACGTAGAAGAACAAATCTGGAGAAACTACAAATGAACACTTCTACAATCACAAGCTTATCACTGTAAAGATAGTGCATCGGGAGATTAGCAGACACATAACTACGGACATGCCAGCCTATAGAGTTAAGTTCTTTGCATGAATGAATGATGAGCTGCAAAGACGCACACTTGATTCTTAACAGCAATCGTGCTACAAATTATGTTCCTGCAGTAATGCCCAGAAATACAAGGGACAGATTTCAAATGGAACCAGTACAGGGAATTAAAGCATAGACGCCAGGGAGCATCAGAAAAAATAGACGACACATTACTTTCATAGCCCGTTCTAAGCCCAGGCCGCAACATACAGCAGTTTCACAGACTGCCAGGAAGCAAATCGAAAACCAATTCCTTACCCACTGCATGGCATTTCAAAATAAATGAATTTAACCTAGAGAGAACAACGCTGCAAGGTAATATGCTCAATGATCCATGTGTGGAAGCTAAAAATTCTGGGAAGTTTCTTCGCAGCGAAGTATAACGGCAGAAACCTATCGCAGGACCCATAGGACCCAAAACTTCATCAAGTTCTTCTGACCGCAAAATCACTACGGGAAGGTGAAGGACGGGAGGAGCTATTACCTGCTCCGCCATGGCTGCGCTGCGATGGTCGAGCGGCGACGAGGCGGCGGCGGCGCGCGGGGAGATGTGGAGGCAGAGAAAGAGCGGCTTCTGAGAGAGGTGGCGGCGGGGGCAAACCCTAAGGGTGCCTTCTTATAAGGCTGGAGCGCCGCTGCGGAATTTGCCCTCGTCTTTGTGGGCCTTTAACCCACTTCCTCGGTCCGGCCCATATGAAGGCCCATTGTCACAGCGCGGCCCATCTTTTATCGTAACACGCAGTCAGTAGCTCCTTAAAAGTTGTCTTGAACGTGGATTGGTCGAGTTGTGGAAGACGTAAGCTACGGTGTGCGCAAAAATGTGCTGTGGGTCATGTAGGGATGTAAATGGCCCAATATGTGGCGCCACATAATCCCGGTTAGTTAGGTATTACTTTTTTTTTACGAAACACAGTACAACGCAGACGCTCAAATACACGTGCACACACTCACCCCTATGAGCTTCTCCGAAAGACTGAGCCAGCGGTCGGGTCTTGAGATTGACGAAGTCACCACAGACGCCTCGTTGTCGACGGGAACGTCGCCTCCCACTGAAGAATATTCCGTCTAAATAAAAAACACCAATGTCAAATCTAGGATTTGAACTCTGGTGAGCTAGGGGTACAACCACCCTCCTAACCATCTTGTCAAAGGCAAGTTCTCAGTTAGGTATTACTGCTAGTTCGTTTTCCTAGAAAAGAAAAAAACATGAACGGTTGGACCAATAAATGGACATAAATGGGATTAAAAGGTGCCACTTGACATCCCTCGGGTCATGGCGGGAGGTCTGTTGTGTGTGTCGGCGTGGCGCTCGCATGTTGTTGGATACCACAGCGCGGTCGTCATTTGCTATATAGTGAGCTAAAGCTTCGCACCGACCAGAATATGAAAGAGCTAATAACACTAGGGGTACATGAACTTGTCGCGTGCGAGCAAATTGAAGAAATAGGCTTTCGCCCCGCTATATAAATATAGCAACCACACGATACAAAGTTGAGAGCACTGCTGGGGCAAACAACACAAACTGCCCAAAAGAAAGGAAAAGAAAAAAGAAGAGAAAAACAATGCCGACATCGGTGAATCAACGAAAAACAACAATGACTCGCAACCGCTGCGTCCTCTCCAGAGTATTCCCACCACGATCGTAGCACTCTGAATCGCCACGTACCAAGCAGCACCTCCAAGAAGGAAAGCGACGACGACGACGCTGCAGCCCGGACTAGTCCTAGGGTTTCCCCCGGTATGCTCCGAAGAGTGGAGAAGAGGTACACCCGACGCCCTTCAGGAAGGAAGGGTGACACTCTCAAGCGTCACCACGCCGGCGTCAAACGACGGGGATTTCTCCCGACCCCAAAAAACCACATCCTGGACAATCTGAAGCGCTCCACCAATCTTGCCATCCACCAACCGACGCCACCACGATCTTGAAGTCATCATCATCGTCTCTCCATGGCAAACGTAGCAGGGCCGGCCAGCCCGAGACGAAGCACCCGTAGACAAGATCCGGCAGTAACACAACCACGTGGGAGGGAACAACCTCCACCGCCATAGACGGTAGCCGACCGGACGCAACGATAAGAGCACACCGGGCCATTGGAACCGGAGCAAATTGATACACAAACTTATAAATCGTGGTCAGCTGGTCCAATAACTGTGAGACGGTGTAGAATTGATCCAAATCAACCTAGCGCTTACACGTGGCGCTGTTATTTTCGCAAAAAACACCCTTCGAATTTTCCTCTCACCATCATAACCTTCCTCTGTTCCCCTTCTAACCTCGCCGGCCAGGATTCAGCCGCCGCCAGCGACAAGCGCCTTGAGGAACGGCAACAGCACGGCGTCGAAACAGAGTAAAAAAAGGAGCCTTCCTACGCGAGTTTGGTTCTGCACGTTCCACATGAGTCAAGCTAGCTTCGCATATCAAGCCAGCTAATGCATGCCATCCTCGGACCTCTGGCAGACGCAACGAGTGCCTCGTCCCCTCACTCCAATCTCGGCATTGTTGTCCTCGTCGGTGTGCATAGCGGTGGCCATGACGGCAGCCGAACTCTCGCCGCCGTCGCCGGATCCCCGGCAACCGCGACACAAGAAGGCCGGGAGCGACGGCGAGGACACGCACCGGGGTCTGGTTCGAGTGCGACGTCCTAGCTCCTATGAGAGCGTGTTGCTGCTGGTGTTGTCGAACCGATGCAACGTGTGTGTTAGCTTCAAGTCCTCGTCCTCTAGGCTCACGCTGCGCTGCACCCCTTCCAGCGTCGTGCGGCCGCCGGCATGCACGCAGCAGTCCTGGAACGCGCACCGGAAGTTGGGGATGTAGGGGCACACGTCGCGGAACTTGTGGCGCGTCATCAGAGCTCTGAGCTGCTCGGTGAATGGAAGGACCACGGGACCCAACATGGAGGTGTTGGTCTTGAACGCGTCGCCGGCCACCGCATGAGCTCCGGCGCCAGCGACACGCCGACCTTGCTGCTGTGCTGTTCACGGCTTCACGCTGGTAGTGGTTGGTACACACAGTTGAAGCACTCGTCCATGGCGCCGTTGTGCGCGCGCACAGTGCTAGCAGCACGGGCTTGTCCAGGAAGAGGACATCCCTGTCGTCGGCCAGCCTGCCGGAGCCACGGTCGATCTTACTCGACAGGGACCCAATGGCCAACGAGAGGCATTTGAAGCTGTTGCTCTCCTCGCGTGACCTCATGGGCCTCCTTTACATTAGCCTTGGGGACGACGCCGCCTTCTCGTCGCCGCCACCTTGCGTCTCGTCCACCACGAGAAGGGATCTGCAGCTGCGGCAGAAGGGTCACGTCGCCGGTGGGCCAACTTCAGCACCACCGCCCACCCGATGCGCTCCACGCCAGCAGCTCCGTGGTGTGGGATCGCCGAGAACGTGGCGGTGGCTGAATCCCAGCCAGCAAGGGGAACAGGGGAAGGTCATTCATGGCCGTGATAGGAAAACTTAAAAGGGTGTTTTTGGTGAAAAAGACAACGCCACGTGTAAGCGCTAGGTCGATTTGGATCAATTTTGCACAGTCTCGCAAGTTATTGTACCGGCTGACCCCAGTTTACAAGTTTGTGTACCAGTTTGCTCGCACACGACAAGTTTATATACCCCTAGTGTTATTAGCTCAATATGAAATCATCTCAGTCGATTGCAATGATATACAGCAACTTGTGTGCAAATTTTATCCACTGTCAATTTGCTGTCCAAAATATCTATGCACTGTAACTGAACAAAACGAACATGGCCATGGTGATAATCGTGAGTAGTTCATTGACTTTTTTATTGATCCAGTGGAAGGGAGGTTCATGCTGAACCCCAAGCTACATACTCCCTCCGTTTTTGTATACAAGCCCACAAACTCATATTTCAAATACCAAGGTAAAAAGTTGAACTGATTAATGCATGCTTAAGCCGTTGCAAAGCCAGCTTGTTTCGCCTGCAAACTCCTCGCTCGCTGGGTTAATAAATACGGGTGGAGAGAGAATGTAGCAAATGATTGGACGAGAGAGGGAGGAGTTAGAGCGGACGTGATTTTCATAGTAGCATGCAAGGTTAGTTGGGCTGGGTAATTAATGTCCATTGTTAGTCGGGCTGGAGTATTAGCGAGCAAGCATCGTACGAGGAGTCTGTAATTACTTTTACATCGATTCGTGTTTGTGGCCTTGTATAGAAGCAAAATTGTATATTTGGTAGTGGTCTTGTATAAAAAAACAGAGGGAGTACCTGCTTGACACCTATGCCAGCTATATATACTGCGACATAACCAATATCCAATAGTACAATGTTTCAAGAAAGGTAAATACTTCTAAAAATGTTGAGCAAAGTACAGGTTCTCAATTAGATAATGTGAAGATGCGAAAAAAAATGTAACATGATTAAGCATCTTCAACTTGTAGCTGGCCATGCTCTTATTTTTCATGTTCTGTTCACACCGTGTATCTGCCATTGCCTCATAACAAAGAATTTGTCCTATGCCACCTGGAAGAAGATGAAACAATATTCTTAGTCTTCAGTGTTGCCGATGCTGCAACAAAAAACAGGAAGAAACATCGCCAATGTGCAAGCATGTATGGTACTGTAGCCAGATGCAGAGGTAGATAAGGAACTTATTAGATAAGAGAAGATTCTATTTTACTTAACAAGCTTACTGCATCTCCCCGAAGTGGTGACAGTAACATTGTCAGGACAGGCCATATCTATAGCACTGGGACAACATAAACATGTAGTGCCAATTCCACCCACACTAAACAGTCAAAACTGAAGAGTAGACTGCTATTGGAAGGACAGGCCATAAGAAATTAGGATGCTTGGGCAAAAACTCATCAATCCATTAAATTTGTTAAGATATGGCATGTGCTGCTGGAAGACGATGCAGGTGTGTCGACAGTGGCAAGAAGGGCAGGACATAACACATCACCTAGAAGTCCAGCCCTCCTCCTAGTCTCCTACCACCACCGCCGAAGAAATCTTGCCCAAAAGACACGTGCAACCAATAATACAAAAAAAAGAATTAAATATGCCTTATGAGTCATGAGCTTGACAATTGGATTCCATTGGTTTTTTTTGTTAAACTCCACGAATAATGGTGAAGAAACACAGTGTAAAAAACATAACGGTTGCTTGTCTCTTAGCTGTGCGTGGACGCACAGTTTGCTGGCAGTGGCACCAACATAGAGAAGTTGGTATCAATTCCATGCATTGTTCCTGAGTAGAACATCATAGTATGAACAATGAGCACGCTACAAAGAGCACAATAGTCTTGAACTACAGAATACAACGACCTTAACTGAAGCTCCAAGGCTCAATGCAAATGGAAAAAAGGAGCATTGAGTTTCTAATGTGGTGATAAGACATATAAACTCCCTGGTCGTATTGAGTAGCTTAACTTAAATTCCGTTTCTCAAGTTAGTGGTTGCATACAGAGCACTGTTACAATCAGAAATATAGCTAGTCACCACTTACCACATATTCTCATTTCTCAGCCAAACACCTATTTAGTTGCATGAATGTTTATAGTCTAGGACTATGATTATGGATGTAGTATAAGCTCAGCCACTTACTATTTCATTTTTTTATGTATACCCACCAGCTAAGACAAGCAGCAAGAAGATAAAGAACAAAACACAGTCATTCCAGAAAAACAAAAGACACAAGAGCAACCGAAACGCACCACGACGTTTCCTCCCTGACAAACCCGACCCTCAACAACAAGCTAAATCACACGACAAACAAAGCATCAGTAGACATAAATAAATACAGCTAATAAGCCAAACTAATGCACACCACAGAGCAACAGACAATAGAAAATAACAAAGATATCATGGATGAACCAAAGCAAAGCAGAAATCCCAGCACCTGGCCGCCGCGACCTGCATGCAGACAACGCGTCTAAATGAAACAACATTGAAACAGGTACCCCAACGCAGCAGCAGACAGGAATATAAAACGAATAAGCAGAAGGACCCCAAACAAAAGAACAAAACTTGTACCCACAGGCCACAAACCAGCACCAAACAACAATGGTAGGGCCACCGGCCCCGACACGGCGAAAAGGATAGGTAAGCCGCGTATTATGGATACAACATAAGCTAAGCCGCGTATTATTATGTGGCTGGTTTCATTCTTAGTAATGGAACCGGGGCTCCCCCGTTAAGGGGCCCTCTTGATCTAAAAAGCCGCTTATTATTCTGAAACAAATTTGTGATAGTGTCCTAGGGGATAATTTCAAGTAGTTAATCTGCTATCTTAGACCCTTAAGTTGTTTGATTTCGCTCAATGCCATTTCAGATGATGCATAATGAATATTAAATTCTTTACCAAACCAAATGCTCAGAACCAGAATTAATTCTTGTTGAATAAAGCTCAGCAGTTCGTTGAATCAGTCATAATCTATCCAGGTATGCCATTTGCCATTGATATTAATCTTGTCCACCTTTGCAAGTAGGACACAACATGAATGCATTCATATATAGGCCACCACCTTTTGATGCCAACACGTCATAGAATTCTTCTGCATCAGCGTGCCAGGGGACATTTTCCATTTACAATTTTGAAGTTGATAACCTGTATGGGAAAATACCAGATGAAAAAATCAAGAACCCAAGAAACCAAGCCAGAATCAGCAGGTGTTTTCTTTTCTTAAAATTCATTTACAGACCACAGTATGTTACACCCTTGATTTCAGTTAGATCAGTTTGTCCAAGTTCTAATAGGGTAGGTCACAGATAGCACAAATACATTTAGTCCTTGGGGTTAACACGACTCCATCATGAACTTAAGTTTCACGTCAGTAAATAACCAATCATAAGAAAATTTCAGAAATCCAACTTCATCAGGAGACAGGAGCATCAATGCGCAGACATACCTTTTGGAAACCCCCTCTACCGCTCCTTTCAAATTTACGAAGTACTATTGTTTTTAGCAGATAAAAAATGTTCACTTCTTTTGAACTATATTTAGCTGATATGGATGATATCCTAAATGTACCATTTACTTAATTATGAACTGCTTTGATCTCATTTGCTAAAACTTCCTTCTTAAAAAATACCAAATCTGAGTGTAACTAATTGCTGCAATTTCACAAATTATTCTAGGCTGCTGAAATTATTTATTAGTGGGCAAGAGCATAAACACAAATTTCGAAACCGTAACATGATTTGAGGGCCAGGATAGAGGAGGTTTTTGTAGTCGTCAAAACAAAACAATAGATAAGTAGTCGAGTAAACAAATACTCTAGCTGATGTATTTGTCTTTCCATTTATCAACGCAAATTAATTTGAAGGATGTACATCAGCCAAAAGACAATTTAGAATCTATGTCTGAAATATATACCTGTTTATAAAGTCTTTCATCATCTCCACTATATATTGGCGTATCTCTTTACGAAATCTTTCAATTTCATTAATGTTCGTTTCCTGCAAAACCAGTAATGCTATTTCAAACGCCTCCAATAGTTCATAACAAGAAACAAATTGAATATTTATAAAGTCAGCAACAGAACCAGTCCCAAGTGTTCTTTACAACATATGATTTAACAACCTAAAGAATCAGAAAGCATACAGAGAAGAGGAACTGCACGCACACCTGCGCGTCCCACTCCGTTACGGCTCCCTGCTTTGCCGTTGCAGACTGCAGCCTCGCAACGATCCAGGGAGAGTCCCCCCGGAGCGCTGCTTCTCGGAGAGGACGCCGCCGGAAGGGAGAAGAGGGTGGGGAAGGGGGAATCAGGGAGGCCATGGAGCAGTCGCGCTGCTTCAGGCTTGGCGGCAGCCACCACCCGGAAACCCTAGCACTGAATACCGGAGACGACACCGACAGATGGGAGAAGCCAGTGGGGCAAGGAATCATGGAGGCGATGGAGCAGCCGCACCGCTTGGGGCTGGGCGTCGGCGGCCGGCCGGAAACCCTGCCACACAGATACCCATGGAGGTCCCCCGCAAAAAAAAAAGGTACCCATGGAGGTCGGGAGAGAGGAGAACGAAGAGTGGTGCGTTTTTTTCTTTTCGCGTGCGGGGCTGCGATGGGCAGTAGAACGATTTTTTTACAAATATGGCCCCTGCCCAACTTATTTGTCAAAATTAGCCCCCGTTCAAAAAAATTGTCAAATATGGCCCTGACGGGATGTAGAAAAGTCGACACGTGTCTACCCGCCGGTCTAGCTGGCGGGAATCCACTTCGCGCTAATCCAGATGGCGGAAGGTCGCTTCTCGCCAACCAAATTGGCGGAAGGTGACTTTGTGCTATTCATTTTGCACGACGGCGTCCACCTTACGCCCACCCACGAGGAAACATGTGTCCTTCCGCCGGCTGGTATAGCGCGAGGTGGCTTTCCGCCATCTGGTACGGCGGGAAGACACGTGTCGCTTTTTCTACATCCCGCCAGGGCCATATTTGATAAAAAATTTCAGTGGGCTAGTTTTGACAAATACGTTGGACAGGGGGGCATATTTATAAAAAAATCGCAGTAGAACGCTGCTGTGACCCACACATGGCATGGTCAGAAATCGGCAGATGGCCTGAGAAGGCTCGCTGCTAGCCGGGATTAAAGATTGTAGGGAAAATCTACACAGAGGCGCCGCAAATCTCTCCCTTCCGTGCGGCGGTGCGCGGAGATTCGTGTACCCGACCGATTCGTTTCTAACGCTGACTAGGTCGCTATCCCAACGAGTTGTTCCTCGCCACACAATCCCCCCGTCCCCTCGTCTCTCTCAGACCACCATGGGGAAGCAGGCAGCAGCACCACCACGATGTTGAAGTGCGCCGCGTGGGGGAGGTCGTGGAACGCCGCGTCCGGACGCACTAGGGGAGGGGTCACCTTCGCCTAGCTCGCAGCGGGGAGGCGCCGCACTGGGAGAGGTTGAGGAGCTCCCGCACCAGGAGGCACGAGGAGGTCGCCGCCGCCGTGCTCTTGGTTGGGAGGCACCGCACTGGGAGAGGTTGAGGAGCTCCCGCACCAGGAGGCACGAGGAGGTCGCCGCCGCCGTGCTCTTGGTTGGGAGGCGCCGCGCTGGGAGGTTGAGAACCTCCCGCACCGGGAGGCACGATAGGGGGTAGCCACCGCCACGCCGGAAGGTTGAGGTACTCCCACACCGGGAGTGGATGGCGCCGCCGTCTTCGAGCTCGCAACTGTGAGGCAACGCGCGGTGAGGCACGAGAGGAGCGGGTCGCTCCCGCCGTGCTCGCAGCGGGGAAGGCGCTAGGCCGGGCGCAGGGCGCCGACAGGCACATGAGGAGGAGGCCGCCGCTGAGCTCGCAGCGGGACGCGCGTGTCAACGTGCGCACGGAGCCACGCGCAGCAGGATGATGCGTTCATCGGCTTCTCCAAAATTACTGCCTGCGGCTGCAGTGTGTTCTGGTGGCTGTATCATCAGCCGGGCGACATGCATCTTCTCATGTATGCCTCCTTAAATCCATGGATTTAAATACGATTGTTTAGTTTAGGTTCATTTGAGATGGAATTGAGAGGACCGAAGGATATGGAATTTACCTGGTAATTGCTAGTATAATATTACTGATTAGTGTTGACTAATAATCCATTAGTGTTAACTGGTAAGATTGTACTGATTACCTAATAATCGAAAAGTGTGTTGGCATTTGTTACTAATTATTACGATGATTGTTACTAATAAGTTGTACAGTATATTACTCAAAATGTTGGTAATCATCTCTGGAGAATTTGATGATTAGTAAATTGTCATTCATATGATGGTGATCTTAACTAATTAATCTGGTAACGGGGACCAGGTTAATGGGAAATGTAAGTAATGTGATGATTCACCGTCGCTAATTAATCTGGTGACCGCGGCTAATTAATCGGGTAACGACAACCAGGTTAACTGCTACGTGTAAGTATGTGGTGATTATGACTAATTAATCTGGTAACCACGACTAATTAATCTGGTAACTTTTACCAGGTTGACCGGTAAGTGTAACTAATGTGACGATTCAGAGTATGTGGTGATTATGACTAATTAATCTGGTGACCGTGACTAATTAACCTGGTAAGTGCTACAGGTTAACCTGTAAGTGTAACTAATGTGATGATTCAGAGTATGTGGTGATTATGACTAACTAATTTGGTGACCGCCACTAATTAATCTAGTAACCACTACCAGGTTAACCGGTAAGTGTAAGTAATGTGATGATTCTGGTTATCGTGGCTAATTTATCTCGTAACTGCGGTCAGGGTCAACCGTTAAGTGTAATTAATCTAATATTCGAGTATGTGGTGATCGTGACTAATTAATCTGATAACTGATACCAGGATGACTAATTAGGTAATCGTGAGTAATTAATCTTCAGGCAACTGCTACTAGGTTAACTGGCAAGTGTAACCAATGTGATGATTCACAATACGTGATTATCGTAACTAATTAATCTGGTGATCATGAGTATTTAATCAGGTGACTGTGATTAATTAATCTGGTAGCGGCTACACGGGCCAATCGCTGAGTGTAAGTAATGTGATATTCGAGTGGTGATCGTGAGTAATTTATCTGGGATCCGCGACTAATTAATTTGGTAACTGCTAGTATAGGTTAACCGCTAAGTATACTCGTAATGTGATATTCGTGGTTATCATGGCTAATTAATCTGGCTACCCGATTAATTAATCTGATGATCATGACTGAAAAATCTAATAACTGCACTACAAGGTTAACGAGTGAAGTGCTTTTGCATATGTGTACAAAATAATGTCGACGCCCATGCACCTTTTTACGATAGCATGGAGTGCTTCTGTAGTTCTGTTCAGAGCTGCTACCACCACATGTATTTACTTTTTTTTTTAGAAGAACCACATGTATTTACTGTTGCATGTAATGTACTAGGAGTAGCATTTTACGATAGCATGGTCTGACTTTCCAATGCCTGCGCGTGAGTCGCGGCTTTTTTCGCTTTGTAGTTCTTTTTTATTTAAACTGGTTGCTAAGTAGTGTATAATTTAATAGGTATGTGACTATAATCTGGTAGTTACTGATAAAAAAAAGTTGTTTAAATATATCAACATGGGATTTAGTTTCGAAGATCTCGACGCGAGAAAGTCAGTAGTGAAATCGGATCATCAATCGAGTGAGTAGTTTGGGAGATACAACATTTTAAAGATTCAAATTTAAATGAATCTTTTGGTTTCTGTCTACGCATGCGTTCGCATGCACTAGCTGCTTTTTCAAATAACGACAGCATGCCACAAGGGCAGCCACTCCCTCCCTGCTCGCCGGCAAGCTGGCGAAGGGTGCTCAACCTCCAGGCCGTTGTACCAGTTCGGAGGCTCTACAACACCGAGACGGTGTGCTCCCGTCGCCCCACCCCAAGTGGCCATGTCCCCGGCGGTGGTGCGGTCGACCGTGCTCGGCTGCGTCGTCATCAGATCGGTGGAGAAGGAGCAAGACGAAGGCTTGGACTTGATTGCTTTTTCATATTTAGTTCTAGGGTCTTCAGTGCAAATTACATGGGCCAGGTTGTAATTTTCTATGTTGTCGAGGTCCTCTTTATAAAAGTTGTTCCACTGACGATAATATAAGCGGCAGTCGGGGTCCTACGTGACCCCTCTTCCTGTTAAAAAAAAAACGTGCTATCAAATTACGTTTGGAACTTGTTTTGTTCGGCCTAATATAGTACTATAGTAATTAGTGGGCTGATTAGTGGCGCCGCTCCCTAGTCCTGTCCAAGATTGTATTGTACTCGTAATTAGCCGTGGCGTAACCTCGGCCGTCCGATCTTAATGCTCGCTTGCTCCGACCGAAACGTAACTAGAGAGATCCCTTCGTCGTGGCCTCCGGCGCTCCTTTCCCCACCCCGTCGGCGAGCTCCGGCGGTCTCCGGCGCGGCGAGGCGCCGCCCCGCTCGCCGTGGCTCTCCCCCCCCCCTCCACCCCTCTCCAAGTGCTGGGGTTTTGGTGGAGCAGTGTAGGTGCAGATCTATCGGGGACTCGATTGAGTTGATTCGTTAGGTAATCTCCAAACCTGGGCTTTGTTGTGAATTTCCCTTGATCCGGCATGTGCTTGCGGCAACCGTCGGCGTGAAGGGTGCACCGGCGCTTGCGTGCGATCCGAGCGAATGTGCAATGTATTCGTTGCGAGGTTGAGTTTTGTTGAGGAAATTCGTAATGGTGTCTCGCTGGTTTTGTGCAGTTTGGTTGTGTATGGCGAACCTGCAGTCTTCCGTCCCCATGCCCCCCTCCTTCGCCGGGGCGTCGCCGCCGTCCCCCTCCCCAATCGGTGGAGGCGCCGGCGCCGGCGCGGCGCAGGAACCCAGTGACAGGAATCTGGCGTCGGCGGAGCAGCTGGTGCTCGACCTCTGCGACCGCGAGCGCCGCGAGAACGCCCTCCTCGAGCTGTCTAAGGTGCATCGCTTGCACTTCTAGTTCTAGGGTTCTAGGACCGTATGATTTTTTTTTCTCTGGTGCGGGTTGTAGCTTAATTTTACATTACCATGAGCAAAACAACACTAGACTTCGTGTTTCAGTCATTGACATGCTAAGACATATAATAATGTCAAAGAAAATCAATAACTAAATATACCCATTCAGAAACGAATGATAGTTAAAACTTGTGAATTTTATATTAACATGAACAGAAGAACTGTAGACTGCGTGTACAGTCGATAACATGCTAAGGCGTTTTATAGAACAAAGAAAATCACTAACTTAATGTACTCATTTCAGAAACGAGAGATATTTCAGGACCTGGCCCCGCTTCTGTGGCACTCTTTTGGCACAATCGCTGCACTGCTTCAGGTATGCATAATTCATCTATGGCCTATGTTTATTATTGCATGCTTGGACATTGAAATGGAAATAACAGTAGCTTTGGCCCTGCTTTTTACCTTGTGCTGTTTTCAAACTGTTGAAATCAGTCACTGTTTGTTTTTCAAGTCGGCACTTGCTGTTTCGATTGTAACTTGTCAAAGTTGAGCCTGCCTTCCTCACTTTGTATATTTGTCAACTTGGGAACACTCACAGGAAATTGTGTCGATCTACCCTGCTCTTTCACCCCCAACTTTGTCGCCGGTTGCATCAAACCGAGTCTGCAACGCACTTGCACTTCTTCAGGTACAGTTTGAAATTCAAAAAGTGGGGGAATTACATTCACGAAATTGCTTGAAGTTTTCCATGTTAGATTTATTGCATATTTACTGTCTAATAATTTTTTTATGTTTGTTTTGCAATAATTTTCAGTGTGTTGCATCACACCCGATACCCGCATCCTTTCTTACATGGTAATGAGTACAGCCATTTTCAATGCGTCACATATCCTAATTCTCACTAGTATCATACAACGAAAGAGTCATTTAGCTCTTGCTATTGTTGCTGTTGGCGATTAACTTTCCCCTCTCTGTCCTCCATTTGTTCCTTTCAGCTCACATACCACTCTTCTTGTACCCGTTCTTGAATACATTCAGCAAGACACGGCCTTTTGAGTACTTGCGTCTTACCAGCTTAGGTGTCATTGGTGCTCTTGTTAAGGTAATTTATTTATGCAAGTTTACATGAATTAACAAAAAAAATTGACAGGTGAATTAACAAAATTTATAATGCATCAAACATGCAAAACATGATCTTTTCACTAATTCTACAACGCACTACCAATGAAGATTCATGTTGTTTATTCAAAAATCCTGGCATGAATGATGAATCTGATAAGTTCATAAGGGATGCGTCCTTGTTACTTTCTGTGTAACGAAGAGATGATTTTCTAGAAAATCTGGCGAAGAGATAATCAATTGTATAGCTTGTCATCAAACAAAGTTCTACCTAATGTTTTCCTCTTGCTTTTGGAATAAACTGCATGTGCTTACAAATTCCAATTATGTAAATTGGAATGATACTTAGTTACCTTCTGATGCAAGCAGGTTGATGATACTGAAGTTATCGGTTTTCTGCTGCAAACTGAAATAATTCCTCTGTGCTTGCGTACCATGGAGATGGGAAGTGAGCTGTCAAAAACCGTATGTAGCCAGCCATCTCAATCCTCATCTAAATTATCACAATTTTTCTTTTCTGTTTGGCCCTAGCAAATATCAAATTGCTTCTTCTTTTCAAAAATTATATCTTGCTGTCTGAAGTTCGCGTGGAAGACTGTATTACAAATTTAGTATCAGTTCACTGGTTTGTCAGGTTTGGATTGTAAAGTAGGCCACTGATTATCATTACAATCTTCTTAGGCCACGTGGGGCTTCTCTCTTATAAAAGCTTAAAACCACATCACAAATTATAAACCTAAAATGTGTATTATGTGTGAAACCTCAAAGGCTGTTTGCCTTTGGCAATACCGGATTGACCCATGCTTCTCATTTCAGTGCCTTGTATCAGTTATCACTTGAACTAAAATATATACTACCTCTGTTCACTTTTATAAGGCATGGTAGATATTTCAGTTTGGTCTACATACATATCAAAATGAGTGTATCTATACAAACTTTGTTCGCACGTATACGTGCCAACCTTTTATAGCATCTTTCCTGTATAAGTATGACCACAGGAGTTGAATATGAACTGAATTTGAGGTGCTTAAGATTATTTTGTTGGTTGAGTTCAAAGTTGAGGCTAGGCCATACAGGGTCTAATTTAGAATGAAATGAGTTAGTAGCCGTCACTTCAATCTCGCTAATTTAGTCAAATGTATAAGCAGGTCGCTACCTTCATTGTCCAAAAGATTCTGCTGGATGATATTGGACTGCGTTACGTCTGTGCCACCGCTGAGCGATTCTATGCTGTGGGCAGCGTTTTAGGAACCATGGTAATATCACTGGCCGATCAGCCTTCCACAAGGTTGCTCAAGCACATTATCCGATGTTACCTCAGGCTGTCAGATAATCCCAGGTTCGTGCTGTCATTCCTACTATACAGAATGGTTTTACATCTATCTTCACATGCGCTAATTTTCTTCTTCCCCATTTACCTGCAGGGCCTGTGTTGCACTGCATAATTGCCTGCCTGACATGCTGAAAGATGGGACATTCAATATCTCTCTTAGGGTGAGTCATGCTATTAACCTTTCTGTCATTATTCATGATTTCATTGCAAATGCATTGATGCGGTAAATCAAAGTTAAGGATCAGATACTTACTATGTTTATGTGTCTCGAACAAAGGATGACCCCGCGACAAGGCGCTGGCTCCAACAACTGCTGCATAATGTTACAGTTGGTGGCATGGGAGGACCTGGCATTGGAGGACCTCCCCAGCCAGGCCTAGATCACATGATGGGGATATAATCCAGTTTTTTTTTTTGCAATTCACAGCAATAATACATCCTCTTGTGAATTGCAAGGATGGGAAGATATCTTCCTTTGGCTGTCTAGAAGTAGGTTGTATGGCGTAGTTTCAGCCTTCCAAAAAGGGAAATGTTGTGCTGTGTTGTGTTGTGACATATTTAGCAGCTAAGCTGGTTTGCTTATCCTGTAATACTCTGAACACAAGAAAGCAGGCTATTCTTTTATCTGGTCTTGCACCAGAACTGTTCTTTGATATCTAAGTTCGTCTTCTAAACTGAAACTGTGGCTATGTTGTCTTGTTTTTCGACAAAACGCAAAAGATTGCGCCTTGATTACAAGAGAGAGTTGTGTACAAGCCTAAGCAGTGCAGCACCCCCGGGTACAAGGCTTCTGGCCTATAAGGCTATAAGCAAGGGAGGAACACATCACCAGGCCCAGACATAACTGGAGATGACTAGCGATTGTTTAGTTTGTCAGATGCATAGGTTGAAAACGGATGTAAACAACAAAATTTCAGTTTACGCATGACTAGAAAACACAGAGATTACAACAACAACAACATCAAGAACAGAACATCATATGTTTCCCAGGACTAAGTTTAACATGCCCCGGCCCCTGGCATAGGTTCCACCGACTCGAAACAAATATCATACATCACCAAAAGCAAAGGTTCCACCGACTCTGAAACAAATATCATACATCACCAAAAGCAAGTCACACGTACGGGACCATGCATGCATCTACCTAGATTTCACCTGAAGCGCTAATCCGGTCCATAATGTTGGCCACTACATCCTTGGATTGACGAAGCAGCACGATGCTCTTCTTGAGGCGTTCACGCTTGGTGCCAGTGCTTGGCGACGGGGTGAGCATCCGTTCCATCCCAGCCATCTTGTTACCCAAGAGCTCATTGGCGAGCGCTTCCTCCAGGTCTGTTTCTACGAGTCTCTTGACGCCGAGGAGGAGGTGCAGAGCCAAGCTGTCGATGAGCCGGAGCACGATGCTCTTCCAGTAGGCGGTCAGGCGCGCCCTCAGGTCGAACGCCTGCCTCGCCAAGTCGGCATTCGACCTCAGATGGGACACGTCCACTTCTCCAAAAAAAATGCAGCGTGATCCTCGTCGGCTTGGTCTTATCCTCCACGGCTTTCATGAACTTGTCTTGACCTTGCATGATCTCTGACCAATCTGGGCGGACGGTTCAGATTTCTCCTTGGCGCCATATGCCCTTGTAAATCTCTTTACCGTGTCCTCCACATAGTTCCAGACCTCGTTCACAAGGTCGTGCGGTTCCTGGCAATGGTTAATTGCTTTTAGAGATGAATTCCGTTGACCTACAAGTAAGTAAATCATAGACGACTACGTACCTGCATGATCGTTTCAACCTTCTTCTTTAGCAAGAGCAGGAATGCTGATCTTGGCAGAAAGTTGGGCAGATTGATGCCCTTGGTCTCCTCCAGTACACGCTCCTCCATCAGAAACAATTCGCCGCTGACACCCTTGGGATCTGAGCAGGCAGCTTCTTTTTTTTTTGCCAGGAAGGGTCTGATTGCATTAACCGAAATTCTTACAGAAAAGTCCAGAAAAAAAGAAAATTACATTGAAGTCCTTCTGAACTTTGGCATCTTCTACGTCGAGCAAGCCGCTGCGCCGGCGGAACCCGCCGCATCTCCTCCGAAAGCTTGGACTGGGAGGACTCCCCCTGCGACCAGAAGTCGATGCCCCTCGGTGCGCGAGCACCTCCACCCTGCACGACAGAAGCCGACGCCATCTCGGCCACCTGCAACCTCACCTTCGAAACCTTCAAAAGCCGACGCCGCCATCTCTCGGTCGCCGGCACGGGGACACCGCGCACCGCAGCTCCGACGAGCCGCAGCCGCGCAAGGGGCAGCAGGTCCGCTGCGACGCTCCACCGGAGCGGCCGAAGCAGAGAGAAGGGGAGAGCTGCCCACCAAAAGCTGACCGACGCCGCCACCACCTCCTCGGCGCCGCCGGCAGCCACACCGCTACGCCCTACACTACGCCCTACACTATGTACACGACGTGATCCGTCGATTCCCCATCCTCCCGCCGCCGGAGGGTGGGGAATCAACCGGATCGACGCCGGCGAGGTGGGAGGAGCGGAAGTTTGCACAAATCGCCTCGGTCTCTACTGTAGATGGGGAACGATGCGGTCCAACTCGCGTGCTCCCCGACTGTTAGCTTCTTGGCATACCCGTTGAGCATCTCAGCAATTCGTGCGGTGCCATGGAAATGGCTGTCGTCGTGGTACTCGTCGAACTCACCCCTCACAAGAATCTTCTCGAGTGAAGCGCACACCAGCTTGACAATGTGGAAGAAGGCTCTCACAGCGTCGGCGACATTGTTGAGATCCGGAGGCATCTGGTCAAGCTCGGTGCTGCTGCGACTGAGCGGTCGTTGATCTGCCTGACGATGTCCGGCAGACACTTGGCAATGATTGTCGCCTGGATCTGCACGAGCCTCTGTGCGAGTACGGGAATGCCCACCATCTCCTTGCCAATCTTGGACAGCAGCGGATGATACTTGAACAGGCGCCCTTCCTCGACGCGTGCCTGCTCGTACGTCTCCTCGCCGATGCGGTTGCGGACGCAGACGTACCCAAGGCCAATGTTCACGTCATCCATGGTAACCTTCTCGAGCAGGCCCTCGGGTGCCCCTTGTCAACCTTGGTAACCACGGCGAGCGTGCGCTCAACGGTGCGGTCCACCTGCTGCGACATGCGGATGGACTCACACGTTGGGAAGTCGACCGTGGCTGAGAGCACGTTCAAGATGATGCTCTCCTTTGGGGCGATGTACTCACGGATGATCCTGGAGATCTGGTCGCAGATATCATCGGGCTGCCCCTGGACCGGCACGCGCGTGATGCCGGGGAGATCGACCAGGGTGAGGTCGGGCACGCCCCGCTTACGCACGACCAGGGTGATGGGCGCGTCGGATATCCCCTTGCCGGACCCAGCTATCTCCGCGGTGGCGGCGTTGATGGCGTCCGCGACTTTGGCCTCCGTGGTGGCCACCACCCGGCCGTTGCTGTACTCCAGCTGCAGCACCGGCACCTCGGCGGAGGGGTCGTCCTGCAGGCGCATGATAAGCGGAACGCGGGTGCAGATGCCTTGGCCGCGCGGGGAGGCTGATGCCGGCCAGCGACTCCAGGACGCTCGACTTGCCGCTGGACTGAGGCTGATGCCGGCCAGCGACTCCAGGACGCTCGACTTGCCGCTGGACTGGTCGCCGACGACGACGATGGTCGGCAGCTGGATGCCCTCCTGCGTGACCTTGAGGTGGCGCAGGCGGTCCACGGCGTCGAGCAGCGGGCGGATCTGGTCGTTGTACGACGCGGCGATGGCGCTCCCGGCCACGGAGCTGGCCGCAGTCTCCCATTGCCGTCGCTGAGCACCATCTGGAGACCGGACGCGTCTGGAGCTTTGGCCATGATGGAACTGAACACGCCTCGACTCTGGAGGTGTAGTGATGGTGCCTGGCTAGGAACCGGACTGGATAAGTGTGCTGGATGTACCGGCAGGCGGGCCGTTCTAGGACGTGCGCGAAGGTTGTGACAGGAAACGAAGCGGCGGAGGCTCCCACATCGGAAGACGAGAGATTCAGTGGCGTGGGAAATCGTACCGGCGGAGCATCTCCCACCGCGGTGCTCCTAGACTCCCGGTCCATCAGGGTCACGGGTCACTGGTAATAGTACAGACACAGAATAAAATAGGAGAGTGGACACGCTGTAAGAAAAAGTTGGCAAATGACAATATAAACAAACAAATAGATTTATGACATAGTAGATCAATACATTTTATTTTCCAAATGTACTTTCTCTTGCGTTTGGTTGTGAACACACCACATGTTTCCGAAAAAGAGACGCAGTATCACTATTTCATTTCATAATGAATCTTACAATTGGAAGAAAAATGAATAAACAACATATATGATCAACTGGTTGCTAGTTGGAGACAAGAAATTGTCAATTTACACAATACATAGCAAATTCTGGCTTATTCGGTTCAGTTCGGCTTGGGGCAAATCCAGTAGCAAAAATGCAAAAAAAAAAAACACCACAAAATAACTCGGGCGGCCGACCGCGGTGCCGCCACGGTAGCCGGTGGCAGACTAGAGTGTGAGAGGGGGATCCCAGACTCGGGCATCGGCTGGGGGCGGGGGAGCCAAGAGTTGTGGCGGTCGCCAGGGGCGGGAAACCGAGCTAGGTCGTCGCCATGGTGCGCCTCGCAAAACAGAGAGCAGTGGTCGTTGTGTGCCTGAGCCTTACTGTTGTTCGTCTCTGTCATCGGTATTGACAATCGATGGAAAAAAAGAGAGGAAGGAGCAGAAAGCCCGAGAAGGTGACCCAAATCTGCTTCATATCTAGGGAGGTCAATTTTTCTCTCAAAAGTCTGGGTGGGCACCCAACCCACCCTCTGTGTCCACCAGTGTCCGTGGACACACTCACCCCTATTAACGCACGCACGAACACCCTACTGACATGAGCATCTCCGAATACTGAGCCGGTGGGTCGAGTCTTTAAATTGACGAAGTCATCAACACGGGCGCCTCGCTCTCGACGTGAACATCGCTCGCACTGAAGAATATTCCACCAAAATGAGAGACATCGGTGTCAAACTGGATTTGAACTTTGGTGGGCTGAGGGTAAACCACCATGCTAACTATCTTCCACAGGTAAGTTGGTATCTACACTTAACGTTTTCGATTTTGTCCGTTTTTTTTAGATTCTGCACATTTTTTCATGTCGATATCTATCCTCATAGACCCAAAAGCAGTTTTTAGGATTTCCATCGTTTATCGTGACCGTTGATTGCATCCATTAAGATATTATTTCTACTAATTGATATGTTGATAAATAAAAAAATATCAATGCATGGTTTTAAATTTTTATCGATGCATGTAGTATATAAAATTATGGTTAGTATATGAATCTACAAAAATAAATTACCTAAATCTAGAAATTAGCGATAATACATTCATATTTGAAATTCTTCTGAAATTGTGCACGGATTGTAAACCATTTGGATGGTCACAGTGGAGATCCTCCCAGTTGTGGAATTGCATTTTCTCCTGAGAACCTGTGTGTCACTGTCTCTATTCACCTATATCACTATAAAAAAAATCTTCATGAATTTGTACATCAACGGTTCTTCTTCTTCAACATTAACTATTTCCTTTCCATGTAAAAAAAACTATTTCCTTTCCGTCCAGCGATAACAGAAGGCTCATTCTGCACTTTCAATGTCGTGCCATGTTATCACATGGTGGGTCCCATTCGTCAGAAGTTGTGTCAATTCGTCTCCAACCTGAGTTTATCGTGGTTCGAGAAAATCTCACCCTCTGAGGTCTCCTTTGATTCATAGGATTTCCTAAGGAAAATTGTAGGATTTAGATCCTTAGGGAATTTTCCTTTTGGAAGTGTTTTCTTTTACTGGATACAATCCTATAGGAAGTATTGCTATAGGAACTCTCTAGTGTATTTTCAAGGGGAAACTAACATGAGGCTGGAATTCATGGAAAAATCATGTGACTTGTTCCTATAGCTGTAGGATTGGAGTGGACAGGTGATACGTGCAAAACGTATCTATAATTTTTGATTGTTTCATATTAATATTATGCCTTTGGCACTTATTTTTATATTAAGTTTATGATTTATTTGGACTAACCTATTAATAGTTGCAAAAATGCACAATGTTCTTGTTTACACTTTGATGTGTAGGAATTATCAAGAATACAAGAGGAAACCTTGCCGGAGTCGAATTGGGACTTTGCTGAAATCTGTCCCAGAACTGTTTTCGGAGTTTGTCAGTTTGACACTCGAAGATGACGTCAAATGGAGATCCGGCTGTTTAGAAAGTTGTCACAAATTTCCATACGAATATTTTAAGCCCGAAACAGCCCAATCGGAGTTCGGATGCGGCATGTAGGCCCAATATGGTGAAACCCTAAAAGGGGTGACGGAAATCCGAGAAGATATATAAACGGAGGAAACCTAACTCGTGAAGGACACCCCATACCCACGAATTTCCAGCCACCAAAGCCACGTTTAGCCTCCCCATGGATCCCATCTCCATGGGGGAGGGCTCCCAAGAAGCCATGAAGGAGGGAGGCTAATGGGCGGCGCTCCCCCATGATGCCGGCGGCGGGGAAGGAGTTCCCGCGCCGCCGGCGCCGCCGCCGCCCTGCGGTCCTCGCTGCCCTCTCCGCCGTCTTCACCGCCATCTCCATCACCATCTCCTCCTTGTATTCAGTGATTGATCCTCCCATAAACCTCTGTACCGTCCTATGTAAACATGGTGTTTGATGCTATAATATTTATCCTATGATCTATGACATGTCACTAGTACAGAACGACACATCGGATACCCCTCTATGGCAACGGCAAGAGTTAGGCGACGAAAGAATGAGCTCCGCGCGCTTCCGTGAGTGCGCGCGCGCTAGTCGGTCGATGGGCCCGACACAATGGTGACGGAGGGCGAAAAGATCTCCGTTGCTCATATCTGGGCAACGGAGGAAAAAATACCTCTGTTGCCGATATGACCACATCAGAACGGAGATCGGTCTATCTCCGTTTCCCATGTGAAGGACATTAAGCGGTGCCGGTATTAATATCTTCCACTCCAGTGTGTCTCACTATCACTCTCACAGTCTCACTCTCCCCAGTTCCTAACCCTAGCCGCACACGCTCTCCTCCTACTTCACCCATCGATGGCGAACCCCTCCGGCGCTGAAGGAAGTCAGGATGGAGCATCTTCCTCCTCCCACCCTCCGAGGCGCAGCCCGGATCTCCCCTACAACTGGGACGAGATCCTCGGCGACTGCGGTCGCCAGTTCATTCGGAGCCGTTGCTAGCGCTAAGTTGACGAGGGAATATCTCCCCGGCAACAGCGCCAGAAACTATGCTTGATGCGTGTAACGTCACACGTCAGTTGGGAACCCCAAGAGGAAGGTATGATGAGTGCAGCAGCAAGTTTTCCCTCAGTATGAAACCAAGGTTTATCGAACCAGTAGGAAAACGAGGTTGCTTCGAAGGTGTTGGTGAAGGAGTGTAGTGCGGCGCAACACCAGGGATTCCGGTGCCAACGTGGAACCTGCACAACACAATCAAATTACTTTGCCCCAACTTAACAGTGAGGTTGTCAATCTCACCGGCTTGCTGAAAACAAAGGGTTAAACGTATCGAATGGAAGATGATGTTTGTTTGCATAAAACAGTAGAGAACAATGATTGCAGTAGATTGTATTTCAGATGTAAAAGAATGGACCGGGGTCCACAGTTCACTAGTGGTGTCTCTCCAATAAGATAACTAACATGCTGGGTAAACAAATTACAGCTGGGCAATTGACAATTGATAAGTGCATATAACATGCATGTGTGAGTTGTGGTGTCTACTATGAGATTCATTTGGGCATTACGACAAAGTACATAGACCGCTATCCAGCATGCATCTATGCCTAAATAGTCCACTTTCCGGTTAACATCCGTACCCCTTCCAGTATTAAGTTGCAAGCAACAGACAATTGCATTAAGTAATGTGCGTAATGTAAACAATACATTCATCCTTGAATAAAGCATTGCTGTTTTACCCCTAGTGGCAACAACACATCTACAACCTTAGAACTTGCTGTCACTATCCCAGGTTAAATAGAGGTTGAACCCAACTATCATGCATAAATACCCCCTCTTGGAGTCACAAGTATTCACTTGGCCAAGGCTTCAACAAGTAACGGAGAGCATGCAAGATCACAAATGACATAGACATGATAATATAATATTCAGCTCCACATAGGTATCAATATAAGTCAGATCCCAGCAAACACAACATGTAGCATTACAATAAGATGATCTTGATCATGATAGGCAGCTCACAAGATCTAAACATGATGGCACAAGTGGAGAAGACAACCATCTAGCTACTGCTATGGACCCATAGTCCAAGGATGAACTACTCACGCATCACTCCGGAGGCGGGCATGGCGATGTAGAGCCCTCCGGTGATGATTCCCCTCTCCGGCAGGGTGCCGGGAAGAGCTTCAGAACCCCCCGAGTTAGGGTTGACGACGGCGGCGGCAGCGAATATGTTCTGGATGAAAGGCTCGGTGTTTTAGGGTTTTCACGTCTCGGGGAATAAATAGGCGAAGGGGCGATGTCGGCGGACCCCCGAGGGGCCCAAACCACAGGCGGCGCGGTGGGCCCCTGCCGCGCCGGTGGTTTGGCCACCTCGTGGCTCTTCGTCTCTCCTTCGGACTCCGTGTACGTGTGGAAAAATAGGGACTTGGCCTTTTGTTTCGTGCAATTCCGAGAATATTTCCAGAAGTAACTTTCTGAAACCAAAAACAGCAGAAAACAGGGAACTGGCACTGTGGCATCTTGTTAATAGGTTAGTCCCAGAAAATGCATAAAAGTGATATGAAGTGTATATAAAACATGTAGCAAATGGTATAATATAAGCATGGAACAGCAGAAATTATGGATACGTTGGAGACGTATCAAGCATCCCCAAGCTTAGTTCTACTCGTCCTCGAGTAGGTAAAACGATAACAACAAATAATTTCTGAGGAGACATGCTTTCACACAATCTTGATCAATATATTGCAAGGCTCATGTCATGAATGAAGTGACTCAAAGCAATGTCTATAGTTTGCTAACAAATAGATAAAGAGTAAACAATGAATCATATAAGCAAAAACTTTTCATGAATAGTACTTTCAAGACAAGCATCAAAAAGTTTTGCATAAGAGGTAACTCATAAAGCAATAGATTCAAAGTAAAAGGCATTGAAGCAACACAAAGGATGATTAAGTTTCAGCATTGCTTTCAACTTGTAACATGTATATCTCATGGATAGTTGTCAACATAAAGCAATATAACAAGTGCAATAAGTAAACATGTAAGAATCAATGCACACAAAGTTGACACAAGTGTTTGCTTCTAAGATAGAAAGGAGTAGGTAAACTGACTCAACATAAAGTAAAAGATAGGCCCTTCGCAGAGGGAAGCAGGGATTAAATCATGTGCTAGAGCTTTTTAAGTTTTCGAAAGCATATAGAGAGCACAAAATAAGTATTTGAGAGGTGTTTGTTGTTGTCAACGAATGGTAGTGGGCACTCTAACCCCCTTGTCAACCAGACTTTCAAGAGCGGCTCCCATGAAGGACGTTATCTCTACCAGCAAGGTAGATCATCCCTCTTCTCTTTTGTTTACACATGTATTTTAGTTTCTTTATAGATGACACTCCTCCCAACCTTTTGCTTACACAAGCCATGGCTAACCGAATCCTCGGGTGCCTTCCAACATTCACATACCATGGAGGAGTGTCTATTTGCAAATTAAGTTGCTTACTGATAAATCAGGGCAAAACATGTGAAGAGAATTATTAATGAAAGTTGTAATTAATTGGGGCTGGGCACCCCGTTGCCAGCTCTTTTTGCAAATTATTGGATAAGCGGATGTATATGCCACTAGTCCATTGGTGAAAGTCTGTCAGAAGTAAATGACAAGATTGAAAGATAAAACACCACATACTTCCTCATGAGCTATAAAACATTGACACAAATAAGGAGTAATAAAGTTTTGAATAGTTTAAAGGTAGCACATGAAATATTTACTTGGAATGGCAGGAAATACCACATAGTAGGTAGGTATGGTGGACACAAATGGCATGGGTTTTGGCTCAAGTTTTGGATGCACGAGAAGCATTCCCTCTCAGTACAGAGTTTAGGCTAGCAAGGTTGTTTGAAGCAAACACAAGTATAAACCGGTACAGCAAGAATCACATAAAAACATATTGCAAGTATTATAAGACTCTACACTGTCTTCCTTGTTGCTCAAACATTTTACCAGAAAATATCTAGACCTTAGAGAGAACAAATATGCATCCCAAGTCTCAACAAGCTCTACGGTAGTTCTCCACTACTAGGCTTTAACTACATGATGCAAGAGCTTAAACATGATCTACTTGAGAGCTCAAAACAATTGCAAAGTATCAAATCGAAACAAGACAATGATCTACAAGAATGCATATGTCTTTTCCAATACCAACTACTACATGTAGCATTTTCTTTCTTCCAAACAAACACCAATCAATTTATTTAAACATAAACTCTCCAAATGATAATATAATGCAGCAAGAGAGTATTTATAAACAAGTGCTAACAGCTCGAAGAGATGCATGAAAAACAGGAGCTAAAAGCACTGCAGTAGCTAGTTAAGAATACTCAACAAATATAAGTGAAGAACATGAGTATTCACATGAAAAAGCGGAGCGTGTCTCTCTCCCACACAAGGATTGCTAGGATCCGAATTTATTCAAACAAAAACAAAAATAAAAACACACAGACGCTCCAAGTAAAGCGCATAAGATGTGAAAGAATTAAAATATAGTTTCACTAGAGATGACCTGATAAGTTTGTTGATGAAGAAGGGGATGCCTTGGGCATCCCCAAGCTTAGACGCTTGAGTCTCTCTGAATATGGTTGGGATGAACCACGGGGGCATCCCCAAGCTTAGGCTTTTCACTCTTCTTGATCACATAATATCACCCTTCTCGCTTGATCCTTGAAAACTTCCTTCACACCAAACTCAAGACAGTTCTCATTAGAGGGTTAGTGCATAATCAAAAATTCTCATATTCTGTAATGATACAATCAATCCCAAAGCTTCTGGACATTAGCTACAGCCACCAATGCTTTGTGGAGCAAAGAAATCCACACAAACACAGTAAAAGAGCGAATGCAAAACAAAAGGCAGAATCTGTCAAAAACAGAACAGTCTGGAATGACGAATTTTTTCGAGGCACTTAAGTTGCTCAGATGGATCTGGCCTAAAATAATGAAAGTTGCGTACATATCTCAGGAATATGCGTGATTTTTTCAGAATTTTTTGAATTTTCTACAGGGAGATAAGCTCAAATCCGTGACAGCTAAAAATCTGTCACTGCGCAGAAATCCAAATCTTGCATCAACTTTCAATATAGAACTTTACTTGGCACAACATTGCGATAAAATAAAGATACAAAGGAGTTGCTACAGAAGTAACAAAACTCCTTGACTCAAAGAAAACAAAAATAACAGCAAATAAAAACGATGGGTTGTCTCCCATAAGCGCTTTTCTTTAACGCCTTTCAGCTAGGCGCAGAAAGTGAAAATCAAGTGTTGTCAAGTGGCAAATCATTCAAATCATCAAAAGCTTCTTCCAACACACAGCTTGTAACAATGGGTATCTTAGATGTTCCTGGAGGTGTTTCATTACCTTTAACCGTACTAAAAGTTTTATCAATTTTAAGCTCATAATGAGTCTTTGGTTTTGGCACTTTAGGAACATACATAAACTTTTGCTCTCTACCCACATAAACTTTCTCCTTTTTAGACTTAAGAGAAGTAAAGGTTGAACTTAAGGTTTCAATAGCTTCCTCTAACTCATCAATTCTATGATTTTGGGTGTCATGGATATTATTATCCTCAAGAACAGTGATTCTTTCATTGATGGTGGCTATTGATTCATTAGTCTTACCAATACAATCAAGAAAATTTGGAAAAAAATTCTCCATAGAGTCTAACTTATTTATAACATCCTCCAAGGTGATCTCAATTTTAATATCTTTAGTGGGTGGTGTTCCTACCAAACTTTCAATAATATTACAGGCTTCTAAAGCAGGAGTACCCAAGAAATTTCCACCTGTAAGAGTGTCTAGAACATACCTATACCAACTAGAGATACCAACATAAAAGTTCCTAAGGAGGATAGTGGTAGAGTGTTTCTTAGTACATCTATGATGAGCATCACTAATTCTATACCAAGCATCTTTCAAATTTTCACCTCCTAGTTGCCTAAAAGAACGAACTTCAACTTCAGGAGCATTCATTTTGAAAAACAAAATCAAACGAATTAAACAAGTAACTAATTTTTTTGTGTTTTTGATAAAGAGAGCAAACAAGACTAAATAAAAATAAACTAAGCAAGACAAATAACAAAGTAAAGAGATTGGGTGTGAGAGACTCCCCTTGCAGAAGCAATTCGGTTTTCCCCGGCAACGGCGCCAGAAAACGTGTTGCTAGCGCTAAGTTGACGAGGGAATATCTCCCCGGCAACAGTGCCAGAAACAATGCTTGTACGTCACACGTCAGTTGGGAACCCCAAGAGGAAGGTATGATGAGTGCAGCAGCAAGTTTTCCCTCAGTATGAAACCAAGGTTTAATCGAACCAGTAGGAAAACGAGGTTGCTTCGAAGGTGTTGGTGAAGGAGTGTAGTGCGGCGCAACACCAGGGATTCCGGTGCCAACGTGGAACCTGCACAACACAATCAAATTACTTTGCCCCAACTTAACAGTGAGGTTGTCAATCTCACCGGCTTGCTGAAAACAAAGGGTTAAACGTATCGAATGGAAATGATGTTTGTTTGCATAAAACAGTAGAGAACAATGATTGCAGTAGATTGTATTTCAGATGTAAAAGAATGGACCGGGGTCCACAGTTCACTAGTGGTGTCTCTCCAATAAGATAACTAACATGCTGGGTAAACAAATTACAGCTGGGCAATTGACAATTGATAAGTGCATATAACATGCATGTGTGAGTTGTGGTGTCTACTATGAGATTCATTTGGGCATTACGACAAAGTACATAGACCGCTATCCAGCATGCATCTATGCCTAAATAGTCCACTTTCCGGTTAACATCCGTACCCCTTCCAGTATTAAGTTGCAAGCAACAGACAATTGCATTAAGTAATGTGCGTAATGTAAACAATACATTCATCCTTGAATAAAGCATTGCTGTTTTACCCCTAGTGGCAACAACACATCTACAACCTTAGAACTTGCTGTCACTATCCCAGGTTAAATAGAGGTTGAACCCAACTATCATGCATAAATACCCCTCTTGGAGTCACAAGTATTCACTTGGCCAAGGCTTCAACAAGTAACGGAGAGCATGCAAGATCACAAATGACATAGACATGATAATATAATATTCAGCTCCACATAGGTATCAATATAAGTCAGATCCCAGCAAACACAACATGTAGCATTACAATAAGATGATCTTGATCATGATAGGCAGCTCACAAGATCTAAACATGATGGCACAAGTGGAGAAGACAACCATCTAGCTACTGCTATGGACCCATAGTCCAAGGATGAACTACTCACGCATCACTCCGGAGGCGGGCATGGCGATGTAGAGCCCTCCGGTGATGATTCCCCTCTCCGGCAGGGTGCCGGGAAGAGCTTCAGAACCCCCCGAGTTAGGGTTGACGACGGCGGCGGCAGCGAATATGTTCTGGATGAAAGGCTCGGTGTTTTAGGGTTTTCACGTCTCGGGGAATAAATAGGCGAAGGGGCGATGTCGGCGGACCCCCGAGGGGCCCAAACCACCAGGCGGCGCGGTGGGCCCCCCGCGCCGCCTATGGTTTGGCCACCTCGTGGCTCTTCGTCTCTCCTTCGGACTCCGTGTACGTGTTGGAAAAATAGGGACTTGGCCTTTTGTTTCGTGCAATTCCGAGAATATTTCCAGAAGTAACTTTCTGAAACCAAAAACAGCAGAAAACAGGGAACTGGCACTGTGGCATCTTGTTAATAGGTTAGTCCCAGAAAATGCATAAAAGTGATATGAAGTGTATATAAAACATGTAGCAAATGGTATAATATAAGCATGGAACAGCAGAAATTATGGATACGTTGGAGACGTATCAGCCGTCAAATCCCATCCGGATCCACGGCGGCGGCCACCGACGCCCGGATCTCGTTCTCCTCGGACGAGGATCTGGAGGTCGGTCTCCTCCTCTCTCGCGCCGCCTTTGAGCGCGAGCGCGCCGACAGTGTCATTCGGTCGTCTGCGATGTAGAGAGTTATCCGCATCTCCGGCGCCGAGCACGCGATAGAAGCCGCCGAGGAGGCGTTGTTCTAGACGCAGCTCCGAGCGGCCATACACCGCTCTCTTCTCCCTGGCCAGGGCCCTGGGCCAGATGCGGCGGCGGCAGCGGTGGCGGCGGTGGAGGAGGAGGAGGAGGAGGAGGAGGAGGATGCTCCGGTGTTCGAGCAGGATGAGGTCTCCTCTGACGTCTCCTCTGGCAGTGGTTCCGGCGCCGAGCCTGGGACGCAATCCGCGACGAAAAGCGACCCCGCCTCGCCTAAGGTAAATGACCGCTCTTTTTACTATGTATTTGCTCTGTTAGAGTATTTATTTAGCTTGGTTTGCGCTGTTTTGTAGCTCCGTTTAGCTATGTATTTGCTCTGTTAGCTACTTAATTATTTAGATCGGTTTGGTCTGTTAGTTAGCTCTGTTCAACTATATATTTGCTCTGTTACTTATTTAGATCCGTTTGCTCTGTTAGCTGCTTATCCCACTACATTTTGCTTTGTTTGCTGCTTATTGTCTCTGTTTATTAGCTTTGTTTGCTGTTTTTAACAAATAATATTCGTTGTGTCAAGGGCTTGGTGGATGCTTGGTGACGATGCTGCTGCCGTGAAGACCTAGGAGCGGGGCTCCATACACACGGTGCCGTCACCAGGAGCAGTACATTTTGCGCAGCAGGATGAAGACAGTAGATGTTCACCTGGCGGCCGTGAAGACATAGGAGCATAGCTCCAGCCACGCGCACTGATGAACTTTTGTATAGCATGGCGTACAGGAATACGGTGACGACCGGGTGGCCGTCTAGTCGCGTGGAGCAGGGCTCCATCGACGGCACAGCCCGTCACCGTGTTTTTTTTGTTTTCCTGTAACCCTTATCAGAAACGGTGATTAGCAAAACTCCGTGTCTAATGTTAAAGATATCAGAAACGGTTTATCACCTCCGTTTCCATTGAGCTCTTCACATCAGTGACAGGGTCGGGGACACGGACCCTTTCTCCGTTACCGATGAGGTTTTCGGCCTGTTTCCGATGTGTCGTTCTGTACTAGTGTGTTTGCGTAGTTTATTTGTCTTTTGATTGCTTTGTTGAATGTCTATGGTTCATTAGAGTTGTATGTTGATATGGTATTGTCCTTTGGTGTCCATTATAGTTGTGCGCGCATGGATCAACACCCTAGGGTTAGTAGTATGTGCAAAGGAAGGGGGTAGTCCTGCCGGAGTGACAAAAACCCGAGGGCTCAAACCGGTTAGTTGCATGTATGAGAGTAAGAGGACCATGAACTTAAGGCTATGGTTGGGGAAACTTTAATGCACTGTTAGTATTTACGGATGTTGCTAACAATCCAATCATATAGTACTTGTAATCCCAAGTAGTGGAGTGCATGTATATTTAGCCTCTCCCACATTGAAAACTGCATCAAAGACAATGAACTAAATGTCTTCACTAATTAATCTTGGACAAAGCCATCACAACTACCACCACTTTTCCACACTCATGGTACTATTAGTATATGGTTAATTAGTGTACTTTATTGATGTAGCACTAACTTTTACTTTCTTGTATTTATTATCCTGCAAAACTATCTCTCATACCCGTATTGCTACTGTAGTTTTATTTCCTAGATAATGCAAACGTTTAGTGTGCGTAGAGTTGTATCAGTGGTTGATAGAACTCGAGAGAATACTTATCCTACCTTTAGCTCCTCGTTTGGTTCGACACTCTTACTTATCGAAAAGGCTACACGCGGTCCCCTATACTTGTGGGTTATCAACAGGCCAAGCTAATCCTACACAATCCCTATTCCTTTATATTTTCTACCCTGTGAGTCAAAGAAGGCCTGGACTGGTAGGTTATGTTCTGAACGCAAGGTGAAGTAAACTAAAAAAATTGACCGTATTTGAGGCTGATTTTACGGGTCAACCATTCTTTGTGATTTTTCTAAAAGTCTACGGGTCGTGGGGCAAATGATTAGGGCACCTCCAACGGGCTGGCGCATACGGACCAGCCCAGTCCGATTTTGTCCGAACGGACAAAAGAGGAGCTCCAACGGGCTGGCGCATAAGGCCATGTGCCCGCCCGGACAGCAGATTTTGATCCAAACGCGACCCAATTATGGGCCAGCTTTGGGGCAGGACGGACAACTCTCGGTCCGCCTCTTTGTCCTACCTGTCCGCGTCGGGCCGAACGGCCAGCCACCCATTCCCTCCCCAAACCCTCCCGCTGCCGCCCCTTCCATCCCCAGCGGCTGCCGCCGCCGCCCTAGCCTTCACCCCGTTGATGGAGGACGGGTTGTCTAAATCCACGGTCGTTGCTGGCGCCGCCCTACTCGCGGTGAAGAAGGAGCCTAAGCCGAGTTCGGTCAAGCAACAAGGCCGGAGGGAGAGGACTCGGGAGCGCAAGGCCGAGGAGGCGGCCGCCATCGCAGCGGCCGAGGAGAAGGACATGCTCGCCACCATCCAGGCCCAGGCCAACGCCGACCTCCTCACGGCCCAGGCCGCTGCCCGAGCTGTGCTTCTCCTCAAGGCCGAGCAAAACGGGGTGAAGCTTGCATTGCTCGCTGAAGAGAACCGGATCATGATGGTCGACTTGACCATCATGGACCCAAAGCAAAGGGCATGGATCCTCAAGAAGCAAAAGATGATTCGTGAGCACGAGGACTTGTGATGTCCTATTTATTTCTATTGATTATGTCATTTGAAACAATTTGTATTTTAAACTATTTGGATTTCGAACAATTTGAGTCATTTCAATGTTTTGATGAACTATGCATCAAATATGTTTTCTCTATGACCCCATTTGCGCCAGGCCGTTGGGGGCACCCTCGCCCCAAACAGACAAAGACCCAAAATGTGTCTATGGTCCGCCCCCAAAGGCCCAAACGGACCAAATCGGACACATTTTGGTGTCCGTATGCGCCATCCCGTTGGAGGTGCCCTTACAGATACCGCTTATTCCACAATTAATCTCTTGATAGCATTTCTGACAGACGTGGCCAAGGTCCTAGTTGACAGCATACGTGGAGACGAGCTGACATGGGCACGGTGAAAGAACATTTGTGATCTCTTAATTTTGTGTGTTAGTTAACAACACTTGTGATGTTTTAATATGGTGTTAAGTGATGCAGGTTTAATCATGTACAGCACATGTGCATCAACACCAAAAAGAGAAAAGAGGCTTCTGAAGTGTTTCAGGCCGGAGTTTCCGGTCCCCAGGACCGGAGTCTCCGGACTCAGGACTCTTCCTCGAAGAAACAGAGCCTCGCGAGTACATGTACTAGTAAGAGGCGGAGAACTGGTTCAGCCCCTGGTGGGGGCCGGAGTTTCCGCCCCTGGCCAGAGTTTCCGGCCCCAGGGACCAGAGTATCTGCCTGTGCCTCACCTTGGCTAGAAGTGGTTTAGCCCCTGGTGGGGGCCGGAGTTTTCGGCCCCAGAAGGCCGGAGTTTCCGCTCAAGGCCGGAGTTTCCGGTCACTAGGGCCGGAGACTCCGGTGTGAAGCTTGACTGCAACGGCTACATTTCTAGGAGGGGTATAAATACCCCTCCATCTACCTCCAGCCAGCTAGCTCGCCCAGAATTGAAGACACCATTGTTGCAAGCTCAAGAATCACTAGATCTCCCAATCCCTCCACTCAAACTCGTTGATCTTTGGAGGATTGAAGGAGAAGGCCCCGATCTACATCTTCACCAAGCCGTTTTCCATTCCCCCTCATTCACTTGAGAGACCATTTGCTAGGGTTTCCACTAGGAAAACCTAGCCCTTTGTTGTACTTACTTGCCTGTCTTTGTGACAGATTGTAGCTGTTTGGGTTGTGCCCCAAATCGTTGTTGTAAAGGCTCCGGACTCCACCTTGAAGGTTTCCGATAGTTGAAGTGAACCAATCCTTTGTGGTGCGGTTCACCGGAGAAGAGGGTAAAGCCTTTGTGGCTGTTGAACCATTGTGTTGGTTCACACCTCTCCGACGAGACGTACTCCCCTAAAAAGGAGGAACTCGGGAATACATCCGTGTCTCCGCGTGCTTTGACTTCGGTTACCTCTATGGCTCTATCCTTGTTTACCGCCTTACATTTTATATCGTGCTTAGTTGTTAGCTTGTCATATAGGTAAATTCACCATAGTTGCATATATAGATGATGCGTGTAAAGTCACACGTCCGTTGGAAACCCCAAGAGGAAGGTATGATGAGTGCAGCAGCAAGTTTTCCCTCAGTATGAAACCGAGGTTATCAATCCAGTAGGAAGTCAACGTTGCTCTGAAGGTGTTGGTGGAGGAATGTAGTGCGGCGCAACACCAGAGATTCCGGTGCCAACGTGGAACCTGCACAACACAATCAAACTACTTTGCCCCAACGAAACAGTGAGGTTGTCAATCTCACCGGCTTGCTGAAAACAAAGGATTAGACGTATAGTGTGGAAAATGATGTTTGTTTGCAGAGAATGTAAAAGAACAATGATTGCAGTAGGTTGTATTTCAGATGTAAAAGAATGGACCGGAGTCCATAGTTCACTAGTGGTGTCTCTCCATAATAAAATACTAAACATGTTGGGTGAACAAATTACAGTTGGGCAATTGACAAATAGAGAGGGCATAACAATGCACATACATATCATGATGACCACTATGAGATTTATTTGGGCATTACGACAAAGTACACAGACCGCCATCCAGCATGCATCTGTGTCTAAATAGTCCACCTTCAGGTTCGCATCCGCACCCCTTCTAGTATTAAGTTGCAAGCAACAGACAATTGCATTAAGTATGGTGCATAATGTAAACAACACTAATATCCTTAGACAAAGCATTGCTGTTTTACCCCTAGTAGCAACAGCACATCCACAACCTTAGAACTTTCTGTCACTGTCCCCGATTAAATGGAGGCATGAACCCAGTATCTAGCATAAATACTCCCTCTTGGAGTTACAAGCATAAACTTGGCCAAAGCCTACACTAATAACGGAGAGCATGAAAGATCATAAACAACACATATATGATAGATCAATAATCAACTTGACATAGTATTCAATATCCATCGGATCCCAACAAACACAACATGTAGCATTACAATAAGATGATCTTGATCATGATAGGCAGCTCACAAGATCTAAACATGATGGCACAAAAGGAGAAGACAACCATCTAGCTACTGCTATGGACCCGTAGTCTAAGGATGAACTACTCACGCATCACTCCGGAGGCAGGCATGGCGATGTAGAGCCCTCCGGTGATGATTCCCCTCTCCAGCAGGGTGCCGGAGGAGAACTTCTGAACCCCCCGAGTTAGGGTTGACGGCGGCGGCAGCGGATGTTTTCTGGAAATATGGCTCGGTGTTTTAGGGTTTTCGCGTCTGGAGGAATAAATAGGCGAAGGGGCGACGTCGGTGGAGGCGCGGGGCCCGCTCCCCATAGGGTGGCACGGCAGGGGGGCCACCCGCGCCGCCATAGGGTGAGGGCGCCCTGCTGCCCCCCCCTTCGTCTCCTCTTCGGACTTCTGGAACGTGTCAGAAAAAATAGGAATCTGGGATTTTGTTTCGTCCGATTCCGAGAATATTTCCAGAACAGCTTTTCTGAAACCAAAAACAGCAGAAAACAGGAACTGACACTGTGGCATCTTGTTAATAGGTTAGTTCCAGAAAATGCATAAAAATGCTATGAAGTGTGAATAAAACATGTAGCTATTGGTATAAAACTAGCATGGAACATAAGAAATTATAGATACGTTGGAGACGTATCAATAGAGAATTTATCTTTTGTGTCAAGCCTAAATTGAAAAAGACTAAAATTTGGAGTAGCACATACTCACCCCCCCTCTAGGTGTCATACCGATCCTTTCAACGGGCCCACCTATAAGTCTCAAAAAAAATTCTCGCACCTCGTTGATCCGAGACCTTCACGATGGCCATGCGCAACGGCAGGGCTACGCGCCTACTGCTGCCTTGCGAGCTCACGGAGGTGCTCTGCACGCTAGCGAGGGCGCATTCGGGCGGGCCGCCATCGGTAGCGACACCTCCGATGACCTTGAATGGAAATTGAAAATAAATGTAGCTCTCTGCTGCACGCGATGAGGTGGAGCTCGAATCGATGGAACCATTGGGGAGGAGCGGCGGAGGGGAGGTAGGTGGGTCCGACGAGGAACATCACGAAGAAGAGCACGACATTCAGGCCTACACGCACACCAGCAAGGCGCCGCGAACGCTTTGGAGGCGAGGCGAGGTAGGTGGTGCCGGCAACGGAACATCGTGAGCGGTCGCGGCGCTGCTGCCTCATGTGTCCACCGTTTCCATCGCCCGAACCACGACGCCACATGCGTTGGCGGCAACCTACGGGAGGAGCCGCGCATACGAACCAGCGCCGATGGACACAACGAATGCGGCCGCGACCAAGCAAACTCTCTGGTTGTGCGTGAGGTGTTGATGCATGTAAAATGCATACATGAACTTTGCACTATATCACTTATATTCTAATCATATTTGCATCATATAAGGGTTATATCACTATTATATAATGATTTTAGGCAATAAAATATTTATTTCCTATTTTTATGGAATTAACCCTGCGCAGGCAGAAAACCCTATTTTCCTTTTAAGTTTCAGGGACCCAAACGACGTCCAAATGACCTGGAAAATTACGAGCGTCAATATTTTGGAAGGAGGAAGACTTGGGAGCGAAGGAAGCAAGCAATCGAAGGCTGGAAGCCCAAAAGAGGGGGGCTCATGCGGCCTCTGTACCTGGCCACGTGGGGCCCACCATCTTGGGCCTCGTGGCTCCACTGCCGTCGATCTTTCCTCCACGGACATCGTCTTGACCTAAAAACGCCTATAAAAGAAGTCCCACGTTGTTCTCTGGAACAAGCGCCGCCGAAACACAGAAACACCGAAAGAGAGATCTGGAGCTGCAGATTGGAGGGGAAAACTCCGGCGGGGCGCTACTGGCGTGGTCTCCATCTTCTCCATCGACATCTCCACCGTCTCCATGATGAAGAGGGAGTAGTCCACCTCTGGACTATGGGTTTGTGGAAGTAACTTATGTATCTCTCCTCTCTTTGAGCTTAACTAATTAGTACCGTATGAGCTGCTGAACATGATTACGGTCATATATGTAATTCCTATGTAGTGGATCTTTTTATGAGTTAATATATGTTTGAGATTGCAATGTTTGTTTCAGTTATGAATATAGATGCATATTATGTACCCCGTTCTTATCTACTTGTTATGATCAAGCATGTTGAAAGGACACGGATGTCGCCTAGAGGGGGGGGGGGGTGAATAGGTGATTTAAAATTCTTTGCGGTTTAGGCTTTAATAAATGCGGAATAAAACTAGCGTTTAATTTATCAAGCACGAAACCTAAACAAGCAAGGTTAACCTATGTGCACCAACAACTTATGCTAAACAAGATAAGCAAATATGTGATAGCAAGATATATTACTTCAAGCTCGATGGCTATCACAAAGTAAATAGCATAAGTAAGAAGCTCGGGTATAGAAATACCGAGGCACTTGGAGACGATAATTTATCCCGAAGTTCACTTCCCAATGGAAGCTACGTCTCCGTTGGAGCGGTGCGGAGTCACAAAGTGATCCCCGAATAGCCGTCAAATGGCACACCGTAATCTCCTTCGTGCCTCCACCAATGCAGAGTGCCACGAACCACTATGGGACACTTGAGGGTGGTCACCGAACCCGTACAAGGATGAGGCACACTCCACAACTTAATTGGAGGCTCTCACCAAATTCCCACAGCTCCCAAAGCCACAAGAATCACAAGGTTGGGGCGCGACTCCACAACTTAATTGGAGGCTCCCAACTATCCCGCGAGCCACCAAAACTCCGAGATCAACAAGGACCGTCTAGGGCACCCCAAGTACCCAAGAGGACAAGCTCTAGGGCACCCCAAATACCCAAGAGTAACAAGCTTCTCAACTTCGATTTCCACGTATCACCGTGGAGAACTCAAACCGATGCAACCGATGCAATGAAGGCAAGACCACTAGAGGTGGTCAAATCCTTCACTCCCAAATCCCACCAAAAGCAACTAATGCTTGTGGGGGGAGAAGAGGGGAAGAACAAGGAAGAACTCAACAAATGGAACTCCAAGATCTAGATCCAAAGGCTTCCCCTCACTTAGAGGAGAGATGGATTGGTGGAACAATGGATCTAGATGTCCTCTCTCTTTTCCCACTAAATGGAGGCAAGAATCATGGAGGGATAGAGAGTTAGCAAAGCTCAAGAAGGTTCAACAATGGAGGAAAAACGAGCTTCAAGAGATGGGGAACCATTGGGGAAGAAACCCCCTTAAATAGGTCCCCTGAAAAAGTGACCGTTGGAGGGGCACGGGAGCCCGGCCTGGGGGCCAGCCTAGGCTGGCCTGGGGGCTGGCCACCCAGCAGAGCCGGCCAGCCTGGGGGCCGGCCTAGGCTGGTCTGGGGGCTGGTCACCCAGCAGAGCCGGCCAGCCTGGGGGCCGGCCTAGGCTGGTCTGGGGGCTGGCCACTCAGCAGAGCCGGCCAGCCTGGAGGCCGGCCTAGGCTGGTCTGGGGGCTGGTTAGTGGTCACCCAGCAGAGCCGGCCAGCCTGGGGCCCGGCCTAGGCTGGTCTGGGGGCTGGCCACCCAGCTGCCAAAAATGAAACACCCACAACTTTTTCATCCGGACTCCGATTTCGATGATCTTGGCTCGTTGGAATCACCACAACGAGCACGACAAGATGATGCAGGAAAACATCATAGTCCAATAAGGTAGTATAAAACCAAATGTAGAAAGGTGAAACCTCTCTATAGAAGATGAACCGGGAGAAACTCCAAAACCGAAAACGCAACAAGTTTTTCATACGAAATCCGTTTTCAGAGAACTTGAGCTTGTTATGAAGGTCACAACAAGCTCCAAAACCCCATAGAGAGATAAGCCAAATAAGAACCAAGAAAGATGATGAAGGCAAGTATGCAAATGTTTGATCTTTCTCCAACTGATACGCTAAAGCTCAATCGAGAGCCCATCTTGATAGTACGGTATCTATCCTATAACCCGGTCTCCCAACAAGTACCACGAGACCGGTAAAATAGAAACCCTATCATACCTTTGCCTTGCGCATTCCACTTGAGCTAGATGACGTCGATCTTGATCTCTTCAAGTGGACCACCTTTCTTGATTGCGCTTCGCTTGGTGAAGACCCAAACATTGCTCCCCATACTCCACTATGGGAGAGCCTCTCTTAGGCACATCTTCACATGAACATTATCTCTAAATGGGTGGCAAGCTTCAAGCCTAGGATTTCTTCGAGATGCTCCTCTTGAACTTGCGCTTGTATCTTTTCTTCTCTTTTCAATAGATGAAGTCTTGAAGATAACCATGAATGATCACATAATTCTTTTCTTCAAGACATACTTGCAATATGCTCCACTCGATGATCTTGATGCCAAATACTTCATTATATCAATATATTCATGGCATCAACCTTGAATCCAACATATGGAGTTCAAGCATGGTCTATGGACAAACACTACAAGTAAAACTCAATGCAACCATTAGTCCATAGGGATTGTCATTAATTACCAAAACCACACATGGGGGCGCCATGCCCTTTCACATGTTTATGAGAGCGTGTGTGGGGTGATGTGTGCATTAGTTGGAGTAACGGGGGGGGGGGGGGTGGTGAGTGCGGTAAGTTGACAACTGTAATATCGCGACTAGATCTAGCATGTTATTATTTTAACCTCATGTCATGATACTTAAAGCTATACTCTGAGTTATCTTAATTACTGAGGTGTTATGATTTGGTTCGCATCTTGATGGAGTATAAGTGAGATTAATAACCAAAAGATCTCTATGTTAGGACGTGATGCCCATATAATTAGTAACTTGTTATCAAACTTTGTGTTGCAATCTCATATGTCAACTCTATGTGTTCAATTGTCTACCACTTTATTAAAGAGAGAGTGCATTTGTGAAACCACACCGGTCCATTTTTAATCATAAGAAACACCTTTCCAACAACTTTTACCACTTTTCCATTTTCTGCAATTATTAAATCCGAAAATACAAAAACACTTTTACATCTTGCATTCATCATAAAAAAACCAAAAGTATCATTCATCATTGTTATCATCATCCTTGCACATTTATTCACCACCATTGCATATTTATTTCTTATTTGCATTGCATATTTATCTTGATATCATTCTTACACCTTGTGCTTGATGACCACAGGTGAGGTTGAGGACCAAAACATTTAACATTGTTTTGTAGGTAACCAAAAAGAAGGATAAGGAGATAGATCTTTCACTACTGACCCGAGAGTTCGATATTAAACCCTCGAGTCACCTCTCGTGGGGAAAACACGTCTTCCACTTACTACATACTCTGCACTTGGAGGTTCAACCTAACCCGTATACTTTTCATTGCAGGTAGCTACTGAAGTCTATCACTTCTACGGGTATCAGTTGTTCCATGAGAGTCTTTTTCTTCTCTTTTTACTGTTACACGTGTGCGCCTGGACGGCCCTAATCGATACTCCCATTGAAACAATGAAAAGTGTTTGTGTATAAATAGTTTTAGGAAAAAACGGATTGACTGGTCAAAATTGTTTGGTGCATGATATTTGGACAATCTGGATCGACAACTAAACGTTTCAGAGTTAATGTATTTCAACATGTTTACTCCTTTAATAGTAGTATAAATAGAGATATACATTTATTTTCATGTATTATGCCTACCAAAAACTATCTGTTGGGCTATATTACAACTGAAATGATCTTATTTATATTTACATTTTATAGCTGATGGCTGGCATTTCCTGGGAATATTTTATTTCAGTACAATCTGATTTAGTTACTAGTACTAAACGACAATTTTAACTTATTGGTTCAATCACTAAGAAAAGGAGGCAGCATATCTAGATGCTCAATCGTTGCATGTTTAATTTCATGGTTGGAAGAAGAAAAATGATTCATTATCCTCCTCTGCCACTGCTGGGGTGACCACGAGGTTTATGACCATGGCGACCCAAATGTCAGCAGGATGCAGCAGCGCTCACACTCTTCATCAGCTTCGCGCACGGCCGTCGGCCGTCACTGGTGGTTAAATTGTGCGTGGGCTTGCGAGGCACTTGTCGATTTTGTTACGGAGAATTGATATTTTTACATTTACTTGGGTTTTTTGGGATGAACACTGTAGAAGCATTTTGATTTGTGCTAGCGTAGCCTACCCGTTTTTGTACAGTGGTATTAGAGCCATCTTATTTAGTTTTCGAATAGGGTAGATTGATACTCCTCAAGACTACACCATAACTCTGCAATGACTGTAACTCTGTAGCGGGACTTTTCTTTTTATTTCTTCTTCTTATTGTTTTTCGGCTGTGTGCATCCGTAATAGCTTTGGTTATTGCGTTGTTATAGAAGCTGGTGTAATTTGTATCTCCGTGATATTAATATACACTCTTTATCAAAAAAAAAAAGACTACACCATAACTGGTTAGATGATTTATGTCATCGCAATGCATCTAACCAAGCGCGTTGGAACTGCTCTTCTACATTCTCACTGTTGTCGTGTTGCTGCACAACGAGGTCTTGAGGCGAGAGAAGGGTGGGCCGGTAACTCCCGTAGATACCCCGTCCTTGGTAGTAACCATCCGGTGGCGATGGCAGCCGGAGTTGGTCGTCCCACGTTGAGATACGGCCACCATCGTCGACCTCCTCGTCCGAATGCGTGCTTTCATCATTGGTGGTATCGTACTTGTACATGCGATCGCCGATGATGCAGGACAGAGTCCCGTCGTCCTCGACCCAGCTGCCCATCGGCTCGTCCTCGCGGTGGTCGTAGACGTAGAGGTAGAAAGTCGGGCGGCGGTCGCAGTAGAAGCTGTAGCGTCGTATCCAGTCGCCAGGCAGCTTCTTGTCCAGCTGTTGTTGACCTCCCTTCACCAGTTGCGGCACCGGCATGACCCAGAGATGGAGCTCGCTGTCTTCAGCTGGATAGCCAAGGGTGGGAACGTGCACGGCAATGCACGGCTGCCCGCGGAGGTCGAACACGTACATCACCGCCTTGGAGTCCTCATAGTCATAGCCCGACATGAGATGATACGTTATATTGTTGGGTGTTCCGACATAGTGGGTCTGCTTTGTCAACACGTAGATCTTGCCGTCCACAAGGACCGGCGGTGACGCGGACCCGGCCCAGCGTACGCCGTAGCGCCCGAGGGGGTCTGGGTGCCGGCGCCACGAGCCGGCGCCAAGGGTGTACACGTTCAGGTAGTTATCATCTGTCTTCGAATCCTCATAGGGGAGGCAGAAGAGGTTGTACTGGTCGGTGGGCGCGCAGAATCCCATGGCGAAGTAATGCCTGCTAGTGGTCTTGAGCCCTTGCGGCGCCTGGACCGGGAGCTTCTCGCCGGTGACGGGGTTGCACACGAAGACGGGATCACGTCTCATCATGTACGAGGGTTCCTTCTTGTTGGGCGCGAGGAGGATGAAGCCGTTGCAGACGTTCGTGATGCGATATCCCTCGGCCAAGTCCACAATGCGGCACATCGGCTTTGGCGACGAGACGCTGAGCACGTTGGTCTCCATGATCTTGCCTGGGAGACTGGCATGGGAGACGAGCAGCGCCTCCGTGCCGCCGGAGCCCGAACCAGCGTGGGCGTGGAGGCGGTGGAAGGAGGGGTCGGCGAGGAAGCTGCGCCACGCCTTGCAGACGCAGCGGTAGCGGGCTAGGTCCCTCGTCGGCAGCTTCAGCAGGATCTCGTGCAGAGTCCCCTCCGCCATTGATTCCATCGAATCGTCCGGCTAGTCTCACGGTGATCGATCTGTAGGATAGTCGTGGAGTTATATAGGTCACGGCCGGGCACCGCTAGGATCGGCATTCGATTTGCCTTCCCATCGGACCAGGCTTTGGCCGTAGGATCAGTTGCAACGTGGCCGGCGCGTCTCCCGTTATTCCAGATTCCTAGCTGGTGTCAGTTTTTCTCAAGGAATAGATGTCAAGTGCAAGTTGTTTTTGTTGGTACATGTCAATGTTACTTGCAATTGCAAACCACCCCGGTTAATTCATGAGATGAATAGTTTTGACTGCGAGTTTATTCATGGTATTTGATTGATAAATTTTGTTTGGTCATGAATAACATGAGCGACATGGCATCTTGCTTAAATCTTGACAAAAGTTATTGCCCATGGGTGTGATCTGCTATTTGTACTCACACATATGATTGTAATCCGTTTGATTGATCTGGTCAAGGAAATTGCTACTCCCTCCTGTCTCGTATAAGTGTAGTACGGGTGCGGGTGCGACTAGTTACAAAATATTCTCACTTGTGAAGCTCCCTAAAATTGAAAGCTCCTTAATTATGGTCCCACATTTTGGGATTTTTTTGCACCGTTTTTCCGTTAGATTTTGATTATTTGCCGTCTTTTACAATATAATTTATATTTTGCCCCACTTATTATAAGACCCCTAGAATTGAAGAGCTTTCCTTGATTGTGGCCCCACCTTTTGAAGAATTTTATATTTTTGCCGCTATTTAACCTGGACTTTGATTATTTACCCTCTTTTACATTGTAATTTACTTTTTGCGAAATTTTATTTGCACTTTGATAATTTGCCACTTGGCAAGCTACTAATGACGAAGCTTTGATTGTTTTCCCGGATCGAGACAAACCAGTAGCGCTCGTCTCTCTCGACACAGATATGGAGAACTTGCGGTCCATGTTCCCTAACGATGTTCTGCCCCTGACCTCGTCCTCTGTTCGGTGCTCGATTCACACGATAACAGTCGTGAACGCCTCGGTGTTGAGCGCTCGGGTGTCGCCTGAGCCGTCGAAACTGGCAAAACACATCTAGGCCCCGTGGTCAGGCGGCTCTGGCACCGCCCTCGAGCACATCTTTTGCGCGGCTGCGCTCCGGCACTGCCCGTCAGCTACAATAGTTGGAAACAGCTGGAATCGTCGGAATTTGAGGCCGCCGGAAGGGGTTCGGGTGTACAAGTGGAAGCGGTAGGTTTCAGAAAGGGAGAGACGATGTTGAGTGAGAGCGAGGAGGATCTCACCAGACTTTGAGGGAGCAGCGAAGCTACGGTAGGACTAGAAGATCCTCTATTGAATAGACGTGGCATTATCGTCTCGAGTTGTTGCCTCATGTAATTAGATGAGATTAAGGAAATTTAAAGGATCACCTTGTCTCTCCCTTTTTATATTTTATATTAGTGGTGACTTAAGACACAACATAATCGGGCGTAACTAGTTGCAGAATATTTGGAGTGCGCATGGATTCGAAGTATCGATGGATATGCGAGAGACGCTCTCACGTGTGCGACTGTCTCTCTCCCGCACAGCCTCGCTGCAGCTTTGGCAGCCACTCAGAAGTAGGACTAGCAGACATCGAAATCAGCTCGGAGGAAGAAAAAATCGAGACCAGGAAGAAGCCATGGCCTTCCTCCTCCCCAAGCTCACCACGCCGCCCCATCCGCTCAAGTCCCAGCTCGGCCCGCCGAGCCACGCCTCCGGCGCCGGCGGCAGGCTCCACGGCTGCGGCTCGGCGCCGATCCACCTCAGCCTCCCGCTCCTCCTCAGCGCCTCGCAGCCGGAAGCCCCCGCGGCCAAGTCCGCGGAGACCAGGGGCCGGGGCGCGACCGGCGGCGGGGACCCGCGAAGGTCCGATTTTTACCTCAACCTTGGGACGGCGGTGCGCACGCTGCGGGACGACCTCCCGGCCGTCTTCCTCCGGGAGCCCGACTACGACATCTACCGGTGAGGCGGCCTTTCCCGTTCTCTACTAATATTTTTGTTTCTCTTTCAGTGTCTGAAAAGTTTGATTAGTCATGGAAAACATCTTAACGCCAAACATAGCTCGGTAGTTCCTGGAAATTATTGGTGAAACTTGAACTGAAATTGTACAGCTAGTAGCAATCTGCCGGTGCTCATAAAATGGCTAATCGTGCAAAAAGTGATGCAGCTTGCCAGTGACACGAGTCATCATTCAGAATGAAGCATAGTCTGGATGTGGTGGTGATTTGATCTACAGCTCTGCGTAGTAATATTAGCCTATTTTTTAACTGACAGTATGCTGTGCTCAAGATCGGAATCAAACTAATTGATGAACACGCCCAATTAATAAGAGCTATAAGGGAGTGACAACCCATCATCAGCAATTCTGACAGTAGGTGTCCTAATATGATACAAATACAAATAACTGACTGCCATTCTTGGTTGTGTCTGACAAGAACCCTACCTGCATGAATTTTCATTTCTTGCAAACTTCTACTCATTCTAGCACACTCGTAAAATGGCGATTATAAAACGTTCTTTACATCGCTTTGCAGAGAAGACATCACATTTGTCGATCCACTGAACACATTCCATGGGCTTGACAACTACAAAACGATATTCTGGGCTCTCAGGTTCCACGGACGTCTATTATTCAGTGAAATTGGGCTTGACATATCACGCATTTGGCAACTGACAGAGAACTCGATAGTTGTCCGGTGGGAACTGTGGGGCACCCCGCGTGTCCCATGGGAGTCATATGGCTGCTTCAGTGGCACATCCAGGTACAAAGTCGACAGGAATGGGAAAATTTACGAGCATAAAGTCGACAACTTGGCATTGGACTACCCCCGGCCAGTAGCCAAAGTGGGCAGAATCGCTGACTTAGTAGTTGCTGCTTACCCGCCGAGCCCCAACCCGACTTTCTGGAATGTAGTTGGGACAGACGATCGATGCTCATGGACAAAGCTTTACCGAGCGGTGCTGCAGACTGTAGAGCAACAAGGCAACATTTCCACAGGCATTTGCATTGAAGGTCTACTCACTTGTTCATAGATGAAATCAACTTCAGGAGTAGCTGCCTGTTAGTGAGTGTTTCTGGAGAAAAATGTATATATAGAATGTGGGTACATAAATTAACCACATTACTATCAGTTCTCTCTTTGTATACTGTAGCTCAGCTCTAGACCAACAACTTTAGATACAATACATGCTAGATGACTATATACCATCATCCTTGGTGTGTAGGATATTACTACCACTTGTTTACATCTTGTGATATATGAATACAAAAGTTGTACTTTTTCTTCATCGGCTGGGCAAAATTTGCTCCCTGAGTTGTTAAAAAATATATGGAAGATTGCCAAGAACATTTTGTGATTCATTATTTCATTTTTCTTTGAAGTTGGTTAGGTGCTTGTTGAGGGAGCTGGGTTATTTGAAATGTGAACTATTGTTAGTACCCATGAAAACTATAAATAGGCCCTATGTGAGATGCCATTGAGAGTGGTGTCGATCTTCTCTCTGAATATAATTGACCGTGGGGTGACCAATATATTTTAAATTATTCATACTGAAAAACTTGGAGACTCACATGTTAGTTCTTTTTTAAAAGCATAATCAAATGAAACATGTTATAAGAACCATTAGTGATCAAAGTGATGCTTTGCAAACCGTATCAATGTCCAAAACTTTAGTCTTTTTAGTTAGAGGGAGTGTAAGATATGTGTGTGAGTTTATTGATTTCCCTTTTTTTTATGTCTTCTCCCTCCTGTTATCAAGGTAGCGCGGTCCTTTCCCCTGTCCTTCACTGTTATAGCCTTCATATAATCCTTGTGCCTTCTTAGAGTATGCCTTTATATGCTTGTAGGCTGTCCTTCATCTAAAGTAAGTATTTGCTAGAAAAGGACATATGGAATTGGTCTCAAATACGGTTAAACAACCATCTTAATGCTGGCAGGCCAGCCGGACACCTGCTTGACTGCTTCCCTATAGGCTGTTGTTCTGTGGTGCAGCTTATCACTACATGTGGTGCAGCAAAGCACTTTTCCTGTGTCTGGTCTTCGCTATCCTCATTCAAATCGTCAAAGCCTGCTCTATCCATACCTATTCTTCATTCCACACCTGACTAGCCCAGGCCACCATGAAGCACCTCCTACTATCTTGCACCTGTGTCCTACTATCTGCCATTGTCGGACCGGTGAGTTCCGACATCCAGCATGAAGCTGAAGCTCTTGTGAATTGGAAGGCTAGCATGTCCGGTGCGACGAGTCCCTAAGTTCATGGTCGTTTACCAACTCCACCAGCCTTTGCCGCTGGATGCACATCGGTTGCAACTCAGCAGGGATAACCATCATAAAGCTCAACACCACCGGTGCAAGTCTGAATGGTACACTTGACAACTTGGAGTTCTCTCGGCTTTCCCCAACCTGAAGATGCTCATCCTATTACGTAATGGTCTGCATGGTGACATTCCAGGAGGGATTGGTGACCTGACAAGATTGGTGAGGTTGCAGATCATCAGCAACCAGTATTTGACTGGTGCAATTCCATGCAGCATTGGTCGGCTGAAGCAGCTCACTGAACTGCAACTGGGAGGTTTGGGTCTTGATGTTGCACTACCTGAAGAGATTTGTAACTTGACAAGTTTGAAGAAGCTCTCTCTTTACTCAATCAATTTGAATAGATCAATCCCGCTAACAATCGGGAAACTGAAGAAGCTCTGCTTTCTGAACCTGAGAAAGAACAATCTGTCAGGGTGCATCTGCTGGAGATTTGTAACGTGACAGAATTGCAGTTCATGGACTTAAAGCAGAACTATTTACATGGCCAGATACCAGGTACTATCTCTCGTTTGGTAAAACTAAGTGGCTTGTGGCTGTCAGAAAATCAGCTCAGAGGCGACATCACCCCTGAGCTAGGGAATAGCAGCACCCTGTCTTATGTAAACATTGCATGGAATATCTTCTCTGGGCTGTTCCCACCATCCATTTGCGCGGGAGGAGCACTGATTACAGTCATTGCTGCGTGTAATCGGTTCACGAGCTTTGATGACCTGACTTTTCAAAATTGCACGACCCTGCAGTACATTTACTTCACGGAGAACAACATTGTTGCAGACCTATTGTGTTGTTTTGGCAAGCCTCCAGAACAACATCAGGGGATAGCATTCAGTGGAATCCAACTGAATGACACTCTTCTGACAGAACTGGGTGAGCTATTCCTCTGTAACTGTACTGTACTAAGACTTCTGGACCTATCAAACAATGCCTTACATGGAGATCTTTCCAACTCCAAGTGTTTATGGCAGATGCCACATTTGGAATTCATAGATCTTTCCAGTAACTAACTCAATGGCGTAGTTCCATTCTCCACGACACCTAACCGTAAGCTTCAGTCTCTACACCTAGCCAATAACCATTTCAGAGGAACATTTCCTTTGGTTCTTAAGAAAAGCAAGGAACTTATCACTCTTGATCTGGGAGACAATAATTTCTCAGGTGGAAATTTGGAATACCTTCTTGGATAAGTAAGAGCTTGCCTAAACTAAGATTTCTTCGACTGTCGCCAAACATGCAGATATTGCCATTGCGTCAACTTCAGCTGTTGGATCTGTCAAAAAAAAAACTCGGTTGACACGTTCCAGACAGTTAAAACTGAATCAAGATCATAGTTGACGACTTGGATTTAACAAATTTCTGTAGAGACTTTGCATATTGTCTGTAATGTGTTTCATTTATTTGTTGCAGAAAACCTGCAATGCAGATTTTTTTTAAAAAAAATGTTGGTTCCACAACAACTTTGGTGAGATTTAACAGTTATACTCTCTATGACTCTGTCCTATTTGCATGCCTTGTATTTTGAGGTTCATTTTTTACCAAGAAAACGTGGGTTGTGTGCCACAAAAATTATATCACTAAACTGAATCGAAAATACTGTCCAGTAGTATATCTTTTGTCACATAACTGATGACCAAAGCTTAATCACGAAATAGGAAGTCACCATGTAAATTGGGACAGGGGAGTAACTTATAAGCCTCAATAAGAATGTTGCTGCAGCTTACTAAGCTATTCTAAATGTCAGCATCTGAAAAGTTGCAAGCACAAAGGCTTGTGTGTTAGTCATGTACAACTTTCTTGTTTTATCTTCTGTTTTCTTTGTTTGTTGGTTTGTGATGCTGTACTTTGCCGGTTATCTAGTCGGTTCCTTCAAATCTTTGGCGTGTGTTCGAGAAATAAAGGATTGTTTGTGAAAGAGATGCAGTTTGTTTAGGGATTCTGTGGTTACACCTGAAACCCACTGAATTTGCTTCTGAAAAAAAAAAGGAAAAACTTTTATGGCAAATAGCGAGGAATCATTCATGAATCCTAGTTCAGTAATGGTCCATTACAAGTCTCATGTGAAGGATACGTAGCATAAGAGAGTATATTGTATTTCGCCACAAATGTGTAGTTTCTTCTCAAACTTTGTTCAATAAAGTAACACTGCATTACTTCTCTTCAGGAAAGGAGATAAATGTGCATTATCCCCGAAATATGGCCTGAGTTTAATGTTCAAACCAAAATTCAAAGATTGGGGTGATATTGGTTGACATGGCGCTTAATACATCATTTTGCATTTACAAAATTAGGGAAATAAGAATAATGTAAAATTAAAGCAAAAAACATGAAAAATAAATATTCTAAAAAATAAACTATAAACAAATAACAATATAATTATGGGTTTGAGATAGTTTATTTTTTTAATAATATTGCCTCTTTTGAGTAGAAGGTTTGAAAAAATGGGAATATTGTTAAAATTGAAATAACTATGGTAAGTGCGTCTAGATGTTTCAAAAATATATTTTACTGTCTGTGTTACAAAAGTATTTGTCTAAATTATTTATATGTACATACTTACTATAATATTTCCTCGAAATTATTTAGCTATTTTGAAAAAATTATGGTTCTCACTCTCTAGTTTTCTCGGAATAACCTTAAGTGATTTAAAGCTCAAGGTTGAAATGTTAAACTTGGGACGTGCACTTGTCAACAGCGAAGCAAAGCCCTGATCATTTCTTGATACTTTTCATATCACTTGTTGACCCGATTTTCAGTTAAAATTGTATTGACCTGATATCCAATCACAAGTAGTTGGCTTTATCAAATTAGCTCACCAAAAGCAACCAGTCTCCAGTCTCTAGATACTAGGAACAGTTTGACAGTGGTTGGACTTTTGGTGAGTTGCTTGTTAGAATGTCAGATAAGCTGAAACTGAATTCTGTAGTCTCACGTCAGACCTTGAAGTCCAGGCAATTCGGTTGTACACATCTCGCCTTTTCCCGACCGCCTTTTTGAACCATATATGTTCTTCGCAATATGATGGTTGATTAAATTAGCAGGAACTTGAGACTTAATAGGCAAAGCATCCTTACAGTAATTTTACCGTAAAAACTTTAAACATGTTTATTTTGACAACGGAATAGTTTCAGTTTCAAACAGTGGTACTTTTCAGTAGTTAATTTAAAGTTCTGTGCAATATTTATACTATTGTACTAGTGGATTCTGGAGAATTCAAATGCTGGATTAGTTAGTGACCTATCCAGATAAGGAGAGGCCATAATTCACATCGCCTGGGGCTGGGGCCAATCGACCTCTTACCACCTGCTACACGCTATGTATGCTGTACTGTACCGAAAAATCAGAAACTTTTTTGAAACGAAGGAAAAAAGCTTTGCTTTTTATATTGATATAGAAGGAGCAAGCACAACAGGGCCGAGGCCAAACTTTAAAAAACAGCAAAAAAAGACAGTAACAACAACAAACAGGACAGGATCACCCTATCCCGTCTACTCTCCCACTGAGGAAGATCGTCATCGCATAAAGGGTGTGTCAACTCCGCGGTTAACTCAAACTAGCACATACATTTGTTTGGCCTTTTGGGGAAGCTGAAAAGTAAATTATATTTAGTACAAAGTAGCAGTAAATAACTCAGCAGGAACTGGCAAGACTCTTTAGGCAGAAGAGAGACCCTTATGTTTCAGTTTCAACAGCAACATATATCTGCATATTTCGCAATCTACAAAACAGAAGCTGGTGATGTGTGAACAAACAAGATTGAGCAAGAGGAACTGGTGAGCTACTTCAATGTTACGAAACCTACACGATTAATATTTACTTTCTTCATATGCTTCCGTGACATTATGGACGAACTAGCAAGCAAGGAAAAACGCAGTTTGTCACATTACAAGTGGTGTTTTTTAGCATCAAGTGGTCTTACTTAAAACCATTTGGTTGTTATGAAATAGAATTGAGTGATGTTGAAGCACGCACTAGTTCGAGATGAGAGATGAAACATAACTGACAAGCTAGTTATATATATATATTCTCTGCCGTATTTCTTGATACTATACTTGATCAAGTGCTAAATAAATGCTGCAAACAATCCACTATACCACTAACAAAAATAGTAATCAAGGAAGGTGTTAATCTACTCCACTTTGTACTAAATATATACATATTTTATTTCACGAGAACTGCCTACTTCACTCTCCCTCGTAGCGGGTTCACGAACCAAGAGGTCAGGAAATGGCCGTTGTCGACATATTGATAATTAGCCAAGAAAACTTATGTTTCAAGAACTAGCTAGTAAAGCTGCTGAGCGTGAGCTACCTGCAAAGCTTTCATTAGAAACAGTAGCACTTTAATTTGGGTTTCCGAATCAGGAGCGGAGAATGATTAAGCGTGCTAGAACGAACAGGTTATTGCAATGAAAGTTGGTGCCCTCGAGACTGACGGAAAGTTGGCGTACTTGAGATTGACAGGTTACCAGCAAAACGAAGGGATCCAGGAAAGGCTATGATGTACTAATTCTTGCTTGATATTTAGACCTTTTTTTTTAAGAAGCCAAGTGAACTTCAATTGATCCATTTTGTCCCGGATTTTTGACATGTAGGTTGTCTTACTGACACTATCTTAACCGCCCACCGATCTGAGATTAGTGCTATATTTTGCATTCTCAGTTTTGCATGTAGACCCTTCTATTTTATACTGTCCCCCACCTCGGCGAGTTATATCAATGTTCCATTGAGATTTCAAACATATTCCGATTAAAATTTCACAAAAATTCAACAAAACATTGCATGTGTAGTTTATATATGTTTCACACATGTTTTACGGAAGTATAAATGAAGATTCGACATAGTTTTTTCGTAAATGTGTTTACATGTTTTCACGAAGAAACCTAGACGCGTGTGTAATTTCATATATGTTTCATTCTAGGTGAAACCTTTCGTGTTATTTTGTCTGAAAGTTGTGTTACTCATTTCTGGTTCATGAAGATTTTGCTTCAGAGGTGTTGTAAGACTTGGTGCGGGACGATGTTCCGGTCCATACCGAACACGTGTTACCTGTGAGCGTTGTGATAGGTGACTTGCGGTAGCGATCTCGGCAAATGAGGGGCGGCAACACTAGGGGCATTCAATTTTGGTGGTGCTCCTTGAGTACCGAGACTCGATATTCAGTCAGTATATTGCCCACTCTCTGCAAGTGGCACCAATCTGCCACGATAAATCAATCGCAAGAACAAATGAAGCGAGGACACTTGCCTTCCTAGCTACGTTCAACTTCCAGCCCGGGGATTATGGCAGCCAATCCATCAATTCCCCCAAAAAGATCAAAAACGAATGGCGCCTTGCTCGCACGCACTTGAACCGGCAGAAGGCAGCAGCAGCACATGAGCGGCATTATATCAGATCAGTTGCTGTTCTGGTCCACGAGCACGTGCACGGTGGCGGTCACGGCCTTGTCTGTGGCGACGACGACCTGGTTGCCGGACACGTTCCTGAGCGTGTGCCCCGGGAACGCGCCGCCGGAGACGAGCGAGTACTGCACGTGTCCGATCCGGTCCGGGAAGAGCAGCACGTTCGCGAAGTCCACCGTCCACTCACTGCCGTTCCCCTCCACCGATCCCCTCGCCGCCGTGGATTTCACGTTCATCCCCATGGCGGAGTTCTGCTGCACGTAGACCTGCTCCACGGTCTTGAACGCGCCGTCCAGCTGCACGATGTCCACGCCCTTGCTTCTCCCGTTGAAGAGGTTGCCCGTGATGTGCACGCCTCGGGCGACGCCGTTGACCGCCTTGAGCACGACGTTGGCGTCGCCGAGGAAGAATGACCCGGAGACGTGCAGCAGCACGGGGTCCTCGGCGACGATGCTGGTGTAGTCCATGTAGCAGTTGGTGAGCCACGTCTGCGTGAGCCCGGGGACCTTGAGGTAGATCCCCGTGCCGCCGAACCCGGTGGCCTTGTTGTAGCAGTGCACGCCGGAGATTGTGTTGGCGCCGCCGGTGACCATGATCCCCGTGCCCTCGGAGAAGACCACCACGTCGGCGACGGAGTTGTCGTTGCCGTCGAGCCGGATGCCCGTGCCGGTGAAGGAGCGCTCGCCCGGGTCGCTCCCCGCCGTCATGTGCTGGCCCAGGAAGGTGTTGCGGATGTACGTCTCGTGCCCCCCGCGCACCGCGATGCCGTCGGTGCCGAAGTGGGTGATGTAGCAGTTGTCGATGCTGACCCGGAGCGAGTCCACGACCGTGACGCCGCCGCCCCGGTAGTTGCAGTCCAGCATCAGGTCGCGGAGCGTCACGTACTCGTAGTGGTAGGCCGCCGAGGACGACGACGACCCGGCCGAGAGCTCGATCAGGAACCGGTCCGTCGGGAACTCCGGCGACGCGCGCAGCGAACCGCTGTGGATCTGACACGTGCACGTACACAAGCTAGTTAGACATCACACTGGCGCATTGCACAACAAAATGCAGTACGTTAGTTTGTTTCTTTACCTTGAAGTTGCCGCCGCCGGAGGCCGGCAGGGTGAGTGGGCCGTTGACGAGGTAGGTGCCGCCGTCGAGGTGGATCTCGGCGCCGCCAATGTCGGGAATGCCGGCGGTGAGGGTGGCGTTGGAGGGCAGGCTGAAGGCGTCGGCGATGGCCTTCTTGATGGCCGCCGTGGCGTCCGCCGCGCCGGTCGGGTCGGCGCCGTAGTCAGTGACGTGATACACCCGCGACGCCGTGGACTGCGACGAAATTCACACACGTCAGACGTGACAGTACAGTGCAACAAGCTGGTCAGTGCGGCCAATGAGACGAGCACGAGTAGCAACCAAGCATTGGACGTTTGTCCGGTGGGTGGCTGTCAGCTGTGAGGTGGGGGCAGTTACCACTTTCTGCTACGAGTATTACCAAACACGGAAGGAAAACGAAGAATCATTTTGCTGCTGTCGGGATGTAAACTTTCTTTGCTGATACCTAATGTTTCTTGGCTGATATACCTAACGTTCTTGACAAAAATGCACGAGAAATTGGGGCTGGTGAGCAGATTGCGAGATAGATTCACATGCACACGGCTGCGTCTCTGAATCCTGTCAAAAACCTGACGGACTTTGCATAGACGAAACGGCTCTATTAGAGAGTCGCGCGCGCAAGGAAAAACAACGGTAAGATGATGTTCTCCCCCTTTTTTTTGAAACTGCAAATAAAAAGGTTCTTCATCGCAAAAAAAAGAAGTAAATAAAAAGGTTCTTTTGTGGGGGGGGGGGGGGGGGGTGAAAGGAACGGCTCATTTTCCTTGGGCAAAAGCGAACGAAAAATCTCGAAGAAAGCAAACCGACACTTTTCCGTGTTCCTTTGCGCTTTTAAACTGATGATTTGCTAACTTGGTTCATGTAATTAAATCGCCACTAGTGGAGTAGTACGACGCAGATGATCAGTTGGAGTAGTCAATGAAACCAATGACACGATTAAACGTTAACCCATTAACAACTGCTCCCACGACAGGATGATCAATGGAACTAGGGCAACGAGTTAATGCATCACATGATCCCATCACCAGCTCTCATTTTATTTCGAAAACAAGTGATTAGAAGCAGAGATTAGTCCCAATGAAAGAAGCACCAGGCATGTTACTGCAGAATAGTGATGAGTATTGACCGTGGCAAGCCCTCTCCTGGGCGCGGCGCCGAAGGAAGATCTGACGCTCGCCATCCTTCCCGCGGCGAGATCCCTGTACCGCCGCTCGCCGCCGGAAAAACCGCCGACGGCGCCGTGGCCGTGGGGCGCCCACGCTTGAGCGCCGCGCGCCAATGCAAGAAGAAGATGCAGCAGAGCACCGAGAAGAAGAGGCGCCTGCAGGAGGCCGCGGCTACCTTGGACCTCCATGCTTCCTCTGCTTCCTTCTTCCTTGAAGCTGATCTCTCTGCCTGCTACAGCATCAATGGCGTCTCTGTATACTCTGTCCGGGTGGCAGTGGCGCCGGAATGGTAACGCGTCCAGGCGAAGGGGCGGTGTAGAATACACGCATATATAGCCAGGCTCCAGCAGCAGTGCTGCGTCGTATGTGAGGAACTGAGAACTGGTGCGTGCTGCCGTCGCGATGGTTACAAGGTTGGTGGATGGAAGGGAAAGGAGGAGGCGTCTCTGTCTCGGTGTGTGGTGGTAACTGAAGGAAGGCGGAGAGGAGGAGCCTGAAGAAAACAGAGGAGAGCGACGAGTTCTACAGCTAGTAGAAGCACTAGTAGCCAGTTAATTGCAAGTACAGAGCAATGGTTCGATACTAATTGACAAGGTCTAATCAATGCAACCAGCGAATGGGTCCTGCGCAGCACTCCTGCCAATAGACCTGGGTTTGGCATCGAACTTGGAAGCATTTTTTTTTCTGACCATATTTTTTCACTGTAAGAGTAAACATTTGTGAGAGATTAGCTATTGGTGCAATCTAGCTTAGATCCTGTTGGTCAGTGACAGACACCGGTTTAGAATAACCACGGGTGCATCGAGCTGCTGATCGAGCTGCCGACCGGGTTTTATTGACAGAAGATCAAGGAGTTGAAAAAACAAATAGTGGAGCGTATCTACTAGAAGAAGAGGAGATGGAGCGGGTGGCCAGGTGGTGTGCATCTTGGTGCGTGCGGCCTTGTTTACTCTGGACCCAAGAAGGGCCGATGGAAAGTCGCTTTGGTGTGGTGTGTGTCGTGTGGGGTGTCCATATACTTTTCTTTCCCTCCTCCTTTATCCTTCTTCCTGCCTTTGCTTGTGTGATCTCCTTTTGCTTTGTTCCCACCCAAGGCCTCAGATGCTCCTCTAAATTCTCTCTTTCGAAGTAAGCTCTACTTTGTGAGTGCATATTTGTACCAAAAAATAAATAAAGAGTGCAGATTTGTACCACCCGAGTAGCTTGGGTGCAAAAAATAATAAAAATATTTAATTTCGAAAAAATAGTACATTTTTTTTGTTGTGTACTAGCTATGCATGTTTTCTACGTATCTATAAATTTTCGGTGGCAAATCCCTATTCGAAGTAACAGAAAAAAATAACAGTGGACACAATAAAGGGAAAATGGTACTCGCTCTGTTCATAAATACAAAAAGTTTTGGCAGTTCAAATGAACTCCCAAAACATTTATATTTTATGAACAAATGTAGTGGGCTTTTCTCCTGAATTTTCACTTATTTGTGTAGGCCAAACTACAAAGTTTTTTAGTATGACAAAACTTCTGATAATATGCACATGCATGTATTCGTGCTTTACCCATGGCAGCCTTTTTGACAAAAGGTTAATACATACATTAATATAAAGAAAATATCAAGTACATTTGGGCTATGCAACAAGTCAATATCATAGGCAAATCGAGACATCATATGGCAGTGCTCCTTCCTTTTACCTAAAAAAACCAATTTCTAAATCGCATAATAGCCAGCAACGGCCACCAGAAAAATGTGTTCAGTAAGGTAAGGATACAAAAGTGTCAAGGCCCTTGGATCCTGTAATCGATAAGATAATGAGATTTCACCCTGTAAGCAAGACCGAACAAATTTCATGTTAAAACACCACAGTTGCCAGCTATGACCGATGAAGATTGGAACTCCAGTCCGATACTGAGTAGCACCACTAAAACTCAACCGTAGTGTGTTGCCACATCTGCTTGACCATCTCCTTCATTCTTTCTAGTATTGGTATTACCAAACACAAACACACAGTCATACTCGTAGGCTCGTGTCCAGACCACTCGGTAAAGATTATATATGTATAAAACTAGTGTACCTGAAAGATGATATCTCAGAAAAGTCTTCAAGAAACAGCTCTATCCGTGTAGCTGGTCATCCTCTACTGATCAAGCAGCCCTAGAAAGATTCGAGGGTTTCCGTTACATACGTGTATCAATAACTGAGTACAACAATTAATACTGTAACGTTCACCTACGTATGTACGTCCTGTGAGTCGTTGCAACTGCTGCATTTTTTTTTGAATTTTAAAGCCGTCGATCCTGCCGCCCGATTAGATAGAAAGAGTTATAATTACAGAGTCATTGCCGAAGCAAAGAAAGTGCCAGATGCTCAAAACACAAAATAAAACTACAAGCCTCCTGGGTCTTGCGTGTGTGCAAACCTCCGCTGCTCAATCTCCTCCCACACCAAGTGTGCGACTACGTCAGGCTATAGGGCAGTGTTCCTAAAAACTCTTCTGTTCCTCTCCTTCTAGCATCCCCACATGGCATAGATGAAATTGCCGCTCGCCTCGCGCCTCTTCTCCTTGTGGTTCCCGCTAGCATTATGTCCCACCATTTGTCAATATCGTGCCCCAAATTGGGCGGAGCGATTCCAATGGAACCGTTCCATCCAAAGATCCTCTCGCACACGGCCGTCGTGAAACTGTAGTCGAGAAGCAAGTGTTGTACAGTCTCCGGATGAATGTGACAGAGCTTGCAAATGGGATCATGGGGCCAACCGTGGATCACCAAATTGTCCGCCGTGAGGATCTTTCCGTGCACAACCAACCATGCAAAAAAATTGCACTTCGGTTCCGCATGCGCCCTCCAAATCTTTGCTGTCTTGAAAGGAGCATGAGTCCCAGAAAATTGGCAGCGGTATGCCGCCGCCGCCGAATACACTCCTGAAACAGTCCAACGCCATGTAATAGTGTCCGGCCATGGCTGCAGCGTCACCTCACTCAAGCAGTCCCAAAGTGATACAAACTGATCAATCTGGGCAGGCGTTGAGATGTGAAATAGTGACTTCATCCAGTTTCTGTCCCAGAGCTCCTTCTGTATTGTCCTTGTTTTTCTAGTAGCAATGGAGAATAACTCTGGAAACTGAAGCTTTAGTGCCCCTCCAGGGAGCCACCGATCATGCCAAAAGAGGCATTTGGTGCCATCACCCAAGGAAACATCAGTAGATGCACGAAAAAGCTCCATGTCCGTCTTGTCGCATGGCAACACCATTCCATGCCATGACCTTCCCGGCTCCGTCCAGGAGAACCACGGCCACCTTAGCCTTAAAGCTCGACCAAACTTTTACAAGTCGAAAACTCCAAGACCACCAAGATCCTTAGGTCGGCAAACCGTTCCCCAATTGACCAACGGGTTTGGTCTGGAGCCCGGCACCGCTCCCGGCTTCATCCACAAAAAGCTTCTCTTAATCTTCTCAATTCTGCGTAGTATCCACTTCGGGAGCTTGAAAACAAGAAGATGATGAATGATCATGGCCGACGGAACAGAGCGGCAAAGGAGGACTCGGCCAGCCCTAGTGAAATGTTTCCCCCACCACCCAGCTAGTCTCGCACCAAGCTTATCAAGCAGCGGTTGGAAATGCACCGCTTTGAGCCTCGAGTGATGAAGCGGGAGCCCGAGGTAAGTGCAAGGGAAGCAGCCCCGTCTAGCCGGGAATATCGCCAAAGCCACCACAATCTGCTCCTCGCTGCACTGAATTGGGAAGGCCTCCGATTTATGCAGATTTGTTCTCAACCCGCTGGCCTTGCCAAAGGCGTCCAGTAGCTCGCACACCACGCGCATGTCCTGTGTGTCCGGCCCAACAAAGATGCCAGCATCGTCCGCGTACAAGGAGACCGTGAATCGCACCGGTCGTGTCCTGATCGGCCTCAGTAGGCCCTCCTCCGCATCTAGTCGGAAAAGATGGTGCAAGGGGTCAATAGCCAAAATGAATAGCATCGGCGAAATGGGGTCTCCCTGCCGCAAACCCCTTGCATGTCGAATAGTCGGGCCCGGAACGCAGGCATATGGAATGCAATAGTCGAATAGCATCGGCGAGATGGTGCAACTGCTGCATATGGAATGCAGGCAAGGCATGTAGCAATACGTACGCGCCGTTAGAAATTAAGAAAGCTCTTTCGATTTGTTGGGCTTCCTGCCAACTTGTTGACGCCTTGACGGAACGGTTCAAAAAGATATTTTTCCCAAACTAACCGGAGAAACCTCGGATGATTTGTTGGGTTGTTGCAACTTTTCTTCCACGGAAACAATTTATTTGACCTTTACGATCAACCATTCAACCTCTGGTGCTGGAAGGCACCTTAGGCACGTGGTCCGTTCGATGATAAATCTGTTTTATTTTTAAACCATGCAGGAGCGCTGCATGTATTATCTATACTACTATTAAAAGAGAAAACTTGTCTTGCTGGGACACTTTAAATCTGAGCCGTTAAATATCGATCAAACGGTCCAGATCGTCCAATGTTTGACAACTCAACATTGTCCGTTTTGACCGTTTTGCCCTCCCACCAATCACATAATACGATCAAATTGCCACTACCTTTTCGTTTTGCGGTTAATTACGAAGAATTGCCACCGCTAAAAAAAAGAAACGGTATGTGGATACGGGCGCGTGCCGGCCATGTCAATTCGCCCGTCCGCTGCCACCGCCCTACACGAGCGCACTGCAAGCACGTCGGATCCACCTCCGAGCCGTGCCACTGCCTCCAATACAGCATGTCGGCCGACTGAGCGCCGTAGCCGTCTTCCTCCGCTGCGACAGGCTACTTGTGCGCCCGTACGTGTGCACGTCGTCGCCACCGTGAGGAGAGCGTACTCACGCCCTGCCGCGCCTTCAGCGTCACACGCTCCGGCCACTCGCACACCATGGCCGGCCCGGTCACCACCGTCATGCCTATCTCTCCTCGCACGGTGCTGCATCCCGCAGCTGCCGGCTCACGTCACCGACGGGCCCCAGGCCGCCCGCTTCCGTCTGAACGCCCCTGCCGGTGGTGTCGCAGCCTGTTCTTTGCATGTCGCCGTTCCGGCTGCCGAACACGACGGCACCAAGGCGCGGCATAAGCTGGGCAGGGCGCAGCTCCATGGCGGTGTCCGTTCCTGTCCTGTTCCGCGCAGATCCGTCCCTTGCCTGCCCACCCCACCTCAATCTGCTACACGCGCGGACGGTTTCGTCGATCGGCCGGCGATGCGTGGCTCCTCCAGTGCAGCCGCGGCCGGCGGCTCCACACAGAACTGAGGCAGCCAGGTCAGTAGCACTTGTACAACATATATTCTGATTTGGAACAATCCTTGAAGCGGCTTGTACTTCTTACGGTTGCAGAATTGGAATTGAGTGGGTGCTGCAGGTACCGGAATCTGCATATCAGGGATGGGTTCTGCCTGTGCTTCTCTTTTTTTTCAGTCAATTTGTTCTTTCCATGAGGTGGAAGCGCTGGAGGCCCTGGTACCCACTACCCAGGTGGCTGTGAGTTCAGGCAATATAGACTGACATGATAAGATTGGTTCTTCTAATGCAAACTCATAACATCAAGAATGCAATATGAGTAAGGAGAAAACTAGCACCAGTAGTGCCTTTTTGTTTGCTCAAATTCCGACAGGAAGCATCCATAATTGATCCTATAGGCAGATCACCATATCTTTGTTTGAAAAACATAACTTATAAGTATAACTGTAGTCGAAAATTGTTTTGAGGTTCAGGACACACAAAGAATAACAGACAAACGGAGGGATATGCTTAAAATGTCACTGCTGATAATAATAAAAAATACTACATGCATGTTAGTAATATTATTTCCGAGAGTTTGGAGGCTGTAATTGCAAGCTCCAAAGATTCAGTTTATCTATGATTTATCAAACTCTTATTCTCGGCTTTCCTTATGTATCTATCACAAGAAAGATACTGCAATAGTGGACTGTAAGAAAGTATACACGCTAAATAGAGTTGCCCATAATACTACTAAATTGGCACCACGAAGTGCATCTCGTAGAGCACCGGCGTGTTGGGTGCGAGCGCGGACACGACGTCGTTCTGGTTGACGGCAAGCGCGTGGAGCGCGGAGAGGCGGAGACATCGGTCGTGCGTCTGGCGCCAGGTGAAGGCGGTGCCGCCTGAATTAGTTTCCAAATAGTATTTTTCTTAACCGTAACATTCAAAACCAAAGCATATTTTTTTATGCTTATGCGGAGTTCATATATCTTGATAAATATAGAGATCGTGCGTTGCACGTGTCTACCACCAAATCACATAATACTACTAAATTGCCCCGTACCCCTTCGTTCTTTTATTTCTGCTCTCTCGGAACAATCCCTTCCGCCCACGCTGTAAATCCCTACCCACGCCGCTGACACGATCTGCCCGATGCACCGGCCATTCACGCCGCCGCAGTGCCTGGGCGAGGACGTTAGGCTACACGCCGCGAGCTCCGTGCAGCAACCATCTCCGCGTCCGCGATTGGCGCGTTTACACACGAGGGAGAGCCGAGGGCCGCGTGCTTCTCCGGCCGCCCGCCAAGTTGTTCTCACGAAAGAAAATTCCCCGTCGTACTCATCTCCGCTTTGCGCCGTCGCTGCCCTTCCCCGACTCGTCGGCCGCCTCTATCTCGGCCGTCTCCAGCCCATGAAGATCTCAGTGTAGAATGGCCGCTCGTGCAAGCAGGGCACGGATGGCCCGATTCAACAGCTGCTCCCCGTTGGGCCTCCTCGCATCCTGCCCTTGCGCGGTTGCGCCAGAGCGGAAGACCATGAAGGCATGAAGCCCGGTGCCAGGTAGAGGATGGATCGGTGGAGAAGATTGGAGCGCATATTTGCAACACGAGTGAATCAGGACAAGGGGATTTGGGTTGCTGCCGCTGTGTTTGCAGAGACGGAGAAGGATATATGCGGAGAGTTGAGGAGATTGGGAGAGATGGTGTGCCGAGAAGTACCTGTGTCATGCAGTTTGATGGGCTGCAGCTGTCGTACAAGACCGGTGACACGCCACGGCAAGCAGCGCACGTCCGAGGAGCTAAGCATGTGCTGCACGTCTGCCTGTGACTGTCAGCTTTATCATCTGGGTTACCTCCCGGCCGCTTCAAAATCATTCCTGAAGTTTCCATACAAGAAAATCAAAGTAAGAGAGCTGCCCTGGCTTTGTGTATTTTGATCAGAGTTTCAGTTTTCGCCCTAATAATTCCTGAAGATAACATTACTTATGTTCCAATAAAATTATTATATACCCTATTTAAATTTGTTCGACATCTGATATATTATGAAGAAAAGCCATGACATATGATTCATGGATTTTTTTATTTCACGAGAACTGAAAAACATACTTTCATAGAATTTTCAAACCAGAGAGAGCCGTTTAGGATATCCGGTCAGGCCTGATCGATGTACTTATAGTAGATCAAAAAGTAGATCTCTGTTGTGTTCAATACATGTCCTAATATGTATTTTATTGAAGATGAGTCCTTTCTATTTTTCCATCAAAATCATCTCATTTTGCCATGAGACATCTTACTTTGAAGTTCCAGTTTGCAATTTCAAATGTATGAATATTCTCATATTAAGTGAAGATGATAATATATGAAGCCCAGATCCACGTGCTGGTCTTACTTTCGTGTCTCAAGTACGACAAGTTGAGGATTTTTTCATATTATGTTTTTCTATATTGATCTTAATCTGTTGTTCACGCTCTTCTGTCTTTTATTTGTAATTTTTAACTTTTAGATCAACTATGGAGTGTGGTTCAGCCCCAAAAATCAGACATTAGCTTCGTCACACTTGACGCGTAGTGCCATGATGTTCCTGCAGATGATGAGTTATTGTACCACATTGATAGGTATTATGTTAATATTGACTTCATCAAAAGAAGTAATCTAGCTAGGTATGTTTTTCCTACTTATAAATTGTCCCTTTTTTAGACGTAAATTGTCTCATTTAATTGTGAAGTCGTACTACTTGTAAATTATCCCAATTGTGAAGACGTGCATTGCACGTACATGCCAACTAGTATTAGAAAGGAGAGAAAGCCGAAAAAACGGCTGAAAGTCTTACAGAGATGACCAAGGCCAAAACAAGAAAAATAAATAAAAATAAAAATCTGATAAGTAAAAATAGTAGAGGCTCCATCTCAGTGGCTCTGGAGTTTGGTAAAAAGAGACCGAACCTAGCTTGGGCACGCAAGGGCGCTGCTGGCGCCGCGTGTACAGTCTCACGTACACACGATCGACCAAGGATTGCATCATTGCATGCACGGAGTGGAGAGCAGGGTCTCGTTTACCGACCAAAATACCGCGGTAACCGGCCAAAATCCGGATTTACCGGGCCCGGCGGCCCCTGGTAAGGGCACATCCGACGGGTTGGCGCATACGGACAACAAACCGGACATATAATTGTCCGCTTGGGGCGGATCGCGGATACATTTTGGGTCTCGGTCCGTTTGGGCTGGTTGCCCCCCCAACGGACTGGCGCATGTTTGCCCACCGGTCCGGATGGATTTTGGCTACGTTTTTAATCAAATAGTTCACAAATTTATGAATAGAAAATAGTAGTCCACGAATTACCAATAACAACATTTATTACAATAAAAAGTCCATAGACTGAAATAATTAGCTCGTTCAATGAATAAAATTAAAAAGGCCACAACTACTGATTGCCAAAGTGAGTCCACACATGCTCGACCAAATCATTCGGGAGCTGGATGTGTGTAAGCTTGTCATGCATCTCAGGGAGCGAGGATGACCGGGGCGCGAGAAGAAGGCGAGGGCGGCCGGGGCTGGAGAAGAAGGAGGGTGAACGACGTCGCGGGTCCAGAGCTCTCCTGAGGAAGATGGTCGGTCCGACGACGAGATCCGATCACGAGGGAAAGGCTAGGTGTAGCCGCGGCCGAGGATAGATCGGCCGCCGAAGGGCAGGTCCAGGGCGATGTTCGCGTGAGGCAAAGGGGACGGGGAGGTGGGAGGTGTGGGGGGAGTGAATGTGTGGCTGGCCATTGGGCCCGAAGCGGACAGGGAGGACAAAGGGACGTACCGAGAGGTTGTCCGCCCCGCCCCAAAGCTGGACCAAAGTTGTGCCGCGTTTGGGGCGAAATCACGTGTCCGCGCGGACACAGGTCCCTTTGTGCCAGCCCGTTGGAGCAACTCATTTGTCCATTCGGACAAATATGGACTGGGCTAGTCTGTATGCGCCAGCCCGTTAGAGGTGCCCTCATTGCGTATACCGGGAAAAATCCCGAAACATTCAAATTTGGACTGAATTCATGCTTCCAAAATTTAAATTTGATTTTTTTGGCGTTTTATGTTTGAATCCTAAATTCTTGCCGGAAAATTGGGGCGGTAGCCTGCCGGTATTTTCTGGTAACCACGGTTACCGGAAATATTGGGCCCCTCTGGGATTTTTTTTAAACGGTAACCAAAACCTTGGTGGAGTGAGCCCCTAGTTCATCGTTGTGTTCGAACCGACCGATCACGATTCACCAGCTTGAGGCTGCGGGCAAAAGCGAAACTGCTCGTATGTCGCGCCCGCCCAATGGGCATGTTGGTTTTCGTCCCCTATTGTCTCTCATCTGTGCTGCGCCCACGTGTGTTAGGGCATGCACAATGCGGTGATGTCAGCCTTCCCTTAGAGATGACACCTCGGATTTTTTCTTAGTTGGAGGAAAGAGAATGAAGAGAGAGAGCGTTGCCTTCCCTTAGCTAAGGGATGATCTCTTAATTTCAAGAGAAGGCTATTTTGTGCATTGTACCATATGCTCTCCTTTATTAGCACAATTTCTTTCTAAATTTAATTAATTCTCATTAATTGCTAGAGATGACTATAAGAGATAACTCATTGTACTACTACTATTTATTGCCTTCTCTAAGTGACGTGGCAAACTAAGGGAAGACCAACCTTCTCTACCATTGTACATGCCCTTAGTTCTATGCGAAAATATCCGTTGAGACAACTTTCGGTTAGAACCGGCGAAAACTGTGAAAAAAAATCATGTTTAGTTATTTAAAAAGTTTTCAAAAAAAGATCATGTTAGGATTTGTATATGCAAATTTGCGAGTTCAAGTTCAAAAATGTTTAGGAGCTATTGCTGAATATGTCATTTCCGTAGCTCCTACTAAACACTTTTGTGTATCAACTTAAGATTTGCATGTCTATATAACTCTACCTTCCCAACATAATAATTTTTTATCGAGAATTTTGTAAAACTTGTAAACATGATTTTCTGTTATTCTCACCGATTTCCAATAAAATTGGTTTCCAATGGATACTTTCTCCGATTCCCACGGCGCTGGAACTAGAAGTAAATTGGTTTCCAATGAAGACTAATATCGAATAATTTTTTACTAAGCTTCAACTCCGCAAAATTGGGACGACATCTCAAATTTTATTCCATTGTATTTAAACCCCTCTAGCTAGTACTTACTGTCCACACTAGTGGCTAAAACCTTGGTGTGATCCAAATTGGAGCTGGTATATGTAGCCAAGAATGCAGGTTTGGCCACGCATCACCGAGGTTCTGCAGACTCCTCTTCTTTATGTTCCAGATATGAAGATCTTTCCGTGGCACCGGGGCGTATGAGCAATAGTCATCCGTGAGATAGGCACAATTTGGTTCTAATGGCGAAAAGTCCTTTGTAGGAAGGCAGGCCGAGGCATTGAAACCAAGGAACAACGCATTAGCCCCGATGTCCCGAAGCTCCACCAGCTTCTGCCTGTCAGTGTCAACCTTGAAAACCAGTAGCTCGGTTGTGCTGACCCCGTCAATTTGTTGTTCGTCAGGGTCGGCTCCATCGAGCTGGTCTTCTTCCTCTTCGTTTCTCCCTTGACCAATGTGCCTGTCAGTGTTGACATCTTCGTTGGAGAAATCTCTAACATATCTAAGCTCCCTGGGATTGCTGCTCTGTGGTTTATCCTCAGCTTGGGCCCGCAAATCAGTGTCTCAGAAATCATCATGGGCCCACAAGTCAGCGACTGATCAATTTGTTGTTCCCTTGTTGTCCCCACGAGTTCGGAAATAATTACATCTCTTGCCACCGCCAAGAGTGCCCGTTCCTCTCTTCCTTCTCCACTCGTGCCCGCGCCGCCGACGCCGCCCCGTCCTCCTCCGCTCCGGCGCTGCCCCGTCCTCCTCCGCTCTGGCGCCTCCCGGCTCCGCCCCGAGCGCGCCCTCCTCCGGCCGCTCCGCCCCGACGCCGCTCCGGCCCTCGGCCCATGTAGCCCGTAGGTGCCACCCCGTCCACCTCCGCCCCGGCGCCGCCCTGCTCCGCCCTGCTCCGCCCCGAGCGCGCCCTCCTCCGGCGATGTTGTGCCACTCTCCCCACTCCGATTCCACCAATGGTCCGCCTCCTACCACCCCTCCTTGGTCGCCTCCATGACCCCTAACCCTAGCTCGTGACATCTCATCTGCTCCGGCCGCCATGGCTGCTCCAGCTTGCTCTCCTCTTCCCACTCCCCATCACCGCTGCCTCTCCTGGCTCTCGCCCCTTCCACGAGACATCACCTCCAGCCTCTGCTCGACCTCCTGCTCCACCCCGCCGCCATGGCTGTGACGACGACGTGGAGGCTCCTCGCATCAGGAGGTCAACCTCCACCGGCACGTCCCCAATCACAGGTCGACCGGCTGACCACGAGCCGCTGCCATGGGCGCGCCAAGCGTGGAGGTGCTGAGGATGAGTGTGCAACAAGCAGCACCAACATGCGCTGCTCTGCTGGCCGGCAGCCAACATCGCCGTCACGGGCCATGGCCCCACTCCCGCCTACCTCAGCGTCCACCTCCAGGTCCGGACCCCTCTCTCTAATCCCCATAGATCTTCATCTTTATTTGTGCAGGTTTTGTATTATTTATGCCTACAAGGTGTTTGACGAAAATCCTGAACGGAAAGATTTATCTAAAATGCTTTAACATGCTTTCTTATAGAGTACAACTCTAACGCCTCAAATACTGATGATGTTAAGGAAACTTACAAATTATGCAAATTTCTGAATGAGATTACTTGCAAGGTAAGTTCTGTGTTCCCATGTGGCATCTTACTCCAGAATTCTCTTATTTTTCGCAGCATTATATTTGTTATCAATGCTTTAGGCGCACTAGCACATTAGGCTGTACAGTGATGAAGGTAGGATTTTAGGTTGATCAGTTGCTTGGTCATGGCCCTTTTTATGTATCCCTTACGAGAAAATCATGTTTATGGCACCCGCTAGACTATTTTCCAAAGTATGAAATTGAAGGTTTGAAAGATTAATTAGACCCCAGGAGTGCAAGGCTATAAAAATTGGGGATTCTGTCTTTACACCTGTCAAAAGGGACAGCATTTTAGGTCGTTTTTTTATTTTAGAACGAACCCATTGGTCGGGCCAGTTAAATGCTTCAGCACAGCGTCGCCATGGCTGGCTGGATGTGTGAGGTTCAAAGGAAGTATACAGGTGTACGTGGTGTTAACCTTGATTTTGGATTCCTGTACACTTGAATCCGTCTCTGGATTCTGGACCAAGTGAAGGTAGATGTGCATCTAATGTTCTGCTTCGTTTGTGTATATGTCAGCAACTTTTTTCCTTTATAATTTTCAAAGGATTCAGAGTATACCATCGATAATTGTGGTAGCAGAAAGTAAGAAAGATCCATTATGCCAAGAACTTGGTAAATGTAATTGCAATAATAATAATATTCTAAAATTTAATTAGTTTGTAGCTACCTATTTTCTGTTTGATTCTTTGTAGGCCAACATAATCTTGTGGTATAAATAAGATAATTAAGCTATTCTTTGTAGGCCCGTATAAAAAATCGTTCTTATGTCCATGTGTAGCTTATGTTCCGACAAACTCTCCTAGATTTTTACCTGTATTGATGATGCCACTGTTTTTCCTACTTTTATTGCTAAATAATCAGTGAAACTGTTTGTACTTAATAATGAATATGTAGCAGTTGTTCCATGTGAGAGAAATAGGCTGCTCATATTATTTTTCGATAACAGCTAGCTGTGGGAGGGGACAGGGTTGCTAGCCGATGGTATGGTTGGAAATAATAGGGTTAGGCACTGCTACAACTTATGCATGTCCTGTATATCGGTTAATGATATGAGCAAAATTGAAGTAGTGAGTTTGATTGATTTCTGCTAGAATTTGATTTAAAAATTATATTTGATTGTGGTCTGCTTATTTTATATTTATATTATACTTATTTTAGAATCCAATAGAAGAAGCGAGCATCAAGAGAGGAAGAGGATCTTGAGGTGATAACACGAGTGAGCAGCAGCAATGATAAAGCAGCATGCAGGTAACTTCTCATGTAGTAGTTTACTATGTTTTAGTTGGTTAGCTATGCTTTTCAATTGGAACATTTGCTTCATCATACTAAAGTAGTTTACTTACCGGTACTGATTTTTCAGAAGGCTATGGTGGTTTTGCTCTAGGTTGCACTCAATGGTTCTGTTGGTTGATAATGTCCTCAAGCCCCAAGTCTATCTCCCCTTTGTTTGCTTACCCTCAGACGGGGTAAAAGAACCATTGCTTCGCATGCATTTGATCCCTCTCAGAGTACTGCACATCAGCTTCTTTTACCCCTCATCTTTTTTTGCCATCAAAGAGTAAATAATTTTAATAAGTTTGTGTTTCCTTCTCCTTATCTTAGATTCAATTTATCATCTTCACAACCATAAACTAAAAGCACGTGCAATGTTCAGTCCTTAATTTTGTTGGAACTGAAAATCAAATTATTTTCATGATGCAAACCTTTCTCCAAGCATCTTCTTCATGTTGTTTCTTTTCAGAGCAAAGGGAAATTTGATCTTTCACCGTAGTTGAAAACTAGCTTTGGTGGCCATTTATTTTGCTTGCTGGGAGTTTTACTATTTGGTGCCTAATTTTTTTTGTATGGGCAGGAGTATTAGGAGGTGTTCTACAATCAAGAAAGTATTATGCCGTACTAGCTAGCCAATGGTTGTGCTTTTTATGCCTGTTCAAAGAAACCTAAGGTCAAAAGGATTCATCATGGCGCATTCTCGATCTTATTCAGATACTCACTTATGTGAATGAAAAAGATGATGTAAGTTTCAATATATTCATTATAACTATATTTCAGCCGCTGGTTTTCCTTTGTTCAAAACAAGATTTCATTGATTTCAAGACATAACTTAAACTGAGACATTGCTGTCAGAGTATCAATACACTTATATTACTGAAATACTATTTGGTCCAATCTGTTGTTACTGGAGGCTAACTGGTTTACCAGTTAAATTGGTTTAGACAAGTATTTAAAGGCGATACCAGAATTGTAAAAACACATGAGGATAGCAAAAATATAGATAAAAAAGTGGGTCTAAATCTACCTGAATATGAGCCTGTTTCGGGACATCAGCTGGAACCAGTGTTTGCCAGAAACATGGGACTTCAATTTCTTTCAGAATATAAGTCATGATTTTTGCGACTTTTATATATAAACAAAACACCTCTACGTGCCTGAAATGTGTTATACATGTTTAAACTTACATGCAGCTAGATCTTCTTTTGGAATTTCTTGGGCAATGACAGAGCATGTCATACGTTGACGCTCAATGCCAAGCTATCCTATTTAATTAACGATTAACTGCTTCTCTGGAGAAAATATTTGGGTTAATTCGTGACAATCTGAATAAAGAGATATCAACTCTCTTAAGCCTTTGCATCCAGGTATGTTTTCTGATAGCTCCAATAGTTTGTTCAGCGCATAGCATTAGCATTTCTTCAGCAATTAAAGATCTTTGACGCTGACAAATGATTGGGTCTTTTTGTATTTGAAAGCAAACATCTTCCTTATGCTATGTTGGTAAAAAAGGACAAAAACTTGCACAAGTCGTCAGTGGAAGAAGGTCCAAATCACCTGATGTGACCTGCCAAAAAGTACAGAAAATATTTGGTTAATTCATGACAATCTGAATAAAGAGATATCAGCTCTCTTAAGCCTTTGCATCCAGGTATGTTTTCTGATAGCTCCAATAGTTTGTTGAGCGCATAGCATTAGCATTTCTTCAGCAATTAAAGATCTTTGACGTTGACAAGTAATTGGGTCTGTTTGCATTTGAAAGCAAACATCTTCCTTATGCTATGTTGGTAAAAAAGGACAAAAACTTGCGCGAGTCGTCAGTGGAAGAAGGTCCAAATCACCTGATGTGAGCTGCCAAAAGTACCTACTGGGATAGGATTATCAAATTTCTGGATTCAGTCATGGACAGGCTACATAAAAACTTTTAGTTACTACATACTATGTTACACCTACTTCTTTTTTGGGATGGTTCATATCTCCCTCATTCATGCTAATTGACCTTCCTGAATATTTCACTTCTAGCATAATTCACTTTTACCATATAATATTTTCACTTAAACGGTGAGCTCCTTGCACTTTGGTTTCCTTTATGGTGACTAATGATGTTCTGCCAAGAGATTTTTTTCATGAGTTGTTGTGATACGAATATACGATTGCCAACTTATTTACCAAGGTGGCGGGCAGCTTCACCTGTTATGAGCTTAAATCATTATGCATAATTATCGATCTTTCTATGAACTACCTATTGTTTCTACTAACTTATATTGTGATCAGTTCATGTTCGCCCCATTATATTATTCATTATGCATGCTTCATGGTCTGAGTGGAAAATTGAGTACATAATTGGTGATAGACAGGTTGTGGCACAATTGAAAGCTGTACTTACGATTTTGCTACTTTAAATTTAAATTAAACTAATGATGGACATAACTACAAATGCAGAGTCTTTTTAATTATATTTTCAGTTTTGTGGATGGTAATATCATACGCTTGTCGTGATCGATATTACAAGACCCCGATCTGAAACATGATTTGTAGTCTTTACTTTTTAGAAATACATGTGTAGTAGCATAAAATTTGCACACATGTGCTTTGTGGATCTTACCCTATAATTTAACACTAGCTGGAGAAAGGCATGGAAAATTTAAGGTAAATAAATGCAGCATGGTACTTCAATTTTTTAAATATATGACTATTTTAGATAGATCAGTAGAATCCGAGAATGTTGCTCTGCCGCAATTTTTCATTTACTCCGATTGGGTTGGGCGTTTGTGTGGTGCCTTTTGTGGTAACGCTTCAACTCTGTTCTATCGGTTTGTGTTAATCTTACCCAGTGAGTATGTGACTCGATGCTAGACAGGTAGCTTTTCAGTATAGAAATATGTAGTATTATTTGGTTGTTGATGACTAAGGGTATTACTACTGCTGTTCTGGTGAGATACCAACCAGCTGCTCTCATTTGCTACTTTTCTAATCACGCCAGACCAACACGATACTCTCAAACCGGCGCGGCAACGCGCGCCCAACCCTTCTAGTGTAGGCGATCTTCGAGGACATATCTCGCTATGTCTTGGCGAGTCCTTCGATTTTTTAGTGGAATGTCTGTGTTATCTGCCATCCTCCACACCTGCAGGAGTCCACCCGACGGCGTGAGCGCAAGGTACTCCTGAGCAAGGCCCCATCTTACCACACGAGCCATGATCATATTCACAGATGGGGCAGGACCGCTGAGATCCAAAGTAGAGATGGAGCCCCGAGAATGCTGAATGTAGAACAGGCCGTCCTTGTCGTTATAAAGAACATCGCTGACCCAACGTATCTCGTCAGGGAGCATCGTCCATCTCTTGTCGCCCGGCCTGGCGAACGAGAGCCCGTGTGCACGATCAGGACGGTGCATTCGGCCACCTCGGCAGCTGGGGAGATGGCGACCCGGTCATACTCCACGTGTCGTGCCCAGAGGACCCCGGGCCTCGAGATTTTGTCCTCCGGGGGAATCTCGACGACGTGCTTGCCTTCATCGTCGTAGAAGTCCTTGTCACGGCGGAGGAGCGTCTTAACCGGCGGGAGTGCGGCCTGGACGCCGGTGATGGGGTTAAAGAGGTACGGGTCGCCGACCTCGTCGGCGGCGAATACCCAGCCGTGGCATGAGAAAACGAAGCCCCGCTTCTCGTGCGGGGGCCCCGGGAGTGGCACGCGGAACGTGGCGTCGGTGGAGGGGCAGTAGAGAGCGCCGTCGCTGGGCCCGTACTCGTCGCACGCGTAGAGCAGGCAGGGCGCTTGCTTCAGCGCGGGGAGGCGGAAGGCGTTACAGGCGTCGCGCCAGGACGAGCAGACGGCGCCGGAGCGGATGAGGTTAGGGCCATCCAGCGCCGCCATGATGATGAGCAGGAGGTCCTCTGGCATGCCAGACCAATCGGTGGCGGCGGCAGCGGCATCTGGCGGAGCGGTTGACCTTCGTGGCGCGCAGTCGTTGGCCGGCTTGACTACCGCGTCGAGGGCGGCGGAGGACGGTACGGCTTCCATGGTGTATGCTGGCTGGATTGGTGGCTCTGTCCGCGAGACGACGCACGCCATGTATATATAGACAGGTTTGTCACGGCCTCACGATCACGAGAGCAGGCAGCAACTCTCCCGGCTCGTACACCAGCAGGCGCGCGCGTGGCTTTACCGACGCTGACTCAGATACGAGTTCTACAGATATGCAAGCACCGGCAACTGTACTAGCAAAGGCTACCCAAGTACAGTCTATTTTATTTAGTATTAGTACTAGCAAACATGGCCGTGCAAAGCACGGAAGACCAAAAAAACTATATATCACGAAAATCTATGGAGGGTGTTGCAGAATTCAGCCAACTTCGTAGTCAGATGCACCGCGACCACCCGCCGATTCAAGCCGAGCTTGACATTTTAAGTATGTATTGACAAAACACATGCAACTTTCAGACACCACCACTATACAGAGATGACATAATTCATCAGTAGGAAGCCCAAACTTCTGAAAACGGTTTCATCCGTTAGCGAGCCAAGTCATGCCCTCTACTATGAAAAATGATAATTGTTCGCACAGATCAGCCGCGAGATCATGACGTCCCCATCAAGGTCTCGCTTTTCGGTGCCTTCTTCCTCGCACTCCCGCCGATCCAGCGGCTCTTCTTATACGTCGCCGGCGATGGTCCGACTCTCCCTCCGTTTTCATGGCTTGTCAGCTCGCTGCAGGCCACGCTTGCCGTCTTCACCCCACTCGCCGGCAAGCTCATGGTCCGCTCCCATGATGACTTCGTCGAGTACTACGGCGACGTCGCCAACATGCACCGAATCCCCCGCGGCGTTGAGCACGACACCGAGGCGTTTTTGCAGCTCGTGCTGGAACTGGAGGTGGGCAGGCTGTCTGCCCCAGTTCTCGTTGTCCAGGTCACGCGACCGGCACCGGTAGGCGGTGATGATTCTGTCGTGGGCGCCGTAGCGGTGGGCGTGTCCATGCATCACGTGGTGGCTGACGGGCAGTCGATGTGGCTGTTCATGCGGGCGTGGGCCGCCGCGTCGCGGGATGGCTTGCCGGCGGCAGCGGTGGGGCTCGTGCCGCCGCCAACTCTCGACCAGGCGTCGATTCCTGCAGCACCCAAGGCAGAGGCGGCGCCGCGCCAGTTCGCTCGCCTCTACGCGCCGGAACCGCCGAAGGTCAACATGATCCTCGGATCCAAGCTTGACACGGCAGACCAGGAGAAAATACCTGGAAACATGCATGTAGTTCGCATGAACGGCCATCCAGGTCCGAGCGTTTGCGGCGTGCCGGCCGCCTGTTTGGTGTGTTTGGTGCCGCCGAAGTGCAAACGGCCATCCAGGTCCAGGCGTTTGTGGCGTCCCTACGTGCAGGATTCCGGCGATCCGGGTGAACGACTTCGGCATAGCCGCCGCCGCCGCCGCTCGAGAGTCGAGACCTAGCATTGAGGATTTCGATCAGATCTCTAGCTCGTTAGTTCTCACGTGATGCCTATATATCAAGTTTCCGTGCAGTGCACAAATAGAAAAGACATGTCTAGCTAGATCGTACGTGCCGTATCCCTGACAGCTTCTATGTATTTGACGGGTTTGCTTCTACCACGTTTTGCTTTCCGCGTTCGTAGGTCTCACGTGTGTGTTGATTAACCTCTCATACGATGGATATCGATCAGGGCAATGATTTCATCATCCAACCGGACTCAGCATTGATCAATTAGACTCCAGCTTGTATAGGCCTTCTCCTTTCAAGATTAGGAAAAAATCAATCTGGCAATCTGGCAACGTGCGGTGGTTCTTTTATTCCTTTCCTCCCTGTACTATCTGGATCATTGATTGGAAATTCAACAGACAAGATTTAAAGTGTTTGCTGCTCGACATCGAGACAATCTGGATCGTTGATTGAAAATTAAACGGACAAGATTTAAAGTATCCCAACATGTTTGCTCTTTTAATAGTAGTATAGATTTATTTACATCTAAAAAGTACGGCCTATTTTCTTGGTGTGACTAATCTCGACTCAGAATTAAATTAACTCAGTCAGGTAACGTCATGAAGTCTCACTTACAACTCATGATTAGCACGAACAAGAGAAAAAATACAATGGTCTAGAGTTTTCTTCCGGTTGTAACCCATGTTGTCTCTTAATTATGACTAGCACAAATCACGAATCAAATCAAACGGTTTGGAATATTTTTCTTAGTTATAATTTCACTTACAAGTTACAACTGAATAAAATAGTTGCAACCCAACTTGCAACTCACACTGTACGAACCGCGATGCAAATCCAATGATGTATAGCTGAAACTTAGCAAAACCGTTTTTTTAATAAGTTGACCCTAATTTGTAAGGTTAGGGCTACATCTTTTTCAACGAAACTAGGCAAAAGATTTGGCTCCGACCTTTGATCCATTAATTAAATGGAGTCGAAACAGAACGAGATTCTGTTATGTTCTGTTTCGAACAGAACGAGATTACAAGCGACCTTGGACCCTTATCCTCTCCCCGCACAGTGCAGAGGGGCGATTTCTGAGCGCGCTTACTCCGCCCACCTCGCCGGCGGCGATTCGGTCGTTTCCCCTCCCTCCGGCGGCCGCTCCGGCGGCGGGAGGATGGGGGAACACCGGATCCCGCCGTGTATATAGTGTAGGGCCTAGTAGGTATCTAGCCGGCGGCGTTGTGGAGACAGAGGCGCAGCCAGAGTGGATTTTGCAGGTGGGGGCCGTCCTCTTCGGCGGTGAATCTTCTCGGAGCTTCGCCGCGGGCCGCCCGCTCCGTCCCTGCTCGCAGCTCGTTGTAGCTGTTGTGTGGGGCTTTCCCTCACCGGAGTTCGTGGTGCGGCGACTCCGGATGTCAAATCAGAAGAAGATCGAGACGAGTTGCTCCAAGGTGATGGCGTTGACGACGCAGGGTGGAGGTTCCTGTGGAGCCAAGCTTCGTCGACTTCCCGGCCATGGAGGGGCTCCTTCTGTTCCAAGGCGTCAGCGACGAGGAAGGAGTGGTGGCGGCGCGCCGGCGATACGCTCTGCATCGGCTGCTTCATCGGGATCCTGGGGGCCTAGTTGTAAATTCTTCTGTTTTCTGGATCTTCTTGTAATAGGCCTTGTGTAATTCGTTCGATCTACTCCGCAAAAAAAAAAAAACAGAACGAGATTTTAAATGAAAGAAACTAGTATGATTGCAACCATGGCCTAACAATAAAGCCTACTCTCCTAGCAAACGGGCCCTAAATGTTTGGCGCCTACCTGCGCCCACAATTTCGTCTCATCTTTGATTTTTCACGCAAACATTGTGGCATCGCAGATTTGATCTTGAAAACTCCCGCTTTGCACTCGTTACAAACTTCCAAAACACAAGCATGGTGATGGAAGGAATCACCTTGGAATAGATTTCGTGTCGGAAGGATATTAGCAACAACCTCCTTGACTGTGGTGGCCTGACTCCACTGGTCCATGTGAAGATCCTTCAAGCCAAGCCAAGCCAACCCCTGATAGCGTTCCAAATCCTCAAACTATACCGCTAGCGGAAAAATAGGTGTCGCAGACTTATGTTTTCTTTTGCATGCTATCGTTATTTTAGTCTCTCCTTGATGGGAAGTCGCGTGGTTCGGTCGACCAAGAAAAAGACATTCTCGTCTATCACCGTCAAGACGAGGTTCAGGGACCCGTTTAAGCTCCCAATGGTGTGCGACGTCGAGGTCCCGCCCTGCGAAAATTCGAACATCTACATCAAGGAGATTGACATCGAAGTAGTCCCGAACCAGTGCCGTCTCTGCACGAAGTAGACTAATTAGGTAGAGCTGGGTTATGATCTCAGGGTGTAATCTCCAACTTAAACTTTGTATCGATGCTTTTGGTGTAATGATGAACCTTTAATTATCTACTAGTAATGTAATATTTCATTCCGCAATTTTATTTGTGATCAAATTTTCGGTAGAGCCTATGATGTCTTTTTTATTTATCTATTTATGTCGATGTCTTTTTTTTTTGCGACGGCACGCTCATTAGGCCGGCTGTGGCCCGGATATAATTGGAGGCTGCCTTTTTTCTGGCCCGCCGCACGAAATATCGTAGGCGGCCCAGTTATTTTGCCCGGCTGCGGCCCTCATATTATCGGCGCCGGGCTTTTCTGACGCCCGGCTGAGAAATTTTTGGAGGCGCGTTTGCATTTGGGCTGCCCCGGAAATCATACTTTAGGAGCCGGTTTTTTCTTTGGAGGCGGTTAATCTGAAAGAACCGACTGAGGTGTAGCGTATCCTAGTCTTTTTTTTTAATTGCTCTAACCGCCGCTAGCAACAGACTGCAATACTCGTTTTTCTACCAGTGAAGGGAGGAGGGAAGAAGGGCCGGGCAAGGTCGCTCGTGGGTGGGCGACGCGAGCGAGTCGTTTTCTTAGTTCAATTTTTGTCCGATATTTTATTACCAAAGTGCTTACCCTTCCTAATTAACAATACACCGATTGATCTCGTTACCAAAGCAACAATCAAACTTCAACATGCCCAACTTATAGGGTAGATGAAAAGGTATTTGATGATGTAGTATTATGTACACAGCGTAAAGACGTGTAGGCCTAACAAAGAGAGGGTAAATCAGAATCCCGATTTGGATAAGTTTCAAGCAAATATTTGGATAAATCTTGGCAAAAAAAATGACGTCTTACATTTTGAATTTTCCTGGCCAGTACAAATAAATTTACCCGCCTTGTAACCATGGTAACACTCTAGTAGTACGTTTCTCCCTAAACCAGCAGTAGCTAAAACCTTGGTCTGATCCAAATTGGTGCTGGTAAAGCTAGGCAAGAACGGAAGCAAGCCCACACATCATCGATGTTCTCCATAGTCCTCTTCTTGATGTTCCAGATACCACGGTCGTTCCGTAACGCCTGGTTGTCCTCTTCACAGTCGTCCGTGAAGTATGCACGGTTTTTTTTTGCGAACACGCAAAAGACTTGCGTGTCGACTTTGATAGATAGAGAGAACAGAAGAAGTATGAACGGTTTGGTTCGATCTCCGAGAAGTCCTTGATGGAAAGGCAGATTGAGCCATTGAACCCCAGGAAGAACGCGTTGTCTCCAATGTCCCTTAGCTCCGGCAGCTTTTTCCTGCGGATGTGAACCTTGAAGACCCGGAGCTGGGTCGTGATGACCTCGTCGTCGAGCCGTTGCGCTTCAATTGCTTTGTCAACAGCAGCTGCGGCTTCGGTGCGCTCTTTGCTGTCATCATCGCGAGCGAAATCTATGCAACCCTCCAGCACATAGATCACGATGTTTTGGTAGCTGTACAGATCCTTGTTGAATGATAATATCTCTACGGGATCACGCATCCTCCACACCTGTAGGAGCTCACCTGATGGTGCCAGGGCAAGGTACATGGTAGTGGTGCACAATTTTAAAACAGGACGCAATATCACGGTGAGTGACGGTGTAGGCCCATTGAGATCGAGCGATAGGATGGAACCATTGAAAAGTAGGATGTAGAAGAGGCTATCACGCTCATTGTAGAGAACATCGGTAACATTGCCTTTCATGCCGGAGAGCAATGTCCACCGCTTGTCACCCGGCCTAGCATATGAGAGCCTCCACTCCGGCCTATGCACGACCAGGACGGTTCACTCGGTCACCTCGGCGGCGGTGGAGATAGCAACCCGGGAATAGTGCGTGTCTCGTGCCCAGAAGAAACCACGCGTCGTGGACGGATCCTCGGGGTCGGCCTCGTAGGCGTGCTTGCCGTCATCGTCATAAAAGGTACTAAAAAAGTTGTCATCATCGTCATCACCAGATCGCATGGTTTTGAGGGGTGGGAGGGCGGCCTGGATCCCTGTGACGGGGTTAAAGAGGTACGGGTTGCCGACCTCGGCGGCGAACACCAAGCCGTGGCACGAGAAGACGAAGCCCCGTTTCTCGTGCGGGGCCCCCGGGAAGGGGACACAGAACGTGGCGTCCATGGAGGGGCAGTACATGGCGGCGCGATCTTAGTATTGGTGTTTTTTTATGGATTGTCATTTCAAGTATTGCTCCTATTGGTCTTCTTATGGCAGGATATAGCTCAAATAATAAATATTCTTTTTCAGGCAGTCTATGAGCTGCTGCTCAATCCATTAGTTATGAAATACCATTAACTTTTGTGTGCTAGCAATATCTCTACGTGTGATTCGTTAAAATAGGATCTTTTTCCTCTAAAATCCATTAACTATTTATCTTCCTTTTCTTATTCTGGATTAGGGTTGATAAGTTAAACTAGATAGCTATATGAGTGAAACAAAACAGCTTATAAATTTGTAGTAAAAAGAAAAAATCTCATTTCCTATGTACAAGAAAAAGTTGAAGTAAACATAAGCAGTGTAAACTCTTTATCCCAAGGTTGTTTTTTTAATTATTTTAATTAATCATGATATCTTGAAGCGGGCAAGAATAAAGGATTCGCGCTATGGAATTCCATTACTAGAATATTTCTAGTTATTACTATAACTTATAATCATAAGAAGAATCCATCAAAAGCGTAGAGCAGGCAGGGTGCTTGCTTCAGCGCGCGGAGGCGGAAGGTGTTGCATGCGTCGCGTCAGGACGTGCAGACGGTGGCGGTGGTGGACAGAACTGCTCCCATGGTGTGTATTCTTTGCGTCTTGCACTCTTGCTTGCGGTGTGTATCGGTGGTTCTGTTTGCGAGACGGCTCACGGTGGCAGCCCATGTATATACTCCCCCCGTTCTAAAATAACTGTCTTAGATTTGTCAAAAAGTGGATGTATCTAGACATGAAACAAGTATATATACATTCACTTTTGAACAACTTTAAGACACTTATTTTGGGACGGAGGGGGTATATTGCTATAAGGAGTTAAGGACTAAGGAGTCGGGCAGGCACTCCGAGTCGGACACCAGCAAGACGGTGCTATCCCACGCTGACTCGGATAGATCTGATCTGGGTCTGTGGGCCGGGTTCTCTCCGCGCCCTAGCGCGAGTAAAGCTGCTAGAGATATAGCCGAATACTCCCTCCATTCGCTTTTATTCTACATTCTAGAAAAATTCAGACAATTTAGCCCAACATTTATTACTACTACTTAACCTCACATTGGCACAAGAAACAAAGCACCATCTTAGCTAAACAAATCTTATTCAGTGATATCTCGTTCGATTTGTACCCCGCATGCAACAAGGCAATTAATTCCATCCATGCATGAAGAGGGACACGAGGTGGGATTGGGTTTTCTATTGGTCATCACTCATCACTAGTGTTAATTAATGTTTGGATTGAAACAAAGGGTTACAACGGAGTAATTACTCGTAGGATGTAGATTAAAACTGAACAAAATTATGGCCCAGGATGTAGAATAAAAGCGAGACAATAACCCGAGAAAGGTTCTCATCATATTCTTTCCTGTAGCTCCTCGCGGCTAGGGTTTATTCTTCGGTGAAACCAACTATTAACTCAGCCCTCCTAGGTAAATGGCTTTTTAAGCTGCTTACTGAAGAGGGGATATGGCAAACACTTCTTAAGAGAAAATACATCGGCACAAAGGCGGTATCACAGGTATATTGGAAACCTGGTGATTCCCACTTTTGGGCTGGACTGATGGCGACAAAGAAATATTTCTTTCGCTTCGGGGTATTTAATATTAAGGATGGCTCGGAGATTAGATTCTGAGAGGACAAATGGTTAGACAACACCACCCTCCGGGATCGATATCCAGCCCTATACAATATTGTTCGTCATAAGGGAGATACCATTGCCACCGTCATGCAATGCTCTCCTCCGAATGTGACGTTCAGGCGAGATTTGTTCGGACCAAGACTTGCGTCTTGGAACGCCCTGCTGGCACGGTTGAGATCAGTTCAACTCACACAGGGCCCCGATGAATTTCGTTGGAATCTCTGTGAGAATGGTAAATTCTCTGTGGATTCCATGTATAGGGCGTTAGTACATTCCGATGTGCCAGTTGATGATAATAAAAAAATATGGCAAATGAAGATACCACTTAAGATTAAAGTATTCACGTGGTATCTTCGTAGGGGTGTCATTCTAACAAAGGATAACCTTGTTAAACGAAATTGGCATGGAAGTACGAAGTGTATGTTTTGTCCACATGAAGAGACAATAAAACACTTATTCTTCGAGTGTAGTTTCGCACGTTCTATATGGTCAGCCATCCAAATAGCGTCTAACTTATATCCACCCAAGTCTGTGGCCAATGTTTTTGGTAACTGGCTACATGGATAGATAAAAGGCTTAGAACGGTTATTAGGGTGGGAGCGATAGCTGTTATATGGTCGCTTTGGCTTAGTAGAAATGACAAGGTTTTCAATGATAAAAATGTTTCTCATATGCAGGTACTCTACCGTTGCACAAGTATTCTCCGTATGTGGTCCACCTTACAACGTGCGGGACATCGAGACCTCTTTACGGAGGCGTGTGCACGACTGGAGGAGGTGGCAAGGGACATTTTCTCACAACATGGGTGGCCGCTTGATCGCCGCATTGGACCTCCATAGGCCGTTGAGAGTAGCCATGACATAGGCGTTTTACATTATCTTGTTGGTTGTAATGCGTCTATTGTTGCACAACTTTTTTTTCTCTGTTGGATTGCGGCTGTGTGTATTTTTTATGCAGAGGCCGGGTGTAATGATTAAACTATTTGAGTAATAAAGCCCTTTATCTATAAAAAAAAACTATTAACAGGGCTCACGTCCGGGAAAAATTTAGACCTTGGGATAACGGGACCATGGCAGCAGGAAGAAGGCTCACAAAACTACATTGGGCCCAATGCCTAATTCACTACCTCAATAATCGATCCTGGTAGTTCACATAAAAAATTTGCACAGTATCTAATTATCTTTTCGCACATGGTTCATGCACGAACAGTTGTGGGGTCAGAAGGCAGGTCAAGTAGTGCACCATGATGGATCCTGTTTCGAGTTGGCGAGCATTATTGACTCCTCGACCCACAGCAGCTCCACTCCCCGGCCGCATGCGTGGTGTCGACAGATGCTGCAGTTCAAGCCAAGGGCCATGTACGTCGTCACTGTCATGCTCGTAAGTATGTTTCGTCTCCTTCTCCCCCTTCCTTTACGCCCATCAGTCACCCTTGTCATGGCGCCACCTGCCTGACTCGAACTAGCTTTAGGCCTAGACTACTTCCGTCCATAGTCCCTTCAGGATTTTGATTTGTAAAAGTGGACATCTCTATCTCCGCAACTGCTTATTTCCACTGGAGATCGATCGGGAAACGCTCACGGGCCATGGAGCTGTCTCCTAGGCCCGACCAACGGTACGGAGTGATGGGATCGATCAATCACAAGGAGCATGTCGCCTGTATCCGTCCTGAAAACCCTGATGACGCCTCCGATGGTGTGGTCTGCTGCGTTGCACGTTCGTGCAAAAGTTAAGCTAATTATTCAACGCGAGCATAATGTGTGGCAAACAGACCCTAACTGCATCGTCGCCAATTCCCTCCATCGCGCTGCCTGATCTCGCCGCCGCCGGAGGACGCGCCGGGCAAAGCCCCGCGGCGCCCGACGACGGCTGCAGGTCTACTCCTCCTTACGCGTTCGGCCCTCACCCAGCGTGTCAAGAAAAATCTAGTGGAGAGGCGTGGCCCTTTGTCGTGGACGGCGGCGCTCCTCCGGCTCACCGCGCCAAGCTTCCTCCCGATGGAGGTGGTCTTGCCGACCGTGGGATGTGGCCCGACCCGATCTGGCCCGTTGGTGGTTGTCGGCGGCGAGGAAGAAGAGATGCGACTGCCCGTGAAAACCGAACCGACTTCGGTCTTGGTGTGCAATGGCGTTGTCTTGGTGTCGTTACCTTGTTGAAGGCACCGCGTTGCAGATCTCGTCTTCCAGCTCGCGCTGCTTCGGGGGAAACCCTAGGTCCAGGTCTCCTGGACCGGACGATGGCGACGCTCGAGGCCGCTCTCCCTCCTAGGGCATCGTTTTGAGCATCTGCTGATTGGAGGGATCTCGATGTGGTGCAGCATGGCATCTACCGCATCGTCGACGGCGAGTCTCGGCGGCATGTGGCGATGCAGGTCCTCGGCAATGGACGCACGTAGGGCGGTTGCGCTGTCTGGCGACGTCGAAAGCAAGCATGTCAAGATCAATGCGTTGATACAAACTTGAGGTGTGAGGTCTGGACAGACGGCCCTGATCATGGCTACCCCCTTCATTAAGTTTGTATGTGTTGCGACAGTTGTCGCCACGAAGGTGGCTTCCGGTTGATCGATATATTTCTTTGTAATGGCTTTGTTGAATAATATTAATAAAAAAACTGATACAGAGCCCAAGGTTCCAACCTCCATATCCAAATAAAACTTGCTTTTACCCTTTTTTGTGTTCTTTTGAGTTTTTTTTCTTCCGAGGGAAACACGACATAAAGGTATAGTATATTTACATCGATCAATGTTCACAGGTCAACCCTAGCCGATCCGCGGTAGTACGTAACACCGACCAGGAACACACACCAAATTACATGCCAAGTAGCCCATCATTGATTTTTTTTTCCATCAGTGATGGAGGCACATCAGCTAGCTCTGCCTTTCTTCTCGCCAAAGCATCTGTTGTTTTCACCATTGCTCCTGCCAGGTTCGATCGATGGCTCATGTTTGCCGTGCACTTTACAAAGATTCCTCCCTAGCTTCTGTTAAAGGTGAGTAAGTTGCCGTTGCGAAAGAAACTGTAACACAAATATATGACTGGAACTGAGTGAGCTTCGAACCCGACTCAGAAGGTGGAGATCACACAAAAACCAGCCGATGTATCTATGAGAAAATTGTTGCCTTTAAACTGCCGTTGTCTTGGGTCACAATCATCACGACGTTTCATAGTTCCACTAACCTTGTCACATGGCCGAGGTGTTCTCCTCCCCACAATCTAGAGTTGATAAGATACAAGGAATCTCGCTAGCAAGCTAGGGACCATGACCAATTATCTCCACTGACGATCAGACGCGAACCTCAGTACCTCTCTCTCAATCCAGTCCACCACCGAAAAGAGCAGCAGACTCGGGAAAGGGAAGTCACCTGGGAGGCTGGGAAGTGCCTAATCGGAGTGACTGATGAGGACATTGTGTCAACACTGTCACTCAACCAACCAGAAAGCACACCAATGACCAACCCCTCCTCGTCGGTAAAATATTCAGCCGCCATCGGCGAAACATGTCCTCTGGATGAAAACAAGGTTCAACTTAGCCTGGGGATCTGGATGGAAAAAAAGCCTCAAAAGTGCAGAGAATCCAGTTTCTGGATACCAAGTCATTCGAGTATCAAGTATCAACAGCACTTCGCACTGAGGTGAGTGACACATGGCAACAGGGACTTGGAGCTTTGGGAGCATCGGACCCCGCCTGGACAAAGGACATCATCTCTCATCAGTCATCACCCCAAACCCCTCCTATATAATGGACCCAGCATTGGTTCCATCTATCTCCGGCAAGCCCACACCAGAATAGACAAGCACACATCACATTCAGCAATAATCAGCACCATGCCGGCTACCAAGCATGCCTTGCGAGTGCTTCCATGGCTCCTCTTGTTCGCGCAGCAGGCTGCAGCCAGCGGCGGCGGCGGCTGCGACTGCACTACTGCCACGGACGGGGCGGACAAGCAGGGGGCGACGAAGCTGAAGCTGGTCGCCATCGCGTCCATCCTCACTGCGGGGGCGGTTGGCGTGCTGGTGCCGGTGCTTGGCCGCTCCATGGCCGCGCTGCGCCCTGACGGCGACGTCTTCTTCGCCGTCAAGGCATTCGCGGCTGGCGTCATCCTTGCCACAGGCATGGTGCACATTCTGCCGGCAGCGTTCGACAGCCTCACGTCCCCATGCCTCCACAACGGTGGCGGGGTAGGAGCGGCTTCCCTTTTGCGGGTCTTGTGGCGATGTTTGCAGCAATGGCCACGATGGTGATAGACTCGCTGGCTGCTGGGTACTACCGGCGGTCTCACGTCAGTAAGTCACAGCCTGTTGACAGCATGGACATACCTGCGCATGTTGGGGACGAGGAAGGGAGAACTGAGCATGTCCATGCACACGCAACACATGGCCATTCGCATGGTGAGGTGGTGATCATCAGCTCACCAGAGGAGGCTTCGATAGCTGACACAATCCGGCATAGGGTGGTATCACAGGTAAGAGCAGCCACTTAAAGCTCGTAGGACTCCCTTACCCCGGCAGCAGTAATGGTTGCTTTGTTCCATAACTTCTGTGATGACATATTGACATACCAGACATTTAGTGAATCTGAAAATGAAAGAGAACATGAAAGAAGTAGTCTTGAAAAGATTCAAATAATATATTGACTTTTCATGAACATGTGGATAATAAGATTAAGTAGTGGCAAAGGTGAAGTGGTAAACTAAAGTAGCACAAAATGTTCAAAATGTCTCATTCTAAAAAAAGTACCAAACTGATATCTACATTGAACATCACAAATAATAGTTCAACAAAAACAGTTTCAGAGCGAAACCAAAAGGCATACTGGCAGGTTAAATAATTCTCCGAAATCAGTTTGCATCTCTTCCAAACGACTCCATAACAGATAGAAAACATACAGAGATGCGGATGAGGAGATCAATACCTATTGGAATTCGATAGGTCTGGCAATCTGTGGTATACTGTCTCTGCCTTCAGGACAAACTTTTCCTCTTCAAACCAAAAACTCAGTACCTCTGTGCACTGGTTGCTAAATAAGTAGACTCTCCAAGTAACCACATACTTTTAACATCATGCAGGTCCTAGAGTTGGGAATCTTGGTGCATTCAGTGATCATTGGGGTGTCCTTAGGAGCATCTGTGAGGCCATCTACCATCAGGCCTCTAGTTGGTGCCCTCAGCTTCCATCAGTTCTTTGAAGGCATAGGCTTGGGTGGTTGCATTGTTCAGGTACATGCTTGTACTGAAACTGAGATACCAGGTATCTCACTGATAAAGAATCTAACTAGCCTTTTCTGCTTCTACTTCTTTATACTAAGATACGAGGAACTTCAACTTGTTCAAAAAGACAGTTCAATATCAACGTAGCAGAATATATACGGCTCACACAAGGGGAGGAAAACAAGAGATAAAGATAATATGAAGTTCCAACCAAATGGTTGCTTTATCGTAACATGACACATTACAATCATGATACAATATTGATAATTTTCTTCCAAAAATAATCAACACATATATCCAACAGCTAAAACTTTTTTAGGGAGAAAACAGAAAGTAACAAATTTGGTCATGCAGATAGACTCTTTTAAAAGGACTAAGGACATATTATTTTACGATAAATAAAGCACGCAAAGATTCTTAAGAAAGCGAATAAATGATTGCAGAGGATAAAGAACCTTATATATAGTGCAACAACAACAAAAGGCTAACATCTTTGATCTTCACTTCTCACTGCAGGCTAATTTCAAGGTAAGGGCAACCATCATCATGGCAACGTTTTTCTCCCTGACTGCGCCTGTGGGCATTGTGCTAGGGATTGCGATTTCATCTAGCTATAATGTGCACAGTTCTACTGCCTTCATTATTGAGGGAGTCTTCAACTCAGCATCGGCAGGGATTTTGATCTACATGTCCCTAGTTGACCTTCTAGCAACAGATTTCAATAACCCAAAGCTACAAACAAACACAAAGCTTCAGCTAATGACATACCTTGCACTTTTCCTAGGTGCAGGAATGATGTCCATGCTTGCCATATGGGCATAGATCTCAATATTTCCACTAGTATTACTATTTCCTGCTAAAATTGAAGTACCCAGTGTAGTTCTCCAGTTTATAAAAATAATAATCCATTGATGCAGAATTGACTATTCATCCATGAATCTTCTATTTTTTAAAACTAGATGCTCTTGGATATTCTCTTTGTCATTGTATGAGACTGAATGAACGTTAGCCTTAAATCCTAAGTCATGTAAGTGATTAGTTATACAGCAGGATTTGAACATTCTATTTAGACCAACCAAGTCCCATCGGTCACACAATTAACGAATCTGTAGGCACAGTTTTTCCATCAACCAGAAGCAACAATACAGGCTAGTTTGTTTAGATCGTTAGTAAAAATACCTTTTCAGAAAACCTGACAGGAGAGACTGAAAGCTTCAGCACAGATATAAACTTTCAAAAAAAACTAAGGTCTGCAAGATATATCCGCAGCTGCATACGCTCCTGTGAGAAAAACACATGGAACAGACAATACTAAAGTGCTACCAGAGCTATTGATCCACTGTCCTATACTCATATGTTGAGCTTCAGAAGAGATTTAAGTCGTTCATGCAGTCAACGACAACATATTAAGAGCCTATTTTGTTTCACGATACAAAAAATATATCCATTGTCAAAAAAAGACCTATTTTATCCAGCTCCATTGATTGTTCACAAATACTCCTTGCTTAAATTTAAATAACTAACAACAATTTAACTCAAAAGTAACTATTCCCAAGATAGTCGATGTTTTTTTATCAAGTCTTACTATATGGTATACAAACAAAAATAAGTTGACAAATATATTTGCTGGGGAGATCTGACAGAATTAGTAAAAGTAGGGGCTCAATTATGATCAACGGTAGTCTTTCCCAATATCATAACAAAATTAACAAGTTGAACACAATATCTACTGATAACTCGTACATAAGATTCAACTTCATATAGCTCCATAGTTCTCAAATTCTGAGCAACTACATCCATCAAACAAAAAGGACGTGCTTAATATTACATAAAGCACATAACACAGCTGATTCTCGATAGCATATGTATCATGGTGATAAAACCCAAGTCAAGTTGCGCTACTGCCTACTCCACCTTTCCCTTCCCATGGGAATCGTCACTCACTTGAGAAGAAGTTGGCTGGTTAATGCTCGCTTTAGCGTTTGCCAGAAAGGTCGGATCAGGTTGCGGCTCCTGATGGGGAGTCTCCTTCATTGCCATGTATATGTAAAATCCGATCACCAGGTTGACCGAGATGACAGCAAGGAATCCACTGGCCAAAGTCTGCGCCGAGGGTGAAAGCTGAGTAACACCTGGCCAAATGAGTAAAACGTCATTTCCTAATGAATGCGGGAGCTTCAGTTCCCTCTAAAATATGAAGTACAACATAATGTAGAAGGGAAAGCACTCATACCTGGAAAAATCTGGTGGTTAAACCCATACACGATAGCAACCGGGACCATCCACATCAACATAGATGTAACCGCAAACTTTGTGATCACTGTCGACATTGCTTCTCCTAGTGGGAATGCTGATACAATTCAAGATGAAAACGAATCATGATTTTAACATACTGTAACTTGGTTATGGTTTACGCGCTGGCGATTGCGATAAACGAATGGAATAATCAAATGCTAAACTACAGCCTTAATCACGAAAGAGCATGCAATGGTTCTCCTGCCTACACTAGGGTTAAGTTGCTGTTTGGTTGCTTTGCGGCCTTTGCACATGGATTGCATCCTACCTTGTTCCAAACCCCCAAAAAAGAAAAGTGTGCCTCGTATACGATATAAAATTTTCACTGGGGAATAATTACTACAAACTGATCTAACCGAGGACCCAATTCTGACAATCTAAAGGTAATTTCATCTCGGCGGCGGAAGCACGAGCTCGTCGGAATCGCCAAACGCCAAATTAATCACAGACTACCGCATAAGAGGATGAGACTTACTTGACCGCGGGGAGATTTGTCGCCGACGACGCAGACGCTGCCCGAGTTCGCACCAGGGTAAAGAAGGGTTCGGGGGAGAAGGCGATCTGGGATGCACAGCACAGCAGGGACCAAAGAGAGAAGAAGACGATCTGACGTGAGAGATGCGACTTTACTCGCGTTATTCTCGTGGGCCGGAAATAATGGGCCGCGGGCTGCCAGTTTGACAGGCTGCCAGGCCCGCCTCTTCGCTCGCAACTAGTCCGAGACAGGCGAGGGGGAAGGGCCAAAAGAACATGCTCCTCCGCGCCGGCCTCCCCCACCTCCGCCGCCGCGCGGCGGCGGCGGCGCTGCCCCGCTCGCTCTTGCCGCGCCGCCTCTCGTCCGCCGCCGCGCGGAGTGGACGGACACAGTGGACTACCTGGACGAGACGGGGGAGGTCCTCTCGTCCGCGCCCGGGGCGCGCCCCGGTGCCGGGCGCCGACCCCACCATCCTCTCGGCACCTCCGCGCACCCGCTCCCGCGGCCCGCCGCGGCGGCCCGCATCGCCGCGCTCGCGCTCCGCCTCCGCTCGGGGCCCACCCTCACCGCCGCGCTCTCCGCGCTCCCCTCCCCGCCCGACCCGCGCTCCTCCTCCTCGCCGCCAACTCGCTCCCGGCCTCCGACCCCGTCCCGCTCCTCTCGCTCGTCGCCTGGGCCCGCCACCAGCCCTGGTTCGTCCCCTCCGACGACCTCTCCTCCCTCGTCGCCGCGCGCCTCCCGGCGGCCACCCACTCCTCCGACATCTTATCACTCTTCGACGACGCCCTCGCGCACCCGGACCCCGCCTCCTTCCCCAAGACCTTCAACGCCGTCGTCTCCGCGCTCGCCACCCACGGCCTCCTCGAGCCCGCCTTCTACTGCTTCAAGCGCCTCCGCGACGCCGGCTTCCGGGGCCTTGGGACGCCCACCTGCAACGCCCTCCTCTCGCTGCTGCTCACCAGGGGGCTCGCCTTCAAGGCCTTCGAGGTGCTCGACGAAATGTCTGTGTCAGGCTGCGCGCTCGACAAGGGCACTTACGAGCTTGCAGTACCGGCCCTGGCACGCGCCGGGAGGATTGACGCCTCACGCAAGCTGTTTGATGAAATGAGACAGAGGGATGGGGTCGGGCCTGCGTCGCCGAGTGTGTACAGCACGATGGTTGACGTGCTGGCCAAATCAGGAAGGCTCGACGCAGCGATGGGTATGTACAGGGAGATGGTGGCTGTGGGGCATAGGGTGAGCACGGCAGTGAGTACAGCCATGGTGGAGGGGCTTGTCAAGGCCGGGAAGCTGGATGCAGGGATGGAGCTTTGGGAGGAGATGAGGCGAGGAGGGCTCCGGCCAAGCTTTGGGCTGTACACCATGGTGGTCGAGGCGAATGCGCGGTCAGGGAGGCTGGATGTCGCTGCGAAGTTGTTTGGAGACATGGAGAAGTCCGGCTTCTTCCCTACGCCTGCCACATATGCTTGTCTGGTAGAAATGCATGCTTCCGCGGGGCAGGTGGATATCGCAATGCGGATGTACCACTCAATGGCAAATGCAGGGACAAGGCCTGGGCTGAGCACATTTACAGCATTGCTCACGATGCTGGCGAATAAGAGGCTGCTTGATTTGGCCGCAAAAGTGTTGCTCGAGATGAAGGCATCAGGCTTCCCAATCGAGGTGACTGCGAGTGACCTGTTGATGATTTACATCAAGGATGGGTCAACCGAGCTCGCACTCAAGTGGCTGCGGTTCATGGGCTCTGCCGGGATACGGACTAACAATTTCATCATAAGGCAGCTCTTTGAGTCTTGCATGAAGATGGGGCTGTATGACTCGGCACGTCCGCTGCTTGAGACGTATGTTGGTGCAGCGGCGAAAGTGGACATGATACTCTACACTTCTATCCTCGCGCACTTGGTGCGGTGCCAGGATGAGGACAGCGAACGGGCAATCATGAACATCCTGAGCGCGAGCAGGCACAAGGCGCATGACTTCATGTGTGGGTTGTTCACTGGGCCTGAACAGCGAAAGAAGCCTGTGCTCTCCTTCGTCCGTGAGTTCTTCCAGGGCATCGACTACGACAATGAAGAGAGCGCGGCGAGGTACTTTGTGAACGTGCTCCTCAACTACCTGGTGCTCATGGGACAGATGAACCGTGCACGATGTGTCTGGAAGGTTGCCTACGAGAACAAGCTGTTTCCCAAGGCCATCGTTTTCGACCAGCACATTGCATGGTCCCTGGACATCCGGAACCTGTCAGTAGGTGCGGCCCTCGTCGCAACAGTGCACACGCTCCACCGGTTCAGGAAGAGGATGCTCTACTACGGTGTCGTGCCACGGCGTATCAAGCTGGTGACAGGGCCGACGCTCAAGATGGTGGTGGCCCAGGTGCTAGCATCACTGGAGTCGCCATTCGAGGTGAGCAAGGTTGTCCTGCGGGCGCCCGGCGACTCGGTGCTCGAGTGGTTCAAGAAGCCGATCGTGCAGCAGTTCCTGCTCAATGAGATACCGTCCAAGTCCGACGTCCTGATGCACAAGCTCAACGTTATGTTCCCAAGCTCGGCACCAGAGGTCCGGTCTCTGTCCATCCCTAGGTCCTTTGGCATGCCACGCTGATGGCGCGAGTCTCTGTGCGCAAACCGTAGCATACTGTATACTGTAGTTCCTTGTCAAAGCATGAGAATGCTCACTCTTCTCTCTGTACGTGTACAACAATTGCAAAATTCAAATGGTTATGGTACCAGAATTATTGGAGAAAGAAGAGATAATGCAAGCTGTAAGCTGTTCCTGTTGTGAAGTGAGACAGAGAGCTCACACATATATGTGGCATGTATAAGGAATTTCATCTTATTTGTATGAAAGAACAGATGTTACATACTGCATTCTCATAGTAATACACAATATATGCAAGGTACAACGCTAAATCAAGGCAGATTAAGCTTGCTGCATTTATTGACACCAACAGGGTTCAGGTGTTAGTGTTGCTGGATTTGGCCACTGCTCTCGCATATAGATATACGCTATAGAGCCGATGCCAGCGACCTGAAGGTGTTGCCGACGTCGATGACGAAGCGGTACCTGACATCTCCCTTGGCCAGGCGCTCCATGGCCGTGTTCACCTCCCCCGCGCCGATCACCTCGACATCCGCGGTCACGCCATGCTCGGCGGCGAAGTCAAGCATCTCCTGCGTCTCCCTGATGCTGGCCATGCAGCTCCCGGCCAGGCTCTTGCCGCCTGTTCCATCGTAGTACAGATCGTCACAGAGATCAAACTTTGGAAGATCATCAAATTCTCAGGTGAAGGTGAGGTGACAACAATGTCGGATCGGAACAACTTACCGCCGATGAGAGAGAAGGCAGAGACCTGCAGGGGCTTATCGGGGATGCCGAGCAGGATCATCTTGCCGTGGGGCCTGAGGAGCGCGAGGTACGGGTGCACGGCCGCTGCGGCGGACGCCGTGCTGATGATGCCGTGCATGGTGCCCGCCGCGTCGGTGCTGAGCACGAACGCGTCGGCGCCGAGCCTCTCCAGCGCCTCCTCCCGCTTCCCAGGCGACGTGCTGATCACGGTCACCTTGGCCGCCCCGAACGCCCTGGCGAACCTCACGGCGACGTGCCCCAGCCCGCCGAGGCCCACCACGCCGACGTGCTTGCCGGGCGCGCCCAGCCCGTGGCGCAGCATGGGGGCGTACACGGTGGCTCCTGCGCAGAGCAGCGGCGCGCCGGCAGCGAGGGGCATGGCGTCGGGGAAGCGGATGACGAAGCGCGCGTCGGCTACTACCAGGTCGGAGTAGCCGCCGCAGGTGACGGTGCCGTCCCGGTCGCGGGAGTTGTAGGTGAGGACCATCCTGGAGCAGTAGCTCTCATCGCCATCCTCGCAGCTCTCGCAGGTCCGGCAGGTGTTCACCAGGCACCCAATGCCCACCCTGTCTCCCACCGCGAACCCGGAGACATTCTTACCAACCTCGGTGACCACCCCGGCGATCTCGTGCCTGCGTTGTCCATGGCAACCATTGATAAGAACTTGTACCCAGTGATCAACCCGCCCAGCCGGTGTTAAAAAAAAAATCAACCCGCCCAGCAATCTCAAGTTGTAAACTTTACCCGGGGACGACAGGGTAGATGGTGCTCTTCCAGTCGTTCTTGATGGTGTGCAGGTCGGAGTGGCAGATCCCGCAGTAGAGCACCTTGATGGCCACATCGTCGTCTCCGGTGTTCCTGCAGAAGCATCGAATGAACGTCAGCACGAACAAATTCAGATAATTCAGAACTAACGGTCCCGTGGTAACTGAAACACAAGTATTTCCTCTGCTGCACTTGCACCCACCAGGTTGTTGCAGAATTGCAACTGTTTTTACCCAGAGATACATCAGGTTTCAGAATTTCAGACTAAGAACTCGCAATAGAGACTACTGCCACCTGAGCACCATAGATTTCAGACCAGAGACGCATCTTCTATCCTCGGATATAGCCCATGGTGTGAATTGAACTTTTTTTTTTTTGCGGGAACCAACTGATACATTAAAGCAAGGTGATTACAGAAAGGACCTACACGAAAAATCAAAATTACAACCAAGTCCTCCTGAAGAACACTGTCGCCGACGAAGAACAGAGCGTGCCGATGACGCGCCGCCGCCGCATCTCCACTCAAACCTTGGAACGGAAGATGTCCCCTGACGAACGGGAAGTCGTCGATCCTCGAACTCCGGAGAGCCTCCATCCTGCTCCTCCGGCCACAGCGTCGCCTTGCTTCAATCACAGCCGGTTCAAGATCTTCAGCTGGAGTCGCCGCATCGATCTCCAGAACGGGGAAACCCGCACACGGCGGCCACCGAGGACCGCGAGCGCGAGGAAGAAGGAGGTGCCCCACCATGGAACTGCACCGAGCTCCATCGCCGGAGAAGACATACACCACCTGCAAAACCGAACGCCGCCGCGCCACCTTCTCTAGAACGCTGACGGACCGGTCCCTGACAGAGCCTACACTATGTACAACTGGGAAACGAGGTTCCCCCACCCTCCCGCCGCCGGAGCGGCCGGCGGAGGGAGGGGGAACCGGCGATTCGCCGGCGGCGAGGTGGATCTGCGGGGGAGGAAAAAATCGCCACTGTAGCGGGGAAGGGATAGCGTCCAAGGTTGGTGTGAATTTAACTTCACGCCTAACATTTCACTTGGTCACTGAACACATGAAAACTACTGCATGTTTTCACTATTTACTTTGTCTAATCTTTCACATTAACGGGAGACTAAATGTGAGTGTGCGCCTTCAAGTCAATTTCAACAGCTTCCCACATGTCCTGCCTCCTCCAAAGGCTATTGTAGCTGAAGGAGGACACTTTTTTTTTAGATAAAGGATTTTATTACTTAAAAATCATAAGCATTACACCCGGACTCTGCATAGTTAGGATACACACAGCGGAGGACACATGATCACGAGTAATTCAACGTAGTGACCTGGCCGGCACAAATGCGAAAATTTTGTAAAAATTCCTCTGTACAGACAGAATTCGTTCTCTGGTAACAGGGGGTATATCTACCATTTTGCTACTACATGCATGCAGCATCTTCATTCATCTCATGTGAAGTCAGCCGGGTCCTACACTACAGGATGAACAACTTGACGATCCATGATGAGGCAGGCCTACGTAGCAACGGGATAGGATTAATGCACAGTTACTGCCAGCTAGAGAAGGAGGCCCAGACTGAAAAAACAAATGTAGTATACATATACTATACTCTGAATCTCTGATGTGAGCGTAAAGGTTCCCCGTCGACCTTTTCTTCTCCGGACAGAGGAAGGCGATTTTTGGAGCGAGCCGTCGATCCACCGTGCGCGCCGGGAGCCGCGGGATTCCTCCCCTCCGCCGGCCGCTCCGGCGGCGGGAGGGTGGGGGATCCCCGGCTCCGGCTTGTATTTACAGGAGGGTAGGATGGGTGTCTCGCCGGCGGCGCTCTGGAGGAGGTGGTGCTGCGGGCGGGCGGTTTTGGAGCCGGCACGTTCTTCTCCGACGGTGGAGGTCTTCGGAGCTCCTCGTCTGCGCGCTGGACTGGCTGGATCTCGAGGCCCGGCGCGGCGCTCGTGATCCTCTGCTCTCCGTCAGATCCGAGGTGGCGGTGGATCTGGCGGCGGACGGATCGAGATCTGCGTCGTCTTCCGGCGATGGCTTCGACGGCGGCTGCGGCAAAGTGGAGTGGTTGGGACAGGGGGGCGCTGCCCCGGCCGTTCATCGTCAACAACTCCGGCGCGGCGCGGCGGAGGGACACGGCAGCGTCTTCTATAGGGAAAAGCTCTCCCTGACAGCGGCGAGGTGGCGGCTGGCCGCCTTCGACTCCGGCGCCGGTGATGGCGTGGTCTTCGGTCCTTGGTCCTTTTTCCCCTACGTATTTTGTACTTGTATTCCTACCGTGTACGCTGTATGTGGTCCGTGTTGAAATATACGTGGTGAAAAATTCAAAAAAAAAGTTCCCTCAAACGATCCCGATAGGAAATATAGGGGGGAGAGAGAAAAAAACAGCTCCAGCAGTTCCCCTATCGACGCCCCCGCTCAATCGGCGTCCCCGACCTAGGAGCTCCTCTCCCCTACGCATCGGGGTGAAGGAGGCATCCCCGACCCATCTCCCCGAGCAACTGCTCGCTGCCGGACAACTCCTCCCGCCACCAGGTTCGTCTCCCTCGTCTATTTCTCTGTTTTTGCTAGAGAGGTCGGCCGAGATGCAGGGAGAGGAAGAAGAGGAGAGAGCAGGGCAGCGCGAGGGCGGCGTGGCCTCTTCCGTCCGTGCCTCGAGCACGCGGGGCGGGCGGCGACAGGAGGCGACGGCCTCGCACGGGGCGGAGGGGGCTCGCCGGCCGCGTGGGATGCAGGGGGTCGGGGCTCGCCGGCCGCGCCGGATGCAGGGTGGGTTGGAGCTCGCCGGCCGCGCGGTGGAGGAGGTGCTGGGGTGGGGCAGCGGTGGAGGAGGTGCTGGGGTGGGGCAGCGGTGGAGGAGCCAGGAGGTGGGCTGCTCGGTGGAGAAGAAGTCGGGAGTGGTAGTGCTAGTGCTAATTGCTCACTGCTTGTACTGCTAGTGCTAATCGCTAGTATATATGTGATAATGCTAGTGCTAGAGAGAGCTGGGGAGTATATAAATTTGATGTCAAATTGTTGTTCAATTTCTGTTAAATTGCTGCCAAATTGTGCAAGGAGTAGATGAAATTGATGTCAAATTGGTTGTTCAATTCCTGTCAAATTGTTCCCTTGCATTGATTAAATTGTGCCCTCTCAAAGTGTTGTTTAAATTCATGTCAAATTGTGCAAGGAGGAGATGAAATTGATGTCAAATTTCTTTCAGTTTGGTGTTAAATTCTACCCTGTTTGTATATTATTGCAGGTTGATTTTATGGCGGATCAATGTAATGTTGATCTGAGTTCAAGCTCGAAGAACGGAAAATATTGCAGCGTGCATGAGGACGAGGTGTTGACGGACGCATACCTTGAAACTACGCAGAAAAAACAAAAAAAGATTTCTAGTTCTACCCCTGATTCGTCTACTCCTAGTGCCAACGCAAGTAGGTTCGAGGATGAAGATGCAGATCCGAACATAGAAATCATTAATTCAGAGACAAGACCAATTGGTAGGAAGGAGGCGAAAGCGCTACGAGTTAAATTGATGCACAAATGGCCAACGGTACTTCGTAAGCGTAAATGATTGAACAAGCTTCATCATATTTTCTCGGATTTGCCATTGGGGCTCAACTAGGTCTGTTTAAATCTTGAGACTGAACTTGTTTGTCATGCTGAACATGAGACCATGTATCATATGAATTATTTCATGTCTGATACTACTTTTATTTTGTCACATTTATGAACTATTTCCTGCGTTATATGAACTAGTTCATGTGTTGTATGATCTATTTCGTATCAAATAACTGTTTATTAGTTGGTTACAAATATTGTTAAAAAATTGTTGAATGTGATATAGGGGAGAAGATATAGGGGAACTGCTGGAGAAGACGAAAATATAGGGGAGGAATCATTTTAGGGAAGTCCCCTACGTGAACATATAGGAGAGAATATATAGGGGAACTTCTGGACTTGTTCTAAGGTAGTACGTGTGTAGTGGATGGAAGGAGACGCTGTAGGCTGACCCGGGAAGAGTTGAGGCTGGTCACTGGTGGCGGGCACCATTAATTCTTTGCAGGACCGGCGATGATTTACCTCCTGCGATGATTTAACTCCGGCGCTCGCAGTCGAGATCTGGCCGGATCGATCTGGTACCGGGTGAGCGGATGGGGCGCCCACCGTTTTAGGCTGGGAGCTTGCTAGGGGTGAAGCAGAGAATGGTGGACGGGTGATGTGCCAATCAACCTAGCTATCACCAATTCACCATTCGCCAGCCCACATGGGTATACTGTGGTGATTTTTTAAAAGATCTTACTTGCTGTTGAAAAGAGGGTTCGGCTGAAATTCAGAGTTCAGATTCCAGCTGAGTTGCACCTCCAGTGTTCGACTGTTCGTGTTAACTTGTTAAGATCATGTACTAGCGCGAGCGACACAGCGTACGTGCGACCTGCTGATGCATAAATGCATTCCACAACCGAGCCGGCGCCGATCTAGCTAGCATCGCTATCGGAGAAATCCGGAGAGAAACCGATAGAATCAAGCAATTGCAGGAAAAAAAATCCAGGAGGCAACGCGCGGTGCTGTGTACTTACCTTCGGGATATGTGGATGGGCGAGAGGTGGCCGGAGGCGTCGTGCGCGGCGAGCCCAAGTGCCTTCCTCGTGTGCTGCGGCTCCGCCACCGCCGCCGTCGCAGTCGCCGTGGGCGCCATTGCGGATTCGAAAGCTTCCTCTCGGTGGACTGGACAGGAAGGAAGCGAGAGAGCGGCAGAGTGTGATGCGTTGAGCAGTGCAGTATCGCTGTTGAGACGCGGGACCGGGACCGGGAGCGCTGCTGGTTTTATGCTGACGCCGGGCGCGAGAAGTTGCAGGCCGGGACAGAGCGAGTCGAGTAAGCGCTGGCGTGGCGTGGCGCCACGTCACGCACACTGTCCCGCACTGCACTGCTGGAATACAATATGCGGTGGCTTTATTAGAAACAGAAAGAAAAACAGGCCGTCCAATTTTAAGGTGGAATGCACGCCAACGCGCCAACTCAAACAGATAACTTTGGTTTTTGTCTGTTTGAAATGCCAAACGGAAATGTGTCTGGTTCATGTTCAGTGTTTCTGGGCTACTGAACCCAACAGAGAGACCCATTTAGTTCGCTCTACCCGTTTTTTCTCCTTTTTTTTTATCGGTGTCCATACTTCACCAAAATAAGCTAACAAATATATCTTGACAACACAACTTGCAATTTTTCATAGTATGATCATTGTCCATGTTTCACCAAAAAAAGATAGCAAATATATCTTGGCAACCTAACTTGCAATTTTTCATAGTACCAAAAGAATATCATGCCATGTGAGGTCAGTGATGAGTCAAATAAATCTTCCTTTTTTATTTTGGGGTTCTTGTCTAGATACGGCAACAATTACACTAAACAAAGTATTATCTAAGTCGGTAGATAAGACACCACATGAGATGTGGACTGGGAAGAAACCTAGTTTGTCTTTTCTAAATATTTGGGGTTATGATACTCTTGTCAATCGACTTATGTTGGACAAGCTCACGCCTAAATCTGATAATGTGTGTTGGTGGTTACCTGAATAAAACATTGGTTACTACTTCTACAACCAAGCAGAAGGATAAGTGTTTGTCACTTGGAATTATGTCTTCTTAGAGAAAGAGTTTCTCGGTCAAAAGGACAGTGGGAGTAGAGTGTAACTCAAAAAAAAATCATATTGAGCCAGTTAGGAACGAGCTGGAACAAGGAGTTGAGCTCGAACGTCGTCCCTAAGGTGACAGTTGCACCTGTACCACGTAGGTCAGCGAGGTTACGAAGTGTTGGTGACGTGTTGTTGTTAGACAGCGATGAGTCGGAAGCTTATGCCGAAGCGATGAGTAGTTATAAATCCGAATCATGGCAAGAAGTCATGGGATCCGACCTAAAGTCCATGGAAGAAAATCAAGTTTAGGACTAGGTTCATTTGCCAGATGGTGTAAAAGCCATAGAGTGCAAATGGGTTTTTAAAAAGAAAACTAATAAAGATGGAAAAGTTGCGGTCTTTAAAGTTAGGCTTGTCGCAAAAGGGTTCAGACAAGTTAAAGGAGTCGAGTAACCGCTCGCGTGGCGTGGCGGCACGTCACGCACACTGTCCTGCACTGCACTGCTGGAATACAAGATGTGGTGGCTTTATCAGAAACAGGTCGCTCCAATTTTACCGTGCAATTCTTTAGGAAATTATCAGGTGGATTTGACTATACGTGATTTTGTCTACCATCTCATGGGAGCTCGGGGAATACTGATTGTTATTAACTTGGTTTCTCTTGGGGTTTGGATACGGGGATTATGTAGTTAAGTTCCCTCGATTCAAAGATGGTTTTGAATGGTCATTTGTGGCTGTTTACGGTGCAGCTTAAGATGCGCATAAATCAGAGTTTTAGCGGAATTAGTTTGCATTTGTGAATCTGAAACTCCCCTATGTTGGAAGGGGTGATTTCAATGCGATAAACATGTTGGTCATTTGTGAGGAGAAGAATAATAATAGTTTTAACGCACGGTGGTCATTTATGTTTTAACGTGATAACTTGATTGTTTGTATTTGTTTTGAGACATTAATATAATTATGGTCCAACATGTTGAAAATGGGTTTAAATTGACCAGTGAAAATATGTTATTAAATTATGAGACCATATTTTTCTGCAATTAAGAATGTTATTAATATCTTGATAAATGACTGATAGACACTAGCAAGAAACCGCTGGCGAATGAGTGTACGTCGGCACTACCCCGCCAGTGGTAAGGCCTACCGATGGCGAAGAAATTGTACGCCAGCGGTAGGGCAGGTTACCGCAGGCGGACAACCACTTATTCGCCAGCGGTAGTTGTAAGTGACTGGCTGTGGGATATTTGGGAGTTCCCAATTAACTTGTGCAGCTAGCCCTAATACCTTGTTCATAGAGGATTTGCTTGTCGGCTGCAAGGGCAACACTTGGTGAATCGTGGCACTCTGCCTTGGTGGACGCATGAGGAGAATAAGGTGATCCTTAGTCACATGAGGAGAATAGGGATCCTTAGTGGCTATTGGGGACCCTAGTGACTCCAAGATTAAATTTCCTTGGGAATTGAACTTGGGATATATCTACGCATCCAACGTGTGCTTATCTCCAAACCCTTTACTTACTTGCTTCTAGCATTGCTTTCTTGTGTATATTGTATGCTTGTTTGTATCCTTGTCACAGTATAGGTTGCTCATCTAGTTGCATGATTTAGTGCACCTATATTTGAGTTATCCCTAATTTGATAAGAAATGTAAAATGTGTAGTCGCCTATTCAGCCTCTCCGTTAGTAGACCTCTTTGATCCTTTCACCAACCACCTTCTCTGTTCCCCAAGCGGCGTTGTCACTGCCCCATGCTATGGCGGTACGACTCTCCACATGCCGCACCCAACGCATCCACCTTTAGACAACAAGGATGAAAGATTGAGATGTCACCTAGAGGGAGGTGAATAGACGTTTTTAAAATCAATTACGGCTTTGGCTTGAAAGAATGCGGAAATAAACTATCAATATTTTCAATCACAAATCCTAAATAAGCTAGGCTCAACTAAGTGCACCAACAACTTAATCTAAACAAGATGAGCACAAGAAATATATCACACATGATACACAATATAAGTATAACTTCAAATTCGAATGCTATCACAAGGAAATAAAGTCGGGTATAGAAATAACCGAGATGCGCGCCCGATGTCCCCTTCCACGAATAAACATAGTCACTATTGGAGAGGTACGGGATACCAGGAAGGACACCCATACGCCACAAAGCTCACCTTCTTTTCCAAGCCTCTACATGAAGCAATGTTCAAAAAATCGGCCGATATGCCGATTAATCGGCCGATTTATCGTGAATCGTGGGGTGACCGATAAGATTATAGCATATCGGCCGCGTTTATCGCCGGCGCCAATTTTTCGGTCTGACAGCCGATTTTCAGCCGATTTTTGCCACTTATCGTTGATTTATCAGCCTGACAGCCGATATATCGGACGATAGTTTTGTAAAACTTTACATTAGCTCAAATATTGCCCATTTTGTTGATTCAAAGGAAAGGAATCAATGTAGCACTTATATCCAAAACTCCAATATAATTTTACAAAGCATATTTTAGAATTTTTAGTGCTGGAAGTTGGCATATACAAAAAAAACTAGCCGATAAATAGGCGACCGATAAAATCGATTAATCGGCCGATAAGCGATTAATCTCTAATCGGAGACCAACCGAGCAGTAAACGATAAGCGATATCTTGAACATTGACATGAAGTGAGGGACCTTTTTCGTATGGTTAACTATTCCTCCACTCGGAAGATGGCAAGCTCCACAACCACTTCACAATATCCACGAAGGAGAAGACCCGTGCCTCTTCACAATCTTCCACGAAGAGGTCACCGCAATCACAACTACCAAACTATTTACGAGTCACCCTCCAAGAGTAACAAGCACATGGGGGCTCACATGAACAAATTGAACCGAAGAGCTCAAAACTATGCAACAAATGCAAAGTAAGAACACAAGAGGTGCTCAAATCCTTCTCTCTCAAATTCTACCAAAGCAACAAGTGATAGGAAGGAATAGGAGAGGAAGAATAAAGAAGAAGGTCAACCAATAACTGCAAGATATAAATCCAAAGGGCTTCCTCTCACTTATAAGAGGATTTGATTGGTGGAATTTTAGATCTATAACATCTCTCTTTTTCCTTCAAAAAGATGAAAGAATCACAAGAGGGATGGAGAGAAAGTAAGCTTTCTTCAAGGGCAACAATAGAGGTGAGATGAGGTGAAAAAGCTAAGAAATTTGTTGGGAAAAAAGACCTCTTTTATAAGAAACCAAAAATATGTCTGTTACACTCAAAACTAGACGCGTCGGTCAAAAGTCCGGTCAAACTAAAGGGCACATCGGTTTGGTGACCGATCAAACCGAGAAGGGTGTACCTGGAACTGGGCTTTGTGGTGGTGGCTAATCGGGAGTAGAGAGAGCAGCTGCATGGGAGGTGGCAGACGAAATTGTCGGTGGCCCGAGACTAGACATAGACGTGAGGTAGAAGATGTATATAACATGTGGGCCATTGCTGACGTGAAGCACACGTTCGTTGGGAGACCCCAAGAGGAAGGTATGATGTAGTTCAGCAGTAAGTTTTCCCTCAGTGTGAAACCAAGGTTTATCGAACCAGTAGGAGCAGTAACACTTCTGAAGGTTGTCAACGGCGCCAGAAAAGCTGTTGCAGGGAGTCTGGACTGTTGACGTGGAACCTGCACACAACACAATCAAACTACTTTGCCCCAACGAAACAGTGAGGCTGTCAATCTCACCGGCTTGCTGAAAACAAAGAATTAAACGTATGGTGTGGAAAACAGTATTTAATTGCAGAGAATGAAAAGGAACAATGTTTGCAGTTTGTGGTTTAATCAGTGTAAAAGAATGGACCGGGGTCCACAGTTCACTAGAGGTGTCTCTCCATAAAAGATAACTAACATGCTGGGTGAACAAATTACAGCTAGGCAATTGACAAATATTGAGCGAGTGACAATGCATATATATGACATGATGATTACTATGATATTCATGTGGGCATTACGACAAAATACATAGACCGTTATCCAACAGCATCTATGACTAATAATCCACCGCCAGATTGTCATCCGAGTTCCCCGCTGGTATTAAGTTGCAAGCAACGGATAATTGCATTAAGTAAAGTGCGTAATGTAAACAAATGCATTAGTCCTAACGGCGCACCCTTAAGCTAAGCATCGGTTATTTTATCCCTAGTGGCAACAGCACATCCACAATCTTAGAAGTTGCTGTCACTCTCCCAGATTACCGGAGGCATGAACCCACTATCTAGCATAAATACTCCCTCTTGGAGTTACAAGCATCTACTTGGCCAAAGCATCTACTAGTAACGGAAAGCATGGAAGATCATAAATAACATACATTATAGATTGATAATCAACTTGACATAGTATTCAATATTCATCGGATCCCAGCAAACACAACATGTAGCATTACAATAAGATGATCTTGATCATGTAGGGCAGCTCACAAGATCTAAACATGATGGCACAAAGTGGACAGACAACCATCTAGCTACTGCTATGGACCCGTAGTCCAAGGATGAACTACTCACGCATCACTCCGGAGGCAGGCATGGTGATGTAGAGCCCTCCGGTGATGATTCCCCTCTTCGGCAGGGTGCCGGGAAGAGGTTCTGGACCCTCCGAGCTAGGGTTGACGACGGCGGTGCCTCTGGAACTTTTCGTGGATAATGGCTCGGGTGTTTAGGGTTTTTGCATCGGGGGGAATAAGTAGGCGAAAGGGCGGCGGCTGACGACCCCCGTGGGGCCCACACGTACCCTCGGCGCGCCAGGAGGGGGGGCCACGCCCTGGGTGCGTGTGGGGCCCACGTGGCTCCTCTTCATTGCTCCTTTGGACTCCAGGTGTCTTCTGATAAAATAGGTCCCTCCGTGAAATTTCGTCCAATTCCGAGAATATTTCCTGACTAGCTTTTCTGGAATACAAAAACAGCAGAAAACAGGAACTGGCACTGCGGCATCTTGTTAATAGGTTAGTCCCAAAAAATATATAAAAGTGACATAAAGTGGATGCAAAACATGTAGCAATTGGTATAATATCAGCATGAAACATCAAAAATTATAGATACGTTTGAGACGTATCAGCCATCTTCGTGAGTAAGAGCAACAAATTATTTTTCTTCTGTGATAACAAACTGGTTCAGGATTCAAAATAGACCGTGATAACAAATTCAGAATGCGAAAGGATTTCGACTTCCAGATTCAATCCGTTTGGCCTCTACGAGTTAAGGGCTTCTTTGGATCACATGATTAGAAAACAGAGGATCTGAAAAAACACAGTAATTTGATAGAATTGCAGGTGTAAAACAGAGGTTACAAAACAGAGGAAAACCACAGAATGGTCGTTTGAATGAAACATAGGAAAAACACAGGAAACATGCCTCGATCCTAGGCGAATGAGTGTAAAAAAGAGGTTAGAGTGGATGCTGAAATTCCTATAGGATTGGGGTGTAGGAATGCAATCCATAGGAATTTTGGAGGTGCTATTCCTTTGATCCAAAGGGTTTCCTTAAGAAAAAAAATCCTATGGACTAAAATCCTCCAATAGGAAAGGCCCTAAATGTTTAAAATGGATTTTTTTTTTCTCAAGCCAACTGCACACAATGACAGGAGAGAACAGGTCGAAAAAGAGCAGCACAGTTCCACCAGTCCACTATCGGCTGAGCCCAGTTTCGCGTCTTCATCCTCTTCCATCTCTTTCGTCCCACTTCCCCAGTTCCCACTACCATCACCAAATCCAGAGACGAAAATGCAGTTCTCTCGAGAGATCTCCCACTCGCCTCCCCTCCTCGCGTCGAATCCTCTCCGCCCCGTCGACGGCACCGCGACCTCTCGCGGTGGCTACCTCCGACCTCCTCTTCGACCTGCGCAACCGCCGTGCGGCGTTTGGCCGTTTGCGAGGGGTTTGGCAGCTTGTCATTCTTTCTACCTGTTTGATAGGCCCAGAACAGTTCCCCTTCGTCTTCGAATTTTCTCTTCGGTGGCGTCGTACCCGCGGTTGTTCCACTCTTCTACATAGTGTTCGTGTTCCCTTGGGGGCTCTCTAGACCTAGTTTATTAGTGTGTGGCCGTGTGGTAGTGGTTTTAGCCATTTAACCGAGGTTTTCCTGTCCGGTTTTCTTGTTAATTGGATAAATTCTGTTATTTGTAGTTCAATTCGATTTCAGCAGAGTCACTGCTAGTCAAATCATCAATTTCCTCGTGACCTCTTTTTTCACACAGATTCCTGCGCCCCTGTAGTTCAGTGGAGCTTGCAAGGAAACATCGATGGTGATTGTAAGTGAGCTACTACCATGGATGTCACTGAAAAACTGCTAGCATAGCCATTCTGAAGCATGGCCTGCTTGGGCCATCAACACCACACCTAGAGATGCCAACTACAGGATATATGATGTCTTCTTTTCAACTATATGCAGATAGATAGGTGCAGTTTCTGAAGCTTCAAGTAAAGGTAAGGTTCATAACCATTGGGCATATCATATGAATGTTATTGAATTGGTTACTTATTGTTTCATTCCTCACGATGCAGTCAACTTATGTAACAATTGAAACCTATTATGCTCTGAAAGCTTCTGCTGACTAGGGATACTTTTAAACTAGTTAGTACTATCTTTCTCTGAAAGCTTCTGCGTAACTTGCGGCCAAAGAAGGTTCCTATGTCAGTCTCGAAAAAGGTCTTTAAGAAACATATCAAGGAAGTCCTGTCAGCAAGATGTTAATTTCTGCAAATGTTCCATTGTTATCATTGGTAGAGTCTAATGTATGAAACAAGATATTGTCTAATGTTTGCCAGTTTATTATCTGGTATAGTTTCTATTTATATCCACTTGTCATAGTGGCTAAATGACTTGTTGGATATTAGTACGGAAGCAAGATTTAGTCCACTGATGCCCTTTCCTATGATTATCTTATCTCTATACACAACCTTCTTTTAACTCTTTGTATGAATTTCTTGCAGTCTATGTTTCTCTGGATACAAATGGCCTCCCATATGTACAAGTACAGCTGGTTGACCAAGCATTTGGCAGATATCATGATGAAGCTTCTACCTGTGTGATATCTGGTTCTGGTTCCTCACGTCTATGGTTATTGCCTGCTGGTTGGCCTCCGCCATATAATCACCAGTTGGATAAGGGGTGCCGCTTTTGATTCCATTTCAAGGAATGCAGGTACGCAAGGAGCAGTGATATGAAAGCAAAATGACCACATTTATAAGTGTGTTCAATATTATCATGCGATGTTTGTTCTCTGTTGGGATTTAGTGACTTGTGAATCATGGTATGTACGACTCATGAATCACGGTAAACAGCATCTCTTGATCAGATATTGCAGTCATTTTCAAATCTTAATTAAAAACAATGTACAGAGAAGTGCAGATTCCCTAAGTTAGTTTCTGAGTGCTCTATTTGTACGTTATCACTATTTCCCGGCGCAGTTGTTTGTATCACGAATTCAAGATACTTGCTAAGATTACCTACGAGAATATAACCATTATTAGGTTGAATTATTTGCATGAATCTAAAGAGCTACCATATGTTCAGACATATTCTACTTCAAGGAAACTACTAAATACTCATGTTATTCACTTTATTGTCATGCAACTACTCCTGTTTTATCTCTTACTGTAAGCAATGATGACCATAAGAACCAGGCTTCTTTTGTAGCTATGCTAAATCATGCGCAGAATAGGAGGTATGCTGAACTTTGCGCTGCACTTTTTGGTAGTTGCAAGACATTTTCTGTTTAGTCGTTTGATCATGATTGGCAATTTGATATGGTATTGTGAACTCTGTGTGCAGTCTATATGATTTTTTGGTGATTATCTTGCCAGCGTCTTGTTATAACTGTTGACGCCGTAACAGATCCTGGTACAAACAAGCATATATCTCCTGTGTTTACTTTTTTTTAGGTTTTGTCTGTGAGATTTCATTTCATTTTTGTGTTCTTTCTATTAGGGTCACCACTCGTTGCTGGGGTGCTGCATGTGAGATGGGTCTAATCATCTGCACAATTTTCTCTGTATCTAGTGAGCCTTCCTCTCTCCTCTCCACTTCCTCTTTTATCTAGGTTTTTCTATTTATAAATGATCTTTAACTAATATATTGTTGGTGCCATATATGCGGCATGAGAGCTCGGCTACAACCGAAACCTTCTATCTTCAAATGAATTTCAATCATGTTTGTGTTCCAAATACAAATAGGTTCTCAAGATAGAAAGGAACGGCACATGGTATGGTAGAGTTGATCAATGATTTTGTAGTTATGCAACATACCCTGTTTATTTAAACTTCTAAAGTTTATTTCGAATCAAAATAAACATACCCTCTTTCTATTTCGGATGAAATACAATCGTCAAGTACGTCCAGTGAGAAAAAAAAAGTTCCCCGGGGTAGTGGAGGAGTTGTACTCTCAAATAGTTTTCTTTGTGATCTGTGATGGCTTGAAGGGTCCGTATATATCTGGGTGCCATGTGCATTCGTTCCCCTTTCTTCCTAGTTTGCATTATTTTGATAAGCACAAATGGCTAGTTCTTTTAAGAGGTTGCCTTTGCCTTTCATGCTTGCTTTAGACTGATGTTTTGTTCTTCCTTTATTCTGTGGCATCATGCTATGCTGCTTTGTGTGCGTTCCTGAACTGTTCATATTGATCTGCATTTGTAGGATCATCTGTCATCTGGTGCATTCAGTCAATTCAGCTTTGCTTCGTTTTGTAGGTTTTTCTACACGCAATTCTGTAGTTGACCAGTTGCCATCTCAAGCACTAAATGTAGCTGGAGTTGATTCTTTGGAGAGATTGCCAACTGCTGATGTTATAAAGACTGAAACTGCAAGATGGCTATCATTTGGAATAACAGCTTGATCGCATAAACATGGCTCTCCTGGCCATGGTACGTCTCTCGGCTTTGTTTTGATCATCATTTGCTCCTGATCCTGTTACAACAATATCTTTGTCTGGTTATGTGCTCGATAAATGAGAACTGAGTGCTAGCTCAGTGGCAGGGGCAGCGAGTGTGCGCCCAGCTGACCCGGGTTCGAGTCCCAGCTGCGCGTGCTCGAGAAAATCGAGTCCCAGCTGTGTGTGCTCGAATAAACCGGGTATCTCACCTACCTACCAACGTATGACCAAGGGAGGGATCATTACCCCGTTGGCAGCGTTTTTTTTATGTGCTCGATAATACGACCCTGTTCCGTAAGAATGATGTGTACTTGTTTGCAGTTTTTAGTGGTTTGTGTCATCATTTCCAGCTCTTCTTTCTAGGCCTCAAGACAGCGATTATATCCTTTTAATATAAATTGACAAGTAAATGAGTTGCACAGACTAAATACTATCATAAAAGTAGGGAAGGGGGGTAAAGCTGCTAAATCTTTTTGCTGCAGCAAGGAACAGTCTTTCGATATCATCTTCCACTTGCATCTTCTTTGAAATCCAAGCAGATGGAGGAAGGAAGTGCCTTAGTTTGTAACACATATTCTGGAATAGTGGTTGAATATTCATTACGGTTACGTGTTTCTTTGTGAATTTATTTTCTGTTTGCACTACTTGTTCAGCTATTAAGAACCAGACTACATGTCACGTTCATGTGAAATGAATTAGTGTGGTATTTTCTGCCAAGGATTTGCCATGTGTGACTCTAAAAGATCATGCAGTGATAATTCCTATGTTTTGTTTGTTGGGGAGCATTCTTCTTACAGAGAGGTTTTTTGTCCAAAGAATTTTCAGTTTTGCACGTTGCGTATCACAGCCTGTTCTGTTTTTGGTTCATTTTTTTCGTGAACCATGAAGGCTGGCGCATCATTGCTTTCGTCAATTAGATTTTGGAGTTGCGAGCTATGATTGTTAGAAGAGTAACTTTGCACAAGTTCTGAGAAAATTGTAATGCCTGACTCTACACGTTGCTACGACACATGACAGAGTATTTTGTTTTAGTAAATTTCTGCCGCATATGGTAGTCATAGATGCTCAAAAGATAAGTAACAATTGGAACCTTCATTATTCTTGTGCAGATTCACGAACTTCGGTGTTACGAGCCAATCAATGGACTGCAAAACAAAGTTTCTGATGTACAAACATCATTTTAGTTTCAGCTCCTTGCGTAGCAGATGATGGCGCACTTCAGTGTACACTCTCTTAGTAGTACGTCTCCAGAGCTGCTGTGGAATACTACTGCCACTCAAAACACACTTAGTGCAATCTCTCTTGCTAATGTATCTAATGATGTGATCACTATTTTAACGAAGGTTCTAAAACGGAATTGGCATTGCAAGTGAAATACTAGTATCCCTCTGATCCGAATTAGCTGTCGCAGCCGTGAATGGCTGCAGTCTAATCCACGACAGTTAATTCGGACTGGATGGAGTATCTACTTATCTATCTGTGTCGACGTGTGTACAGAAGTGTCCAGGCGATGTGATGTTGTGTCACAACTTTTTGGAAAGAAAATGGGAACGTTGTTGGTGGACAGAGAGAACCGCATGTTCTCGCCTTGGTGCTACAAGATGCGGTTCAGTTAGAAAAAAGACCGGTTCTGTTATTAGCCGCTTGCGACAGGGTCGCATCTGTAGTATTGTAAGAACAGGGTGTCTGGATTCATTGAATACTGCGACCTATCCGGGTCTACTTAAGATGGTCGTTCCAGCTCTTTGCGAAACCTCCACCGTCCAGCCGCCACTTTTATCTCCTCTCGTACCACGAACTAGATCTGGCAGCGCCGCTGCTTTGGAAACCATGGCGACAAGACAGTTGTGGCAGCTTCAGGCTCCGGCCGCCGTGAGAAGACTACAACAATCCCCTGCGGTTACGAGGCGACGAAGGCTCCAGGTCGTGCGGCAGCTTCAGGCTCCGGCCGTCGTGAGAAGGTCTACGACAATCCCCTGTGGTTACGAGGCGGCGAAGGCTTCTGGTCGTCTGGATGCAACTCCTTGTGGTTGTAATCAAGCGAATTTTGATTCTCCGCGCTGCCTTCTAACCACAGAGGGTCGCTGTAGAACCTCTCTTTGGCTTAAGTTCATGACGCTGATTCAAGAGAAAATCTCCTAATTTTCTCGATTTGCATCCCTAGCGTCACATGAGGATCCATACAATTACTTTGATTCAGCTCAAAGAGTTGGAAATCTGGTAAGTCAGTCCATACGATTAACATTGATACAGCACCTCTTTGTTGAATTAATAGCAATTTAGCAGCATGTTCCTTTTCGTGCCCAATTAGCAGATCTTTGCTTCTGCTAAATGATCACAGATCGGCCCGTCCAACGCTCGAAAGGCCCGTTAGAACCCCGGAGGCAAAGCTCTTCTCCTAATCCATTCTTTCCTGCCTGCCCACCGCTGCCTCCCCTCGCTGTTTCCCTTCGGAACCCCCGCAGCCGTCGCGACTTCGAAATCCCCAAACCCTAGCGACCGCCGACGCCGGAGAAGATGAAGCGCCGCCGGGACAAGCGGTCGGAGCGCTTCGCCGAAAGAAACCGCGCTGCCACCGAGGAGCGACTGGCCGCCGCAGAGCCGCGGAGGAGCTCAGGGCCGCCGCAGCCCTCGCCCCACCCCTACCAGGAGGACCAGCGGTACCCGCTATCGCCGCCCCTCAGGTAAGTTCGCACCAGCTTCGCCCCCCTGCGCTTCCGCTCGGACCTTCAATCTTTCATCAGCTTCCCGCCCCCTGCGGTTCCTCTTGGACCTTCAATCCTTCATCACCAATTCACCATGCGGTTCCAACTTGTGTTCCAGCGCGTGGTCCCAGAGAAAGTATACAAGTCGTTGCTGGGAAAGCCTAACCCCAACCACATGGCACCAGATAAGGTGAAGGGGCGCCAGTGGCTTCCACTCCCTAAGAACGCTCCTAGCTATGTGAGCACTATGTCCCTCCTGACTTGCTAATTTTTAATTTCAAGACTTTCATACATGGGCTTCTCATATTTTATTCACGTTTGTGAGATGATTTTCAATAGGAGTTGTGTGCTAATGAGATCATGGTATTTGACAATTTAGTTTTCTAAACAGCACATGATATGTTTGTGGATTAGATAATGATATCTGTTTGTTGAACGTGTAGAGACAACAACAGAATGTAAACTATTCAACTTTTGTGCTTGGATGGAGGCAAATGTTATTCAGATTATCTGATATGAACATAGTTAAGTTGTATTTATGTACAATTCAGGCTGGAAACTTTACCACTCCAAACAGATTATGGGGATAGATATTGTAAAAGCTAGTTCGATTGATGACAACCTTTTGTGATGTTATTTTTTTTCGCATACCTTTTGAGATTGTAGGACATGCTGATTGCCAATCCATATGTTTTCACGGTGTTCCTTTTTCCTGCCGATCTAAAATCGTTCAGTGGTTAACTTATGTTTTAAATGTGCCTCTCGTTGTGGGAGTTTGTTCCACATTGGCCTTCTCTTTGAATCAAGCCATTTTTTACTTTCGGTGTCCTAACACTTTGTTTTTGTTGTTTAGATGGAATTGCATTCCAGTATATATCTATTCCTTACGTCGCTACAAATTTTGATCACTGTTCTCACTCATTTGTGTGTGGGGGTAGCAGCTATAGCTGGTATCAAGTCTTGGTTTGCTCTCGGCTCCTTTTTTTCATAGATTTTGGGAGCCTGTCACAAAGAGTTTTAGGACGTCAAAACTTTGTAAGCTAGATTTTCAAACAACTTCGTAGCTGATCGTCATGATCCTTTTGGGGTTTCCAACTATAGAGAAACTGCAGCATGAGTTTCTTTTCAGTTATTGAATTATTTTCAGCTAGAGTGCTAATTACTGGATTGCTTCTGTACTTATTGCTTCACTCAGCAAGACGTTGGGTAATAGCCGTTTGAAAGCAACTTGTGAAACTGGAAATTCCAAACACTTAAAATGTTAGTGTAATGACTGATGGAGCTGATTAGTTCTTAACGGTTAAAAAGGTTGATGAAAACCACTAGACGACATACTTAAACATGATTACTAGACGAGATGCCATTGTCTTGCAATGATACTCTAAATGTGCCTCTCGTTGTGGGAATTTGTTCCACATTGGCCTTCTCTTTGAATCAAGCCATTTTTTACTTTCGGTGTCCTAAATATTTGTTTTTTTGTTTCATTCCAGGAAGTCACATTCTTTGAGCTAAAGAAAGAGGATAAGACAGGGAATGACTTGGTCGATGCTATCCTGCAGGAGATCTACGACGAGTGCTTTAATGATATTGGAGATAAGCGTCGTGAGGTGCTCCAATTTCTATCAAGCTCAAAGCAAGATGACAGGGAGGACCAGAGACTTTCCGATCAACTTGATGGGCTCATGTACAAAACTCATGCTAAGATGACAAAGCTTGTTGAGTCCACCGGTCACCTGATCAACTTCCCAGATTACTTCCTCAAGTACCCTGCTCTAAAGGAGTGAACCTGAGCGATGTGTATTGCTTGTCTTCTGCAACCCTTTCAGCAAGAAATCTTGTTACAGAACGTTCGAGGATACTGAGGAATGGAACTGGTGCATGCCAGCCAGTAGAGTTAGCGTGCTAATCATGTGGAACGCTTATTTTGTGCCTGTTTTCCAGCGTATAACTTCTGTCAGCCAGTAGATGCTTATACCATATAATGGCATAGACAGTGATGCCTCTGTTAGCCAGTAGATGCTTTTTTCCCATGATATGTGACAGCATACTGCGGCATGATTCTCCGTGTTAATCAATGAAAATCTGTTACTATTCGCAGGCTCTTTTTTTTTTGCAGAACAGAAGTTTTATTAATTTACAACAGCATGAGGTTACAATCCTGTTCAATACAGGGGAGCAGAAAAGAAGGCGTTGTGACAAGCCACAAACAACGTTGCTTACGATAGTACACCTCCTGAGCGCATAAGTGAGCTGCAGAATTAGCTTCCCTATTTACAAGACGCAAGTCAAATTCTGAAAAGACCTTGCTACGCTCCTTCACTTCCAAAAGCACAGGCCCAATATCTGATCGTCCATCCTTGTCTTCACGCCAAAGTTTCATAAGGGTAGCTGAATCCGTTTCAACAAGAACTTTGGAAAATTTCCCCTGAAGGGCCAGAAGAACACCGTCCCGCCATTGCTTCCATGTTAAGAGCGCTTGCTGCTGAGCTCACCCAGGTACCTCCAGCCTTGATGAAACTACCATCATGGCTTCTTATCACAACACCAGTGGCACCACTCATGTCAGTAGTCTTGAATGCACCGTCAACGTTTACTTTAATTTCTCCTTCAGCAGGAGGTGTCCAGTTCTTCTTCGCTTGCGTCATAGGCCTGACATACTCTTTGCACGCATTGCTTAAATCATAAGTTGTCTCTGTTGCCCAAGACACCGCTTCGTGCAGGGTTTTACAGCCTTCATTGTGTCTTCTCTTGTTTCTTGCTATCCAAATAGACCACATTCCACACAGGATAACACAGCTTTCTTCCTCTGTCAGTAACTGACCAGAAATCAAATCAGTCGCCCATGTTTGCGGATGAAGTCTAGGTAATTTGATACCCATGGTTTCCTTCAATAATTTCCAGAAACTCTGCGCCCAAGAGCACCTAAGCAAAGCGTGCATTGGTGTTTCCTCTTCAGCCCCACATTCTTCACAAGAAGCAATTTTCTCCATGTGACGATGATGAAGTACTGCCCGACACGGAATATATCCATTAATTACCTTCCACCACCAGATTTTAACTTTTGGTGGCACTTTCAACTTCCACAAGCGGGGCCAGAAAGATTCAGCCTGTCCCACAGATGTCGAAGCATTGCTAAGGCTGCTCCTGAACGCATCCCTGATAAGAATCCGATACGCTGATCTGACGGAAAAATTGCCATGATTCTCTGCCGCCCATGCCCAGTTATCATCCACCATATTAGCCAATGGTATTGCAGAAATAGCTCGAACATCAGCCTGCACAAAATTTTGACTCAACTTTTCATCGATCCATCTTTCCCCGTCATGAAGTTCAGAAACTCTAATAGCTGTAGCAGAAGGCAGTCTAATTAGTGGTTTAAAACTGTAATTCATGGGAATCCAAGGATCATCCCATATATTGATCGAGCTTCCATTGCCCACTCGCTTAATGAGACCTTGCCTCAGAGCTTCACGACCATGAAGGATAGCACGCCAAGTTTGAGAACAATTCTTCTTTTTTACCGCTGACAGAAAATTCCCATTGTGGAAATATTGTCCTTTGAGGATTCTACTACATAAGGTGGAAGAATTCGTGAGAAGTCTCCAGCCCTGTTTCGCTAGTATCGCCTGGTTGAATTTCTGAAGATCTCTGAATCCCAAGCCCCCAAGAGTTTTTGGGATAGCCACTTCAGACCATTTCCGCCAATGGATCTTGTTTTTATGTTCATCTCCACCCCACCAAAATCGAGCAACACAACTTGTAATCTTTTGGCATGTGTTGGCAGAAAGCTTGAAGCAGCTCATTGAGTAGGTTGGTATAGCCTGCGATACCGCTTTAACTAGAACTTCTCGACCCGCTCCACTAAGTTTGTTGACTATTCCTCCATTAACCAACTTCTTCTTCTTTGTAACAATGTGTACCCACTCGAGGTATTAGGCAAGGTGACCCGATTTCTCCATATTTATTCTTATTATGTTCTGAAGGACTGAGTTGTATGTTGAAAGGAAAGGGCCCACAGTATCTTGCTAGAGGAATCCGGATGGGAATTCACTGCCCATGGCTATCACACTTGATGTTTGCTGATGATTGTCTCATTTTCTTGCAAACGAGCGAAGGGGCTGCCAACCGGCTGAATGATATTTTAGAGAAATACAAGAAGAGTTCTGGTCAGATGGTGAATAAAGATAAATCGAATTCGCAGGCTCTTCTGTTTGTATCGATGTCCCTATTTTTATTATAATGAGAGCCTGATAAGTAACACTAAAAAAACTAACAATTTTTTTTTTGAGAAATAACAAAAACCTGTGTTATAATAAGAAATTGGAAATCCTCATACAGAGCCTGAAGGAAGCGTGCCAGTTCGTTAGAATTCAGCGTTTTTCTGTAAGCACATTGCATACCAAAGCTTGAAAGGTTCACGTCATTCCAAAGCTTAAAACGTTCACGCAACAGTTAAGCACTATCTTGGAGCATTTACTAAAGTTTGGTACAATGGTACATTGGTACCTAACCCGACAAAAGGGTAAAATGCAAAAGAAAAAAGAGTACATCCCAGATACAGAACACAAGCATACAAGAGACAAGCATACAAGCGACAGCCGGCACGGAACAACAATCGCTCCGGGGATGTAGAGGTTGCACAGAAGCAGAGCAGCAAAGCACACCAGGTCATCATTGCCATTGCCAGCCCCAAACTCACAAGAGATCGAGAAACTACGCTCGACAGTCCAGTGCCTGCTACCTTTGAGGATTTTCATGCAGAGCTGATCAACATCTAAAACAGACAGGGTGGGAAATAATAAATGAGTAAAGGAGGCAAAGCACTCCACACAGTGATGGAATCTATTATTTTTCTTGCATAGGTCGGCAGGTGCACTTAGCAAACTTGCTATTACTGGAAGAAAACCATTATTTATGATCAAAGTTTTGTTCCTGATAATTTAGTTTCACATTCTACTCCAAATACGCCACCAGTTACTCAGTTTAGCATTGAAGGGATACGACGTACTGTTTTCTTTAAAACAACCACAACTACAAGGACTGAATTACCAGGCCAATACACTTAACTCCATCAAATGAGGAATTCTTCTATCACATCACACTATCACAGAAAACTCCTCTTATTAAGTACAACCAGTAAATTAAGTTTAGATAGGCAGTGGCTACACTGATGTAGAATCTCACAATTCAACAATTAAGCTAGGTATAATAGGTGACTCAGTTAATGAAGGAAGAACATGTACATGTCCAGCTTTTCTGCAGATTTTTAGCTTAAAACAAATATCTTAGCATGCAAATATTTTTGGTCATTTTTCAACTATTTCATTGTTGCTCGAATTCATGCAGATTACTTTTGAGTGATCGTCTTTTCTTTTTATTTACTTATTTAACTTAAAAATACGTATGGAATTGAGATTGTCTCAATTTTTACAAAACACGGTAACCATGTCAATCTTCATTGTGTAATATTAGACTAACCATTTACCATCATTTGCAGACTGAAAATACTTGAACTCCATGTGTATTAGTGAACGTATTATCTGTAAATAAAATATTCCAATTAGTGCCTTACATTACATATGGGACATACCAAAAGATGAAGGTGGATATACCAATTAGTGTCTTATATTTTCGAATACATTGTTTAGATTCAGTTACTCCAATGGCTGCTACTGCTAGAATCTGTAAATAAAAAAGGGCGCCCCAAAGGTGGATGACATGAGATTCCCACCTTTTTGCATAACAACCTAACCTGCTGAGATTAGCAAATGTGTACGATCATCTATCCTGTGGGAGAGGGCAGAGTGGAAATTTACGGCCAAGATATAGCATCTCATCTTAATCATAATAATTAGAAAACAAAATACCGAAAGAAATAAACCATGGGAGGGTACTTTTCTGTGTGTTTTAAATGCTACATCTGACCTGGTTGGATCTGTTGCAGAACTGGAAGGTATTGTGGCCTCAGCTATTTTAATAACCTGAGCTCCACTGAAGGAGCAGGGATCTGTTAGATGATTCTATAGTAAAAGAGAACACATCATGATAAAGGGCACAGAACTGGACCATGCAGAAAGAACAATTCACATAAGTTTTACAACACATAAAAAAGGTAAGTCTACACCCGAATTAAGACTGTTTTTGGCGCCCAACAAGTGAATCTTTAGGATAAAATTTGTGCAAGTAGTGCTGAGTATATGTAAGAAACATAAACATCTGATCAACATAAAAAACAAACATTATGGAAGTATGTACTGAGTATTGTGCTGTTATCTTGATTCTATCTATGATATACCGAACTAGCACCTTAAGTTCAACTGGTAAGAAAATCATATGCGATTTTACTCTAGAAATATTTGGAAGACATCTCTCTTTACTTATCAGGTCCCCGAAATTTTAAGTGTAATAAAATTAAACATAGGAAAGGTTTATTAGATGGTAAAGCGAAACCACACTTTTCCACAAGCATGAGATAAGAAGTGATTCACAATTAGCTTCAAAGTCTCTCCTACGCCAAACTAAATCACTCATAATGATGTGAAATCCTTCTCACTATCAAACCTTGTATGCAGTCATCGGCGGACCCAGCGTCCCGGCTGCCCGGGCGCTTGCCCGGGCTTCGCTCGCGCTTGACTTGTACGCGACAGCTATTCTAGCGACAAAATCACATCCGATCAGGGGCAAAACGATTATCTAATTGGCTTGATGGGCCTTGAAGCCATGGGCTTGTGTAGCTGGGCAGTGCGTCCGTGCCTTGTGCTGGAAAACAGGCGGACCAGAAACGACTAGCTAGTAACTTATTGATCGATTCGTTGTTCCGTTCCCGTTTTCTACCCAGTACACTCCTGGAACTCCTCCCTGCCCGTCCGGTCGGTGGCTGCCGTGCTTTTCCAGCCCCGGCATCACGATGGCAGATCATGAATTTACTAATACATCTTCTTTTTTTTATCTTGTAGAATCTCTTTGTCCGTGCATTTGGTCATTTCAACTTGTGGCATCGACCATCGGAGTTTCGTTAGTCTTTTGTAAATTGTTGTTAATCCTATCATATCTAATTTTGGCGCATATCCGCACTAAAACCATTTTGAACACATTTGCAAAAAAAAGACATTTTAAACACACTATATGCTACTCCATTTGTCCGAGAATTTTTTTGGTTGCGCTGCCGCGCGCCCAGGCTTCGACAAATTGTTGGGTCCGCACGCAGTGGTGTTAGAAGGCATACTCTGAAAGCTTGGAATCCCGGTGACAACTACTATGGCTCACTAAAACGGCATTGCTATTAAAAGGCATAAAAAATGCAGACAAAATTAGTAGTACATGATATCGGAGGGATGTAGTAGACTACTAAGAAAATGTATATCTGACTACTAAAATAAACATATTGCGAAAGCCAGCAGTGATGAAACGACCACTGTTTACTCCCAGATCCGCGTTAAAATCTTGAAGGATATGAAGGTGGCCTGCAGAAGCACGGTAATTTCTGTAAAAAAAAGAGCCTAATTGAGTTATTACTTCTAGACTGCATGAGAGCACCGTACATGTTAAGAAATAAATAGAGTAGCACTGTAGCATCAGCAAGGCACTATTCGCAGTCCAGAGATTTTTTAGTTGTAATATAATCGATATATAGGAGTAATAGGTTAAGTGAAGAATAAGAGATACCTGCTAACTGCCACTCTATTCAGAACCACCTTTATATTTTGTAATATCAAAATATCACAGTATTACTACATTAGATAAGCATTCCAATTAAGCTAAAATTGTTGGCAAACTGCGACTAAAGCATTTAAAATTCTCAGACATGTGTAGCTTCAGTGGTAGACCGCTGGCAACAAATAGACCATAAAATTAATCATAATGTATGGTCTTCCTGGCAGCCCAATCATACGCTACTTGGATCAGATCAACAACTCATTGTACCAATCATACAAATTGTGGGCATCTATCCGAGAGAAAACCAAGGTATTTTGGGCATGAAAAATCAAGAGGATCAAGAGAATGGGGCCTAACAACGGGTCGTTATTAAGGGCCAGCAAAGACATATCTGAATGATGAGCGCAAGAAAGAAACAAGAGAAAGAGTACGGTTCAGACAGTGCCCCAGCATATACACACAGGCACACCCTCGGTCTAACCCAGCAACACTCACCGGAGTACAGGAGCATTACATACGAAGAGAACCTGAAATCTATGGCATTTCGCTTAATCCATCAAACAGGCATACAGAAATACACAGAAGAATCGGTGGGCTTACAAGGCACGGGGTACAATTCTACAAATCTCTTATCTGAAAGAGCAAGCATTGCATTGCAGAAGACTTCCCAAACAAAAATAACAACAAACACCTCACTATGGAAAGGGTACGATAGGCGGTTTAATACATAGTTGGGTACTAGATCAAATACATAGATAACATAGCATAGCACTGGTGGACAAAGTCAAATCTCAGCTGGATACAAGAGCAACCTCATCAAATTATCATCGCCCTTCTTTCCTCATCTCAGTTGGCTACCGGCCGCAGATTCCCATCATCCACAACGCCGAGCTCTTCCTCCTCCTGACGAGGATATTTCACGATGTTCACAGGTACTGAGCCAGGTCCACCACCAAACAGCTTCTGCATATGTGCCTCGAATCGCGCTTTGCGCTCCTCATGGCGCTTGTTGAACTTGGCGGCATCCTCCTGATCCATCGTCTCGTCGGCCGCCACCGTCACGGCAGCAGCCTTGACGGCCGCTGCCTCTTCGTCCGCCGCGCCCTCTCTCTTTGCGCGGCCCCGACCCCCCTTCCTTTTGGTGGCACAGCCCTTGGCAGCCTTCCTCTTCGGTGCGGCCTCCTCTCCGGTGAAGGCCTCCTCCTCCACCTGGGCGCGGCAAGGCTGCAACGAAAAGCCAAAGCTTTTCGTGGTAGACGGGTTCGACGAGAACACCTCGCCGCCGTTCATCATCTGTAATCCTGATGCGCCAGCCCTCGAATTGGCGGTGCAGGGCTTCAGCGAGAGCTGCTTCTTGTCGGCCATCGGCGGATCTCGGATCGGCCGCGCCTCAACTCGCCGATCGATTTTGGAGTGGATTCGCAGGTTGCCTGAATTTGGGGATTTCTGGAAGAAGAAGCGGAGGAGCGGCGGCTCGCTCAATATAAAGGCGGACGTGAACCCTAGCTCTGTTCGTTCGGCGTCTTATTTTTTTTTTAGGTGGAGCTCTGTTCGGAGTCGGTCTCCGATTTCCTCCTCGGACCGGATTCACATCGGGCTCGACTCCTCGGAAGAAAACGAAAGCCCAGCCTGTTATCGTACACAATGACAGGCCTACACCAGTCCACTCTAGGCCCAACGTGAGCCCACTTATAAGCTCTCCATCTTCATTCACCTTCCAACAGTTGCCACTACCAAACCCAGAGACCACCTCTCAAAAAAAAAAAAAAAACCCAGAGACCCGACGAGCAATTCTTCTTATCTAGAGAGATCTTCCACTCGAATCCACCTCCCCGCCCCGCCGCCGGCAGTGAGCCTCTCACCATGGCCAGCCCAGACCTTCTCTACAACCTGCGCTACCTCTTTATGCACTGTATACTTCGTGGACGAGCTCCTTTCATGCACTTGTTGCATGTGAGAATGCAGCGACACTATTGGATGCTATGCGTTTGGAGTGGCCAATACCTTCAAATGAGAAAGTGTTGCTTACAGCTGATGATTGGCTAGCTAATATACCATGTAAGGTGAGGGACATGATCATCATGTTAATCTGGCGACTGGCACATATGGTGCCTCCGAAATGATAAGGTACACGGAAAGGGGGCTCCCCTAGTCGAAGTTTCACGGACATTCCTAACTAGTTACCTCAATTCTCCAAATGACATTAAGCACTATACTGAAGAGGAAATTATCAAAGGGAAGATTCCGACATTATAAGAGGTAGTTAGAATTAATAGACCAAAGTTACAAAGTGAGAAAACCTAGTCTCCCCTCGAAGGAACTGGTTGGCGCTGTCGATTGATTGTTCCTTTGTTGCGTTTGATGGTTCGGCCGGTGCAAGTATGGTCCTGAGAAACTAAGTGTTGTTATCGCGGCAATGTGTCGATATATTGATCATTGCAATGATGCTCTGGAGTCGTTGTCATGTGAGGGAGAGGGGGGGGGGGATGGCCCTGGCCATCCAATGTTCTAGCATGGCAGTTATAGTCGAGTCTAATTCTACAGGTGCACTGTCGGTCCTCAAGGACAGTTCGTTATCACAGTCAGCATATGGCCATTTAGTTATTCAAATTAAGAAGCTGATGGAGGAGGGGGAGTTTATTCCAAATAAAGTACATATAGATCTCAAAATAGAGTTGCAGATGCCTAGGCTAGCTATGGGCGGTCTGAGCATAGCACTTTGTGCTGGATGCATCAAGAGCCGGAGTTCTTATCAAATCGTGTACTAGCCGGGAGGATCTCGGCTCCCATCGGCGGGAGGTCCGTTCCACTGGTTTTAGGGTTAATGGCGGGGCGGCGCTCAGGTGGTGGCGGCGGCTCTTCCAGTAAAGTCTTCCCGGCTTTAGCCCCATCTCGGTGGCGACGTCGAGAAGTTTGTGGGAGTGGTGTGGTTCTCGAGGAATTCTTCTGATGGTGACATTCTTCAGATCGCCATGGCGCTTCATCGGCGCTTCATCCTTATTCTTCGGCTCCGGGACGGATGTGGTATTTTTTGCCCGTTCAGCGACTTTCCGTCTGCAACCACCAACGTCAAGCCGGCTCTAGGAGGAGCGGCAGCGGAAGCGCGCCATCGACACGGTCTGGAGGTTGAAGACGAAGGACATCTCAAGGATCTTGATGTAATTTTCGTTTTTGTTAAGGTGTTTTGTACTGTTCGTTGTTTCTTTTAATGGCAGGGTCCTTTTCGCAAAAAAAGGAATAAACACCATGTTTTACGGTTTTACCCAAACTAGTAGACTCGCACGTGCAACGCACGAGTCTTTACAAATCATCTCTTTCGATGAATCTGAATATCATCACTTACACACATTAGAAAATAAATAATCACATGCACTATTACCTTTTGAAGAGTAGCCCGATAGTAAGGATTTACTCAAGCCGGGTTAGTTGTCACACTCATTGTCAGATTCGAGGACAATCTTGTACAGAAACTTGACCCCAAAAAATTGAAAGCACGAAGAATCATCACCAGATCTGCCCGAGAGAAGAGACGATGAGCAGTGGACACCCATATCTTCATCCACCCTTAGCATCTACAATCTGTGCCTCGTCTAGCCTGGACATGGATATGTTTCAGTCGACATGGTAATCAATGTGAAGATCAAACAAAATGTCTCTGCCAAAACTCGTAACCTTGTAGATGAAGCACCCTGATTAGCTAGCTCATTATGGATCAACAAAGTAAACCTTTTTCATCTTCTAGCATCCCAGCTAGTAGTTCCAATATAATTTTTCATAATGGCCTATCTCCATGAGTACACCATGCACAACAGCATTATAAGCCCTTGGGCAATGTACACGTCCACATGGACTTAAATGCAATTTCGTTTCTCTAAATATAGCTCCTAGAGCATATACACCATATTCTATTTCAGCCAAATGAGCAATTGAGTAACCAGTTCAGAGTGGATGAATAGATTACAACATCTGAAAATCATTCTAGCACATTACTTATTATTTATCATATAACAGTACACGAGGTTTGCACACTACAACATATATAGCTAAGGACTGAAATGAGGTTTCCCTCAATAAATACATCTTATATTTACTAATTGGAGGCACCATACGAGGCTCCACGTTAATCCTGGAGGTTAGAAGGTTTTATCCGTCCGATCTAGCCACGATATGTCTACAATCGTTCGATTGAAGTCGTTTGGCAAAAGCGCTTGCTGTAACATCTCGAGTTCGAATCGAAACCAGTCTCCTATTTTCCGTTAATTAATGATATGCAGACAAAGCGTTTCCGCATGGTCAATCTGACAATCTGCATCCTGCAACTTGCGTCTCCGCGCCGGCGATGGTAAAAGTTTGCACCGTCGGGGACGGCCGGACGCGACACGCGAGACTCCCATGGCCGGACGGCCGGATGCGAGCAACCCACTAGCCGTAGTATTTTCAACGCGAGGCCGCCGTATACGGCTATACTCGGCTGCAGGACCGATCCATCTCGCTGCTCTCAGGTATGGCTCCAACAGCACGGTATTCCCGTCAGATCTGTCCAATTCATTGACCTACAAAATTCAAGAGATTGGTGCAGTTCATTCATGATGCATCAGTCTGAGCCTCTCGGTGCAAACACAGAATCACTAGCCTATGCTGCAGTTTGCACTTAGGTCCGCATGCAAGTTCCAGGTAATATTTCTTCTCTATCAATTCAATTATCCTTGCTTCGTTTTAGCTACTATAGACTCTAATGTGGTTGTCAGAATCTAATATCCAACTGTTGCCATACAGACAGAAATTAGAAGTGTCCCCAACTGACGCACCAGCACAACAATATGACTCACGCATTGAATTGCATAAAAAGAGAGTCTCTTCATTAAGCATTCTACACTGTGATGAAACTATTATATATATGAAAAATACAAATTAACTGAAAAAACCACACTTGAGGGTCAACATACGAATATTGTGCTTGAATTCCCACCACAATATTGTCACTAATTCGGACAGACCATATTACCGATTGTTTTTTTTGTTGTTAAGTGTCACTCCCTCTTTTTAAATTTTCTGACAGATGTATATATACCTCTACATGTTTGATGAAATTCCCAGCCTCTTCTATGTTGCAGAAAATTTAACCATCCACGGTAGTAGCAACACCATATTTGTTGATCATATTCTTAGACTTGATTTTTTCCTAATTTCATATTATGTAAAAGTAGCTTCAGGTCCTCATCAAACATGCTACTTCTTTACATGTTAGACTTGGTCCCCGTGTATTCTACTGATATGTTTTAATTCTCAAAGTGTATTGATCTAATTTTCAGTGGTTGTTTTTTATGTTTGCACTTAGGTGAATAACCAATATCCTTAGCCGATTTTTCACCGATGAGAATGCAGTTTGCACGTGAGAAGGATGCATGCGATCTGCAAGAAGTGTGTTATTGATGTTGCTAGAACTGTGTGTAAGTTTGTAAGAATGGAAAAAGCGAACTCGCCCGCAGCGTGTAAAATAGTTTTTTTTAGATTAGCAGTTGCTGAATTTAAATTTTGATGCTTCGACAAACTTAATCTTCAGGTCGTGTCATCCTGAATTTCCTTGCTCCATCGATGATGCAGATTAATCTAAAAGGAAGGCAACAATTGATTAAGCTCGATCTTAGTTTCCAAAAACTTACCGCTCTCAATATATGCTCTCCATTTTGTCTGATCAATTCCCATGATGATTGATGCAGCGGTGGAGCGGCTATATATGTTGTCATCGAGGAACTATATATAACAGAAATTTCATCCATACATCCTTCCGCATCATTGCACCAGGGCAGTTATGGCAAGGAGTCTAGCGGCCGCCGATGCATATCCAAGCTGAAGAAAGAATCATGTTTTGTTGAGCAATGCCAAAAAGGTAGTATATTTCAAACTAACCATCCATATAACGTGGTAGTACTATCTCGAAAGGACTTGATTCCCACCTTTTCTTTTCTTGGAAAATCTCTATAACCTTTTCCACCCGTGATAAAACTAAAAAAATACTATGTCTCTTATAATTTGGGTAGTTCATGAATGATATCCCTATGGAATTTGATCAGGCCCAGTCCAGTAATGCGATGATCTCTGTTCTTTGCGGTAACAATATGTTGATATTTCGGAAGTATATTTGGTTAAATAATAGAAATATCATTTTCTCAGTTAAATTAATACATATAGTAAGTTTGCAGAACAATAGTGGAACAAATCTCAATACTGGTGTCTATTTTTGTGGACAAAATGTACTATATTACTTACATAGGCATTACATAATTAATGAACTTATTATGCTATCCCTAAAAATAATTATAGGTATATAAATAAAGAGAATGTTCGATCATAGCATATGTACTCCTCCATCAATGACAAAACTTAGATGACGTCATCTAAAATAACGAGTCTAACACTAGGAAAATGGCATATGCATATACATAGTGATTTTTTACCTTCAGTGAAGTATATTAAATTTCTCCTAATTTTCCACTAAAAAGAATCTCCTAATTTTTCTTTAGAGTTAGTTATTTTAGTAAAAAGTTTATTATACACGAGTTTCAATATAGCTGCCCGTGCAGTCGCACGGGTTTACGACTAGTTCAACTAACTCGAGTTCCGAGTGTCTCGATCGTCAGGTTCAGCAAAGCAAGGCCGAACAGTACCTTCTCGAGCAGCTCGTGAATCTCCCGGCCTAACTCACTGTACCAATCACAGCAGAACCAGAATCTACACCCCAAATATGAACGTATTCAACGTTTTCTTCTCCGAAGATTGCAGGTTATCTCTCGCGGACGACACCATTGACGAAGGTTTTGGTTACTAGTAGGAGCAATCTGGAGCAGGCCAACCTTAGGAAAACACCCCAAATAATCACCCGAAGAACAAGTGCTTAGCATATCTTCTTCAGTGGGTATCAGTTTCCTTAGTAGCGATCTGACTAATCAATAATAGCAGGGAACGACAAAATTGATGTGGGATCAGAACTGAATCCGTCTCCGAGGCGCTTTGACGGATCGATCAGAACTGATCGTTAATTAATTTGCGGCGGATCAAGTAACTAAACGTAAGAAAGCCGGACATCATCCCGGCATCATATATATCACTACGGGACTGAGCTGCTACGCCGACGGCTGTGGCCGTCGGCAAATGCCTATAAGCCGTCGGCTTAGCCTATGCCGACGGCAACCGTCGGCTCAGGTCAGTCGGCGTAGGCTGGCGTAGGCACAGGTCAGCAGGCCGTCGGCGTAGCCTGTGCCGACGGCCGGGAACGGGCCGTCGGCGAAAAAAACCATCGGCATATGCGTGGTGGGGCCCACGGCAGCCAGCTGCTTAGGATTGACCTACGCCGACGGCAAAGCCGTCGGCATAGCTCTGGACACGTGTCCTCATCTGGGCGCATCTGGTGGAGCTCCAAGAGGAACCTTGCCGTCGGCATAGCTATCTCAGTGACCAAATGGTCATAGCTATGCCGACGGCAGGTGTGCCAGATAAAAAAAAAAAGCTCCAGCAGCTCGTTTTTGCAGAAAAATAGCAGAAAAAAATATCATAAATTACAGGAACATCACACATAGGATATATATCATCACAAACATGATCACACATAGGATATCATCACAAACATGCTAGATCATAGTGTAGATACACACATAGAGGCAAAATGGTATATCATAGTTTAGATACATCAAGCTACATGTCTAGAGGCCGAAAGCCCTACATCGGCGGCGGCGACGGGGTGTACCCCATATCTGCCGAGGTGAGAAAAGGCGACTGACATGTGGGCGCAACACTAGAACCACCAGAAGAAGGCGAAGCACCCGGCGAAGCACCTAGCGAACCAGCATGCGAAGCACCAGGAGAATGACCACCGGGATGTACCGGCGTGATCTCACGCGAACCCGGCGTAGCAGCACGCGAAGTACCATCATCGGGATCAAACGGCATGATCTCACGCGAACCTGGCGAGTGTGGCGTCTCCGAACCTCCCGGTCCCTACATGTTTGAGCAAGACTTAGCAACTTGCGAGGCGAAGGAAAATGGTAACCAGTGGTTTAGCAAAGAACTTACCGGGGTCGATGAGTAGTAGGTGAGAGCGAACTGGTCCCTCGATGGAAATATTGGACACGGCCCCGGCTCAGGAGGCTCCTCAGGAGTGTTTTCCGGCCGCTCTCCATTGGAAAAATATCTAACCAGCGCCTACAAGATAGTTTAGAGTCAGGCGTTGCCAAAATAAAGCTTCAAACTAGGGAAGTGGGATTTGTCATATTTTGCAGAAATAAAGGTTGAAACTTACAGCGTTCATGAACTTTGTGTAGGAGAGGTGGGCCAGGTACTTCTCCTCCCACTCGTGATGGGCCTCCTGATACTCCGCATGAGCGGAAGCGTAGGCCGCCTCAAAATCCTCCTACGATTTCGAAAATAATGAATCTCGTCAACTTAGCCATGCAGGAACGAATATCGAAAAGAGGATGAAAATGAAAAAAACTTACATCGGTGGAGGCGGATGGACGAGGCTTTGGACGACGCGGGATAAGGGGGGTGTCGGCAGGAAGGGTAGCTCGGAGACACGTGAAGCTCGAGCTAGGACTGACCACCTTCTCAAGAACGCGATTACGACCATGCTTCCTTCCGTGCCCCGACAGGACAACCGCGTTCTCGTCGACCTCCTCTCTCAAGGGGTTATCCACCTCCGGGTGCAGCTCTTGGAACGTCGCGCAATAGTTATCCAAGTCCTCCTTGGGCTTCCCGTAGTACCTAAAGGGGTTATCTAAGTCCGAATGTGAAAAATATCAACTAATATGAAAATGGATACAGAAAATATCCAAGTACCTGGGCTTCGAAGGCTGAGGCTCCGAAAAATCAAGCTTCTTCTGCTTCATCTCCCCCCACATTTCCGTGTGAGTTTTCGGCTCCCCGGTCTTGGCCTCCTGCATCGCGAAAAGAAATGTTATGCATACCAAGTAGGAACATGACGGGAAAATAAATGCAGGTCATTCAATGTAGATGTATACCAGCTTTTCCTTGAAGCGGTGGTGGTTGAGGTTTCCCCCACTGTGTGTTTCCTCGGTGCCTCGGTTTGCCTTGTTCCGCTTGCTCACGGCGTCGAACTCGGGGTCATCCCCGACCCACCTCGAAACCAACGCCTCCCATGCGTCTTCTTTGCCGTCGGCCCAGTCGGGCATAACCTGAAAATCCAAATCAAGAAGAGATAATGCAATAGCAACTTAGCAGCAATATATAATTTCATTGACATTTTACTTACCGACATATAATCCTCCTTCATGATGTCTGGGGGCAACTCCGACTTCTTGACCCTCTTACCCTCTTCTCAGACAGGAACTGATTGGTAGTCGTAGTCCTTTGGTTGTAGAATTGCTGCCGTGTCAACCTCAGACAATGAGCACGCAAAGTGGGAGCCGCATATTGGAGATGCTCGTCCTCCACCCGATAAAACCGCTTCAACCATGCATAAAAAAATTGTGAGAGTCATGAGTTAGCACGGTGGGGTCATAAACTATGAACGGAACTCGGAAAATATGTCTTACCCAAAACTTGGTGATCACGGCCTCAGCAGCTGTCGTGAAGCCCGGGTACGGGGCAGCCTCATAGTCCACCCAACTAGTGGCTAGCTTCTTCTCGCCGTCGGGGACCGTCTCGTACAAACCCAGCCAATGTTTCCTAATCAGAGCTCCAAGCAAGCTCGCAGGATGGCGGGGAGGCTTAACTGGCCATGTCCAATTGCTGCACAATAATCAAACATTAGTACATATGCCAAATTGTTATGACCAAAATGAAATTACAAAATTAGTACACTTACTCCTTTCTGTTAGGAACAATGATGGCTTTCCTGTCCTCGCTAGTAGGCCACTTGGCCTCGTCGGGGACTCCCGCTTCACCACGACACTTCGGCAGCTTCGGCGCCGCCTCCACCTCGCCCTCCACCTCGTCCTCCACCTCCACCTCATCCTCGTGCTCCACCTCCGCCTCGTGCTCCACCTCGTCCTCCAACTGGAACTGGGAAGCCACCTCGCCAGAAGCGGAGGGCAACTCGGAAGCCACGTCGCCAGAAGCGGAGGGTGGACGCTCCACGTCTCCTCCACCTCGTCCTCCAGCTCGTCCTCCACCTCGTCCTCCACCTCGTCCTCGTCCTCCTCGCGCATCGCCGGGCTCGACGTAACGTGGATTGGGAATTGGTCCTCGGTCACTTCGACGCAACGTACTAAGCAAGGTCGCCGAGCTTTCCTTGCCTTGGCTCATATTGTTCAATCACCTGCATTGAAAAAGAGAAAACAAGTAAGCAAAAAGACATAATAAAATGTAGACACTAAGCATAAATAAGCATGTTGAAAACTAAATACTAAAGCATAAAGACATAATAAAATGTAGACACTAAGCATAAATAAGCATGTTGAAAAATAAATACTAAAGCATAAAGACATAATAAAATGTAGACACTAAGGATAAAGACGTAATGCAATTAAGAGGCATGTTGAAAAATAAATACTAAAGCATAAAGACATAAAAGACCGTCACCTCGATTCATCACTCTCATAATTAGGTTGGTTCTCATTCTCATTCTCACTATCACTATCACTATCACGTGAGTAGTAGGTTGGAGGCTCCTCGCACGGTGGAGGCTCCTCATCGTTTTCATTGGCCGCTTGTAACTTCAAGAGCATATCTATTTCCTTCAGATCCACCACTGCCTCACCACGAGTGTGTGCATCGTTCTCGAGGTCCTCAAGACCACCCGGTTGTAAGGCAAAGTCCCCGAAGTCCTCTTGCTCTTGATAGAAAATTCCCTCGTATGTTTTAGGGTCAATGTTGTTGTAATCATCGGCAGAGGGCATGGGTAGCTTACCATGTGGCGATACCCGGAACACGACTTCCCAGCCCTTGAGGTTCTCTTTCTGGCATGGGTAGGGCAAATAATAAACTTGCTTGGCTTGGTGAGCCACAATATAGACATCGGCTCCGCTATAGGTGGTTGAAGGCTTAACTTCAACTAACCCAATGGAAGGGTCACTTCTCTGTCCACCTTGTGGTCCAATGTGTGGGTCGAACCAGTGGCACTTGAACACAACGAGCTTGAGTTCTACGTTCGTAGCATTGAACGTCAGCTCGTATACCTTCTCTAACCTTCCGTAGTAATCTACGTAATCGGCTCCATCGGCTCCTCTGGATCCTTTGGTGAAGACCCCAGTATTTATAGTTTTTGCATTTGGCCGACTCTTCTGGTGATCCTCTGTATGGAAGCGGTACCCATTCACATCATACTTCTCATACTTCATGACGGTGCGGTTAAAACCTTGGGAAATACATCTCAATTCATCCGTCATCTCAACGTTGGGATCAGCTCCCTACGAGTAGAGTTCAAATTGTTTTGTGCATTAGTTACGCGTAATAAGAGGGACAAGTCACAGATTGCAAGGTAAGAGGGACAGGTTAGAAATTACTTTATCCCTGAACCAAGACACAAGTTTTTTTCCTCCGGGAGCACCATCTTTCAAAAGAGTGTCCAGCTCCGCGGCAGAGGGATCCTCCATTCCCCACCACTGTTCATGCTTGAATTGGCTAAAAGGAGAAAATACGTATTAGACCGAAACCGAGTTACAAGTTGCAAAGTAATTTGTTCACCATTTTACCTGATGAAACCGCCTACTTCCGTCATGTTCATAAGCACATAGAGCATTATGAATCCTTCTCTTCCTTGGTCAAGGTATATTTTACACCGGCACCGGCCTTGCCACCGGGGCATTGGAAGAGGAGGAGCTTGGGGTCATGCTTGGGCTCGTCGACATTGTACCGAGAGACCGGGTTATGCATAGTGGGAACATCATCGGGATAGTACGTTGTCATGGCGTCTGTCATCTCCCGAAGTATTGTTGCCTCAGCTATGCATGCTTCAATCTTATTTTTGTTTCCAGTTAAGTTTCGAATATACTTGAACTCTCTCTCAATACAAAACTGCCAACGAAACTGCACCGGTCCACCCAAGGTGCCTCGTTCGCGAGATGCACAACGAGATGTGCCATCGGAACAAAGAAGCCTGGCGGAAAGATCATCTCTAACTTGCATAGCAACTCCGGCACAAGATCATGCAGCTTCTCAATAACCAGGGGACATATCTGCTTCGCACAGAGCGTGCGGAAGAAATGGCTCAACTCCGCAAGCACTCGCCAGACACGATCGGGGAGATACCCTCGAACCATCACCGGCATCAACCTCTCAATCCATATATGATAGTCGTGACTCTTGAGCCCAGTGACTTTTCCCGTTCCAAGATTGACTCCATTACTTATATTGGAACAATAACCATCAGGGAACATCACGACGTGTTTGAGCCACTGGAATGACTCCTTCTTTTGGATACTATCAAGGCAGTAGTCGGCATTCGGCTTCCACCAATTTTTTTGACGGCCCTGAGGAGGCTGCATGTGTAATCTCTCCCTATCACAGAGCTTCTTAACATCGACTCTAGCCTTGACATTATCCTTTGACTTCTCAGGAATGTTCAGGACTGTGTGAAAGAGGGACTCTCTGACATTCTTTTCGGTGTGCATCACATCAATGTTATGGGGAAGTTCGAGATCCTTGTAATACTCTAGCTGCGTTAAGCCTGCCACGTGAGTCCAGTTGTGTGTTACACCATATCCCTCAAATCGTGGGTCAGGTCCCACAGCAGGCACGAGAGCACTTAGCTTGGCATCAACAGCTACACCATCGAACTTCGGTATCTCTTTTTCTTCACGCACAACTTTGCCCTTCGTGAAGTTCTTTTTGTCTTGTCGGTAAGGATGCCTTCTTTTGAGGAACTGTCGATGCTTGTCAAACACGACATACTTGCGACCTGCGGTTAGCCAAAGGAATTCAAGTCGGTTCCTGCACACTGGGCATGGCCACTTAGCAGCTGTACACCATCCGCAGAATAGTGGAACCAAATTTTCATCAAGAAGTTCCGCTTTGATGCTCGGTCGTATGTCAACGTCCCATTGTGCCAAGAGTGGTGCAAATCATCCACAAGCGGCTGCATGTATACACTCAAATTCTTCCCCGGGTATTTGGGCCCTGGAATGATCATCGACAGAAATATGAACTTCCTTTGCATTAGGACCCCGGGAGGGAGATTGAGAGGAATAACAAACACGGGCCAGCAGCTGTACGAGGCAGTCGACATACCATATGGATTGAATCCATCTGTTGCTATCACAATTCTAACATTCCGAGCCTCTCCTGTCTCATCGGGTATTTGGCATCGAAGTTCTGCCATGCCTTACCATCAGATGGATGTCCCATCTTTGTCCGTCCTGCGTCGTCTATGTATCTCTTCCCCTTCTTGTGCCACGTCATCTGTTTGGCAGTCTCCTCGGACAAGTAAAGCCGCTGGATTCTTTTTATGAATGGGAGATACCGAAGAATCTTCACGGCGACTTTTGTCTGCGTCTTCTGACCATCGGCTCCCTTTTTCTCATAATACCTAGAGGCACGACAAAGGCTACAGTACTTGTCATCCGCAAACTGTTTCCAAAACAAAAGGCAACCTTTTGGACAACAATCTATCTTTACATAATCCATGCCGAGCGATCCCAAGAGTTTCTTCGCTTCGTGCATGGTCTTAGGCAGACAATGCCCTTCAGGCAACATGTTACCAAATGTTTTCATATTAGCTTCAAAGCCTCGACGGGTGGTCGAGTACTGGGCCTTGTCACCTAGTGCTTGAGAGATGGCATCGAGCTGAGAAATCTTTGCACCCTCGTATAGAGGCTTCTTAGTCGAGGCCATCATATCAAGGAAGGCCTTCGAGGTTGGCTCCGGTTCCTCCGGTTCATCCAGTTCCTCCGGTTGTGGCGGTGCCTCCTGTGGAGGTGGCGAATCCGGCATGTCACCATCGCGGAGATCATCTAGGAAGCCTAGAAGCCCATCGTGCTCATTGCCATTGATCCGCTGCCGCATCACCTCACCTCTGTCACGTTCGTACTGAGCAAAGTCGACCAGCGTGACATAGTTGGGCATATACCCACACAACCAAAGGTGTTTAGTCATTTCATCCTTTCCCTGACGGAAACGATTCTTGCATTTAGTGCAAGGGCACCTTGGACGAACTCCTGACTTTTTTGAACCACGCCCTAACTCCTTCACTAATAAATCAGTCTTCCATTGCCACTCAGATGTTCTTTCAGTCTTACTGATACGACCACTGTACATCCACCCATTATCAGCCATCTTCTGGTTTATTGGGAGCCAAACAACAACGCATTTCGTAATATGCACCAAGTAATAAAAATAATATTCAGTGTCACCAGATTAATCACGGCCAAATTTTATCTTTTACAGCATGTAAGCGTTCACCTACACTTCTAATAGGTAGGGGCCTGTCCTGCCCGAGTACATGTAGATCGAGTCGTGTTCCATGTTCTACCCCGACCCGATACGGAATTTCGGCAGCACCTCCCCGCTGTTCTTCAGAATACACGTCTCGAGCTTGTCAAGCCGAGAGGGTGTGCTTCCGAAGAACAACAGGGAGGTGCTACCGAAATTCCGTCTCAGGAAGGGGTAGAACATGGAACACGACTCGATCTATGCGTACTCGGACTGTCCAACATGGACAATCCAGAAGTGTTACGGTTATAAATATGCAGAGATGGACAATCCTGCATATTTATAAATTTGTAACCCTTCCGGACGGGATCTGACTCGGGATACGCGACTGACTTGGTGATCTAGACCAAAATAAACCTATGCAACAAGAGAGGCGAAAGATTTATACCCTCGAAGCGTGATCGATGGCCGGAGAAGGTCGAGGACGTGCTCCGGAAGCAGGGCGACGAAACAGGGGCACCGAGGCGGCCCCTCCTCAGCTGGAGAAGAAGCCCCGCAACGACGCGCGGGACCGACGGTGCTGGCTGGCGGAAAGCAACGTCATCTGAAAAAGCACACAATCGACATATATAAGCAAAAACCCCTATATTTTACCTAATAATTATCTCTAACCCTAACAAACAATTTTCACCAAAACAAGCAATTAAAATCCACTAAGTCTAACCCTAAAACTAACATTACAACAAACCCTAAAACTAACAAACCCTAAAACAAGCAATTAAAATCCACTAAGTCTAACCCTAAAACTAACATTACAACAAACCCTAAAACTAACAAACCCTAAAACAAGCAATTAAAATCCACTAAGTCTAACCCTAAAACTAACATTACAACAAACCCTAAAACTAACAAACCCTAAAACTAACAAACCCTAAAACTAACGCTGCTGCACTAACCGGAGCAATAGCGTGGCGGAGGGCGGCGCTGTGGCGGCGGCGTGGTGGGCCGGAGGAGGCAGGGGTGCAGGAGGGGAGCACGGCGGCGGCGGGTCCTCGACGGGCGACGGCGTGGTGGAGGGGCGAGGCCGGTGCAGCCGGAGGGGAGAACGGTGGAGGTGGGACGAGCGGCCGGAGGGGAGTGATGACGTGAAACACACGTTCGTTGGGAGACCCCAAGAGGAAGGTATGATGCAGTCCAGCAGTAAGTTTTCCCTCAGTATGAAACCAAGGTTTATCGAACCAGTAGGAGCAGCGGCACTTCTGAAGGTTGTCAACGGCGAATCCGGCGCTGACGTGGAACCTGCACACAACACAATCAAACTACTTTGCCCCAACGAAACAGTGAGGTTGTCAATCTCACTGGCTTGCTAAAAACAAAGGATTAAACGTATGGTGTGGAAAATAGTATTTAATTGCAGAAAGTAAAAGAGAACAATGTTTGCATTTTGTGGTTTAATCAGTGTAAAAGAATGGACCGGGGTCCACAGTTCACTAGAGGTGTCTCTCCATAAAAGATAACTAAAATGCTGGGTGAACAAATTACAGCTGGGCAATTGACAAAATATTGAGCGCATGACAATGCATATATATGACATGATGAGTACTATGATATTCATGTGGGCATTACGACAAAATACATAGACCGTTATCCAACAGCGTCTATGACTAATAATCCACCGCCAGGTTGTCATCCGAGTTCCCCGTTGGTATTAAGTTGCAAGCAACGGATAATTGCATTAAGTAAAGTGCGTAATGTAAACAAATGCATTAGACCTAACGGCGCACCCTTAAGCTAAGCATCGGTTATTTTATCCCTAGTGGCAACAGCACATCCACAATCTTAGAAGTTCATGTCACTCTCCCAGATTACCGGAGTCATGAACCCACTATCTAGCATAAATACTCTCTCTTGGAGTTACGAGCATCTACTTGGCCAAAGCATCTACTAGTAACGGAAAGCATGCAAGATCATAAATAACATATAAGAAAGATTGATAATCAACTTGACATAATATTCAATATTCATCGGATCCCAGCAAACACAACATGTAGCATTACAATAAGATGATCTTGATCATGTTAGGCAGCTCACAAGATCTAAACATGATGGCAAAAAGTGGAGAGACAACCATCTAGCTACTGCTATGGACCCGTAGTCCAAGGATGAACTACTCACGCATCACTCCGGAGGCAGGCATGGTGATGTAGAGCCCTCCGGTGATGATTCCCCTCTCCGGCAGGGTGCCGGGAAGAGGTTCTGGACCCTCCCGAGCTAGGGTTGATGACGGCGGCGCCTCTGGAACTTTTCGTGGAATATGGCTCGGTGTTTAGGGTTTTTGCATCGGGGGGAATAAGTAGGCGAAAGGGCGGCGGCTGGAGAGCCCCGAGGGGCCCACACGTGGCCAGGGCGCGCCAGGGGGGTGGCCCGCGCCCTGGGTGCGTGTGGGGCCCTCCTGGCTCCTCTTCGTTGCTCCTTTGGACTTTCTGATGTCTTCTTATAAAATAGGTCCCTCCGTGAAGTTTCGTCCAATTCCGAGAATATTTTCTGACTAGCTTTTCTGGAATACAAAAACAGCAGAAAACAGGAACTGGCACTATGGCATCTTGTTAATAGGTTAGTCCCAAAAAAGTATAAAAGTGACATAAAGTGGATGCAAAACATGTAACAATTGGTATAATATCAACATGGAACATCAAAAATTATAGATACGTTTGAGACGTATCAGCATCCCCAAGCTTAGTTCCTGCTCGTCCTCGAGTAGGTAAACGATAAAACAAAATAATTTTTGAGGTGACATGCTACCATCATAATCTTTATCAAATATTATTGTAAGGCACATGTAAATGAATGAAGTGATCCAAGTCAATGGTCTATAGTTTGCTACCAAATAGATAATGAGTAAACAATGAATCACACAAGCTAAACTTTTTCATGAATAGTACTTTGGAGACAAGCATCAAAGAGTTTTGCATAAGAGTTAACTCATAAAGCAATAGATTCAAATAAAAGGTATTTAATCAACACAAAGGAAGAATTAAGTTTCAGCATTTGCTTCAACTTTCAACATGTTTATCTCATGGATATTGTCAACACAAAGCAATATAATAAGTCCAATATGTAGCATATAACAAATGTTGTAACAAAGTTGACACTAGTGTTTGCTTGTGGAAGATAGAAGGAATAGGAAAACTGACTCAACATAAAAGTAAAAGAAAGGCCCTTCGCAGAGGGAAGCAGAGATTAAATCATGTGCTAGACCTTTTAAGTTTTGAAAAACATATAGAGATTGCATAAAATATTTGACATTCCTCCCAACCTTTGCTAACACAAGCCATGGCTAACCGAATCCTCGGGCGCCTACCATCGAATCACATACCTTGGAGGAGTGTCTAGTTTTGAGAGGTGTTTGTTAATTGTCAACGAATGGTAGCGGATGAAAACAGTATTCTCCCTGTCAAACAGACTTTTAAGAGCGGCTCCCATGAAGGACGTTATTTCTACCAGCAAGGCAGATCATCCCTCTTTCTCTTTGGTTTACACACGCAGGTATTTCACTGTTTGTCATTGCTTACTGATAAATCAGGGCAAAAGTGTGAAGAGAATTAAGCGGTTAAAGTTGTAATTAATTGGGACTGGGCACCCCGTTGCCAGCTCTTTTTGCAAAATTAATGGATAAGCGGATGTATATGCCACTAGTCCAGGTGTAAAAGTCTGTTTGACAAGTCGAATAAAGAATAACCCACTACTTCCTCATGAGCTAGTAAACATCGACACAAAAAGGAATAATAACAATTTTGAATAGTTTAAAGGTAGCACATGAAAAATTTACTTGGAGTGGCAAGGAAACCACATATAGGTAGTTATGGTGGACACAAATGGCATGGATTTTGGCTCAAGGATTTGGATGCACGAGAAGCATTCCCTCTCAGTACAGAGTTTAGGCTAGCAAGGTTATGTAAGCAAACAAGAATATCAACCAGTACACCAAGTTTTATATGATAAACATATTGCAAACATTATAAGACTTCATACCGTCTTCCTTGTTAACCAAACCCTTTTATTAGAAAATATCTAGACCTTAGAGATACCACGTATGCAAACCAAATTTCAACAAGATTTACGGTAGTTCTTCACTAATAGGCTTAACTTACATGATGCAAAAATTTAATCATGATCTACTTGGTAACTCAAAACAATTGACAAGTATCAAATTATCCAAATTAGTGATCTACAAGAATATGCAAGTTTTTTCCATTATACCAATTACCACATGCAACATTTTCTGTACCAACCAAACACCAATCAATTTATTTCAATAACTCTCCAAACAGGTATAAGTGAAGCAAGAGAGTACTTTCTTCAAAAGAAAACTAATAGCTCTGACAAGAGATACATGATTATTGGATAATTAACTGCGGAGTCAGATTTCAGCTGGAAAAAGCACCGTCAAGACACTATATTTCTGGAGCTCTGAAAATCTCGTCAGGAATACAGAAGTTCCTATTTTATCAGAAGATGGAGGCAGCCAAAAGGGGAGGCTGAGATGGGCCAGGAGGGGCCCACACCACCCCTGGGCGTGGGCCCCACCTTGGCCGTGCCCAGGCATGGTGTGGAGCCCTGGCCCACCTCAGGCGCTCCCCCTTCGCGTACTTCATCCCCTCAACCCTAATTTTGGAGGAGAGAGCCAGAGGAAATATTGCGCCACCTCCACGGGGCGGAAAACAACAGAGAGAAAAAGCTCTCCGGCAGGGAGAAATCTGCCGGGGAAATTCCCTCCCGAGGGGGAAGATCATCGCCATCCTCATCGTCATCGCGCTGGACCTCATCGGGATCATCATCATCATCTCCACCACCATCACCACCATTACCGCTGCTCCACCCCGTTCCGTTGTAACATCTAGGGCTATACTTTGTCTAGTTCATAGGGGGAACTCTCCCGGTGTTAATTACTCCTTGTGGTTGATGCTATTGAGTTTTATCGGTGAATTGAAGTATATGTTCAGATTGTTATTCATCATTATATCACCTCTGATCATGATCCATATGATGTCTTGTGAGTAGTTTGTTTAGTTCTTGAGGACATGGGAGAAGTCATGCTGTTAGTAGTGGAATTATGTTGAGTAATATTTAATGGTTTGATATTTAAGTTGTGGTGCTATTCTTCTAGTGGTGTCGTGTGAACGTCGACTACATGACACTTCACCTTTATGGGCCTAGAGGAATGCATTGTGTATTTGGTTGCTAATTGTGGGGTTGCCGGAGTGACAGAAACCTAAACCCCCGTTAGTATACCGGTGCACAAGGGAGCGTAGGATCTCAGAGTTTAAGGCTGTGGTTAGATTTATCTTAATTACTTTCTTGTAACTGCGATGCTTGCAAGGGGTATAATCACAAGTATGTATTAGTCCAAGTAAGGGCGGTGCATTAGCATAGGTTCACCCACACAACACTTATCAAAACAATAAAGATTAATCAACTATATGAAGCGAAAGCACTTGACTAGAATCCCGTGTGTCCTCAAGAACATTTTGCCATCATAAGTAAACCAACCGGCTTGTCCTTTGCTCTAAAAAGGATTGGGCCACTTGCTGCAATTATTATTACTGTCTTTTACTTACTCGTATTTAATTTACCTGCTATATCAAAAATCCCTAAAAACTTGTCTGCTAGTGTTTACAGTGAAACCTTTACCGAAACTCCTTGTCAGCACCTTCTGCTCCTCGTTGGGTTCGACACTCTTATTTATCGAAAGTACTACGATACACCCCCTATACTTGTGGGTCATCAAGACTATTTTCTGGCGCCGTTGCCAGGGAGTGAAGCGCTATTGGTAAGTGGAATTGGTAAGGGAAACTTTTACTGTAAGTGCTATTTTTATTTCTGCTTGCTACTTTATTTTATCATGGAGAGATCTCCATTTGAATCCCTATTCGGAAACACTACTACCACTGCTACGGTAGTAGAAGAGGAACCACCTGATCAAGTAATTCCATTTAAAATACCTATGAAAATTGTTGAACGAGTTACGAATAACCGCTATGCAGGAGATGGAACTGTCCCTCCTGGAGATCATTTGCTATTTATTCATGAATTATGCGAGTTGTTCAAGTGTGCAGGTATTTCAATGGAAGAGGTCAAGAAGAAATTGTTCTCTATATCGTTGACAGGTAATGCTGCGAAATGGTATAGGATGCTGAAGAATGGTCGTTCTATTGGCTGGGAGGAGATTGTGCCTCTCTTTTACTCTAAATTTTATCCTCCTAGTGAAATTCATCAAGATCGGAATCATATATATAATTTTTGGCCTCATGATGGAGAGAGTATTGCCCAAGCGTGGGGGAGGTTGAAATCATTAATGCTCAAATGCCCCATTCATGAGCTTCCTGGTAATGTCGTTATTGATAACTTCTATGCAAGGCTGTCTTTTCAGGATAAAACTCTATTGTATACCTCTTGTGCTGGATCATTTACACGTAATAAAGAAGAAGTTAAATGGGGCCTTCTTGATCGGATAGAGGAAAATACTGAAGGATGGGAGAACGACAAAGGTAGAGAATCAGGTATAAAGTATGATTATGAATGCATTAAAGCTTTTATGAATACTGATAATTTTCGTAATCTCTATGATATGTATGGTTTTGATTCTCAAGTTATTGCAAACTGTTATAAGGCTTTTGCCTCTTATCTTGATGTCCCTAAGGAAAGTGGCGGCAAGTACCATGCACCTTATAAAGATAATACTAATTCTGCCAATATTAAAAACATTGAAGTCCATACTGTTGATCGTATCTTGCCAGAACCTTATATTGAGAAACCGCCTTTTCCTGTTAAAATTAAGAAACATTCTATAATAGCTAGTGTTGTTAATAAAAGTACAAAGAAAGCTTTAGAACCTGCTGAACAAATAGCCGTCCGAAATACCCGATTATGCTTAACACAACGATCCCGTGATCAGTCTGTTGTTGCACATAATCTGAACTGAATACCAAAGTTTACATCCATTACAGTACCGAATTAAAAGTCTTACATAAATGGTCATTTAGACCAAGTTCTTACATAGATGCCTTCAAGGGCCAAACCAAAAGAATCAGCGGAAGCTACGGCGTAGTGGACATTATGTCCTAACGACGACCCGACAGGCAGCTGACTTGTGGAGATCCCTAGTTCGCATAGAAGTCGCCATACTCCTCCTCGGCGTAGTGCTCCTCAGGGTCTGGCTAAGACAATAGCCAGGGACGAAACCAATATGAGTACATTTGATTGTACTCGCAAACTACCCCAACATGAGTATGCAATAGTTTTATTTGAATATCATACTTTTATTTGTTTAAAACATCTCTATATCTTTGTTGAAGAAGATAAGAAGAATTTTTATAACCATCTTAAATAAAATCACCATTTTGTCAGTTCCTCCAAAACTCCTCCTTTTTCCGACCATAGCCCGTCATGGTCCATTGTCTCCAACAACCTCATACCGATCCGTTGGTATAGGTGTATGGAACATTCTCCACTTCGTTTTCTTTTTAAAACTCAAATCTTTTCAAAACTTGCACATGGTCTTAGGACAGCCTTCCAACTGTCCATATCCGAGGACTCGGCTATTCGAATAGTTTTGTAACCCTCTGCAGAGGTAGCACGCTTTTCCCACATCCATCCGGTAACTCATCGTGTCAGTCACGTCCCGCCATACAAGGTGTATGCGAAGTTGAGTCACCGACCATAGCCTCTCCTTTGCTCATGCTAGTATAGGATCCTGCCCTTATGACACTTTCCATCAACACTTAACCCAGCCCGTCGGAATCTAAGTGTGAGGACTCATAGTTTTGCCCGGCGGTTTATGGTGGAACCTTCTATCCACCACACCAACGTGTGAGGACCCAGGTCAGGGGTAGGTCATCAAACCATCCCCTCATGCATAACAGAGTTATCTCCGTCGATGAGGTATCCCATACTAATAAGAGCAAATTATCTGACTAAGCCTTTTCCCATATGTGGTAAATGTGGTCGCACAGGGTAAGATTGGTCGTCATAGTACTAGGACACACTGTGCATTTTTCATAACCATCTCCATTCTCCATTTCTCCACTTAACACCGACATCTCGGCATTCCATAACCACACAAGTAATTTCAAAGGAGTTTTGAATAAACAATATTTTCCCATCCTATAATTTTATATAATCTATCTTATACATCTACATAGGGTGGCAAAATAATTTCCATATACTTTTGAAAAGGTTTTAGAAAATCTCTGCCTTAAGAGTAAATCATGTTATAAAAATAGATGCATGTATTTGGGGTGCAAGCTCAGAGAGTAGCTTGCCTTGCTCGACAAAGTGTCCTGGGTCTTGATCTTCAGATTCAACAAACTCTCCTTCCTCGAGATATCCGACAACGTTCTCGTCTAATTAACAAACAAACAAATACAAGCAATTACTAACCTACTCAACCAACATAACAACAATACAATCTTAAAATGCTCTAAATAGCCACTGCACACATCAAGCAACACAATTTGGTTTCAACTTAATTGAATTAACCACTATTTATTCATGTCTTAATTATGGCAGAAGCTAGTTAAACATGTTTAATTGCATATCTCCAGTTCTGTTTGTCACAAAAATACAAACTAAAATTCTACAGAGAGCTACTGATGTGTAGAAGACAACACAACTTAGTTTGGATTAATTGGAGCTACCAAACTCCCTACATAATTGTTTTAATCCAGTAACTTAATAATCAAGTTTTAGCTACAAATCAAGTTCTGTTGATCCTAAAATTAAATCCTCTTAGGGGTAACTAACCATGACTAAATGTGAACTAACAAAATTGGTCCTAATTCATTTGGGTTAACCATTAAACATATTTAATTGTTTTAGTGCAGAAGGGTTCTCTAACTTCAAGTTTATGCGAAACAATTATCACTGCATAATTAATTCTACCAAAATTAGGGAAGCTAATAGATCACAGTTCCAAGCTAACAAAATTGGTTTGGAATTATTTGGCTTAACAGAGTATAAGAAACAAACAAGTTTAGATTTTAAACCTTCTGTGGTATTTTTAATAAAACACCTTTATTATTTATCTAAATGAAATGAAACCACTTGGGTTGGTTAGACAATTTCATAGAACATTTGGATTTGATTTATTTGGATTTGTAAATCTCTAGATATTGAATTTCAAAGTTGATGTCAGTACTGGCTTTCCAGAGAAATTTAAATTAGAAATTCTAACTGTTCTGGATAATGTTGAAATCCCTGACAGGTGGGGTCCACCCGTCAGCGACTGAAGCGAAACGGTGCGCGCGCTGGAAATGTTTAAAATTCTGACGAGCGGGGCCCACTGGTCAGCGACTAAATGCGTGAAGCGGTACGCTACCGTGGATGAAAGATCCAACGGCTCACGTTCATTTGCATCGGCGACGACCTAAAACCGGCGGCGCCGCCGTGCCGGCGACGGCGTGGTGCACGGATAGCTCACCTAGGGGGCTCGGGAGGATGCGCGGATGATGCAGAACGGACGCGGCGGCCTAGGGAAGCTCGTGGTGAGAGTGGAGCTTGCTGGGGCGGCGTGAATCGTCGATGGCGAGCCGCTGAACTTCCACGGCCACAGCCTGCAACTCCGGCGAGCTCCTGCCGCTGCTTCTGTGCATGAACCAGAGGGAAACAAGGGGCGAGTGAGTGCGGTGATGATGGAGAGCACGGTGCGGGTCAGAGAAGAGAGAAAGAGCGGCAGCACTGCCTCGGCCATGGTCGCCTCCTACCTCAGCTCCGGCGAGCAATTGGCCCTGCTGCCAGGGCCGAGCTTGGCTGCTACGGCGTGCCCGCTCTCCTAGCGGTGCACAGAGGTGATGGAGTGGAGGAGAGGCAGTGGGGTGGTGTGGGGAGGAAGCGAGGCTCGGGGCGGCTATTTATGGACGGAGCTCGGGTCCATGGTGGTCGTGGTGCACGCGCGGGCTAGCGAGGGGGAGAGCTCAGCTGGGGTGGTCTGGGGGGCCGCAGTGAGCTTGCGATCGTCTGGACGTCGACACGCAGCGAGGGTTGCTGTGGAGCGGCGTGGCCGACCGCGGCGTCACTGCGGCGGCAATGGCGAGCGGCGAGCACGGACGCGTGCATTGCGTGCGGACAGTGTGCTGTCCGGTCGATGTTTCCTTGTCCACGAGCGCGGAAGAGCAAGGGAGAGAGGGGGGGGCGCGTGCTCGGCCTCCACGGCGGCGACACCTGCCACCACAGTGGCGAGCACAGCGGCATGGGCGCGCGGCGCGTCTGTCTCGACGGTGACCACGGCCTACCTGCTCCCCTGCTCGATTTCTTTGCTGGAATGGGCACGGTGAGGTGAGTGCAAACGAGTGGAGGCAGTGGATTGAATCGATCAAATTGATCTCGGGTTTGATCAAATTGGAGATGAACACAGTTCATGCCCACAAGGTGTTCGATGCAATGTGTGAACCATTTTTAAATTTGAATTTTTGAAATTTATTTTCATAATTTGCTTCACATGTGTTTATATGGATTTGTGGTGCTGTGGTGGAATTTTTGTTGCAAGTGCAGCACCACACTTTTGATGATTTAAAAAGATAAAGAAAGATTTGGAATTTAAATTTAGTTTTTGAAATTAATATTTGGAGAGGGAAAGTTGTAGGAATAAAAGTGAGAGTGATCATATTCACTTCTCTGAATTTTGTTTGGAATAAAATCTAATTTCTCACTTGGAGAAATTTGTGTGACACTTGTCACATGATTTTATTGTTTCAACTTTTTATTTTATTTCTTTTCTTCTCCTCAAGTTTTTAATTTGAGCAAACAACAACACAATCAACAAGAAATAAATATCACAAGCAACAACATGCAATCAACACATATAATTTAACAAAAGTTTTTGTTGGCCCTCATTTTTGGAATAATACTACTGATTAATAATTTTGGGATGTTACATGATAGTAGATGGGTAAGTCCCGTGCATTGTGTCCCTAAGAAAGGAGGAGTTACTGTTGTGCCAAATGAAAATGATGAGCTTATTCCTCAAAGAGTAGTAGTTGGGTATAGGATGTGCATTGATTTTAGAAAAGTTAATAAAGTAACTAAGAAAGATCACTATCCTTTACCTTTTATTGATCAAATGTTAGAGAGGTTGTCTAAGAAAACTCATTTTTGCTTCCTTGATGCAAGGCGTGCCTGCTCGTTGGGAACCCCAAGAGGAAGGTTTGATGTAGCCTAGCAGCAAGTTTTCCCTCAGTATGAAACCAAGGTTTATCGAACCAGTAGGAGCAACAATTCTTCAGAAGGTTGTCAACGGCTAAATATGATGCGGCGCAACACCAGGGATTCCGGCGCTGACGTGGACCTGCACACAACACAATCACAATACTTTGCCCCAACGAAACAGTGAGGTTGTCAATCTCACCGGCTTGCTGAAAACAAAGGATTAAACGTCTCGTGTGGAAAATGAGTATTAAAATGCAGAGAATGAAAAAGGAACAGTTTGCAGTTTGTGGTTTAATCAGTTTAAAAGAATGGACCGGGGTCCACAGTTCACTAGTGGTGTCTCTCCATAAAGATAACTAACATGTTGGGTAAACAAATTACAGCTGGGCAATTGACAAATAGTGAGCGCATGACAATGCAAATACATGACATGATGATTACTATGATATTTAATTGGGCATTACGACATGATACATAGACCGTTATCCAACAGCGTCTATGACTAATAATCCACCGCCGGGTTGTCATCCGAGTTCCCCGTTGGTATTAAGTTGCAAGCAACGGATAATCGCATTAAGTAAAGCGCGTAATGTAAACAAACACATATGCCCGTGGACATAGCATCGTTGGGTTACCCCTAGTGGCAACAGCACATCCACAACCTTAGAACTTTCTGTCACTGTCCCAGATTCAACGGAGGCATGAACCCACTATCTAGCATAAATACTCTCTCTTGGAGTTACAAGCATCTACTTGGCCAAAGCATCTACTAGTAACGGAAAGCATGCAAGATCATAAATAACATAGGGCATAGATTGATAATCAACTTGACATAATATTCAATATTCATCGGATCCCAGCAAACACAACATGTAGCATTACAATAATATGATCTTGATCATGTAGGGCAGCTCACAAGATCTAAACATGATGGCACAAATAGGAGAGACAACCATCTAGCTACTGCTATGGACCCGTAGTCCAAGGATGAACTACTCACGCATCACTCCGGAGGCAGGCATGGCGATGTAGATGCCTCCGGTGACGATTCCCCTCTCCGGCAGGGTGCCGGAAGAGGTTCTGGACCCTCCCGAGCTAGGGTTGACGGCGGCGGCGTCTCTGGATCTTTTCATGGATAATGGCTCGGGCACTTAGGGTTATTTTCTCGGGGGGAATAAGTAGGCGAAAGGGCGGCGGCTGACGACCCCCGTGGGGCCCACACCATACTAGGGCGCAGCCAAGGGGTCTGCCGCGCCCTAGTGGCGTGTGGGGTCCCTGTGGGCCCTCTCCGTTGCTTCTTTGCTCCATCTAGTGTCTTCTGGAAAAATAGGATGTCCGTGAAGTTTCGTCCAATTCCGAGAATATTTCCAGACTAGCTTTTCTGGAATACAAAAACAGCAGAAAACAGGAACTGGCACTTCGGCATCTTGTTAATAGGTTAGTCCCAAAAAATGTATAAAAGTGCCGTAAAGTAGATACAAAACATGTAGCAATTGGTATAAAACAAGCATGGAACATCAAAAATTATAGATACGTTGGAGACGTATCACACAACTCCTATTGTTCAACCGCCTGATTGGACTTTACCTTTTGAAATAATGTGTGATGCTAGTGATTTTGCTGTAGGAGCTGTTCTTGGACAGCGGGTAGACAAGAAGTTAAATGTTATTCATTATGCTAGTAAACACTTGATGCCGCTCAAAAGAATTATGCTACTACTGAAAAGGAATTTTTAGCAGTTGTTTTTGCTTGTGATAAATTTAGACCTTATATTGTTGATTCAAAAGTTACCATTCACACTGATCATGCTGCTATTAGATACCTTATGGAAAAGAAAGATGCTAAGCCTAGGCTCATAAGATGGGTACTTTTACTGCAAGAGTTTGATTTACATATTGTAGATAGGAAAGGTGCTGAAAATCCTGTTGCCGATAATTTGTCTAGATTAGAGAATATTTCAGATGATCCTATACCTGTTAATGATAGTTTTCCAAATGAACAATTGGCTGCGATAAAGGTAAGCTCACGCGAAAGTCCTTGGTATGCTGACTATGCTAACTTTATTGTTGCCAAGTATTTGCCTCCGACCTTTACAGCTCAGCAAAGAAGAAAGTTCTTCTACGATTTGAGGCATTATTTTTGGGATGACCCACATTTGTATAAAGGAGTAGATGGCATAATGCGAAGATGTGTTCCTGAGTATGAACAGAAAGAAATATTGAGCAAATGCCATGGTAGTGCTTATGGAGGACATCACGCTGGAGATAGAACTGCACAAAAGGTTCTACAATCAGGTTTTTATTGGCCTACTCTTTTTAGAGATGCAAGAAAATTTGTTTTATCATGTGATGAATGTCAAAGAGTAGGTAACATTAGTAGACGTAATGAAATGCCTATGAATTATTCTCTTGTTATTGAACCTTTTGACTGTTGGGGATTTGACTTTATGGGTCCTTTTCCTCCCTCAAATGGTTATACTCACATACTTGTTGCTGTTGATTATGTTACTAAATGGGTAGAAGCTATACCAACTTCTAGTGCTGATGGTGAGACATCATTAAAAATGCTTAAAGATATTATCTTTCCAAGGTTTGGTGTGCCTAGATATCTCATGACTGATGGTGGCTCTCATTTTATCCATGGTGCTTTTAGAAAAACTCTAGCTAAGTATGATGTTAATCATAGAATTGCTTCACCATATCATCCCCAAACAAGTGGTCAAGTAGAATTATCAAATAGAGAGATTAAGTCTATTTTGCAAAAGACCGTTAATAAATCTAGAAAAAATTGGTCTAAAAAGCTTAACGATGCTTTGTGGGCTTATAGAACTGCTTATAAAAATCCTATGGGAATGTCTCCTTACAAAATGGTTTATGGAAAAGCTTGTCATTTGCCTCTAGAATTAGAACATAAAGCCTATTGGGCGGTGAAAGAACTTAATAGAGATTTTAAACTTGCCGGTAAAAAGAGATTGCTTAATTTGAATTCTTTAGATGAATGGAGAAATGCAGCTTATGAAAATGCTAGGCTCTTTAAAGAGAAAGTTAAGCAATGGCATGATAGGAGAATTCTTAAGAGAGAATTTAACGTAGGTGAAAAAGTTTTATTGTATAGGTCTCGTCTCAGACTTTTTGCAGGAAAATTACTTTCAAAATGGGAAGGACCTTATGTTATTGAGGAGGTCTATCGCTCAGGTGCGATTAAAATCTAGATGGGGACAGACCACAAGTGGTTAATGGTCAAAGACTCAAGCATTACATTTCTGGAGATTCTTATAACGAAGATGTTGATTTTATCAAAGTGGTAACTCCAGAAGATTTTATAAAAAGTCAAATTCAGACAACTGCAGAAGCTGATTTGGAATAGGTAACAGTTTCGGTAAGAAAAAGTTCGCGTTTTAATTTCCAACTTAAATATTTGTTGTTTTTACATAATATGGAAAATTTTGAGTCGAAAAAGGGTAGGAAACGGTGCCCGAGGGCACCACACCACCCCTGGGCGCGGGCCACCCTGGCCGCGCCGAGGGTGCGTGTGGGCTCCTCGGAGCCCGTCTCCGACCCCGTTTCGTCCTGTACCTTCCTTTTGTTGCTAAACTTTTTGCTATATATTTACCCGGATCTCCCGAGGTCCGTATATCGTGTTTTCGTCGTGTTTTGTTTTCGAGCTGTTTCTGCCAGGAGCTGTTTTCAGATTTAGAACGCCATGGTCTCCTCCAACGACAACGAGAACAAGGAGGCCTGAAGGACATCATGGACCAGAAGATCGAGGAGGAAGTCAAGAGCGAAACTGATGATGAAGTAGAGGAAGACTCAACTCCACGTCCTCGCGCAACTATTGCGAGCATCGGGTGACTGCCAACCCTTCAATCCTATGAAGGGCACAAAGATGGGCACAGGTAGTAATGCGCCGTGTCATGTCTCGGTCCCCAAGACACTCTCCTCAAACACCAGTAACCCTTTTCATACCCTCATCCACAAGTATCAATTTGAGAGAGTTCCGGAGATGGAGTTGCCTACTTGTTGGGATATAGATCGATCTAACAATGCAGGGAAAGAAAGCCCTAAGTCTAGTGAGAAGTGGGGAAACAATTCCAAGAGCTGGGATTCACCTTCTGACCAGTTCATGAACCGCATCGAACACAATACGGAGATGATTCGCATCCTCACATACAAGATAGATGAATTGAAGGATTTGGTCGAGAAGCTCATTAGGAGTCACCACCAAGAGATCAAGCCTAAATCGTCAAGGGGTAATGGCACTCCCTTGGCTTGTTCCAAGCTTGGGGGAGTGCCCAGTATCATCTTTATCCTTTTGTTTTTACAATTTCGTGGTCATATCATGAGTAGAGAAGTTATCTTATAAGATGGTTTGCAATGTGGAGTGTCACTCTTTTAGTTATCCATGTATCCGTTGGTTTGAGTGTGTCTTGTTCAGAATATTAATGAGAAGTTCCACCTTTACTTTCGGTACATTTTATTTTAGCCTGCAATCCTCTTTATGTGCTGATCTTGTCATTGGTATTGACGCCACTTTTGGGTACATCAAGTAAATTATATTAGTTGTGGCAAACTTAGTATTGGTCAGTAGCAACAATACCATGAAAACTTAAGTAGAAGGAGGGAATTACATGCAAAAATATTATCCCTTTATCTTTCTTTCTTGTTAGCCAATAAGATTAGTATTCTTTGAGTTAAAACATTTGTGCTTACAGGGAAGATAGCATGATTGCTTTTATTACATGTATATTTGTGTGTATCCCCCAACTTTTATGCTTGCCCATGACCTTGCTAGCCTTAACCACTGTACTGAGAGGGAATGCTTCTCGTGCATCCAAATCCTTGAGCCAAAACCCATGCCATTTGTGTCCACCATAACTACCTATATGTGGTATTTCTTGCCACTCCAAGTAAATTTTTCATGTGCTACCTTTAAATTATTCAAAATTATATTCCCTTTTGTGTCAATGTTTACTAGCTCATGAGGAAGTAGTGGGTTATTCTTTATTCTACTTGTCAAACAGACTTTACACCTGGACTAGTGGCATATACATCCGCTTATCCAATAATTTTGCAAAAAGAGCTGGCAACGGGATGCCCAGTCCCAATTAATTACAACTTTAACCATTTAATTCTCTTCACACTTTTGCCCTGATTTATCAGTAAGCAATGACAAACAGTGAAATATCTGCGTGTGTAAACCAAAGAGAAAGAGGGATGATCTGCCTTGCTGGTAGAAATAACGTCCTTCATGGGAGCCGCTCTTAAAAGTCTGTTTGACAGGGAGAATACTGTTTTCATCCATTACCATTCGTTGACAATTAACAAACACTCTCAAAGCTTAATTTTTACTCTCTATATGATTTCAAAAACTAAAAAGCTCTAGCACATGATTTAATCCCTGCTTCCCTCTGCGAAGGGCCTTTCTTTTACTTTTCATGTTGAGTCAGTACACCTATTTCCTTCCTCCTTGAGCAAGCATTTGAGTTGTTGTGATTCAACCATATATATCATTAATATTGTCGATCATGTCTTTTATCCTTCCTTGTCTTGGTACAAAGACTTTTGCCTCTAAGAATATAGCTTTGCAAGTTATCAATGACTGTAAAGAGGTGTGATAATTGAGTATGGAAGTTCTGCAATATAAGCTCTAATATAAAGACTCCTTTCGAAAGATAAGTTTGATTGCTTATTGTTCTATGACCAAGAATGAAGTGTGCCATTACTAATCTATAATTTCCTTCGTGTATTTTTATTGTGGTTGTTTCACTACTCATGTTCAAGTTAGGTTATATGAAGAGTAGTTGCTGTTTAAAATGATTTGTGTTGTAGTAAATACTGATGCTTCTTGTCCGTATTCTTTATTATCGACGCTTCACTCCATAAACTTTGTTCTAGTTTACTGAGCTCAGCTTTCGCTTGGGGACAAGCGAGGTCTAAGCTTGGGGGGGTTGATACGTCCATTTTGCATCACTATTTTATAGCATAATTTACTGTTATTCATGATATATTTCATATTAAGATGTGTTACTTATGTTATTTTGTCTTATTTTGCATGTTTGATGATTATTGGATAATTAACTGCCGGAGTCAGATTTCAGCTGGAAAAAGCACCGTCAAGACACTATATTTCTGGAGCTCTGAAATCTCGTCAAGAATACAGAAGTTCCTATTTTATCAGAAGATGGAGGCAGCCAAAAGGGGAGGCTGAGATGGGCCAGGAGGGGCCCACACCACCCCTGGGCACGGGCCCCACCTTGGCCGCGCCCAGACATGGTGTGGAGCCCCTGGCCCACCTCAGGCGCTCCCCCTTCGCGTACTTCATCCCCTCAACCCTAATTTTGAAGGAGAGAGCCAGAGGAAATATTGCGCCGCCTCCACGGGGCGGAAAACAACAGAGAGAGAAAAAGCTCTCCGGCAGGGAGAAATCTGCCGGGGAAATTCCCTCCGCGCTGGACCTCATCGAGATCATCATCATCATCTCCACCACCATCACCACCATTACCGCTGCTCAACCCCGTTCCGTTGTAACATCTAGGGCTATACTTTGTCTAGTTCATAGGGGGAACTTTCCCGGTGTTAATTACTCCTTGTGGTTGATGCTATTGAGTTTTATCGGTGAATTGAAGTATATGTTCAGATTGTTATTCATCATTATATCACCTCTGATCATGATCCATATGATGTCTTGTGAGTAGTTTGTTTAGTTCTTGAGGACATGGGAGAAGTCATTCTGTTAGTAGTGGAATTATGTTGAGTAATATTTAATGGTTTGATATTTAAGTTGTGGTGCTATTCTTCTAGTGGTGTCGTGTGAACGTCGACTACATGACACTTCACCTTTATGGGCCTAGAGGAATGCATTGTGTATTTGGTTGCTAATTGTGGGGTTGCCGGAGTGACAGAAACCTAAACCCCCATTAGTATACCGGTGCACAAGGGAGCGTAGGATCTCAGAGTTTAAGACTGTGGTTAGATTTATCTTAATTACTTTCTTGTAACTACGGATGCTTGCAAGGGTATAATCGCAATTATGTATTAGTCCAAGTAAGGGCGGTGCATTAGCATAGGTTCACCCACACAACACTTATCAAAACAATAAAGATTAATAAACTATATGAAGCGAAAGCACTTGACTAGAATCCCATGGTCCTCAAGAACATTTTGACATCATAAGTAAACCAACCAGCTTGTCCTTTGCTCTAAAAAGGATTGGGCCACTTGCTGCAATTATTATTACTGTCTTTTACCTACTCGTATTTAATTTACCTGCTATATCAAAAACCTCTAAAAACTTGTCTGCTAGTGTTTACAGTGAAACCTTTACCGAAACTCCTTGTCAGCACCTTCTGCTCCTCGTTGGGTTCGACACTCTTATTTATCGAAAGTACTACGATACACCCCCTGTACTTGTGGGTCATCAATAACGGTCTATGTATTTTGTCGTAATGCCCAATTAAATATCATAATAGTCATCATGTCATATATATGAATTGTCATGCGCTCAATATTTGTCAATTGCCCAGCTGTAATTTTTTCACCCAGCATGCTAGTTATCTTTTATGGAGAGACACCTCTAGTGAACTGTGGACCCCAGTCCATTCTTTTACATTGATTAAACAACCACAAACTGCAAACATTGTTCTCTTTTATTTTCTGCAATTAAACATCATTTTCCACACCATACGTTTAATCCTTTGTTTTCAGCAAGCCGGTGAGATTGACAACCTCACTGTTTCGTTGGGGCAAAGTAGTTTGATTGTGTTGTGTGCAGATTCCACGTTGGTGATCGAGTAACGGCGCCGCCAACAACCTTCTGAAGTGCTACTGCTCCTACTGGTTCGATAAACCTTGGTTTCATACTGAGCAAAACTTGCTGCTAGACTGCATCATACCTTCCTCTTGGGGTCTCCCAACGAACGTGTACTGCACGACAAGCAACAGTCCACAGTTCACTAGAGGTGTCTCTCCATAAAAGATAACTAGCATGCTGGGTGAACAAATTATAGCTGGGCAATTGACAAATATTGAGCGCATGACAATGCATATATATGACATGGTGACTATTATGATATTTAATTGGGCATTAGGACAAAATATATAGACCGTTATCCAACAGCATCTATGACTAATAATCCACCGCCAGGTTGTCATCCGAGTCCCCCGTTGGTATTAAGTTGCAAGCAACGGATAATCGCATTAAGTAATGTGCGTAATGTAAACAAATACATATGACCGTGGACATAGCATTGTTAGGTTACCCCTAGTAGCAACAGCACATTCGCAATCTTAGAAGTTGCTGTCACTCTCCCAGATTACCGGAGGCATGAACCCACTATCTAGCATAAATACTCCCTCTTGGAGTTAGAAACATCTACTTGGCCAAAGCATCTACTAGTAACGGAAAGCATGCAAGATCATAAATAACATAGGGCATAGATTGATAATCAACTTGACATAGTATTCAATATTCATCGGATCCCAGCAAACACAACATGTAGCATTACAATAATATGATCTTGATCATGATAGGCAGCTCACAAGATCTAAACATGATGGCACAAAGTGGAAAGACAACCATCTAGCTACTGCTATGGACCCGTAGTCCAAGGATGAACTACTCACGCATCACTCCGGAGGCAGGCATGGCGATGTAGAGCCCTCCGGTGATGATTCCGCTCTCCGGCAGGGTGTCGGGAAGAGGTTCTGGACGCTCCAGAGCTAGGGTTGACGGCGGCGGCGTCTCTGGAACTTTTCGTGGATAATGGCTCGGGTCTTTAGGGTTTTCGCATCGGGGGGAATAAGTAGGCGAAAGGGCGGCGGCTGACGACCCCCGTGGGGCCCACACCACCCCAGGGCGCGCCAGGGGGGACCCACGCCCTGGGTGCGTGTGGGGCCCACGTGGCTCCTCTTCGTTGCTCCTTTGGACTTCCTGGTGTGTTATGATAAAATAGGGCCCTCCGTGAAGTTTCGTCCAATTCCGAGAATATTTCCAGACTAGCTTTTCTGGAATACAAAAACAGCAGAAAACAGGAACTGGCACTTCGGCATCTTGTTAATAGGTTAGTCCCAAAAAATGTATAAAAGTGATATAAAGTAGATGCAAAACATGTAGCAATTGGTATAATATCAGCATGGAACATCAAAAATTATAGATACGTTTGAGACGTATCAGCGGGCATGGTGATGTAGAGCCCTCCAGTGATGATTCCCCTCTCCGGCAGGGTGCCGGGAAGAGGTTCTGGACCCTCCCGAGCTAGGGTTGACGACGGCGGCACCTCTGGAACTTTTCGTGGAATATGGCTCGGGTGTTTAGGGTTTTCACATCGGGGGAATAAGTAGGCGAAAGGGCAGCGGCTGGAGAGCCCCGAGGGGCCCACACGTGGCCAGGGCGCGCCAGGGGGTGGCCCGCGCCCTGGGTGCGTGTGGGGCCCTCCTGGCTCCTCTTTGTTGCTCCTTTGGACTTTCTGATGTCTTTTGATAAAATAGGTCCCTCGTGAAGTTTCGTCCAATTCCGAGAATATTTCCTGACTAGCTTTTCTGGAATACAAAAACAGCAGAAAACAGGAACTGGCACTATGGCATCTTGTTAATAGGTTAGTCCCAAAAAACGTATAAAAGTGACATAAAGTGGATGCAAAACGTGTAACAATTGGTATAATATCAACATGGAACATCAAAAATTATAGATACGTTTGAGACGTATCAGGGAGCGGCGAGGTTGCGGGGCCGGTGCGGCTGGAGGGGAGCACGGTGGAGGCGGGGCGGAGGAGGCAGGGGAGGGGAGGACGGCGGCGGCGGGGTCGGGTGGGGGAGAGAGAGGTGAGAGAGCTGGGTCGGGAGAGAGTGGCCGAAGCGGGTGGGCCGGCCTGTTTAGTAGAGTTAGGGCCTATGCCGACGGCTTAGGTTTATTTTTATTTTTTGCTATTTTATTAACTTGTCTAAAAAAGCTATTATATTAATATTTTAAATATTATAATTTATTTCATTATAAAATGATAGAGTTTTATTATATGGTAGGTGGGTTTCCGATGCTCCGGGGCCCCGCTTTGGCGAAACCCTAGATCCGCTGGAAAAACCCTAACGTTTTCGCCTACCCCCTTGAACGGCGTCTAAAGGGGTAGGCCAGTGGACTTTTTTGCTTGGTTGTGTTAGGTTAGGCCATAGGAACATGAGAAACCAAAGTCTACCCCAAATCAACACAAGATTCCATCCGGTTCGCCCGAAAGGGGAGTTTTCACCTCTAAGTGCAGAAACTCACTAGAGAGAAAGTGAAGTCGGTGAAGCCGGTCAAACCTAGGAGTAGGATATTACACATTTACAACACACAACACATTTGTATACATATGGTATGGCACAACCTAGGTTTGGGTGGGGTTCCGACGCTCCGGGGCCCGCTTCGGCGAAACCCTGAATCCGCTGGAAAAACCCTAACGTTTTTGTCTACCCCCATAGACGTGCGTCGAAAGGGGTAGGCCAGTGGAATTTTTTGCTTGGTTGTGTTAGGTTAGGCCATAGGAACATGAGAAACCAAAGTCTACCCCAAATCAACACAAGATTCCATCCGGTTCGCCCGAAAGGGGAGTTTTCACCTCTAAGTGTAGAAACTCACTAGAGAGAAAGTGAAGTCGGTGAAGCCGGTCACACCTAGGAGTAGGATATTGCACATTTACAACACACAACACACTTGTATACATATGGTATGGCACAACCTAGGTTTGGGTGGGGTTCCGACGCTCCGGGGCCCCGCTGCGGCGAAACCCTGAATCCGCTGGAAAAACCCTAACGTGTTTGTCTACCCCCATAGAGGTGCGTCGAAAGGGGTAGGCCAGTGGACTTTTTTGCTTGGTTGTGTTAGGTTAGGCCATAGGAACATGAGAAACCAAAGTCTACCCCAAATCAACACAAGATTCCATCCGGTTCGCCCGAAAGGGGAGTTTTCACCTCTAAGTGCAGACACTCACTAGAGAGAAAGTGAAGTCGGTGAAGCCGGTCACACCTAGGAGTAGGATATTGCACATTTACAACACACAACACACTTGTATACATATGGTATGGCCCAACCTAGGTTTGGGTGGGGTTCCGACGCTCCGGGGCCCCGCTTCGACGAAACCCTGAATCCGCTGGAAAAACCCTAACGTTTTCATCTACCCCCATAGACGTGCGTCGAAAGGGGGTAGGCCAGTGGACTTTTTTGCTTGGTTGTGTTAGGTTAGGCCGTAGGAACATGAGAAACCAAAGTCTACCCCAAATCAACACAAGATTCCAGTGCATGTAGTATGCCCAATCAGGAAGAAGCACACGGATCGTGTGTTTCCTTCTACACTACAAGAAATATGCTAACTTATGACCTTTTGACAGTGACCCTGAAAATATTGGTCATAGATCTATGACCATTTTGTACCATTTGGTCACTCGCTGTTTTGGAGGGTCTAAACTTGAAAATATAATGACCAAATCTGTCAGAAAGGTCATAATCTCCTTACATGAATTGGTCATAATGCAAATAACACTAATTTAACATATTTTTTCTATCCGATTACGACCAATTTAAATGGTCATTCACATGAGTTGACAGCCAACTCAGCAATCTCGCATATGTGTCATTGCTTATGTGTCATTTTCGCTTAGTTGTCACTCTGATTGGACAGCCAACTCAGCAGTCTCGCCTACGTGTCACTGCTTATGTGTAACATCCCAATATTTTGGAATGTTTAAAAATAACTAAAAATTGAAACTTTTGTTTTTGTTAAACAGAAAACATTAAAATTCTAACAGAAACCAAATAATAGAAAACATTTGGCATCTTCAAAAAAACTTTAATAGTTTAAAATATCCAAGTAATCTTTAATTTCAAAATTTGAGTTTAGTTTAAATTATTTTATTCAAGGTATTTCAAAGAAACCTTCATCTCCTAAAATGTTTTATTCCAATTATTAGATTTTAAATATTTCACTTTTGACTATTTATTAAACCCTAAAACAATATCTATAAAGTATTTTAAAGCTTGTTCTATTTAAAAAAATTTGGTTTTGATAAATTAAATTTATTTGAAAAACAAATAAGTTTAAAATTACTTATTTTTAATATTTACATTTGTGGTAGTTTTATTTGATTTTAAAAAGTCACAAATGATTTTATTAAAAACCTATTTTAAAATGACATAAAGTGTCAACTAAGCAAATATACAATAATTTGAATTTATATTTTTGAAATGTATTGGAAAAGTGTGCTTGCATATTTTAAATGATAGATATTAATTTTACCAAACTGTTGAAACAAGTTTGAAGTATTTTGGACTTTTAAAACAAAAGATATAAAAGAAATAAGAAAAACAGAAATAGAAAAAGAGAAAGAAAAAATAACGGGCCGCCTGCCCGAACCGAACTGGGGCGAAGCCCATCTCCCTAGCCAGCAAGCAGCCCATGTTCTTTTTTTTCTCTCTCCTTTCTTCTAATTTTTTGTTGGGCCGAATCTGGCCCAACTAGGGAGGCGGGGGCCGGTCGGCCTGGTTCGGCTGCGCTGGTGGGCTGGGCCAGCTCGGTTGATTCTTTTCTGTTTTCTTTTATAAATTTTAATTTTGAACTCCAATTTCAACCAAATAAATTTTGAAAATTTTGTAAAGATGTCCTCTGTCATTATGGACTATTATTACTGTTTTTAGACAAAATAAAATACAAAATACCCCTAAGCTTATATATTGCTTTATATTGGGTTTTGAAGAATTTGAAATAAAATTTTGGAATTATTCTTTTAAATTCAAATGCAGGGTTTTAAAATTATGACATGATGAAATGAAAACCTCAACTTCCAAAATTTTGTATTTTGGAATTATTCTTTTTGAATTTTGGAATTATTCTTGGTGAGCATTTTTTATCGGTTCCATTTTGTACGATACTCTTGGTAGCCGCTTCACAAAAAGTCGGGCTATTAGCACTTAAAAAATGAAAAGTGGATTTTTTTTATGAAACATGTCGAAATCGCTGGTCGGCAACATTGTTTGCCATGCTACAATGCACACATGTGCCAAATTCGGGCACGTTTCGACAAACTATGTCATGAATGTGGCCAAAACACTGCTTGTTAGTCTTGAAAGCTATGAATGTCTATTCATGATAGCAAGTTTCTGGGAACACGTTTTCAATAAAACTTCCGAATTGCAAGTTTATATTTTTTATGGTAACTAGGTCACATGTCATGACGCTACGCGAAGATTTTTCATTATTTCGATTTTTTTGAATTTTGTATGCTTGTTTGAAAATCTAGTCGAAGTCTCGGTCATGACCGTTCGTGTGTAGTGATTGAATCATGCAAATATTTTTATGTATCTATGATGAAATGGCTAGTTGTGAACCTAGAAATGAAATTTCTGAAAAATAACGGGCAAGATATATACCACTTGTAGTTCAAATTTGACCCGCTTCCAACCGAATCGGCAGGAAACCGTTTAATTGACCGGAAAATGGTAGAAAGCTCAGAAATGAATACTTTTGGTGATTGTACATAGAATGAAATCTACTATGTGAGCAATTTTTATCGGTTCCATTTTGGACGACACTCTTGGTAGCCGCTTCACAAAAAGTCGGGCTATTAGCACTTAAAAAATGAAAAGTGGATTTTTTTGTGAAACATGTCGAAATCGCTGGTCGGCAACATTGTTTGTCATGCCACAATGCACACATGTGCCAAATTCGGGCACATTTCGACAAACTATGTCATGAATGTGACCAAAACACTGCATGTTAGTCTTGAAAGTTATGAATGTCTATTCATGATAGCAAGTTTCTGGGAACACTTTTGCAGTAAAACTTCCGCAAAGCAAGTTTATATTTTTTTATGGTAACTACGTCACATATCATGACGCTACGCGAAGGTTTTCCATTATTTTGATTTTTTTTTAATTTCATGTGCTCATTTGAAAATCTAGTCGAATTCGTGGCCGTGACCGTTCGTGTCTAGTGTTTGAATCATGTGGATATTTTGATGTATCTATGATGAAATGGATACTTGTAAATCTAAAAATAAAATTTGGGAAAAATAACGGGCAAGCTGTGTGGCAGCTGCAGTTCAAAATCTAGCCGTTTCCAGCTGAATCAGCAGGAAGCCGTTTAAATGGCCGAAAATAGGCAGAGAGCTCGGAAATACATGCCTTTTGGTGATTATACATGAAATGATGTCTACTTTGTGAAAACAATTTATCGGTGCCATTTTGGATGACTTTCTCGGTACCCGCTTCACAAAAAATGCTATTTCAAGCACCTGAAAAATGAAAAGTGGGTTTTTTTGTGAAACATGTCGAAATCATTGTTCGGCAACATTGCTTACCATCCCACAATGAATACATGTGCCAATTTTGGGCTCATTTGGACAAACTATGTCATGAATGTGAACAAAACATTGCTCCTTCATCTTGAAAACTATGAATGTTCGTTCGTGATAGCAAGTTTCTGGGAACACTTTTACAGTAAAACTTCCGCAAAGCAAGTTTATATTTTTTTATGGTAACTAGGTCATATATCATGACGCTACGCGGAGGTTTTCCATTTTTTGGATTTTTTTTGAATTTCGTATGCTCATTTATAAATCTAGTCGAAGTCGCCGCCGTGACCGTTCGTGTCTAGTGTTTGAATTATGTGGATATTTTGATGTAACTCTGATGAAATGGATACTTGTGAACCTAAAAATGAAATTTAGGAAAAATAACGGGCAAGTTATGTGGCAGCTACAGTTCAAAATCTAGCCGTTTCCAGCTGAATCGACAGGAAGCCGTTTAAATGGCCGAAAATAGGCAGAGAGCTCGAAAATGCATGCCTTTTGGTGATTGTACATAAAATGATGTCTACTTTGTGAAGAATATGTATCGGTGCCATTGTGGACGACTTTCTCGGTAGCCGCTTCACAAAAAATGCTATTTTAAGCACTTGAAAAATGAAAAGTGGGGTTTTTTGTGAAACATGTCGAAATCATTGTTCGGCAACATTGCTTGCCATCCCACAATGAACACATGTGCCAAATTTGGGCACATTTCGACAAACTATGTCACGAATGTGGCCAAAACATTGCTCATTTGTCTTGAAAGTTATGAATGTTCGTTCGTGATAGCAAGTTTCTTGGAACACTTTTGCAGTAAAGCTTCCGCAAAGCAAGTTTATATTTTTATATGGTAACTACGTCACATATCATGACGCGACGCGAAGGTTTTCTATTTTTTATTTTTTTTGAATTTCGTATGCTCATTTGAAAATCTAGTCGAAGTTTGCCCAAAAATGGATGTATCAGTACATGAAGCATGTCTAGATACATCTACATTTTGGCAAACTCAAGACACTTATTTTTGGACGGAGGGAGTATATAATTTTGCCTAGAGGATACGGTCATAATTTGTTTTTTGACATTGAGAAAATGAACCATTTAGCAGATGTGATATCCTGCAACTAGTTTATTGTCACTACCAAAGCACCTAACTAGTGGCTGTACAGTGGGGACAAGAAGTGGCAGGTCCCAGCTGCAGCCACTTTGGAGTCCATGGTGAGGTGCGAAATTGAGTATGAAACGAGCGCGAGCCGCGACCTCTCCCTTTTTATTCCGAGACAGTTCCAACCCTAACCCTAGCTTCCAATCTTCCATCTCTCCACCTCTCCCTCCCGCCGCCACCAGCGCGCGACCGCATCCCTCCTCTCATCTCCTTCCATCGCACCGCCACGAGCCGCCCATCCCGACGGCACCCGATCCGCCCACCGTTCCCATCTTCCACCCCCTCTCTCCACCCATCGTGCTCTCGCGGCAACCAATCGATCCGCCGCCCAACCACACAGTAAAACAGATGCACCGCCGCCCAGCACCACGGCGTCTCGGCCGGCTGGATCGCCGGCGCGCGCGCGCTTCCATGCGCGCCGCTCCGTCGAGCTGGCCGAACCGCGGCGGCGCGTGACCTAGGGTTTGCGGTGGCTTTGCCCCACGCCGGCCACGGCTCTCTGGCAACCAGAACCGCGACGGCGTCGACGGGATCCTCGCACGGCCGTCGTCCACCTCGCGCTGCAGGGAGGGATTTTGCTCCTCAATCTTCTTCTCGCGTCTGTCCACAGCAGAGACGGCTCAGATCTGACTTTTTGTTGTTTTACTGGTTGTTCAGGGCGCGGGTGGTGCAGTGGCCGCAAGAACACGCTCGGGAACGTCGAGGCCTAGTCGACTAGGGTGGAAGACGTGGACGCCGGCGGCTACTACTTCCTCTACAAGGACTACAAGCTCGCCCACGACTCACTGCCCTCCAGGTCTTCTACGCATGCCCGCTCCCTCTTCCCCTCAGATCTCTGATTGGAGTATGGGAAAACCCTACTCGATCTGGCATTCGTTTCCGTTAGCTTGCTCTATGTTATCCCCTATGAATCCCTGTGAAGGAGAGGCGGTCCCCTTATTGTTCCTATTTCTCTGCTGTACATGCGATATCACACACCAGTAGCTTCACACACTAGTAGCTTCACAGTAGCTTACTTCCGTCCTTTGTATGCACGAGCTGTTCTTGACTTCTCAAGTGCATATCTTCTAGGGAAATGATGTAGTATTGCCAAGTATCTGTGATAAGAAATGTTGTATGACAGTGTCAGGCTATTTTGTAGATGTTAACTTAATGTAATTTTTCTATAAGCCACGGCATGAATATGGTTTTGTACATACCAATTGGTTTGGCCTAGATTCTAACCTGTGTCACTTGTTTGCAAAGAAATATGGAACCTGTACCTTTTGTTTGCAATGCTACAAGAATTTATTTATGTCTTAATTTCAGAATGCCATTCTGTTATATGCACTTGTAAGTGAGCTAAGAAAGTTTTTCCTATAATCCAACAAGGTAAGGCTTGTGCGCTAGTCCATCTGGAAACTGGTTATAGTCCGTGTTTAATGTTTATTTGATGTTATCATTGAGTCATCTCATCTGTAATTGACTTTTGTTTCAGTCAATTTAGAGTTGCATTGTTTCAGAAATATTGCAACATTGTCAGAAATATTGCAGGAAGCTAATGAAAAGATAAGTCATTTTCTTGCTTGTTTCCTTCATTTCAGAAATATTGCAAGTTGCTTGCTCTCTATACTTGCAATATTAGTTGCACTAGACTAAGGTGTACTCAAATTATTGTTAGCACATGCATTATTAGATGCCATATTGGCTGGAGTGTTGGTGGCATTGTGAGATGTAAATTCTGCAGCTTAGGAGAAGTGGGTATGTCATATTGCTGTTAACTAGATAACACTACTCATTTATTGCAAGAATAGTTTCGCAAGAAAGTTAGGACTACTGCTAACACAGAGAGTATGAATGCATGCTCCCAAATACTAGTCTGTCCAAATGAGTTTTTACTACTGCTAACACATAGAGTATTTACTACTGCTAATATAGAGATTGTGTATGCACTGCTACCTGATGAGTGTTTTCTTTGTATTATTTCGCCTTGGCATGGATATGTTTATTCGGTTTGAACTCTGCATGACATGAAAAATCATTTTCAGTGTTTTCTCAACTTGTTTTCACCTTGTACTTGAAGTTCCAAGTTCCAACACGTATAGCAACTGAGTCCCTGGTAACAGTTGAGTAATTCAGTTCGTGTTGTGTGGATTGCTCCTTTTGGGAGCGTTTAATTTCATAGTCACTATTGTCTGCGCCTGTGTTGGATTTGGTTGCCTGGTTGTGTCATTTTTGTATTGTAGGTCATTGATGGAGTGAGTGATTTCAGTTCTTGTTGTGTAAAAATATACTATGTGCCATCCTTAGTGTTTACTGGACACGTATGTATAATTTTTAGTCTAAATGAATAGTTTTTTCTTTAGGTGTCATATGTCTTGTGGTACTTACACTTTTTGCTTGCTGCTGTGCTAATTCCTGAACTTGCCATCCATATCCTCCTGCAATTATATAAGGATTGGTCAGTTAATTCTAACTGACAGGGTTCGAAATTGTGATTAGTTGCTTGTCTTAACCTATGGATGCCTGGTCTTGTTATTTTAGTTCATGAGCTCTGTGCTGGAGCATCATGTGGCTATCATACCTTTCTTCTAGGTCTATACAGATGCCTTCTCTGTCTTGCAGCATAACCCTTTTGTGTCATGTATCTGTTAGCTTTAGATGTTTCAAGTGAATAGATACCATGTTTGTATTACCTGCGAGTGTAGCCGTATCAATGCAAATACTACTTGTGTACTTATGGAGTAGTAAATAACCTGTCATGTCATTCTCCAAGTCTGCACATAGCATTGTTATTTTAGGATTAGATTTCTCATCCGTCTTTGGAGATATACCTGCCTTGTGCCATGCATATTTTAGTGTCTATTTTCCTAGTTGCCTCTCTTTGACATCTTGTTTGCTCCTTTTGGATATTCAGGCTGTTTGCATTAGTCATGGGTGATGGCAACACTTTTCTCCCTCTCAAAGGATGGCATCGAGATGCAGTTTGCGACTAACCATGTCGGTATGGCTACAAACTCACATAGTTGCATCTACTTTTTACTAGCTGATGCTGAACCATTTACATACCCTGATTTATAGTGCTTCATCCGAACAGTGTAATGCTGTCAATATTGTTCCTGATGTGCTTTTACATATATGTTGGTTGTGATCTGCTTTAACCGTCCAAGTACTTGATATTCCATTCTGTTCATGTAGGTGAAGGGAACTTCCAATGCCCAAGAGTATGTTGAAGATCATGTTGACGACTTCTTCCATGTTGAAGATCATGTTCCAGGGCATCCAAGAGTAGCTCTCTTTTATACTCGCTGAGTGTTCTATTTGTAGCGCAATTTTGTGATAGTGTGGAATATTGTATGGTTATCTGGGTGAAGCATAAAGTTCCTGTGTATGCAAGATTCGATAGTTATACTTGCTGTGATGTGAACGAGCGTTTGGAGTTTCTGTGCTATCTATCTGTTCCGACCAGATTATTGTAATAAACAGATTTTGCCTATTATTTGAAGATTTTCATATGTTTTCGCTCTCCTTTCTGTTTGATATATATTGCCTATTAATAAGCTATAATCAAATTAGAACCTGACAATTGGGACCCACTGCACTTGAAAATATCTGACAATTGGGACCCATATGAAAACTGGACCTGATAATAGGCTGTAAATTGAAATTAAATGGACTGCAAAAAGGCTTGGCCCAGAAAACAAAAGGCTGTAATATTGGGCTTGGCCCATGTAGATGACCAAAATTGATAGAAAAGAAAAAAATAAATTGACTGAATTGTTGGGCTCGGCCCATGTAAATCACCAAAGTGGATCGGGCTGATTCTGATTTACGACCATTTCGTTTGGTCACAATTTTGCCACGTCAGCTCTGCCACGTTGGATCTGACGTGGACTGGCCAGATTGGTAGTGACCAAAATAATTGGTCATAAAATTTGTGACCTTTGTTTTTGGTCACAATCGTCTATGACCAATCCCCAAAAAAGGTCGCAAACTACCATTAGTGACGCTCATCTTTTGACCAACCATTTTTCGTCACAAAAAGGTCATAAATGACAGTTCATGACCATTTATGTGACCAATATCGAGGGTCACAAGTTAGCATATTTCTTGTAGTGCTAGCGCTTTTGAGCCATTGGATCAGCGGTGTGTTTCTTTCGAGCGCTTGTGAGCCGTTGGATCAGCGGTGTGTGTTTCTTTTCAGGGCTTGTGAGCTGTAATATGCCCAATCAGGAAGAAGCACACGGATCGTGTGTTTCCTTCGAGCGCTTGTGAGCCGTTGGATCAGCGGTGTGTTTCTTTCGAGCACTTGTGAGCCGTTGGATCAGCGGTGTGTTTCTTTTCAGGGCTTGTGAGCTGTAGTATGCCCAATCAGGAAGAAGCACACGGATCGTGTGTTTCCTTCGAGCGCTTGTGAGCCGTTGGATCAGCGATGTGTTTCTTTCGAGCGCTTGTGAGCCGTTGGATCAGCACTATCACGGCCACTTCGTAAGCCACGCGACTCTATATATAGCCCACCTCTAGGACATCTTCGGCACTCTCAGTGTGTACTCATTGTAGTTCATTTGGTATACAGAGCATTCAGATTCCCTGCATACATCCCGACGGTGCATTTGATATGCAGGCACTCTCTAGCCACCGTCGGGCTGTATGCAGGGGAAACCGTGTGTTTTGTTCTATCTAGAAATCCTTCAGTTCATCGACCAAATACAAATCATTCGGATTCCCTGCATACATCCCGACGGTGCATTTGATATGCAGGCACTCTCTAGCCACCGTCGGGCTGTATGCAGGGGAAGCCGTTTGTTTTGTTCTATCTAGAAATCCTTCAGTTCATCCCGACGGTGCATTTTTTTTTGCCGTGGATTTTCTTGCCGCAATTTTTTTCCCGCCATCCTATTTCCCGCCTGTTTCTCCCGCCAATTCTTGTCTTCTCAGCCTATAAGAACCCCTTCTCACTGAGGTTAGTAAGCATTCAAGTCCACTCACTCAAACATGTCGAGCTTTCCTTCAGATCGTAGTTTCCATCTAGGAATGTCGGCACTCCTTTTGAAGTTTACGGCCGAGTTCAAGGTAGACAATAAGGAAGTGTCATTCGAGTATATTGTTACTTATCCACCTCATCTTCGAGAGCTATCAGCGAAGCTATGTAGGCATGGGTGGCCATCGAGGACTTGGAGGGAAATACGGGAAGAACTTCTCACGATGCATGCTAGGTGGCAGAAGAAGAAGGCAACATATACGAGGGAGACAGATTTGGCCAGCGCTATAAGATTTTCTATTTTATGGCTCGAGGAGAGCGAGTATGAAGATGATATCTTCATGCCGAGTGAAGAGAGCAAGAAAGCTGCAGCAGCGGCGGCGGCGTCGTCGAAGGGCAAGGGTGCTGCGTCGTCGAAGGACAAGGGTGCTGCGTCGTCGAAGGGCAAGGGTGTGGCGTCGTCGAAGGGCAAGGGTGTTGCGTCGTCGAAAGGCAGGAGTGATGCGGGAGGCTGCGTCGATGATAGATGACTTTTCTTTTTCTAATTTGCAGAGTACCATGTATCTTCAATTTATGTTGTGTTGTCTCTACTACCGATATTTTGTTCTCTGTGTAATTTATGTTGTCAATGTAATTTGCATGGTTTGTTTAATATCAATGCGAAAAGTAGTCGAAAGGGGTAGCAAAGTGAATTTTTTTGGTTGCTTGTGTAAGGTTAGCCCTAGGAACACCCTAAACAGAGTTATACCCCACCTCTTACGCAATTTCTTGACGTGCAATTCTGAGAGACAAGATTCACGTCATCATTTTATGTGGGTGGAGACCGCTATTCGGTGTAGCTATATACATAAAAATGAATAAAAACATATTAAAAATGTTAAATTTAATTTATAGTAATAAATAAATACATAAAAATGAAGATTATAAAAAAACATGGACCTTGTGCCGACGGCTAAGCATAAAAGAAATAGAAAAGAATAAACATTAAAAATAATTTTATTTTTGCCGACGGCAATGCCTTCGGCGTAGGCGATGCTGTAATGTTTCCTATTCTTAAAGATTACCTATGCCGACGACAAACTTTTAGCCGACGGCTACCGTCGGCTTATATTAGCTATGCCGACGGTTTTTTTTGTGGGCTGGTCTCGACGGACTCTATGCCGACGGCCCCGACAAAAAGCCGTCGGCTTAGGGGTTGGCCGTCGGCATAGTCGTCCTCTCCCGTAGTGTATACCCCGTGCATGTTTACATGATCGAGTTGCATTGCATCGTCGCTACTACTCGTACATCGGTGTGCTTTCGTTCGATGGAATCTATCGTCGCCGCACCCCTGTCGCAGTCCGGCATATCCACATGCCCCTGGGCGTCTCTCCCGACGGACCTGCTCCTTGACATCTCCGGCCGTCTGCACGACGCCCGCGACTTCGTACGGTTCCATGCAGTCTGCCGGGCGTGGCTTGACGCGGCGCCCTCGCGGCTCTCACCGGCGGCGCGGCACATGTTCCTACCGTGGATCATCTCGCAGCCCGCCGGTAAGCACGGCCTCATGTACTCCCCCGTGTTCTACTCCGGCAGCGTCTCTTCGAGGAGAATTGGAGGAACCGCCACAGGGACGATGGCAATGCTCTCGCGGTGTGGTCATTCTCCGACACATCCTGGGTGGCCAGTGGGCACGGTGAGGCCGTTTGGCGCTTCCGCCTGAGCCCCGAACCACGTCTCATGGACCTTGTCACCGGAGCCGTCAAACGCCTGCCACTCTTTCCGGATGGCATCTATGAGATTGAGCGGCGGATGACGAAACCCCGCGGCGTTGTCTATGCCGATGGCACCGTCTTGTTGTATAGCTTTGTCCCCAAGGAGAACCGCAATTATGGGATGATCGAGCCTATCTTCACAGCGGCCATCCTGCGTCCTGGTGAGATGGCATGGACAATGGTCGAAAAGAGCCTAGATTGGCGGGTGGAAGACAATTCTTGCGCTGCTTACCACAACGGCAAGGTCCTGGTGTGGGTGGGTACGCACTTCTGGTGCTTCGTGACACAGGGTACTGAAGCCAGTGTGAGTCTCGAGATGACGTGCGACAGAATCGAGGAGGGACGGTACAACAACAAAAACCCACGACGAGCTATTTTGGGTGTCTGTTTTAATCGAGTATGAATGGCTCGATACAAACACAGCCGCCTTGTGCCACGGTGACTTTGTGGTGCCTACACTGGTGGTGATAGTGCATGCGCTCGAGGAAGATGTGGGCGACGACATCGGCAAGATGCGATGGGTGGAGAGGGATGGAAGGAGCCTGAGTGATCGTGTTCTCTTCCTCGGTCTCCCGGCGAGCTTCGCCATGGACGCCACTGAGCTGGGGATGGATGGCGGGTGCGCCTACTTTATGTACTGGCACCGTGTGTTCAGGTATAACCTCGTCGACGGAAATACCCAATATGTGGAGTGGTCGTATCTAGGCCTGGGCATTCGGTTTTAACCGAAAATTCGGTTCGGTTTATTCGGTTTTTGAGTAATTCGGGTAATGAGAAATGTGCACCGAAATAATTTCGGTTTTCTAATTAACTTGTAGTTCGGTTAAACAGAATTTCGGTTTGGTGTTCGGTTTTTAACCGATATGGTTGTAGCAGTGTGACCACCGGCCGGCAACGAGCCAACGAAAGCATCGTCATACACCCTGCCGCGTATGTGTGACTTTGTTGTAGCCACGTCGCGTCGGCCAGCCAAAGTCAACAGAGGTGGCGGTGAATGCCAGCTAGCTAGCGATGTTACTATGCAGGCAGCTAGCTGACCAGGGCGACACGTACATTGAGGCTAGGGAGACTAGCGTACGTCCATGAGAATGCCAAAATTGTGGGTGCCTTTCTTCGTGGGCTGCCAGGAGGAGATGTACGTGCATGTGCATGGGGCTGGTGGGTTTCCTTTTGGGCCACAACAATCGATCGCCTGACGGAAGTGTTTTGCTCTGTGGCGTCTGTATCTCGGTTTGTTCGGTCTTTTCGGTCATCTCAGGGCCAAAACCGAAATTTTATATTTAAATTCGGTTTATCATATTTACGCACCGAAATTAGTCCCGGTTAATTTGATTTCGGTTTATTCGGTGTTCGGTTCGGTTAATTCGGTTCGGTGTTCGGTTTTCGGTTTTTTATGCCCACTCCTAGTCGTATCACCAATATATTTCCACATATGTGCAAGTGTGGCTCCAGCCTCAACCTGCCATCGCTCCAATCCAAGAAATTCAAGAAAGACTTAGACTCCATCAAAACAAGAGCGAGCGAAAAAAGAACAAACCTAAGTAACCGTTGGATTGGATGTATTGCCGAAATTTGGAATTTACTAGTAAGCGGATGAAGTTCTTGTCTTAAATTGTTCCGAAGAGCTTCATATGATTTCAGTCTCATTGAAGAATTAGACATTGTTTTCATGATACACGACATGTCTTCTTCTACTCTTTTGTTGAGGGAACTTCTAGCCCAGATTAATTCTTACTAGATCATCCTCCTAGCGAGTTCATGCCTACTGAATAGTACACAAAGTGACAATTAGGTGAGACAAAATGCAAAACATACAAATGACAGCATAGAAGATTAAGATTATTTTTTTTTTCACATATAGGCGAAACTAAAAGCAAGAGAGTAGATGAACAACCAAATAGAAGCTTAAGAGAACCTTACAAAAGCTTGGACTTCATCACCTTTTTGGTCATAAGTATAATCTAGATCACCATCTATGAAGATTTGTGATAGCACTCCGGCTGATACTACAAAGGATAGTCGTCAGGGTCCAAGATCGGCATGATTTGAAACCTGAAGTCCTGCTCAAGGGCTTGGTACGCAATTTCGTTCTTTCCAAATCGTTGTAATGCGAGGGATGTCCATTGGCTCTCCCAATTCATCCTGACCCGTCTCACCGTCATTGCCACGTCTAGAGACATTGAGCTCGACGACATACCCAATATCCTTGATGGAGGGCTTCTATAGCTAGAGCCCCTTCCGAGTAGCACCCAGGGGCGGAGCTATAGTGTATGGGCCGGTAGCAAATGATACCGATCTCTAAGACACAAATCCCTATACCTATAGTGCATAAGCAAGAAATGACACCATTAAAAATAGCTGGAAGTTAGTGTTACTAGCTATTCTGACCCCGACGATTACTTATTCTGGCTTCGTCCGTGGTTGCACCGCACCCCGAGTCGCCCAGCTCGTCGACGAGGCCGAACCCTTGAGAGAGTTTTTTATGCACCAAGAGCTCGCTCGTGGCACCTGATGCAAGGTGTAACACACAGTAGGAATGCGTCATTGCCTCTAGCTCAACAATCAAGGAGGAACCACCACGTGTGAAAAGATCGAAAATATCTACTGAGCGATGAATAGGCGACTACAAAAACTTTAATTCTTTCTTATCAGTTTGGGGGGGGGGGGGGGGGGGGTAATTTAAAATAGGTTCTCTACATATGCAATTAGGTAAGCAACAATGTATGATGAAAAGAATATAATGTAGCATACGAGGTAAAAACATACAAAGCTAGGTACAAGTAACTCAAATAGTTTAGAAATAACCACACAATGGACTGAAAGAGTATGGTGACCCCTGTGGTTTTGATAATTAATGATAATTCCTATGGACTAATGTCTGAATTGAGTCATACTTTTAAGTTTTGTCCATAGGAATTGTTTGGAGTCAGTGTGTTGGATTCAAGAAGAAAACTGTTGGCTGGCCAATGTATTTTTCAAGTGGTTATCCAAAGATTGGTCATAATAGTTGAGTCTATACCGAATATGTGTTGAAGAAGAATAGTGAGTGATAATTCATGTTTACCTTTATCATCATTATTAAAACGGGAAGAAAAGATATAAGAAGATTGATCAAGCCAAGTGCAAAGAGTTGATTCAAAGTGATCAACACCAAAAACTAGATAAAGTACCAAGTGGGATCAAGTGATTTCGTGATATGGTAAACAATTGTCCATATAGGTTTGTGAACTAAGCCATGATATATGTGTGGAGTCTCTGTGTTGGGCTAGGTACTTTTTCATGGGCTTGCATAAAAAGAGAGATTTCATATAACCCATGGAGGTTGACGTCAAATGCTGGTCGCCATCAAGGTGGAGAAGTGCAAGTTCAAGACTCTAGAGGAGAATCTCGAAGAGATCCGATGCTTGAAACTTGCCTTCCATTTGGTGATAATGCAAAAACAAAGATGTGACTAAGAGAGACTCTCCAATATTGGAGTATGGGGGAACAATTTGCGAGTTTTCACCAAGCGAAGCGCCATAATGCTCAAACTTGAGGGCGTGGATTATCATCATTATTGTCGTTGCGGGTCGGACACACTGGCCACTGGCGGACTGGTGGGGATGTGGAAAATATATGCACGTGTTTAATCGAAGCGATTGAATAACCAAAATGAAGCGGGTATGTGTCGATGCATGTGGTTAATCGAAGCGATCGAACGGTGCAAGATAACTAAAACGAAGCGGCTATGGGTCAGGCGCACAACGTACACGCCACTACCATCACTTACTCAACCTTAATAGTGAAGATTAAGGTTTGAGGATATGGCATCAACCACGTATGAGATGTCACCCATCGGGAGGATTGAGCAAGAAAAACACCCAATATTTATCAAAATTAAAGTGCATTCCATCTTCGAGGATGTTTCATTACAAGGTTCAAACATGTGTTCACTGAATTCTTTTGTGAAACCGAAACACTAAACGATTACTGCAATATCATTCTAAATCACGTGTCAGACTTCAATGAAGTATCACTATTCCGCTATCGAAGGTAAAACATGCGAGTTTCCGCCGCTCTTCTTCCTGATCTCAGTTGGTTACCGGCGGCAGATTCCCATCATCCACCACGCCGAGCTCTTCCTCCTCCTCCTGATGATGATATGATGACATGAAGGGGGCATATTTCACGATCTTCACAGGTGTTGAGCCAGGGCCACCACCAAACAGCTCCTGCATATGTGCCTCGAATCGCGCTTTGCACTCCTCATGGACCTTGTCGATCTTGGCGTCATCCTTCGGCTCCATCGTCTCGTCGGCCTCCACCGTCACGGCAGCAGCCTTGACGGCCGCTGCCTCTTCGTCCGCCCGGGCCGAAAAATCCTCGTCAGCCATATGTAGATTTCAAAGTTCCCTCGATTGAGAGAACGAGCGGCGGCTCGTTCAATATAAAGGTGGACGATCGAGTCGGTACGGAGACCGTCTTCGAATTCCTCACCGTCACCGGAGCGGATTCACATCGTTCTGGGCCGGGCGCAGTTTATTGGGCCTATAACAATGACAGGCCTAAATCGTTCCACTCTAGGCCCAACTCGAGCCCAGTTATAAGCTCTCCATCTTCATTCACCATCCCGTTGCCACTACCAAACCCAGAGACCCGACGAGCAATTCTTCTTCTCCCGAGAGATCTCCCACTCGTCGAATCCACCTCCGCCCCACCCCGTCGCCGGCAGCGAGCGCCCGCCCACGATGGCCACCCCGGACCTCCTCTTCAACCTGCGCAACCTCTTCTACCTCGGCGCCTACCAGTCCGCCATCAACAACAGCGACGTCCCGGGCCTCGACGCCGACGCCGCCGCCGAGCGCGACGTCATCGTCTTCCGCTCCTACATCGCGCTCGGATCCTACCAGGTACGCACGCCCACAAAAAGCCATCGGCGCTCCGCTCGCTCGCGACCGGCTCTGATCCGCTGCGTTGTGCTGTTGCAGCTGGTGATCAGCGAGATCGACTCGTCGGCGGCCACGTCGCTGCAGGCCGTGAAGCTGCTCGCGCTCTACCTCACCGGAGACAAGGTTAGCGCGCCGGATCTGGCAGTTGTCGTCCCTGATCTGTGACTGATCGTGGTTTATGGGGTTGGATCTGGGATGTCCAGGTGTAGTTTGTTTGTGATCTGTCGCGGTTACAGTGAGTGATCTGATCTAGCGGTAGATCCAATGCGCCATTTTCACTGCCATAGGCCGAGGACTGACGAGCTTGATAGTTCATACAACTTATACTCCGTACATGGTAAAACTGATATTTCAGTATTGCTTCCTCAACATGATAGGTGTGTTCGTGTAGGGTGTTTGTTGGATGCTTCGCATTGCCAGTTTGCCACCTCGGAGAATTACCTCAACCTGTGACAACACTCATGACCTCCGATGATGTGTTCCAGAAGTTTGATATAGAGTGAGGTGCAGTTCATCTGCAGTATATTTAGTTAGAAAAAATGCAAATGTGCCGCGTCAGTTTTGGTTAGAAATAAGGACAGTGGTTTAGCTCAGACCTCGATCATTTTCTCAAGGCAATGTAACAGTCTAAAATAGTATTTACCATCAACTTATTCTTCGTAGTCGCACACGAATGATTAATCTGAGACTGAATGATATCAACCTTATGGAATTGGAAATAAGTATTGTGCGAAATTGAAAGATCTGTTGTAGATATCCAGGTTCCGATAGAATAGAATGATGTATGCTTGTAATGTATTTTAGCATAAGATGAGTGGTAGTTTGTGTTATCCCTTTCAGGTTTTATCTTTCTCTCAGATTTTCTGGATCACTGAAATTCTCATACATTGTACTTCGTGCGATTTTGAAGGAAGGCGCAATCTCCAGCCTGAAGGAATGGTTGGGCGATTCAGCTATAGGAAGCAATCCTGTCCTGCGATTGATTGCTGGAATTATATTTATGCATGAACAAGACTACAATGAGGCTCTCAAGCACACACACACCGGAGGAACTCTGGACCTGTTCGTCTCTTTTTTCCCCTATACATTTAGTTGTTCATATTTTCATTTCTGAATTGATTACTGCAAAACCATACACAAAACTTAAAATAAGTATATGCTCTTTGCCAATTTAAGCCACCTTAATATAATGTTAAACACGTTTATTTTGTGTCCAGTACGAATATTCAAAATCTTTTTGGAAAGATAAGTACAAATTCTGCAATTCTTTGGTGCTTTAGTTGAACACCTTTTTCCATATAATATTCCAGCCTTCCATCGGTAGTAGTATTTGACGTGTGTTATGTTTAACCATGAAGAGTTGTATGGAACAGCACTTATTTCCTTATATATTTAATTTTCTTTTCTCTTCCAAGATCCATATATGATAGAATGTGGTAGGCAGTCTGGCTCAGAATAACATACAGTAGTGCTTAGAAACATTAGTTTTTGGCATGCTGATTCATACTATTTGGTGACTGGAAATTTATGTTTTAATATGACCAGCATTCATGAAAGTTAATATTGGTTTGTTGATGCTTGCTTGGTTACAGGCATGCATTGAACGTCCAGATCTTCCTTAAGATGCACCGTTCAGACTATGCTGACAAGCAACTGAAGATCATGCAACAAACTGACGAGGACCATACACTGACACAACTGGCAAATGCATGGCTGGATATTGCTGTTGTAAGTAGTTTCACTGTCCAATGTGGCCTAGTGTTGAAATTTTGCTGGTCTCCAGAAAACAGGAGCATATGATCATTTTAATTTATGGTGCAGGGTGGCTCTAAGATCCGTGAAGCTTACCTCATATTCCAGGACTTTGCTGAAAAATATCCTATGACTGGAATGGTTCTTAATGGCAAGGCAGTTTGCTGTATGCACATGGGGAGCTTTGAGGAGGCTGAAACTCTATTGCTTGAAGCTTTGAACAAGGTTAGTACTTATGATCCACCTATCAAGCAAAGAACAAGCAGCAAAACATGTCAATTTTGGTATTTTCATTTGGCGCACGGAAGGATGTCATATTCAAGGCAGGTACTCAACCCGCACCTTAAATTTTGTAGGATGCAAAGGATCCTGAAACTCTTGCCAATCTTATTGTATGTAATCTCCACCTTGGCAAACCGTCGTCACGATACTTCAGGTAAGAATATAACCGTTTACACTGTACACTTTCTACACATTTCTCATGCTTTTCAAGTGATTGCTGTTGAAGAACGACATTATATCTAATTTTGTAGATGCAAGCCAAAGTGGTTTTAGAAAATACTAGTTGATGATGCATGTTGATTCACATGTTCAGATTTAGAATCTGTCGAATGAGCAGTTATCAGCAAATGGCATTTAGAAATTTATAACTAGCAGGCCTTACTGTGACCCTGTAGAATGCATGCTTATAGTTTTATACCCACTGTGTTAAGGTTAATGCTACTTAGTAAAATTTCAAGGCTAGTTTATAGATACTTCAAAAGAGAATTCAAGTAAGCATCATAAGTATCATCCTTGTCATTCTGAATATTTTCCACCCTGGTTTTTAAGTTTGTACATTAATCACTTCTCACTTTCTGTAAACAGTAACCGCTCATCATATTAGTCAACTGCTAGAAATTCTACATTTTTACGATTGACACCAACTAGTGAAGAGACATGGATGGCACTAGTTGCAAGTTGTGTTAGAAGTAGGACCACAGAATGATTGTCATGAGATACCTTTTGCATTTGTAATAGCAAACCGTTCTATCTTGCCAGTGGATGAATTTTGTCTGTCTCATCTTGTTGGCCTCTTATCCTGATTTTGCATATCTGGGTTTGACATGTTGTAGCCACTTATTCTGACCTGACATATCCTGACTAGTCCTTCCCAGCAACATGAAAATGACTTTTATTGGCTGTGTTCCAACTGTTGATCCACCCGAATTTCACAAAACCGCCCTACTTTTCTTAGATGCTACCAATCTAGACTGTATAGGACAATGTTTCACCATAAAGTTCAGGACTAATGGCTTAACTTTGTTCCCCTAAAGTTAATTGTAGGACAAACCTTTTCTGGTAGATATTGGTCAAATCTGTTCTGGCAGGGATTGATTGATGTGCTTACTATTTTGTACGAACTAAAATAAGTGCATGTTGCTAGTTGTAACTTTCTATGCTTCTGCAGCCAGCTGAAATTGTCTCACCCTGAGCATGTGCTAGTTAAGACAACTGCATCGGCGGAAGATAACTTCGAGAGGGCTCTCCAAGCCGTCGCTTGAGACCCCCCAGCCTGATTGCAGTTAGCCCCCCCTGTTCCATTTTCAAGTGCTGTAACACAGTGAATTGTATTGGTTTTGCTTTATATTGTTCTTATGGTAACCCTGCTTGGCCAATCCTGTACTCAAAACACCCGCTGTATGAACGGATATATATGTTACATGTAGAATCTCAGAGTGTGGCATTTGTTGCCGAAATCTGTTTTGTTATGTTCTGCTGGCTGGTGGTGAGGTGCCCTCAATTATGGAAAAATCTTGCTTGTGAATTGTGATAGCCGATGGCACTATGTGGTGCGCGAGTGTACGCTCAGATCTATATCCTGTACACTGCCCTTGCTCTGTCCCTATCTTGAGATTATTGTTTGCATAAGAGTTCGAGAAATGTATTCTCCATGCAATTTTTCTTAACGTCGGTGGAAACTTATGAGCCAGGCCCTTCGATCTTTCGGACAGTTCTTTCCAGGTCAATTGAGGATGTCGAAATTTTGTTTTCTTCGTTTGCCTTTCCTGTCCATCTAACAAAGATTTGGACTTTTAGTTATACAACCCGTTTTTCTACTTATATGGTAGGGTGTTTATAGTTTTCTTTTTAAAAGGAAAGATTTGGCAGGTGACGAGACAGAAAATCTCCACTTGTGCATCTAGCAACATACGATTCTTCCTATTTTTTATCTTAGTCACACCTTTTCCATTGACCCTTTTAGGGGTGAAAAAAAAAGCCTTACTCACGCACAATCCTCATCTAGTATAAGATGCTCGAGAAAAAGGAAAAACCATGTGCCACCCTCTTTCCCTAGATTAACACTGGTTTGGTTGATGTGACCTATGTATACATGTTTTCACTGTAGTGAGTAGTGGCAGCAACTGCATATCTCTTTGGACCGTATGATTTTCCCAGGACGCTTGGGGAATTCAGTCCCTAGAATTTTGTAGAGGACTCAAAACAATTGATTTAACACGACAAATGTTACTCAGCGGCGAAACCAAACTAGTATTTCCGGGTTATGGATTGGTAGAATTTTTTATATACGGATTTTCCTTTGAGTGCATACCTTAATTTTATAGAAGGTGGAAGAACAAAGTTTACAATAGTCTAAAGACACAACGAATCAACTGTGATTTTTTTTTTCTAGGCTAGAGATTTGGGTCTGTAAGGCCTATCCCCCATTTCTAGAACACAAAAGGAAGACATTTTTTTTTTTGAACAGGTGAGCATTACAAAGATTAGGTAAGAACGTTCATACATTCACGCTCGACTAGTGCCGACACGCAGGAAGGCACTGAGCCGAGCAGAACACCACACGCACCATGCTTACCTAGCTGGGCTAAACCATGTGCCACTCCATTGCTCACTCTTCCAATCTTGCAGATCTTCACGTCCAGCATACTAGCAATCAGTGCCTTCGCTTCCTCAATCAGGCTCCAACACGGCGAGCGATCAACAGCTTGAGTGGACAGGACCGACACCACCCTCGCGCAATCAGATTCGAGAATTGGGTTCCAATGAGGGTAATGAGCAAGCTGTCTAAATCCTTCAATACAAGCGATAACTTCTGCTTCTTCTGCACTTGCACAGCCAACAACATGCCTACAGGCTGAGAGCAACACACCACCATCGGATTTCCGAAGCACGACACCCACTCCGGCATGGCCGGTAAGAGCGTCCCAGCCAGCATCAACATTGGCTTTTAAGCCGCCCGACGGCGGCGGAAGCCAAGCAGACACAGAGCGGCTGGCCGGATTTGCAAGAAGCCCTTCCTCAGCAAATAGGGGTGCCTTACCCTTGACATCAAGCTTTGCATGGGGTGCAATATGCAACATCTCCAAATAATTTTGAAGAAAAGTAACTGAAGCTGCTATTGAGGCCTTACCATCACCATGTACAATGTTGTTTCGGTGGTGCCACGCTCGCCATAGTAAGAACAAGATTCTTGCTCTCATATCTTCCAATGACCGGCTGAGAAGCTGTAAGAACCACTCCTTCCCAGTAGCTCTGAAATCAGATTCCGAAGGCAAAGTCCAGACTCTGCGCATGGCATCCCTCAAGGCTCTCGCTGTTGTGCACCTTATAGTAGCATGATGTACATCTTCAGGTTCGACACCACACACTAGGCACCTGGGATCAACCGTATTGATGCGACTATGTAGGCTGTCAGACACTGCCAGCGAGTTTGTTGCCAGCCTCCAAGCAAAGACTCGAATTTTCTGCGGCATTGGACATTTCCAAATCAGGTTCCACATCGACCTCTCACCCTCCGGCGCTGTGCTGCTTTGTCCGCTACTGTTTTCCATCAAATTTTGTCGGATGCCCAATTTGTATGCACTACGGACAGAGAAAATACCGTTCTGTTCGAAATTCCAAGCAACAAAATCCTGTGTCGGACGCGCCGACAACTTGATCTTCAGAACAGTATCAGCATCGTGAGGCTGGAATACCTGGTGGACAATGTCTGAATTCCATGAGCGGGTGAGTGGATCAATAAGTTCAGAAACCCACTTCCGCCTTGATCGCGTACGACGGGCAGAAATCTTCAGGCAATCCTGGCGAGGCAGCCAGTTGTCCCTCCATATTTTAACCTGGCTACCATCGCCAATCCTCCATATAACACCTTTCTTCAGAAGTTCAAGTCCATGCATAATCCCTTGCCAGGAAGCCGATGAATTTTGAATAAACGCGGTATCCAGGAGATTGCCATTAGGGTAGTACTTGGCCTTCAAGATGCGAGCACACAAACTATCCGGGAAATGGATTAGGCGCCATGCCTGCCGTGCCAGCAGTGCTTGGTTGAAAACTCGAAGGTCTCGGAAGCCCATTCCGCCATAGGCCTTTGGCCTCACCACCTTGTCCCAAGCAAGCCAATGCATCTTTCGCCTTTCATGCTCATCACCCCACCAGAAGTCACGGGCAATTTTTGACAGTTCCTCTGTAAGACCAGCAGGAAACTTGAAAATGCCCATAGCATATGTTGGCAAAGCTTGCAGCACGGCCTTTATTAACACCTCCTTTGCCCCGCTTGACGAGTACTTCTCCATCCAGTCACTCGCTCGCTTACGGAACTTGTCCTTGATTGACTGAAACTTCCCTTTTTTGAGTCGTCCCTCCGGCACTGGCAGCCCGAGGTACTTCTCCTCAAAACTCTCAGTCTCATACTTGAGGATCTGTTTTATTTCAGTTTTAGCTTCAGTTGTACATCGATCACCATATAGAATAGAACACTTTCCAAGACTGAGAAGTTGTCCAGTACTACGCTCATATTGATGCAGCACCGATTGTATCACCCGGGCCTGCTGGCTAGTGCCCTGAAAAAATAGCAAACTATCGTCCGCAAAAAGTAAGTGAGACACACCAGGACCACGTCTACTGATATGCAGGTCATGAAGGTCCCCACAGTCCACCTCATGCTGAATCAACCGTGATAGTCCATCCGCAACCAGAAGAAAAAGATAGGGCGACAGCGGATCACCTTGGCGCAAACCCCGTGTAGGCGTGAAGGTGTCAAAACTTTGTCCATTCAGGCGAACTGAGTAACGTACGGTGGTCACACACTGCATCACCCACCGTATCCAAGAACGATGAAAGCCCAACTTCGCCATGGCACCTTCCAAGAAACGCCAGTCCACACGATCATACGCTTTGGCCATATCCAGCTTGTACGCGCAAAAACCAGCCCGCTCCCTTGAGTTGCTCCGGATTGCGTGTATACATTCAAACGCAATGAAGGCATTATCAGTAATTAGCCTTCCGGGGATGAAAGCACTCTGTGATGGAGAGATTATGTCCTCTAGAATTGGCCGAAGACGATTGACAAGGCATTTAGAAACTACCTTGTAGATGACGTTACAAAGGCTGATGGGGCAGAAGTCCTTCAAATCTGCCGGATCATTCTTCTTCGGGATTAAAATGATAGACGTGTTGTTAACCTTGTCAGGCATGACCCCTTCCTCAAAAAAATTCTGTACTGCCCTGGTCACATCTTCCCTCAAAAGCCCCCAGTTTCGCTGAAGAAACCTAGCAGGAAAGCCGTCAGGCCCCGGCGCCTAGAGCGGCCCAATCTGGAATAAAGCGTCGCCAATTTCTTGCTCAGAGAATGGTGCACACAGTTTACCATTCATCTCCTCTGTTACACAAGCATGCATAAGGTCCAGTACAGAATCCGGCTCCAAGTTATCTTCTCGAGCATAAAAGTTTTGGAAATACGAGGAGGCCATCTGTCCCATCTCCACCTGGCCTGAAGCCCAAGTACCATCTCCTCGTCTCAGCTTGCTTATACAATTTTTCCTCTGTCTCCAGGATGCCTTCCTGTGGAAATACCGAGTGTTTCGGTCCCCCTCCTTTAGCCAGGTCACACGAGAACGCTGCAACCACATGAGTTCCTCTCTGTACAGAAGTTCATCCATCTCCGCTAGAATTCGTTTCCGCTCAGCTATGCTCTGGATATCCGTTTTGAGCATCAGTTGATCAAGCTCCTTCCATTTCTTATCTAGTCACCTAGGTACTGACCCAAAATATTTCTTTTTCCAAACATAGAGTGCTACCATGACCGATTGAAAGGAAGCACTCACATATCCAAGGTTTTGTCCACCGACACGTCGAGACCATGCATCCTCCACAGCAGCTGCAAGAGAGGGCTCACGTTCCCACATAATCTCGTATCGACGTATAACGTTGCCGCTCCTCTGGTTAGCCGTCTGCTGAACGAACAAAAGGAGAGGACAGTGGTCAGATCGTGAGCTGCTGATATGTTGCACACGAAACTCTGGGAAACGTGCCGACCACACCGGCGAAGCCACGGCCCGGTCGAGGCGCACCCGAACATTCCGGACTCCCGCTTGTTTGTAATGTATACTATTGTGTACACAATAGTATACATTACAAACGCTTTATTATTCATAATTCATCAAAAGAATACTACAAACCCAACACCACAACACAAACGTATATATATGCAATTATTCATGATACAATATATTCTATTGGTACACAATATATGCATGTTACACGGCTCACACCACAAGTCGTTGTGCATGCATGAAAGTATATATGTGATATTATACAAGTACTAGCACAATACCCGTGCGTTGCTACGGGTAGACCAATATTCAACACATAATTTTAGCAAAATAATTAAATTTTGTTATTGTGGACGCATAGATGTCTTGAGATTGTACCCATAACTAAAAAGGGATACATAAAAATGACAACATAATCTCCCTTTATTCGACAACATCGACAAATAACAGCGACGACAGTGGTGGTCATTCTTCACCCACCAGTCCATAGAGTTACGACGAATGAAGAAACATTTATCTTGCATGTCTTTTATCTAACAAAGGGTAGTGGCGTAGTGCTACACGTGTAGATATATTTTATAAGGAAACAATCTGGTCAACTTTTATGTTGCATAGTAATCTAGTGCATGAGTACATGAAAATGAATGTCATATCTTAGTTTCTTGATCGAAGAAGCAATGTATTGCTCTTTTATCTCAGTAGAGAAAAGAAAAAACCGTAATTATCAACACATTTGCACATAAACAATATGAAGAACAAAGAATGGTAGGAAAGTTTTTTCACGAAAAGTTGAAAAGCTACTTGGACGCAGAATTAAAGGCAAATTGACGTGATTCAGAGAATGAAGCATGATGCTTGTTTATGCACATAGTCTCAGGAATATTTATTCTGTACACATATTAGAGCTAGTTTAGCTTGTCTACTAATAACAGAGAGAATCTCGAACGATCAATAAAAGGACCCTGCTACGCTCCTTCAGTTTTCAGAGCATAGCTAGCGAGCTGGTATGTTGTGAACAAACTCAACAGAGTCGGTTTTTGCTAAGCAAATCAGATCTGCCACAGAGACAAGATCAAGTCATAACTTACAATACTAATCAAGTTGGAAATTACCACCAGAAAATGCAGAGCCTGCGCTATGAACACATGAGAGCTGGAAAAGATTAATTGGTACATGTAGAACATAGCAGAAGTGGATGGATCGGAAGTAGGCATCCGTGGACGGACACAGGGAAAGTGGCCGAGGCCTCCGTGCAGCCTCACGGGAGGTATCAACAAGCCGCCCCCTTACTGCCTCACATGTTTTTGTACCGATTGTGAAAGGTTCGATCTACTACCCAGTGTGTCGTATTCTTCAGATCAAATCATCAAGGCAAAAATCCAAGCTGACAGGAAAGTGCAGCATAGCTGGATTTTCTTCTAGAGGGACTGAGGGAGGCGGTGTAAATTCAGTCCACCATGGAAAAACAATGGTAAGACTGCGGGTTGATACTCAATGTTTTTAGAACTGACCCAAGAAGCTGACCGAAGTTCACGCCCTTGTTGCCGACGGATTCAGATATTCATGGTGTAGCTGTCGAGCCCTCCCAGGTGAACTTGCCGCTGGTTCCGCCAACCAGCCAGACTTGCGCTCCTGCGGCAGCTTGTGCGGGTGGTGCTGCACAGCTCCTCCTCGCCGAGCTGGGAAAGGACGCCGGGTCGCCGGCGGCGATCTCATACCACGTCGCGCCGGAGTCGCTCGGGCAGAAGGCTCTCGGGAAGAAGGAGGTCTAGCATGGAGGTGGTCGATCTGGTAGTCTGACGACGGCAAGGTCCGTACAATAGGATGCCAGGAGGAGGCGCTCCGCTCGGTGGGAGGGATTCCGGCTGCGCGGATAACCAGGAACATGGATACTACGGCGGGACGGCGGCTGTGGCCGGGAGGCGGCGGAGGTCGGAGCGATGGAGCGGCCCGTGTCGAAACAGAGTTCACTATCCTCCTTTTGATTTGGACTGGCTGTTGGGCGTCGTAGGATTTTGCTTTTCAGGATTGTTTCAGAGTTGTACAGAAATTCAATTTGGCTCCGATTGATACGGGTAGAGCTAACGAACAACGTACGAAGCAAGACATACGACCGCCACGGTTACTCGTATTATATAGTAGAGATAGAGATAGAGATTTATGTATGACCAGACGTGCAAGACTCTCGTACGTGTGTACTTACTCACTTCTACCAGAATTTAGCCCATGCACGGAGGCGCATGCAGGTGATCCATAGTAATTGATGGAGCTCAAGAAGGGCACTGGAACGAGGAGGGCACGTACTTGCCGCACTCGTTAACGAGCACCGAGATGGCGACGGGGAGCACGAGGCTGACGTCGAGCGCCTTGGCCTTGATGACGGTGCAGAGGCAGAGCGCGGCGTCGAGGTCGGCGACGCCGCCGGACAGCAGCGGGCAGCAGGTGTCGCTGGGGCTGGCCCCCACCACCGCGTGCACCACCCCGTTGAGCGCGTCCACGCACGCCAGCAGCTTCAGTGTGTTCACGGGGCACTTGCCCGTCGGTGACGACGGTGGCGTGGGCGGCGAAGGCGTGGGGGTGTAGTGCGGTGGCGGAGGGCAAGGCACGGACGACGGCGGCGGCGGGGGCTTCACCTTGGGCGGCGGAGGAGGCGGAAGCGTCGGCGTCCCACAGGTGGGGCAGGCCGTCGCCGGCGAGAGCTGCACGGCGGCCAGTGCTGAGAGCAGCGCCACCAGCAGGAGCGGCGCAATGCGGGCCATGGCTAAGGTGCTAGCTAGCTTCGAGCTTGAAGAACTAGCTTCGTGATCTTGGCTAGCCCCGCCTTAGCTCGTCTGAGGGGAGGAAGAAGAAGATGGGCGTGGTTTTATAGGCGAGCGTGAGGTCGTGGAGTGACGGACGAACGAACTGCTGGGGGTGTGTCCGGTGCGTCTTGGTGGACACGGCGAAGTGTCGGGTATGTCTCAATAGCCAGTACTCACTACTGGCAGAAATTGTGGCTCGGATGAACCTATCGATCGCTGCTTCGACGACGAAGTCTTGGTGGATGTTTTGTCGTTGGTTCTTGGAATCGCGCGTGAATATGCGTGCATGTATGTGAAGAAAAGAAGAGATTGTGTGGCGTCTGCATGTCGCGGCTAAAATCGACAGAATCTGCCGAGCAAACTGTACGTTTACAGTGTCACACTCGTCGGAAAATACCAGTTTGGACAGGCTACTCCCGTCTCTAGAGCGTTAGCCTAGTTTTCTCGTGCTAGAAAAGTATCAATCTACGTTTCAGTTGCACCCACTTAATTTCTAGAACTTAGTGAGAAAATATTCGTAAGATTTGTAAAACTCCAAAACAAATCACATATATATTGAGTTGAAAACCCATGAATGTTCGTAAAATAAAAAAATCATTTGATAGTTTAATAAAAATGAGAATGCTACAGTTTAAGTTCTAAAACTTACTTCGTAGCAGATTCAGAGAACATGTGATTTGGTTTAATAAATCCATACTAGTCATTCGTCACATACTCTGTTGCTTTTTCAACAGCAAGATTTTTTCTTGCATTTTTATTGTTAATTAGGGAGAATTTTTTGTCCAAATAATTAGAGGGGATCACCAATGGCGAAGCTGCAAGATCTCATCATTGGGTTCAGTCCATTGTATACATGGATTCAAAGTAGTTATTTGAAGCAACTAAACAGGTTTGTAAAGGGGTTTGCATAATTTCATTGGATTCAGCTAAACCCAATGCTTATGTGCTCGCTCCGCCAGTCGTAATCACAATGGTATTACTTGACCCACGCTCCCGGGAGATCCATCGGTCATGAACATTTACAAACATATAGTTTCGAATCTCGCAGTTCTAGGTCCCACAGGGGTAGAAGTCGGAATTGTGCATTCCGCGTACATATACATATGAAATTCTGGAAAAAGAAGGAACTATTATTTCAAAGGGGGGATCAAAGTTTCGCTCTAGTCGATGATTTAGGATTCGATTGTTGATAAGAGTGTGGTAGATTTTAACATGACCTTGACATATCATTTTATTTATATTCACAAGTTTATAATCATGGATATTTCATATGAGACACATCATGCTACACTATAATGCTTTCCTTTCTAAAAGCTCCAAAAGGGGCGATTGGAAGATATGACATACCTATGAAGAAATTGATTTGGCATAAGCTATACGAGAGGAAAATATACCATTGAGTAAATTGGCAAACAATGCCCGTGCCTAAGTACTGTGGAGGACTGGGAGTTTTGGATCTTCAGATTACAAATGAAAGTTTACTGTGCAAATGGCTTTGTAAGTTGGAAAATATGTAAGGTTCTTTCATGGGCTAGTACTGAACCAGTTTGTTCTCACTTCAGGTAGAGTTTAATTGGGATTAACCATATCTTCCAGCAACATGACAAAAGGATAACAAACAATGGAGAAAATACTTTATTTTGGGAAGATATTTGGGTGAACAATTCTCCTTTGGCTAACCAATTCCCAAGATTGTATAAGGTCATTTTGTCTAAACATATGGCTTTGGGTACAGTTGTTGTGGGGAGAAAAACTTTTGCAGTGGATTTTTTTTATAGATTTTAGTGGATGCCTTTCTGTTATTGATGACCTTGATAGGGCCAGGTGGAGAACGGAACCTCAGGTCAATTCGATGTGAGAAAACTTTATGTTCAATTGAGATAAAATGGGGCTTCCATACAAACATCTCTAGAACATTATGACTCCTCTCAAAGTGAAAGTCTTTATTTGGTTGATGCTTAGGAATATCATTCTAACCAAAGACAATTTACTTAAGAGAGGGTGGACCGGAAACGATTACTGCCACTTTTGTGGTTTGAAAGAGACCATTGATCATCTTCTGTTTACTTGTGTTTTGGCTAGAATGATTTGGCAAGTGGTTCTTTGTTGAGATTACCATTCTACTTTTATGGGTTAGAATGATTTCAGAGGTGAAATTTTTTCGAGTTAGAGATTTGGGGCTGTAAGGCCTATCCCCATTTCTTGAACACAAAAGGAAGATATGGATGCATGTATGTGAAAACTTCATATACAATACAAATATTTCATTCGTAATTCTTCAAATGAATACTACAAACCCAACACCAGTACTACTACAAGTACTTAACCCATGCACGCAGATGCATGTGATACATAGTAGTAATTGATGGAGATCAAGAAGGGCACTGGAACGAGGAGGGCACGTGCTTGCCGCACTGGTTGACGAGCACCGAGATGGCGACGGGGAGAACGAGGCGGATGTTGAGCGCCTTGAGCTTGATCGTGGTGCACAGGCAAAGCGCAGCGTCAAGGTCGGCGACGCCGGACAGCAGCGGGCAGCAGGTGTCGCTGGCGCTTGTCCCCGACGACGCGTGCACCAGGCCGTTGAGCCCGTCCACGCACGCCAGCAGCTTCAGCGTGTTCACGGGGCACTTGCCCGTCGGTGACGACGGCGTGGGCGGCGTGGGCGGGGGATTCACCTTGGGCGGCGCCGGAGACTTCGGGATCGGGCAGGTGGGGCAGGCCGACGCCGGCGAGAGTTGCAGGGCGGCCAGTGCTGAGATCAGCGCCACCAGCAGAAGCCGCGAAAGGCGGGCCATGGTGGATTAGCTAGCTGCGAGTTTGAAGTAGCTTAAGAGAAGGTGGGCGTGGTTATATAGGCGAGCGTGCTTGTTCGAAGACGAAAGTCGTCGTGGATGTTTTATCGTGGTGCATGTATGTGAAGATTGTGCGGTGTATGCATGTCGCGGTTTTAAATCCACGGAATCTGCCGACCTAGCTAGGTAGCTAGCTGTAGTTTGGAAGTGTCACTCGTTGGAAAATACTAGCATGGACCAGCCACGGCTGTGTCCAAATTCTGGACCATTTTACAGTCAAAGGCTCTTTAAAGATTCATGTCAGAAATAAATAAACATATGTTTTGGTGCATCCACTTTCTAAAGCTTAGGAAATGAAGATATTTGTAAGGTTTGTAAAATTCTGAAAAATACATACATTCATATTGAGCTGAACTTATTCCTGTAAATTTTTGTAATATAAGACAACCATTTGCTATGTTTAACAAAAATGAAAATCCTACGGTTTAGCTTTCAAAACTTACGTCGTAGAGCTCTCGTTTTCTAAGTTTGTTTGTGTAAGCTTTGGAAGTGGGTTCCAGTGTATGTAGGTTCCAAAAATCCTCCCACCCGAGTCGCGAAGTGGTCCAGTGAGATTGTTTGTTTGCTAGGTTTCAAAAATCTAGACGACTAGTCCCTCGTTACATAGTTATTTTTTAGAAACCTAGAGAAACATATTTACATTTTTATGTCAATTAAGGAGAAACTTGTATCCAATTAGTTAGATGAAAACATGATCACAATGGCAGAAACTCAACACACGCCATTGGGAAGACACATATGTGACAAGCGTCTATAAACATATAGTCATCATCACCCATCATCCGGTGAGAAATGTGGCAAGTTCATGCACACCCCAGAACTGACTCGGCACTTCTGCTGACATTTTACATAGCACCTACAATGTGCTTTCCACCAATGACAAATCTCTAGTCGTCGCTGCCGCACAACTCACACCAACCAAGATCCACGCTTCGCCATCGTCTAGCCACATGTAGACTCGGGTGTTTTTCTCCCGTAGACCGTATACGACGTCAACCTTAAGTACATGTCGGCAGCATGATAATAGTGATGGTACATGATTCGAATAAGGTAACCTTTTAAGAATGGTTAGGATAGTACGGTCACGCAGCTATCGACACAACACTCGTGGATGTGGCGGAACCAAGGAAAGATAACTTACTAGAGTTATGAATTATGGTTATGGCCACTGTGAAGGGGGTGTCTATCGCGTCGGGGGAGGGGGGTAACGGATGGTTTTATCATGCGATGTCAGTCCCCCTACATGACAAAGAGGAGGAAGCGGCGATACTTGGGTCCGGCTGCTGCGAGTGATTGATCATTATGGCAGGGATTTTTTTCTTCTTCTTTATATTTTTGGCTGTGTGCAACTTTAATGTCTCGACTAGGTCCTAACATTATGTTGGTGCAGAAGCTAGGTGTAATTGGTATCTTCTTGATATTAATATATTCCTTTTATCAAAAAATAATTATTTGGTTGATTCTTAGTAATATCATTGGAACCGGAGACAATTTACTTATGAGAGGGTGGACCGGAAATGATTACACTACAAAGGAAAATACATTTGTTGACAAATCACTTTCGTCATGAGTTAGCCAATTTTCGTCAAGGATTACATCTGGGTGACGAAATTTGATCGTGATGGGGTTCGTCACCGAAGCTCCGTCATAAAATATCGGGGGTGACGGTATGCAATTTTTCGTCAACGTCAAATGTTTGATGGTGACGACGTGAAAATTTGTCAACGTTGAAGGTTAATCTTTGACAGACAGATTTGTCACAAAAATTGTAACTTTCGTCAATATCTAAATGTAGGGAAGATTCTGATTGGTCCAAAAAAACATACGTGGCCTTACATGTGGGTCCCATCATGCGGATGTGGCTTCTGACAACGTGGGTCCGACGGCGTTGACGTGGAATTCTGTCATGTGGGACCGGCGCCATGGTGCTGACTGGAGGGACCCACATAAAATTGTGACAAGTGGGACCAGGTGGTTTTCGACATATGGGTCCCAAAAATGCTGACGGGTGGGACCCACGAACTTCTGACAAGTGGGACCATAAGTTGTTGCCTCGTGGTTTCATTTGATTGGATGGTGTGACATTTTCCGTCACCTTTTGAATTTGACAAAATTTGAATTATTTATGAAATTTTGGAAACAAAATAACTGGGAAAATATAAAAAATGTAGACCAAAAATATCATAACATAAATGGTGGCACACGTAGTATATATGTGTCTGACAGACCGAAAGATTCATAAGACAGATTACAATGGGGTAAAAGAAGACAAAGAAATTAAAAAGACCTATGATTAAGAATGCTGTAGGATGGTGGTGCAGTAGATTAGTTGCCCTAAGATGGTGTCTGGGATGGTGGCTGGGATGTCCTCAAGAGCAAATTAAGCACGACATCCATTTCTTTCTGCCTCTTTTCATAAGCCAAAGTCTTTTCTTCTTGGGCTTTCATCACAGCTTCAAGTTCTTCCTCCTGCTTCTTCCTGAGTTCTTCAATTTTTTATCTTGTTCTTGCATTCTTGCCTGCATCTCACTGTGATACCTTTCAGCTGCCTGTATGGAGTTCTGCTCCTGATCTGCAAGTTTATGTTCTAGCTCTCGGATGCGTGTAGCTGAAACAGAGGACTTCCTGGAGCTTGTTGCCACGCCCAATCTTAGTAGGAATGTGCTGTTGCAGGTGGTGGTTGGGCTTTTCTCGTTCAGAACTAGCTAAACAATTTGCAAATCTCTCAATTCAGGTTTATCTTCATTGCGTGGCGCCGCTTTTTTTTTCCACCATTTTATCCTGCATAAAGATTAGAATCATTGCATGAACAACATACAGAACTGGAATATATAAATTTTGTGCTAATATGAAATATTTCTTACGTAAGCACTTTTTGCTTCAGCGCTCATAATGCCATCCTTGTTTGTGTGTGTCATTCTATAAAATTCAATTGGAGAGGTTTCCTCTTCCTTCTGCTTAGCCTTCTGTTTAAAAAAAAGTAGAATGCACATTAGCATTGTGCACTGTGTATGACAGAAGTATAAACTGTATGGGGAAATTTTGAACACTTACTACATGTTCATAGTGAGCAACATAGCTTCGAGATCCAGTGGTATGGAACTATTTCACAGCTTCTCTGTTCTTTCCATTTTTTTCACACACTCGCTATGTTTAGTACATGCATTTTATTTATCCAGATCAGAGAAATGTAAGAATTGAGTAGCTGCTATTGAAAGGAATAAGATTTATGTACCTGGTACTTCTCATCAAACCATCTGTTCACCAGTTCTTGCCACCTTTTCTCTTCTACATGATCTGGCTTTTTCAGATATGCTTGATCAATTGAAAGATTTTTAATTTGGGGCCAATACTCCTTCTTAAGCCTATATCGGAATTGCCGAATACTGACTTGCAGCATATCAGTGCACACATCTTAGGCCACTTCATCATTTTTGTCCATAGTAAACTTTCCCTGCAAAATAGTGATGCATTAATCAGTAGATTTTTAATTTGGGGTTGATCATGTAACATAATAATTAGGTAAAACAGAGATTGTACTGGACTCACCGCTACTGTATTTATAGCATGAGGAATGACATGTGTGAGAGTTTCATCTTTTTTGTACTGTGTCCAGTGTGTTGCAAGCGGCTTTTTGGCACGGATGTGAATACCAACCTCACTGCTCAGCTTTGCTGACTGGATATAATCCTTGGGTCTCCTGACACCGGCAGTGAAGTCAATTTGCATCTTATTGCCACCATTTCTTCTTGTGTACTCATGTAGTCCATGGACCATAGTAGGTCTGCGTCCACCTCTCTTTCTCTTTGTATGGCCAGATGCTGTCAATGTCTCTGAAATAAGAGAGATGAAATGATTAACTTTATATGAAAATATGCGTTACGGTGTGTAGTTTGTTCGGACATTAATACCTTGCCGTTGAAAGTTCACAATTTGATTTTCTTCAGGAGATGAGTTGCTGCCTCCAGATGTCATGATCTGGTTAGGTGAGGGTGCTCCTTCAGTGTTCTCACCAGCAGTGGCCATTTGCTCATCAGATGCCCCAGATGCAGGTTCAGTTGTTGCCATTGATCTTGTTGCAATGTTGGATGGTGGAACTTCTGGTCTAGAACGCTTCTTCTGTGCAACTGATGTAGAACCAGCAACTATCTGCAAGCAAAGTAGAGGCTACATTAGTAGGAATCATTTAGCATGTATTTGCTATCAGAGTTCAGATATAGTTCCACAGACCTGAGATGAAGTTTTGCCGACAGTGCGCTGATCCTCATCTAAATGAAGGTCATCGTCAGCAGTAGCTATCTCTTCTGGATTCGGTTGGTACGAAGGGTCCTCTTCTACCTCCTTGTCTTGCAGTCTGTGTTCTTTTGATTGTTACTTGTTCCTTTTTGTTGCCCACCAAACACTAATGAACGTGCAAAACCAGAGAAATCTTTTTGAACTTTGTGGTCAGGACCATATTTTTCCGCCAACATTTTTTGGAAACATACAACATTTGCTTCCAATTCTCTCTCCTTCTGAAGCTCATATGGCGGTTTGACGGGTTTTTCTGTCTCCGCTGAAAAAATATGAACAGTTGATCAGAGTGCTGCAGTGTCTAGGAAGATGGGATTGGAAAAATCGAACCAAATACATGACCAATAGTCGGAAGATAGATCTGTATCAGTACACTAACAGATATGTACCTACAAACTACGATGCGGGATGGCAGAGATCGTAGAGTAGCACGGCATGATTGTCTAGAGAAGAAAATCGATAAACCCTACGTATGATGTCGGTGATTGGATCGTAGAACTTCGGAACCAATCAATCCAATCATGTGGTGTGTACGAACACGTAGAACTCACTGCTAACATGCCCTGATCTATCAAGTATGCAAGATCTAGATATAGGACAAAACGGACCAATAGATTTACCTTGGCGTTTCTTAGAGGGCGCCGTCTTCGGCGTCTGTGGCGATGATCATTGCCCTTGACGCCTCGATGAGTGCCGGCCATGGCGTTCACCGGGGAGGTAGAGGCGAGATGGCAAGAACGGCCGGTGAAGACACCGGATCTGGGTGAGCACGAGAGGATGAGGTCTGGGGTGGGGAGTTAAGATGGATGTAAATCATGGGGAAGGCACGACGTATATGAGGGAGTGCGAAATATTTGATCGGTGGGGTGCGCGGGAGGAGTGGAGGGAACGAAAAAATTTGGGCGTTTTGGGAGCGTAGTACTAAAATTTGGAGGGAACAAGATTTTGCCGTGAAAGAAAAAAGATTTTTCTGAAAATGGAACTGTACATGTTTATTTTATTGTAAAAAAATACCAGAAACTGAATTAAACGCATGAAAAAAAATCCAAATTCCATATTCTAAACTCATAACTCTGATCATGTAGGTGAACTTGGGACTGATTAAATGTTGTCAAATTCATGTAGAAAATTCATATAAAAAAAATTCGCCCATGTGTGGAACAACATCGATCATGTCGGTGAATGACTCTTTTTGAAGCTAGGTGCACTTTGAACATTCAGATTGAGATGAATTTTTTTTGTGAGTGGTCATGAAGGCCAAGTATGTGTGTTTGAGGAGTGGCAGAATTTTCTGACAATTGTAGGTGTTTGTTTATTTTTCTTTGAAGAAAAAGGACAGAAAATGCGTAAAACACATAGAAATGCTTAATTCAATATAAAATCATCATGAACTCATGGGACTGATTAAATGTTGTCACATTCATGTAGAAAATTCAAATCAGAAAATTTCACAAAGGTTTGGTGTAGTTTGATGTGAATTTTCACTACGAAGGGCATTTTGGGCATAACGGTCAAAACGTCGATCCCGGAAGTTGTTTCAACCTTTGCATATGTGTGTTGTGGTGCAAACTCACCACAAATATATCTGAATGTTCATTATTGTGTGATTTTGTTTGAAAACACTTGTGAAGCCTCATGTTGGTTGGATCCACCCATGTGTGGACCAACATCGATCATGTCGGTGAATGACTCTTTTTGAAGCTAGGTGCACTTTGAACATTCAGATTGAGATGAAATTTTTTGTGAGTGGTCATGAAGGCCAAGTATGTGTGTTTGAGGAGTGGCAGAATTTTCTGACAATTGTAGGTGTTTGTTTATTTTTCTTTGAAGAAAAAGGACAGAAAATGCGTAAAACACATAGAAATGCTTAATTCAATATAAAATCATCATGAACTCATGGGACTGATTAAATGTTGTCACATTCATGTAGAAAATTCAAATCAAAAAATTTCACAAAGGTTTGGTGTAGTTTGATGTGAATTTTCACTACGAAGGGCATTTTGGGCATAACGGTCAAAACGTCGATCCCCGAAGTTGTTTCAACCTTTGCATATGTGTGTTGTGGTGCAAACTCACCACAAATATATCTGAATGTTCACCATTGTGTGATTTTGTTTGAAACCACTTGTGAAGCCTCATGTTGGTTGGATCCACCCATGTGTGGACCAACATCGATCATGTCGGTGAACGGCTCTTCTCGAAGCTAGGTGCACTTTGAAGATTGAGATTGAGCTGAATTTTTTTGTGAGTGCTCATGAAGGCAAAGTATGTGTGCTTGAGGATTTTCAGAATTTTCTGACAATTGTAGTGTTTGTTTATTTTTCTTCAAAGAAAAATGAAAGCAAATGAGTGAAACACATAGAAATGCTTAATTCAATATAAAATTATCACGAACTCATGGGACTGACTAAATGTTGTCACATTCATGTAGAAAATTTGAATCACAAAATTTCACAAAGGTTTGGTGTAGTTTGTTTTGAATTTACACTAATAATGGCATTTTGGGCATAACGGCCGAAACGTCGATACCAGAAGTTGTTTCAACTTTTTGCCGAGTTTTCACAAAGGATTGGTATATTTTGATGTGAACAACTCTCCTTTTCTGAACATTTAGTTTTTTGTCATTTTGAAGTACCAGAAGGTACAGAACATAAAATTGAAACCTCACGGGACAATTGTCGAAAGATCATGGCATAATATATAGTAGAAACCAGTGCTGGGGTTGCAAACCATGCATACATACAAACCAGGTCATGGCATAACTTGTTCATCGATCCCAAAAGATCAGCATTAATAAGTACTATACTAATTAAGCAAACTAGAGCAGCAGTAGATGATCAAGGCATCCTAAGCCTGCCTCTGACGCTTGTTGCCCCTTGAGCTTCCATCTTCGGCTTTCTTGAGCATGATCTGGCGGTACAACTCGTACGCGACCCATGCATCAATCGCTGCATACTCCAGGTTGATCTTGTCCAGTGGGACAACCCCCCACCTTCTGTGCTTCTTGTGGTGGAACTTCTTCTTCATATCATTGTACCATGGATCAATGAGTCTTGTTGCCATGGTACTCATGCCAGCCCTGTCAATCCCAGTGAGCTTGAAGTACTCGTCCTGGAGATCGACGTAGTACTATTTAGGCATTTTCATGTGCCATGTCCTCCACAGCACTTTCTTGTCACCCCTGATGTCAACACTCGCAAAGGTAATTTTTTCGAATAAAAAAAAATCCGCGATCGCCGGAGACTCCAGTAGTCACCACTGCAGTAAACAAAGTAATGTACAAATGAGGGATCAAGTAAACTAGAATGAATGCGATGCAGCATAATTATGAACCAAATGAAGCAACTAATGTTGCTTTGTGATACGTCCAAAACGTATCTATAATTTTCGATTGTTTCATGCCATTTTTATGCTTTTAGCACTTGTTTTTATATTAAGTTTATTATTTATTTGGACTAACCTACTAATAGTTGCAAAAGTGCACAATGTTCTTGTTTTACTCTTTGATGTGTAGAAATTATCAAGAATACAAGAGGAAACCTTGTTGGAGTCGAATTGGGACTTTCCTGAAATCTGTCTGAGAACTTTTTACGAAGTTTGCCAGTTTGACCCTCGAAGATGACGTCAAATGGAGACCTGGCTGTTACGAAAGTTGTCACAATTTTCCATACGAAGATTTTAAGCCCGAGATCAGCCCAATCGGAGTTCGGACGCGGCCTGTAGGCCCGTTTTGGTGGAACCCTAAAAGGGGGTGACGGAAATCCGAGAAGATATATAAAGGGAGGAAACCTAATTCGTGGAGGACTCCTCCACCCACGAATTTCAGCCACCAAAAGCCACGTTTTTGCCTCCCCCATGGATCCCATCTCCATGGGGGAGGGCTCCCAAGAAGCCATGAAGGAGGGGGCTAAGGGGCGGCGCTCCCCATGGCCGGCGGCGAGGAGCCCCCGCACCGCCGGGCCGCGCCGCCCTGCGCCTCTCGCTGCCCTCTCCGCCGTCTTCACCGCCATCTCCATCACCATCTCCTCCTTGTATTCAGTGGTTCATCCTCCCACAAACCTCTGTACCGTCCTATGTAAACATGGTGTTTGATGCTATAATATTTATCCTATGATTTGTCATGTTTTGTAGTTTATTTGTCTTTTGATTGCTTTGTTGAATGCATGGTTCATTAGAGTTGTATGTCTATATGCTGTCCTTTGGTGTCCATTATACTTGTGCGCGCATGGATCAAACACCCTAGGGTTGGTAGTATTTGTAACGAAGGGGGAAGTTCTGCCGGAGTGACAGAAACCTGAGAACGCGAACCGATTAGTTGCACGTATGGGAGTAAGAGGACCTTGAACTTAAGGCTATGGTTGGGGAAACCTTAATGCATTGTTAGTATTTGCGGATGCTTTCTAACAATCCAATCATATAGTACTTGTAATCCCAAGTAGTGGAGTGCATGTATATTTAGCCTCTCCCACATAGAAAACTGCATCGAAGACAATGAACCAAGTACCTTCACTAATTAATCTTGGACAAAGCCACCACAATTACCACCACTTTTCCACACTCATGGTACTGTTAGTATATGGTTACTTAGTGTACTTTATTGCTGCAGCACTAACATTTACTTTCTTGTATTTATTATCTTGCAAAACTACTCTCATACCCGTATTGCTACCGTAGTTTTATTTCTAGATAATGCAAACGTTTAGTGTGCGTAGAGTTGTATCAGTGGTTGATAGAACTTGAGAGAATACTTATCCTACCTTTAGCTCCTCGTTGGGTTCGACACTCTTACTTATCGAAAAGGCTACACGCGATCCCCTATACTTGTGGGTTATCAAGACCTTTTCTGGCGCCGTTGCCGGGGAGCCATAGCGTAGGTTAATGTTCTTGTGTGCACTTGTTTGCTTTATCTCTAAGTAGTTTTTATTTTCAGTATTAAGTTGTTCTTTATCTTACTATGGATAGGGAATGCGAATTACAAAAAAAATTAGGTGTAGTTGTTATCTAAAAACGTTTTCAAAAAGAAAAGTGATTGGAAAGATGAGTAATGGTTAAATGGGGGTCGACCTTGAACACTTGTGTTCATGCCTATGAAACCAAAACAAATCTTTCCATGGAAGCTTTTCATTAAAAACATGTAAATATTGTAAATATTGTGTATATACCTCTGTACATAAAAATAAAATGCTAATTATAGTCTTTAGTTAATTGAAAGTTGATAGTTTTACTTTGCTGTCCAGAAACAGATTTTCTGTGCTCCACCGTATTAAATGTTTAAAATCACCAGAACGTGATCTTGATCTGAAATTTCTTGAGTGCAAAGTGATGCTTATTAGCTTTCTTTCATTAGACTAACTTTTTCTGATTTAAGGTACGTAGATAGGTCGAAAAATTCGATCTTTACTGACTGTTCTGTTTAGACAGATTTTGTGCTTCTCTGTAAATAAAATCGTGATAAATCTCAGAATAGTATTTTGACTTGAAAATTTTTGTGCATAAACCTGAGATTATTATCTTTCTTTCATTAGACTAAAGTTTTTCGATTTGAGCTACTTAACTATCTCGTTGAATGCCATCTTTACGGACTGTTCAGTTTTGACAGATTTCTTTGTTTATTCAATATTGTACTTGGTGTTGTTAGTTTCATTAGTTTTTCGACGGACAACGGAAATCATGAACACCTTAGTATATACAGTGGCTAATGTTGAGTAAAAATTATAAAACTTGTCAATGCTTGAACATGAGTGGATTTTATTTAATGAGTACTAACCCTACTAATGAGTTTTGTGAAGTTTTATGTGGATGTAGCTTATAAGATCTAATCAATATGGTGATATGAGATGAATAAGAAGACGCAAGAGCTCAAGCTTGGGGATGTGTAGGTGCATCCCAAGAACATATTCAAGAAGATACAATCATCTAAGCTTGGGGATGCCCGAGTCATCCCCCTATTCATCAACTAACATGAGGTTGTCTCGTTCATACTCTATATTACCCGTCCACATGATATGTATTGTCTTAACTTGTATTATAATTGCTTTTATATGTCTTGGTTTTACCTTCTTTAGTTTTATTAGGCTCCTTATTTGGTTTCGATTGCTTCTTTACTTTCACTTATAAATTCAAAAAACAAAAATATTTTCTTTTGTTTTGCTTCTTTGTTTGGTTATTTTATTTGGGTTTTACTTTTGATTTTTTTTAGAGTTTTCCTTGCTGTAGCTAGCATGTTTAGGTCTTGCTTAGCCTCTGGTTTCTTAGTTTATCAAAAATAAAGTACCAAGTTTTATCCATTTAGCTTAGTTGATACATATGTAAAAAGTGATTTTCTGTTTTCGGTATCTACTGCTTATTGCGCGATTTTTCATATTTTACTGGAAGCTCTAAAAATCACGAAAAAATTACTGATGTTGTAGCACCTAATCCTCTGCATGTACAAAAATTGGCTAAAATTTCGGGCATGTTTAAGTGCACCTAAAAATTGCGTTTTCCAGCTGCTGTTTTTCTGGACAGATTCTGACTTTTGTTGCAAGAGTGGCCTCTTTTCGTTTTCATTTGATTTTTAATGGTTCTTACCTTTCATTTATAAGTTGGCCATTTAAGCAACCTTTCTGTAACTTAAAAACAAAATTTTATTTGGTTTAATAGTAGCACTTGGGAAATATTATCTATTGTACTAATGTCTAACCGCAGAAAAGAATGGGAAAGTTTTTGTGTTGAAGTTTTTTCACAGAGAATGAAGGAACACCAAACTATGGAATATTGAAGAATTACCAAAGTCATAAGCTTGGGGATGTCCCCGCATCCCTCTTCATCAATAACCCCACGGTTTGCAAACCTTTAAACTTTGTTTTTTGAGCAACATAGGAACTTAACTAAACTTGAAGCGGCTGTATTTTATTATCTATTTATCTTAGCATCAAACACCAGTTACATTAATAAGTGGATCGTCACATATTTTATTTATCCTCTGTTTTCAATGTTTACTTGGTTAATGGATTACTTGTTGAAACTTAAAAATGATGTGTGAATAATACTGTTTAGTAGTTTATGTTTTCTTATGGTTAGTCTCAACTAGCTAATAGTGCATATTATGTTATTTTGATATCAACATGCATTGTCCTGTTCATAAGATGGTATGGTATTGTGGTATCCTCCTCTGAATAATTCACTTGAATCGACTTGGCACATGCTCACACATGTTATGACTGAAAAATAAAAGTCAATTAAGCCTTGATGATCTATTTTGCCTCAGAGTTTTAGTATCGTTTTTATGCCTCCGTTAATTTTATTTTGTCGCAAGCATGATTATGACCGTTATCGCTCTCGTGGTTGTCGCTTCCCAGTCTATTGCTAGCCTTCACTTGTACTGAGCGGGAATGCTGCTCGTGCATCCAAATCCTTAAAACCAAGTTATCCCAAAGAGTCCACCAAAAAATTCCTATGCATGGTATTTCAAGCCATTCCAAGTAAATTTGCATGTGCTACCTTTAAAACCTTCAAAATATTTCTCTTTTTGTGTCAATGTTTACTAGCTCATGAGGAATTAGTGTGGTTATTCTTTATTCTATTTGTCAAATGGACTTTTACACCTGGACTAGTGGCATATACATCCGCTTATCCAATAACTTGCAAAAAGAGCTGGCAACGGGGTGCCCAGTCCCAATTAATTACAACTTTAACCAATTAATTCTCTTCACACTTTTGCCCTGATTCATCAGTAAGCAATGACAAACAGTGAAATACCTGAATGTGTGTAAACCAAAGAGAAAGAGGGATGATCTGCCTTGCTGGTAGAAATAACGTCCTTCATGGGAGCCGCTCTTAAAAGTCCGTTTGACAGGTAGAATACTGTTCTCACCCGCTACCATTCGTTGACAATTAACAAACACCTCTCAAAACATTTTTACCTCTGTTTTTAAAACAAAAAGCTCTAGCACGTGTTAATCCCTGCTTCCCTCTGCGAAGGGCCAATCTTTTATTTTTATGTTGAGTCACCATCCTTTCTTTGAGCACTTCTTCGAGAGCATAGCTGTCGTTCTTAGTGTAATGTGCTTGTCCCAGAATACGATTAATTGAGGTATAACCATGATGCTTTTATCTTTGATATCTCTATATCTAGTCTTCACTTGAACTTCAGAGGTGCCTTGGCATTTATGTTTTGCTCCACAATTAAGGGCAAGCGAGATACCACTCTATCATGCTTTATTATGGTCATTACAATCTTGTTGATGTTTATAAATTTCATGTTATAAGCTCTTAGTTCGTTGATACTTTTCATTAGGAAACATGATTGCTAAGTTTTATTATCCATACATCATGCAATTGTTAAAGACCTGATCATAGCATTTACAATCAAAAATTATTTTGTTATCATTTACCTACTCGAGGACGAGCAGGAATTAAGCTTGGGGATGTTGATACGTCCAAAACGTATCTATAATTTTTGATTGTTTCATGCCATTTTTATGCTTTTAGCACTTGTTTTATATTAAGTTTATTATTTATTTGGACTAACCTACTAATAGTTGCAAAAGTGCACAATGTTCTTGTTTTACTCTTTGATGTGTAGAAATTATCAAGAATACAAGAGGAAACCTTGTTGGAGTCGAATTGGGACTTTCCTGAAATCTGTCTGAGAACTTTTTACGAAGATTGCCAGTTTGACCCTCGAAGATGACGTCAAATGGAGACCTGGCTGTTACGAAAGTTGTCACAATTTTCCATACGAAGATTTTAAGCCCGAGATCAGCCCAATCGGAGTTCGGACGCGGCCTGTAGGCCCGTTTTGGTGGAACCCTAAAAGGGGTGACGGAAATCCGAGAAGATATATAAAGGGAGGAAACCTAATTCGTGGAGGACTCCTCCACCCACGAATTTCAGCCACCAAAAGCCACGTTTTTGCCTCCCCCATGGATCCCATCTCCATGGGGGAGGGCTCCCAAGAAGCCATGAAGGAGGGGGCTAAGGGGCGGCGCTCCCCATGCCGGCGGCAGGAGGAGCCCCCGCACCGCCGGCCGCCGCCCTGCGCCTCTCGCTGCCCTCTCCGCCGTCTTCACCGCCATCTCCATCACCATCTCCTCCTTGTATTCAGTGGTTCATCCTCCCACAAACCTCTGTACCGTCCTATGTAAACATGGTGTTTGATGCTATAATATTTATCCTATGATCTATGTCATGTTTATGTAGTTTATTTGTCTTTCGATTGCTTTGTTGAATGTCATGGTTCATTAGAGTTGTATGTTGATATGGTACTGTCCTTTGGTGTCCATTATACTTGTGCGCGCATGGATCAACACCATTGGGTAGTAGTTGTGCAAAGGAAGGGGGAAGTTCTGCCGGAGTGACAGAAACCTAAGGACTCAAACCGATTAGTTGCACGTATGGGAGTAAGAGGACCATAAACTTAAGGCTATGGTTGGGGAAACCTTAATGCATTGTTAGTATTTACGGATGTTTGCTAACAATCCAATCATATAGTACTTGTAATCCCAAGTAGTGGAGTGCATGTATATTTAGCCTCTCCCACATAGAAAACTGCATCAAAGACAATGAACTAGATGTCTTCACTAATTAATCTTGGACAAAGCCACCACAATTACCACCACTTTTCCACACTCATGGTACTGTTAGTATATGGTTACTTAGTGTACTTTATTGCTGCAGCACTAACTTTTACTTTCTTGTATTTATTATCCTGCAAAACTATCTCTCATACCCGTATTGCTACCGTAGTTTTATTTCCTAGATAATACAAACGTTTAGTGTGCGTAGAGTTGTATCAGTGGTTGATAGAACTTGAGAGAATACTTATCCTACCTTTAGCTCCTCGTTGGGTTCGACACTCTTACTTATCGAAAAGGCTACACGCGATCCCCTATCCTTGTGGGTTATCACTTTGCTATATCAAGAACAGATCAAGCAACTAAAGGTGCTTTGCTATATCAATAACAGATCAAGCAACTAATGTATGTTCATTTGATCTTCATCTATTAGCAGGAAGAGTGGCATTATTAGTACTCAGAGCATATGAACTAGTTAATTTGCTTTGCTATCACCTACAGAAACTAGTAGTACATATTTCGTTGCAGCAGGTGGCTCATGTGTGTGGAACATATCCAGAACCAGGCTAAAGATGGAACATATCCAAAACTGTCTGGTCTATCCCAATGTACTGTTTTTCGATCAAGCATATTCAGTACTACCAATCTACGAACCAAATAAATCTCATTGCAATGCATTTTTTTGAGTTACAAGTAGTACAAAATTAATTTGGTCGGGAACAAGGGAGACACAGATGAAACAAATAAACCGGGAACAATATTGAGCATATTTAGATCCAGAACTATTTAGTCCTATCCGAATCTACTGCTTTTGGATCTAGCACAGTACATAGGCAACACTCTATTAACGAGATTCGAAGAGAGACTCAAAGGCGAAAAAAACCCCGAAATCGACAGATTCAAAGGGGATTAATGTCCTTACGCTGCGTAGTGGAAGACCAGCACATGCCGGCGCATGGAGAGTTGAACCACGTCGATCTTCATCTCGTCCTCGGCATCATGCTTGGTGTACTCGAAGTCGAGGCCCATGTACTTGTGGTCTTCCTCCTTGAGCCACGCCGTGTACATGTCGAGGACGCGACGCACTTTCCAGGGGTCGTTGGTGTAGACCACCTCGAGGTGCTGGCCGTCATGGATGCGGACTTGGCGCGTCCAGGAGAAGTAGTGGTCCTCTTGCTCATCCATGGCGACGCCGCAGGGGGAGACGAAGAGAGTGAAGGAGCGGAGACGACGAGAAGAGGGGAAACCAGGGGGCGGTACGGAATAGTGGAAGTTGAGACGAAAGGGGAGGGGGTGAGGATAAGTACTCGTGCCCCAATACTCCGTGATTACCACTGGGCCCGCGTGGGTTTACGTGTTCGTGTTGTCACGTCAAAACCCAGCACCGCCCCTCTGCCTCTCCGTTTGACCTACCGCGCGCAATTTACTCGCCAAAAGAAATAACTGGCCATCATTACCACGCCGTCCTTTAGCCGCCGCCAGATCTTGCCATGTCTCTTGCCGCCACATCTCGCCACCTCTCTCGCCGATGATCTTTGTAGAACTCTCGCTCCGCGTCGAGACCAAGGATGGCGCCTACCAATGGAGTACGTAATTATCGTCTACGTTCGCTATCGTTGTTTCCGATTGTGAACTAATCTTTTTTCAGTGTCCAGTTTGTTTTGACTAGAAGGGGATGTGCGCCGGAGGTGGAATCACGTTAGGTTTTTTCGTGCAAACACTCCAAGAGGGTTTTGAGGAGAAGACGGTACATGCAATTATAAGTTTATAAGTTATTCACATGTTTTTTTGCCGAGGGGGAATCACAGATTCACACGTGATCCTAGCAGTTATTATAAGTTTATAAGTTATTTAGATGTTTAATAATTGTTGTTCACCGTATGAATTAAATTGGTTATTTATGGTTAAGTTTGTGTGTGAGATCTGTTAGTCTAACGTTCATATGAGTTTTCATGTACCTACATGCAATTTGTGATTCTTGAAGGTCCTAATCTGATAGGATGTGTAACTTTTCAGATGTTTCACTAGTAGGAAAACGCTTATAGGTGGAATGCCTTTTTTGTGGCGCACCAAATTATTTCTGTGGCGTACGATTTTTAATGCGCCACAGAATTTCGCAATTCTATGGCGCACAAAAACGGCGTGCGCCACAGAAATACACATTTCTGTGGCGCATGGGGTGGGTGCGCCACAGAAAGACACATTTCTGTGGCGCACCATCCCACATGCGCCACAGAAACATGACATTCTGTGGCGCACCCACCCCATAAGCCACAGAAACATGACATTCTGTGGCGCACCCACCCCATGCGTCACAGAAATGTGACTTTCTGTGGCGCATGTGAGATGGTGCGCCCCAGAAATTTTGAAATCAGATCCCACCCCCACCCCACCCACCCCCCGGTGGATCGCCTTTTTAGCTTGCAGAGAGTAAAATTCAATAAATAAAATCCTTTGACATGTAGTTAGGTTTGAGTGTCTAGTAGGTATAGAAATTTTAAATATGAATTTTGACCTTTTTTTGCAACAAATAGAAAAAAAATAAAACGGCCATAACTTTTGCATACGACGTCAAAAAATGCGTTTAATATGTCAAAAAAATCGTGAGAAAAAAGGAGCTCGATTGTTGAGAAAAAAATGCGTTTACCCGGTGAACTTTTCTCAGATTCGGGAAATTCCAAAAGAGTAAAAAGTTATTTCAAAAAGAAGATTTTATTCTACAAAATCAAAAAAATTCAAAAAAATTCAAAAAGTCCAAAAAAAAGACACAAAAATGTATAACAAAGAAGATTGTTAAATTATTTGGCTTTTTGATTTTTTTGAAGTGTTTTGACTATTTTGACTTTTTGAAAATTTTGGATTTTTTGGATTTTTTAAGTTTTTTGAATTTTTTGAAACTTTTTGAATCTCCTTTTGAAACTTTAGAAGTTTTTGAAAATTTTGAAATTTAAAAACACACATATATAACACATATCACACATATACACATACAAGACTTAAAAGGGTTCATATGATATATATCAATAAGACTTGAGTAGCATAGGGGTAGCTGGACTTGATAGAACTTAGAAGTTAAGCGTGCTAGGGTTTGAGCAATTCAAGCATGGGTGACCTAGCGGGAAGTCATCAGTTCAAAAAATCCAAAAATCCAAATAATTAGGAATTTCCATATTATTTCATTTTTTGTTTTTTCTGAATTTTTTTGAAGCTTTTTTGCATTTTTGAATTTTTGAATTTTTTGAGAATTCTGTGGCGCATATGTTGTGGGTGCGTCACAGAAATGTGAGAATTCTGTGGCGCACCCACCAGATGCGCCACGAAAAAAAATTTAGTGGCGACGATTCTGTGGCGCACCCACCGTGCGCCACAGAATTCCAAAAAGGTGTGCCACTGATAGCTGTTTTCCTACTAGTGTTTCTAGTGCACAACAACTAAATCATCTACTATCTATAGAAAAAAGTACAAACAATTACTATTTAAGGACATGTACTATATGTGAAGTCAATTCTTAGTTCCGTCTTATTGAATTTTCAGAATAGTTAACTTACTGTTGTATTAACTCTATATTCGTACGCTTCATTTAGGTCATCCCTTGCTACTTCAGACCGTATTTCCTTCAGAAGTATGGTGTCCAGACCTCCCAGACGACAACTTTTGAAGCTACACTTAGAACCAAAGATGGCTTTGCCTTTGTTGTTAATGTTACCAACAGAGCTGGGAGAACCTATCTGAACGGAAGATTTTGGAATGAATTTGGTAGAGTTTACAATTTTAAGGCTGGCATGGAGTTAATTTTCAAAATTAACTCATTTGGTCAGGATACTCTTGTAATAACTGGAACTGACCCACTAACCCATCCAGGTAATTTTCCACCTTTACACAGAATGATTGATCATATTACTTCATCTTATGTCCGTTATTTTAATTATGCAGCTTACTACCAGTTGACCCGTACGAAGCGTGACATTGTTGACTCACTCACTTCTACTGATGGAACCATGATAAATTGGAGGATGATGCATACCGTCATTCTTCAGGTGGACAACTTGGAGTACCTTGTTGAGTACCACAATGCTGGAGATTTTGATCAAGGAGTACTAGTTGTCCCAATGCTGCATACTCTGAATTGGACAAACAGTGAAAATTACAACAAACACGTGGTAATCAGTACTAACCTATTTTGTTATTCGCAAAGTACTTTGTGAGTCAACATATACACGCAGATAGTCATTCATTAACTTTGCGACCCACAGTGCCTACATTTGTAACTAAATTATGTCTCTACGTTTGGAACAGAAAATCCCAAGCCGTTTGGTTCCTAAAGATATGGAACAATATGGTGCAATCAAGATTGTGTGCCATCCGAGCACTTTGGTGAGTGCGTCGTACGCAATTTCTTCTGACGATGGTCGTCTCTGCGTCAGTGGCTGGAAGGAGTTCATGGACAAGGAAAAGCACCTGAAGATGGGTGACAAGATGCTGTTCTTGCTCTACCTGGGAAATGCAGGGTTTACTTGTTTGCTTCCCATGTGCCTGAAATTGATCTGGAGTAGCTAGTCAGTGATTCATGATGCCCGTGTGTCCAACTATGCAGCCCCCTTGCTAGGTTTAAATTCAATGTTAAGACTCTTTCTTCGATTGTTGATTTTTCTTGTGTTCAAACAATATTTAGTCATATCGTGCTGCTGGTTGTAATATTCTGTCAAGTCTGGATTAATTAAAACCTTTGCCGAAGTTATGTTACTTACATGTTGGCTTTTCTTATATCTGTCCATATTTTAGCTTTCTTATTAATTTGCTCTTAAACCCTTCTGGACTATCTGCCCACCACATGCACCTATCCTACCCGGCAACGTTTAGGTCAGTTTCTCTTTCGCGGCAGCGTTTGGAGAGACACAATTTAATATGTGAACTATGATGGACAATTCAATGCCAAGTTCGAGATTGTACAAACACAAAATCAAAGCATTTCAAATGTTTGGAACAAAACATATAGTAGTATGCATTACACGTTTCTATGAATCTACATCACTATCTATATCTGAAGTTTTTTCCGCGTCATCATTTCTGTTCTCTTCCAATATGAAAACGTGTTCATCTTCGCTCATATCCATGTCAACATTGGGACTGTCATCCTCCTTCTCTAGTTCACGAATTGTACGAGCATCAATATGTATGACTTCGTCATCACGATGATCATCCTCCTCTTCTTCCACCTCTGCTTCCTTGTCTAGGTCCACAACATCATCAAATGTATGATCCACTGAACCTTCATCCTCCTGGTATGCATCTTCATTCCGTACATATGCATCATCGTCCGCAACTTCTAATTCTGGAACATCGTACACGTGTCTATGGCTGAACTTCTGCACCACTTTCCAAGGATGACCAAACTTTGTATCCTCCAAATAAAAGCATGTTTCCGCTTGACTCGCCAATACGAATGGTGAATTCTTGAACCATAGTACAGAAGTATTAACGCTTTTAAAATACCCATCATCTTTTATCTTGGAACCCCTGCCTGCAAGATCGAACCAGTCGCAACAAAACAAGTACACAGATTTGTCGCCGTGCTTGTTAGTCCCGTAATGCAGTTGAAGAACTTCTTGCAGAACACCATAGAACTCACTCTCTTCTTGATCACCAAAAGATCCCTTAGTCACTACGCCAGAATTTTGAGTCTTGAGGTCTTTATCCCGAGTAAGCGTGCGAAACCTAGCACCCTTTACGTTGCAACCAGCGTATACTATTACACGCCGGTCTGGCCTAGTAGCTGGAGACTTCAAATCTTCCGATGCATTGTCCAACTGTCTCACATGCTTTTGAAACCAACCTGCAAACTCTCTCTGAACCGTCTCCTCGATGTCACTCACACCCCTACCGAACAATTCTTGTCGGAATTCACTAAAACAAACAACAAAAACATATCAAATACAAGACAATTATCTGTGCAACATTAAGAAATAGTTAGTAAAGTGAAGCTAATCACTTACTTGATATAACACTGTACATCGTCACAGTTGTTCAGCACATTGATACGTCTCAAACGTATCTATAATTTTTGATGTTCCATGCTAATATTATACCAATTGCTACATGTTTTGCATCTACTTTATATCACTTTTATACATTTTTTGGGACTAACCTATTAACAAGATGCCAAAGTGCCAGTTCCTGTTTTCTGCTGTTTTTGTATTCCAGAAAAGCTAGTCTGGAAATATTCTCGGAATTGGACGAAACTTCACGGAGGGACCTATTTTACCAGAACACACCTGAAGGACCAAAGGAGACGGAGGAGAGGCACCAGGTGTCCACACGCACCCAGGGCACGGCCAAGGAGCCAGGCGCGCCCTAGGGTGGTGTGGGCCCCTCGGGGGTAGTCAGTCGCCGCCCTTTCGCCTACTTATTCCCCCCGATGCAAAAACCCTAGATACCCGAGCCATTATCCACGAAAAGTTCCAGAGACGCCGCCGCCGTCAACCCTAGCTCAGGAGGGTCCAGAACCTCTTCCCGGCACCCTGCCGGAGAGGGGAATCATCACCGGAGGCTTCAACATCGCCATGCCTGCCTCCGGAGTGATGCGTGAGTAGTTCATCCTTGGACTACGGGTCCATAGCAGTAGCTAGATGGTTGTCTCTCCACTTTGTGCCATCATGTTTAGCTCTTGTCGTGGTGTGATCACGGCAGATGCCATAGGATGGCTTGAGTTTGGGGCCGATGGACGCTAGAGGATTCGGGGAGGGATAGCGCGCTGAAGAGCGCACACGGACAAACAGATGAACACAAGGATTTACCCTGCTTCGGGGCACTCGTGAAAGATAAAACCCCTACTGCAGCATCTAGCCTAATTGGTGTATTTCTCCCTCTGTATACAGTCAGTACAAATGCTCCTTAAGCTGTATGTCTAAGTATCACTAAACCTGAGCAAGGCAGCACGGAGCTCTCATGGAGATGGAAGCTAGCAAGGAGCTACGGGGGAAAATGAGCCCGTGGGCTGCTCAGGAGAGCGCTCCCCCTGGTGCTCCTTATAAAGGGAGCCCAGGGGACAAGGGTGGCTCACAAGGTACAACACACTATAGATGAAAAGACTACTGGGTCTTGTCGCACTGTACACACATCATGGAGCTGTACTATAGTCACGTCCATGCCACTGTAGCCACGATTAGCCATGCCCTGGATAAGCACGGCCTGTCTTGTCTTTGTCCTTGCTTTTGTCTTCTAGCTCCTGTCTCCAGGATCTTCGGTAAGTGGCAGGGGGTATCTTGTACTTGACGAGGTAGCAGCTGGGATGTCGGTGGTGTGGATATGTCGGGGTAGAGGCAGCACGCCGAGGCAGCCAGGTAATCTCGGTCGAAGGGGTAGCTCGGTCGGTGTTGCTGTCGAGGCGAGGAGTCGTTGATGGAGCGATCCTGGTATCTGGTCTCGGTCGAACGTAGCTTAGGCGATTACTCGGTCCAGGAGACCTCGACCTCCTTTGCTTCGGACGATGAACCAACGAGCGAAGGATCAACGCACGTTTCGGCCTGGCGGGCCATTGCCTCGGCTAGGCGAGACGGCAGCCAGCGGAGCTGGCGCATGGAAGCGAAGTTAACGGCCCAGGCCCAGCCGTGGTAGCTGCTGCGGGACCTCGGTCCAATCCGAGCTAAGGAAGCAGTGGTCCACCGAGACAGGGCATCTCAGCCCACTCCGAGGTTTGAAGAACCCGGCCTGCTGGATTTGACTCGGTCCAGTCCGGGGTGAGGTGATGCTGGCCCATCCAAGTTAGGAGCTGGGGAAAACTCGGCCCATTCGAGTTTTGCATCTTGGTCCAGCTAAGAGGAAGGGGAAGAGCTCGGCCCAGCCGAGTCTTGATGGTCTCGGTTGCACTGAGAATATCCAGTGTCGGTCCAGCACTGAGTACGTCGGATACCTCGGCCCAATAAGTCGTATCTCGGTTTGGGCCATTCATGTGTCGGTCCAGGCTGATTTTCCAGCCTCTTCCTTTATCTTTTATTCATCTTTTTGCTATTTCTTGCACTAACTCAATAAAATCATCAACTCTAGGGTACCCGGGGTTACATCCCCGACATTAGTCCCCGAGGCTGCGGGGGACTCGCAGAGTCGCGCACAGACTTCCCAAAACAAGGTATCATAGAGTTGATGCCAACATAGACATCGTCAAAACCAATAACAGCCATCATCAGAAAATAATTTCAAGCTGCCCGCATGGGCATTTGTCATATACTGATGCCTTTGCCAACATAGGCAAGTCTGCCATATTGCCCTCATGGACACTGTCATATGTCGGTTTTTAGCCACTCTGGGCGTTACCGAAAGCGTATGTCAACAGCACGAGCTGAACCGACATATAGCCTGCTTGGGTTAAAGTCATCTGTCGGTTTCTAGCCACTCTGGGCGTTACCGAAAGCGTATGTCAATCAGCCTGAGCTGGATAGACACAATGCCTGCCTGGGCATATCTCATATGTCGGTTTCTAGCCACTCTGGGCGTCGCCGCACAAATATGTCGGCAGCGCTAGCTGCACCATCATATAGCCGTTATTGGCTAAATTGGCATTTTGCCATCACCGGCATTTGCCTTATACCGGTTTATATCGAAAAGATATGCTGGCAGCCTTAGCTGAACCAGCATATAGCCTGCAAGGGCCAAATCTGACACATTGCCTTCATGGGCACTTGTCAAATGACGAGTTGAGACATTTCTCAACATGTAACACTGAGTGAGATCAGATAACTTTTGATTCATTGTGTCGAGATAATGATGCTATGATACTCTGGTAAGCTCGGATAACTGAAGAATCATGATAATTGATTAAGCCGATAAAGACAGCAAGTATGAGACGTTTGATGATATGAGATAAATGCCGTGATATCTTGGCAAACCGAAATAAACGGCGATTTGAGATATGAGGTGATGTTGAGATATAACCGCATACCCAAATAAACGGCGATCTGGAGAATACCGATAATGCTATAATATTATGGGCAATCCGAGACAACCGATAAAACCATGATCTCGGGATGAATATTCTCTCGGTAAAACCGATATCACCTTTCAACGTTAGTACAGGCATATATGTAACGAATATTAAACGGGACAGCAACTTCATTTAACAAACCAAGGTAAATCTAGCTATAGCATAAGACAGTAATTAATTCTAGCAGCAAAACTATGCAACAGGACACAGACTCGAACTCAACCGAGTCCCCGAGACACTTTTCTTATCTAGGAGAAGAAGCAGAACTGACTGACCAGTCAGTCCCCGGGTCAAGACATCTTGGTCCCAGGGAAAACAACTAAGCAAAGCATAAAAGAGGGGAGAGTCCCAAGCACCGTTTGAGACTATTTAAAAGCGTGATGCAGACATTATAATTAGTACTCACGAGGCAGTGTTGTTGGGGCAGTCGAAGAAGACGCTTGTGCCTGCCTCGTCACCAACATGTTGGCCTGAGCCACCAATATCCTGGTTTGAGCCACCTGCACGTTTGTTTTGACCAACATATGTCGGATTTCCCAAGCTTAACTCGGATTTCCCAAGCTTAACTCGGATTTCCAAGCCATAACTCGGATTTCCAAGCCTTAACTCGGATTTCCCAGGGTATCTCGGATTTCCAGGGTATCTCGGATTTTTCCAGCACACCAGCATATCTCGGATTTCCAGCATACCTCGGATTTACCAGCATACCAGCATATCTTGGATTTACCAGCATATCAGCATATCTCGGATTTACCAGCATATCTTGTATTCGAACTGTAGTCAACTCGAAAATGAGTTAACACACGGGGACGATGCCGAAGTTGAGGCCCCGAGTCACTTTTCTCATCCGGGATCTGCCGATGATGTCCATTGGTGGAGGCAGTGCTAGCCTCTGCTCACAGCGGCAAGCTAGAGCGCGGGGGACAATGGCAATGTCGAGTCCCCGCGTTGATGATGAAGGTCCCGTCCGAATTGATCCAGCAAGCGTCACTGTCAGCCCCACGGTGGGCGCCAACTGTCGTGGTGTGATCACGGCAGATGCCATAGGATGGCTTGAGTTTGGGGCCGATGGACGCTAGAGGATTCGGGGAGGGATAGCGCGCTGAAGAGCGCACACGGACAAACCGATGAACACAAGGATTTACCCTGCTTCGGGGCTCTCGTGAAAGATAAAACCCCTACTGCAGCATCTAGCCTAATTGGTGTATTTCTCGCTCTGTATACAGTCAGTATAAATGCTCCTTAAGCTGTATGTCTAAGTATCACTAAACCTGAGCAAGGCAGCACGAAGCAATCATGGAGATGGAAGCTAGCAAGGAGCTACGGGGGAAAATGAGCCCGTGGGCTGCTCAGGAGAGCTCTCCCCCTGGTGCTCCTTATAAAGGGAGCCCAGGGGACAAGGGTGGCCCACAAGGTACAGCACACTGTAGATGAAAAGACTACTGGGGTCTTGTCGCACTGTACACGCGTCATGGAGCTGTACTATAGTCACGTCCATGCCACTGTAGCCACGGTTAGCCATGCCCTGGATAAGCACGCCTGTCTTGTCTTTGTCCTTGCTTTTGTCTTCTAGCTCCTGTCTCCAGGATCTTCGGTAAGTGGCAGGGGGTATCTTGTACTTGACGAGGTAGCAGCTGGGATGTCAGTGGTGTGGATAAGTCGGGGTAGAGGCAGCACGCCGAGGCAGCCACGTAATCTCGGTCGAAGGTGCAGCTCGGTCGATGTTGCTGTCTAGGCGAGGAGTCGTTGATGGAGCGATCCTGGTATCTGGTCTCGGTCGAACGTAGCTTAGGCGATTACTCGGTCTAGGAGACCTCGGCCTCCTTTGCTTCGGACGATGAACCAACGAGCGAAGGATCAACGCACGTTTCGGCCTGGCGGGCCATTGCCTCGGCCAGCCGAGATGGCAGCCAGTGGAGCTGGCGCACGGAAGCGAAGTTAACGGCCCAGGCCCAGCCGTGGTAGCTGCTGCGGGACCTCGGTCCAATCTGAGCTAAGGAAGCAGCAGTCCACCAAGACAGGGCATCTCGGCCCACTCCGATGTTTGAAGAACCCGGCCTGCTGGATTTGACTCGGTCCAGTTGATGCATCCAAAATGCATCTACTTTTCCAAGCACTTTGCCTCATAATTTGCTCCGGAATCTTCCCATATTTGAATAAAACTGCTGAATCTGACGCTGTTTTTAGCAAAGTCTCTTTTCTGGCTATTTCTGCAGGAAATAAAATCGGGGAAAATTACCACGTCAATTTTTATGGAAAAGAAGGACAATGGACAAAAGATGGACACGAGGAAGCGCTCGAGGGCCAAATGGGTGGGTCCCACGCGGCCCCTGTACCTGGCCGCGTGGGCCCAGCCCAAATGGGCCTCGGGCGCCGCCTCGCCTTCGGTCTTCGACGTACCCCCTCATATATACGAAAAAGTGCTTGCCCTAGAGGAGAGGAGCTTTCGCGAAACACAACGCCGCCACCATCACGATCTTCGTTTCGGGGACAGATTGATCCAGGATTTCTCCTCCGGTGGAGGGATCCGGAGACCGTCTTCACCGCCATCTTCACCGCCTTCATCTCCATCGACCATGAGCTCCCTCTCCATCACCATGTGTGAGTAGTCCGCTGTAGGCATGTGAGGTGGATGGGGATTGGATGAGATTGATCATGTAATGCTACCCGTTGTTCGGGATTTTAGGGTTTTATCTTGAGGATACTTTTGTATTGTGTTGATGCACTCTTGCTATGTTTAATGCTTGCTACTAGGGCCCGAGTGGCATGATTTCAGTACTGAACTTATATTGCCCCATCATATATTTGAGTTTGGTATTTATCTGCAAAGTGTATCACCTGCTATTATGTTGAACCTGCGAACCCTAAACGTGACATATAGGGAAAACAAGGGGAGATGTTTTAGTTTGAGGATTCTATGTGTTCATGAAGTGTTAATGCATTGTTCCGGTCTATTCGAAAGGGTAGACCTTAATTACCTGTAGTTCCAAGTTGGCCCCGGTGAAATGGGCAGGTTGGACAATAGATGTTGTGCAAATTCTCTTGGTTAGTACGCACAACTAAATATGGAACACATACCTACATATATCGGAGTTAGAGATAGGTCCCATTGTTATTTGTTTCTTATTATATGATCAATCTCATTCTTGCAACACCCCGCTATCACCTCATGCCTACGTTTTAATCTCTGAGTTACACTTTCACTTTTCCGGTGAAAACTGGGAAACACTTGTTCACTGCTACTGTTCTGCTTGTTACTTGAATCATACTACTGCCATCACTATTACTGCTGCAAGTTATTGATATACAGGTGTGGTTGAGAGTGACGCCTCAATTGCCAAGGTCTTATTGATATTCTTGTGTTCCCATCGAGTCGAACTATAAATTTGGGTAATACTTCCCAACGAAGACTTCAGCGATCCCCTATACTTGTGGGTATCAAGACGTTTTCTGGCGCCGTTGCCGGGGAACCTAGCTTTATTGGTAAGACAACTTGTTATCATCTATTTGCTGCTTTTGCTTGTTCCTAACCATGGGAAAGGAAAAGACTACTCTGAAGGAAGTGAGGCCTTCAACTACTCGCAGAGGTACGGATTTGCCAAGTAGGCCAAACTTTTCACCTAATGTTGCTTCTGCTGTTGCTCCTAAGAAAAGAGGAAAGGTTTTATCTAGTTCACCATTGTCTAAAATGTCTACTAGTAATGAAAATGATTTATTATGTGGTAGCATAGACAAAGAAGTGACACCTGAAACATCTGAGATAACTGAAACACCTGAAAATCTGGAATCTTCTACTAATAAAATGTGGAATCTGAGTTAGAAGATAATGAATACTGTGATGATGAATTTGAAACTTCTTCTGAGGAAGAGGAGGCATTTACTATGGCTTTTATGAATTCTGACTTTGATAAATTGGATAAACTTGATAGCTATAAAAATTCTCCTCTTGATGGATATTTTCCTATTACTGAGAAAATGAATGCTCCTGCTATTAAAATTAAAGATAAAGATTATGAGTTTAGTGTTGATCCTGAAATAATTGAAAAAGCTGAAAAATATAAGTTTTATGGTAGAGAGGATGAGTTTCCTTTTGAACACATTGCTGTCTTGCATGACTTATCTGTGTTATTTGGTAAAGATGAAATCCATCAACGCTACTATTTCTTAAAGCTGTTTCCTTTTACTTTGGGAGGAAGTGCTAAAACTTGGTATAATCGTTTAGAACCTGGATGTATTACTAGCAAGGAAGAATGTTTGCAGGTATTCTATAATAAGTATTTCCCTGCTGATAAGATTCATGGTTTGACTGTTGAGATTAGCAACTTTTCACAGAAAGAGAAGGAGGATTTACCCCAAGCTTGGGGGAGGTATAGTAAGATGGTTAGGAAATGTCCTACCCATGGCTTCAAGAGTAATGAAATACTTGATATATTTTACAATGGTCTAACCGAAAACACCAGAGGCTATCTTGATGGTATTGCAGGTAATGTTTTCAGGGAAAGGACCGTTGATGAAGCAACTGAGCTATTGGAGACTATCTCTAGGAATTATGAAGACTGGAATATTGAAGAGATATTTCCGGAAAGAAAGAGGCATGCTCAAATTGGATAACGAAACAATGAAAGAAGCTTCCAAGGCTATTAAAGAGAAGGGAATTAAAACCTCTCATCTTAAGGAATTATCTGAAATGGGTGTTAAACTTCCTGATGATCAACCATGTTTTCCAATTCAAGTCAATGCTATTAGCTCCATAAAAGGTAATGAAAAGGTAACACCTCCTGTTGATGTATCCTACATGAATGATTTTGCTTATCATCATAATCCTGAGGAGCATAATATTAGAATGACTATTATGGAGAACTCTCACAAAATTAAATCTCTTCGAGAAAGTTTACATGCTAGTGTGGGAGAGGTAAAAAGAATTGTTAAACACTGTGAGATGATGAATAATCAAGTTGAACAAATGGTTTCTCTTCAAAATCAATTGTATGAAAGTCTTATGGTGAAGAAACAGGTTTGTGGAGTTAACACTAGGGGAGGTGCAAGTACTCAGGATCCTGATTTTCCTGAAGGCCATCCCAAGAGAAAAGAACAAGAAGCTCTCAAGAAGAAATCTTCTGCAGGAAAATCTCCCAATGAAAACAAGGACATTGATGACTCTGAAGAGCAAGATAAGGATATTTCTATTTCTGATGCTGAGACTGAAGATAATAATAATGAAGAAGAAGAATCACCTTCACCTGAAGAAGAGCCACAAGAGGATGAAAATATTGAAGAACCTGAACCTAATGATAAAGAAGACCCTCCACCATCTACTGAGAAGAATAAGAAGAAGAGCCATCCTAATCCACAAAGAGGTAAAGATAGGGATCCGTGGGTACAAAAACCCATACCATATCCCCAAGAGGTAATAAAAACTTTGGATGATGCTAGATTTGAGAAATTCTTTGAGTTGATTAAGTCTTTGTGTTTGCAAATTCCTCTTGTTGATGCTATTAAAATCCCTCCATATTCCAAATACATGAAAGACATTGTGACTAATAAAAGAAAGATTCCTACTGATGCAATAACTGCTATGCTTGCTGAATATTCCTTTAAAGGGAAAATGCCTGAAAAACGTGGTGATCCTGGTATTCCAACTATTCCTTGTCATATTAAAGAAACTTATGTGAAATATGCTCTATGTGACTTAGGAGCTGGTGTTAGTGTTATGCCTTTTTCTTTATATAAGAAACTTAACCTAAACAAATTGGTTCCAACTGAAGTATCATTACAAATGGCTGATAAATCAACTGCTGTGCCTATAGGAATATGTGAGGATGTCCCTATCTCTATTGCTAATGTGTTAATCCCTACAGACTTTGTGTTAGAAATGCCTGAAGATGATAATTTGTCTATTATTCTTGGAAGACCCTTTTTAAACACTGCAGGGGCTGTTATAAATTGCACTGAGAGCAAGGTAACATTCAATGTCAAGGGAAATGAGCACACTATCTATTTTCCTAAGAAGAAATCTGTTACTATGGTAAGCCAGAGTGTGAACTCCATTAAAAGGAATACTCTTATAATAGGAAGCTTTGAGTTTGCATTGCCACCTCCTGAACCAAAATATGCTATCTTAATGATTGGAACTATTCCAATCAAATATGAGGTGACTTGAAATTGCTCAGAAAACATATAAAATAAAGAATCATGTATTATATCTTTTGCATATTATTAATGAGACTTGATCAACCTCATTACTAATATGAAAATGATGCAAACTTGATTCCCATAAAAATTGCTTTGAATGTTTGATTTCATTTATTCTAGAATTTTTAGATTATTTGCATGAGCATAATTATTTCAAAGTGCAGAAATTCCAGAAATGTAGTTTGAAAAATTCTGTTCAGAAAATTTTCTCGAAAAATTCCAGAAAAATTTGGAGGTAAGTTATTTTACCAGAGGAACTAACAGCCAAAAGGGAGACACCAGAGGGCCACCAGGGCCCAAAAGGGGGTGTCCCACGCGGCCACAGTACCTGGCCGCGTGGGACCCACTATTTTGGCCCACAGAGGGGGTTAGGTGAGTATCCAGTGCCCATCTCCTTCCCCTCGACAGGAAACCAGCCCCAGGTATTTTTCCCAAATTTTCTCGAGCTCTCTTCCTGCTATCCTTGGATCTCCAAGTTTAGGGCAGATTTTTCAAATCTGTTTGGTGGGATTGCTCATTGGTATGTGACTCCTCCACTCATCCAATTACTTTTTGTTCTTATGCCTCATGCATGAAGTATTTTGCTGCACTAGGTGTCACCCTTTTATGCTTAGGAAATCCATAGATTCAAGTTTTCTAGTTGATATTGATGCATGATATTGATGTGGAGACTATTTATGGATGGCTTAATGTTGTTTTAAGGTGTTACATCTTGATTTTTGTTGAATATTGTTTTTGGGCAGCAAGGTATCATGTTTAGCAAGGGCAAAGCTTTGGTTGGGATGAGCTCAAGACCAAGAAGAAGAGCATGCAAAGTCTCCCTCAATTATGATGACGACCACCTGTGGGAGGATGATGCATTCTTTGTAGGGGAGAAGCTGAAAATACATACAACAAGATGGCAAGATCCCTATGTTCTTGAACAGTGGGGGATCAAAGAGGACTTCGACACCTTCGTCACTACAACTGGCTTGCTTAGGTTCTCCCAGAACCCCCAAGATACATATGAAGAACTCTCGCGGGAATTCCTCTCTACCTTCAGATTTGAGGGCCCGGAGCCCCAAAAGCACAGGAAGAGAAGTAAGGCACCCCCTCTTACCTTTGTTTGCAAATTTACTATGAGAGGTGAGCGCCTTGTTATGTCTCTAGGGAATTTTGCAATGCTATTGGTGTAGAAAATTCAGGGAGTTGGAGTGAAACTCGTGCTGATACCAACCATGAGCTTGTTGAGTTTTGGCACACTATATCTGTAAACTCTCGTGATAGATTAAATAGGGGTAAATTTACTCATATACAGCACCCAAGTTTGAGATATTTTGCGTTGTTTCTTGCAAGAGGATTTCTTGCTAGGGATAACAATTCTGCTTGCACTGGACCAATGGTTTATCTACTAAAATGTGCAAAAGAAAATACACCGTGTGAATATAACTTGGGAGTCATACTTGCTAGATCTTTGCATACTGCTGTGAGTAGAAATATTACTGATCAAACTCCTATTTATGCTGGTGCTATTGCTACTATGGTGTACAATTACATTAAAAACGAGAGAGGATATGGTGATAACATGGGTACTCTAGTGCAAGAGTCCAAATTACTTGATTTTGCTTTGACTACTCGCATGGATATAAGTACGTTGTATGGGGACATTATCTGTATAACTATTTGAGCACTAGTGGGCAGCGAGTGTCCATTAGGCTCCCCCGTACTGATCTTTTTGACAGGAGTACCGGAAAATGGATAGTGGAAGAGGCGCCGCCTCAGGAGGAGCCACAAGCTCCAGAGACACAGGGGTACATGCCTCAGGCGGAGCCCCTGTACCCAAGCATGCAAGGCTACCCATATAGTTACTACCCTGGAAGTGGAAGTGGATACGGCAACTACCCAGGATACTAGCTTGATCGCAAGCTTGGGGGAGTACTTCTCTTACTCTCCATTCATTGTTTTATATCACCGTTATATTGCTATGATAAGTTTCTTGAAAACAAAAAACACAAAAAGATTTTATTTGTTTCTTTTACTTCTGGTTGTTTGTCTTTTGTTTCTTAGAACGAAAAATAACAAAAATATTTTCGTTTTCTTGAAACAAACGCAAAAACGGAGGTGCAGAAATTGCTGAAATCTGCTCGCTGTTTTATTTTTCATTTTTTCTCTGTAACTCCGATTGAGCTGAAATTTTAACCACTGCTGCAACACATCATAACCTACACACACGTAAAATATGAGATTTTTCTGAGGTGTCTAGGTAGGGTAAAAACAGTACTGTATGCAGTGACATTTTCTGGCAGATTTGAGTTTTTATTGTGCAGTTCAAGTTGGGAGAGGAGAACAACGATGATGAGTTGATGTGCATGAAGTGGATGAAAGGTATGACACCTTTGCCGTGTTATGTGGACTCTTTAATAACAGCAAGTGAGCACATCATAGTTTCTTCAACATCTAGAGAAATGGTAGCAAATGTTTATCTTCTCCATGTTCTAGTATGTTATATGATGATGCAAGTGAAATTTTATTTAGTGACAATACTTGGTTGTGGATTGAATAATTGTAGCTCTAAACAAAGGTCTACGCATCCCATTGTGCTTACTAAACTTGCCAACCAATAGAAAGTAAAATAATCTTTCAAATAATAAACATGAAGTTGTATGCTTGACAGGTTTAGTGGTTGGGAGTTAGCTGAAATGTGCTGACACATGTAAAGCTTTCAACATTGCACTAAAATATATTCAGTTGATATCATGTACTTTTGTTTATGGATGCTTATCATGTGCGAAATGAAAGCGGAAACTTAGCAAGTTTGATGAGTAAGAATAATTGGCTAGAGAGACGCCTGGGCCGCCAACTTAAGCCATGCATCATTCATGGTGGAAATTTACAGCGCACCATGGTGGACATTCAGTGATGCACTTCATAATAAAAAGCTATGCAAATGGTAAATAAAAGAGTGCTGAGATTGTTCATTGTCTGTTTGTCTTGTTGTTTGGACATGGGCTTGTCCATGTCCTGGGACAAGAGGTACCCCAGTTGACGCTCTTGATGACGCTTTTATTACTTGCAATGACTGAAAATTTCGAACTTGCTTAGTGACCCAAGTTGAGTAGCCATGGTGTAGGTACTCGTATTCACGGGGCATGAGGTTTTCAACCATTAGTCGGTCAAGCATATGAGTCATGTCAGTAATATCAAATGGTTTGCTAAAACTAAGAGCAAGGTTGTAAGCACAATGATTTCACCAGGTAACAAAAGAAAGAATCAAAAGACCTCAAAAGTCTTGTCATGATTCAATCATTAGCGATGCAAGAACCTTTGTTTATTTCTACAGTTGAGCAAACTCATCCAAGTATTGACTCTACATAATATCTCTCTTGCAACAAATATAAATGCTTTAACATTGATTAGATATACCTTTGCTAACATCTTATCATTTGTTGTTGAAGCTATGCTTTGAATGCTTGTTGATATTAAATTGTGTTACATATGCAATGCAAAGTTCTTGTCAAAGTCTTTTATCGCTTCTGCACTACGTTTGAGTTGTTCGAGGACAAACAACGAGCTAAGCTTGGGGGAGCTGATGCATCCAAAATGCATCTACTTTTCCAAGCACTTTGCCTCATAATTTGCTCCGGAATCTTCCCATATTTGAATAAAACTGCTGAATCTGACGCTGTTTTTAGCAAAGTCTCTTTTCTGGCTATTTCTGCAGGAAATAAAATCGGGGAAAATTACCACGTCAATTTTTATGGAAAAGAAGGACAATGGACAAAAGATGGACACGAGGAAGCGCTCGAGGGCCAAATGGGTGGGTCCCACGCGGCCCCTGTACCTGGCCGCGTGGGCCCAGCCCAAATGGGCCTCGGGCGCCGCCTCGCCTTCGGTCTTCGACGTACCCCCTCATATATACGAAAAAGTGCTTGCCCTAGGAGGAGAGGAGCTTTCGCGAAACAGAACGCCGCCACCATCACGATCTTCGTTTCGGGGACAGATTGATCCAGGATTTCTCCTCCGGTGGAGGGATCCGGAGACCGTCTTCACCGCCATCTTCACCGCCTTCATCTCCATCGACCATGAGCTCCCTCTCCATCACCATGTGTGAGTAGTCCGCTGTAGGCATGTGAGGTGGATGGGGATTGGATGAGATTGATCATGTAATGCTACCCGTTGTTCGGGATTTTAGGGTTTTATCTTGAGGATACTTTTGTATTGTGTTGATGCACTCTTGCTATGTTTAATGCTTGCTACTAGGGCCCGAGTGGCATGATTTCAGTACTGAACTTATATTGCCCCATCATATATTTGAGTTTGGTATTTATCTGCAAAGTGTATCACCTGCTATTATGTTGAACCTGCGAACCCTAAACGTGACATATAGGGAAAACAAGGGGGAGATGTTTTAGTTTGAGGATTCTATGTGTTCATGAAGTGTTAATGCATTGTTCCGGTCTATTCGAAAGGGTAGACCTTAATTACCTGTAGTTCCAAGTTGGCCCCGGTGAAATGGGCAGGTTGGACAATAGATGTTGTGCAAATTCTCTTGGTTAGTACGCACAACTAAATATGGAACACATACCTACATATATCGGAGTTAGAGATAGGTCCCATTGTTATTTGTTTCTTATTATATGATCAATCTCATTCTTGCAACACCCCGCTATCACCTCATGCCTACGTTTTAAATCTCTGAGTTACACTTTCACTTTTCCGGTGAAAACTGGGAAACACTTGTTCACTGCTACTGTTCTGCTTGTTACTTGAATCATACTACTGCCATCACTATTACTGCTGCAAGTTATTGATATACAGGTGTGGTTGAGAGTGACGCCTCAATTGCCAAGGTCTTATTGATATTCTTGTGTTCCCATCGAGTCGAACTATAAATTTGGGTAATACTTCCCAACGAAGACTTCAGCGATCCCTATACTTGTGGGTATCACCAGTCCGGGGTGAGGTGATGCTGGCCCATCTGAGTTAGGAGCTGGGGGAAACTCGGCCCATCCGAGTTTTGCATCTTGGTCCAGCTAAGAGGAAGGGGAAGAGCTTGGCCCAGCCGAGTCTTGATGGTCTCGGTTGCACTGAGAATAACCAGTGTCGGTCCAGCACTGAGTACGTCGGATACCTCGGCCCAATAAGTCGTATCTCGGTTTGGGCCATTCATGTGTCGGTCCAGGCCGATTTTCCAGCCTCTTCCTTTATCTTTTATTCATCTTTTTGCTATTTCTTGCACTAACTCAATAAAATCATCAACTCTGGGGTACCCGGGTTACATCCCCGACAGATCTTGTGAGCTGCCCTACATGATCAAGATCATATTATTGTAATGCTACATGTTGTGTTTGCTGGGATCCGATGAATATTGAATAATATGTTAAGTTGATTATCAATCTATGCCCTATGTTATTTAGGATCTTGCATGCTTTCCGTTACTAGTAGATGCTTTGGCCAAGTAGATGCTTGTAACTCCAAGAGAGAGTATTTATGCTAGATAGTGGGTTCATGCCTTCGGTAATCTGGGAGAGTGACAACAACTTCTAAGATTGCGGATGTGCTGTTGCCACTAGGGGTAACCTAACAATGCTATGTCCACGGTCATATGTATTTGTTTACATTACGCACTTTACTTAATGCGATTATCCGTTGCTTGCAACTTAATACCAACGGGGACTCGGATGACAACCCGACGGTGGATTATTAGTCATAGACGCTGTTGGATAACGGTCTATGTATTTCGTCGTAATGCCTAATTAAATATCATAGTAGTCATCATGTCATATATATGCATTGTCATGCGCTCACTATTTGTCAATTGCCCAGCTGTAATTTGTTCACCCAACATGTTAGTTATCTTTTATGGAGAGACACCACTAGTGAACTGTGGACCCCGGTCCATTCTTTTACACTGATTAAACCACAAACTGCAAACATTATTCCTTTTCATTCTCTGCAATTAAACATAATTTTTCACACCATACGTTTAATCCTTTGTTTTCAGCAAGCCGGTGAGATTGACAACCTCACTGTTTCGTTGGGGCAAAGTAGTTTGGTTGTGTTGTGTGCAGGTTCCACGTCAGCGCCGGAATCCCTGGTGTTGCGCCGCATCATATTACGCCGTTGACAACCTTCAGAAACGCTACTGCTCCTACTGGTCGATTAAACCTTGGTTTCATACTGAGGGAAAACTTGCTGCTAGACTGCATCATACCTTCCTCTTGGGGTCTCCCAACGAACGTGCACGCCTAGCAATCACACATACCAAACCATTTTGTCAAATTCCTTGTCAAATGTTTCAAAGTGGATTTCCCAAGACCTTTAGCTCCAACTGAAAATACCTCGATCTCATCACGATCAGGTCTTCTCTGTATATCTTGGTTCCTATCATCTCTGTTAAATCATGTTTCTGTGCCATCCTTGAAAAATCTAGAGCAAAAGAGCAAACACTCATCAACAATGTAGCCCTCTGCGATAGAACCTTCGGGCCTTGCTTTGTTACGGACCATAGACTTGAGATAACCTAACCTTCTCTCAACTGGATACATCCAGCCATAATGAACAGGCCCCCTCAAAAGAGCCTGATGCATGTAAAATGCATACATGAACTTTGCACTTTAATTGCTTATATTCCAATCATATTTGCATCATATAAGGGTTATACCAATGTTTTATAATGATTTTGGGAATACTTCATAGTTTTCCCATTTATTTGGAATTAACCCTGTTTTTCCAGAAAACGTCTTTTTTAGTGTTTCAGACTTTTCGGGAGCTTCAGGACTCCAAAAAGGGCAAGGTCAAAGAGCACGGTTCAGAATTTTCGAGACGAACGCAATGGGCTTAAATTGAAGACCAGAAGCCCAACAGGCTGGAAATGGGAGGGTCCCACGCGGCCTAAAGTACATGGACGCGTGGGCCCAGATCGTTTCCCCCTCGGAGCTCCGTTGCCGTCGATTTTTCTTCCACCGACTCCGTCTTGACCTAAAAACGTCTATAAAAAAGGTCCCCTAGCGTTTCGCGAAAGGAGGCGGCGGTGAAACAGGAAACCATGAAACAGAGAGTCAGAAGGCTGCCGCCGGAGAAGATCGGAGGGGGGAAACGCCGCCGGAATCACCTCCGGAGGGCTCCACCCCCCTCCGGCGTGTTCGTCATCGACATCTACAGCAAGATCATCTCCATCTCCCCACTGTAAACTCTTGGCAAACATGATGTGTGGTGCAATATACTATTCCCTTGATCTATTGTATCTCCCATCTGTGTTTGAGAAGTGATTTGTTCATGGCACTTGTGAAATAGTTCGTTGATTGGTTGCATACAAGTGTTGTTATCTTTTATGATTGTCTTTATGTACAATATATGAGTGCACGCATATGTTGGGGAATGCATGTAAGGTGATCACCGTAGAGTAATGGATTGAGTAGGACATGTCGGAGTAGAGAGAAACCGGTGTCTGAGACTTGAAGTTACTTTATGGGGATATATATGGGGGACCCTACAACTTAAGGCTATGGTGGGACAATTATGTCTTAATAATTCTTGTGCTGCACATTTATTTGGCCATGAGATCCATCAGAAGAGTTGTGTTATTGCTCATTTACTTGGCTACACCTATTTATGGCTCCCACCTAAAAGAAACAACTAAGACTGAAACATGTGCTTCACTAATTGTGACAACCACGCGAATGAAATAACAATTGCTAGAACATTTGCTCCCTTGAGATATTTGCTACTTGAGATATTTGATACTTGCTACTTTGAGAGACTTGCTTGAGAAAACTGCTGAGAGAAACTTGCTCTAAGAAACTTGTGTCTGAAACTTGATTGAGAAACTTGTTACTAGAAAAACCCATTCCACATCACTTGCTTTCATTAGTTAGTTCTTTTCATATTTATTGCTTTGCATAAACGGTCGTATAAGAGGGTTATAGGCTTTAGAGAATAGATAGTTTACCTTCAACTCCTCGTGGGTTCGACACTCAATACTTATCGAATTGTGCTACAGTGATCCCTTGCTCTTGGGGGTTATCAAGTACTTTTCTGGCGCCGTTTCCGGGAGCGTTGTGCTAAACTTTTATTCTTGTTTGCATTGCATACTAACATATAAATCTAAAACACACAAAAAAATTATAAAATGGAAAACAACAAAACAATCCTAGAATTGTATAATATCTATCTTGAGTTAGGACATGAAGTGTTTGAGGAGAAAATTAAAATTATTTGCATAACAATCATGTCTGTGGTAGTACTAATTCTTTTAACAACTTTATTGCTGATACTGAGGAAAACCTTAAGCTTGGGGAAGTTTGTTTTGATGAATATGACATTTTTAGTCCTCCTACTATTGAGGATGAAATTGATTGTGAGTTTGATGATCCAATATGCTCATTAGATGATAAGTCTTTATGTGGTGATTCTATTCAAAATCATGTGGAAATATTTAACTTCAATGCTTGCAACTATTATGAGAGAGGAAGAGATAAGAATCCTCTCTATGTTTCTATGTTATTTAAAATGCAAGCTATTGATCATTATATGCATTGGTTACCTCAAATGGGGTGTTATTTATTCATATATAAAATGCCAATGCATAGGAAAAGAGTTAGACTTAAAAGTTAATGGTTTAATGTGTTGAGGTGTGCTCTCTATGCTTTTATCTCCTATTCAGTTTGGGCACACCTTTATATCTTGAGAACCTGCAAAATAACTTTACCTACTGATTTCTAACAATTAGTTTAAGATTTTCACTCTATATGAAATTTGGGAAAGTAAATGAGAAGGATGAGTAATGGAGAAGTTGGGGTCGACCTTGAACATGTGTTGTTCATGCCAATGGAACCATTGCAAAATCTCTATCATTCAAACTTTTCCCAAAGCTAAAACCAAATAAAAAAGAGTGATAATAGTAATTCGCTGTCCAGTTTTTGACATATCCTGTCTTTATTCTGCATTACTCTCATTACTTGTGTTTTGTGCGGTTCTTTTGATCAAGGAGCATTACATAACCATAGTAACAGTAGCTAATGTTTAAAATCAATTCATGATATGTCTTTGCTGTGCCTATGTGGATTTAATTTATGAAGGCACTAATCCCTCTAATCAAGTTGTGACGAGTGTTGTGTAAAGAGAATTTTAAGGTGGAAGAATTGAGGGTGATGAACAAGATCAAGAGGGACAAAAACTCAAGCTTGGGATGTACCCCTAGGCTCACCCTACATATATCAAATAAGTACAAGAATTTAAGCTTGGGGATGCCAAGCCACCTCACTTCAACCATCTTGATACCAAGTAAGTAAGCCTAACTATATGGCTATAAAGAAAGCGCTTTGCGGGAGGCAACCCGGTTATTTTTGTGTGTGATTTTTCTTTGTGTCCTCTTGCTGTAACAAGAGATCTTGTGTCTAGTTTAGTTCAGGAGTTTTAATAAAGTGTCAAGTTTTACCCATGTTGGTCTTGAAAAGTTGCTATTTGAGTTCGGAGATTTATTCCTGCATGAATCTGTGCACGGTATGATTTTTAATTCTTATTATGTAACTCCGAATGAGCTCATATTTGAACTGTAGTTGCAACTTTTCATCCTCTGTATGCATGAATTGTTTCGGAATTTTTCGAGAAGGTTTGGTAGGGTACAAAAATACGTTTTGCTGCTGTGTTTTTCTGGACAGATTCTGTCCCATTTTGTTTGATGCATGCTTTGAGCTTTTAAGTTGAATCTTTTGATCCAATTGAGTTTATGAGTAGGCATACAATGTTATACACTTTCTGGACATGTCATATGAATTTTTGTTCAAGGATTATATGCAGCAAGGAACCTATTTGTTTATCACTATTAATGCACCCCTCGGAAAAGAGATGGGGGAAACGGTGTTTTGAAGTTTTTTCACAGGAATTGGAGGAGATGCACCAAGAGCTATCCAAGGATGGTGAAGACCATAAGCTTGGGGATGTGAAGACAACCCCGCTGGACCTACACACTCTCGGTTTGCACACGTCCAACTTCTGTTTTTCGATCAAAACACTTTATCGCATAAATTTGGAGCGTCGTTTTTGTTTTTGTTTGAGTCTTGAGAGACCACCACTCTATCATTTATATATGAGAGAGCTACTGGAAATATGGGTTGAAATATGTTGGATGCTTTTATAAGATTGGGAAAAGGGATGTTTGAGTTGATTTTTAATGATACATATAGTTGCATGATTCATGAGCTTGTTTATGAGTAATAGTTTGCAAATCCTTTTTGAAGAGCTATAACTTATTCAAGTTTTGGTGCTGATTGTTATTTTACTTGGTTTAACATGGATTAGTTAGTTCTATGGACACTCATGCATGCATCTAGATGGTCAACTTTCTCCCTTTTGCTAGCCCAAAAATTCCAACAAATAAAAACTTGTTTCCAACGCCTTCAACCAAAGTTTTTCCAGTGAGTCCACCATATCTACCTATTAGCTTTATGCTATTCCGAGGTTGTTTATCATGTTATTTTGTATTATCTATACCTCTGAATTAAAATGCTTATGTTGTTGATTGTTATGGGAAAAGTTGGTTATATAGCTCTCACGAACTTGATGCACACTTTACTTTTATTGCATAAATAAAACATGACCCATCATGATTAAAATTATGATGTTATGAGCTTGACAAATGTCTTTGGTTGAGAGTTAGCAGAAATGTGCTGTCACATGGAATGCTTTCAACATTGCACTCATTTATATTTAGTTGATGTCATGTACTTTTGTTTATGGATGCTTACCATGGGTGAAATAAATGAGGAAATGGAGTAGGTTTAAATGAGTTTGTATAAATGGTTAGAGAGACGCCTGGGCCGCTAATCTAAGTCATGCATCATTCATGGTGGAAATTTACTTACATGCTATGGTGAACCGTCTGTGATACACCTTACAATAAAAAACTATCCAATGGTAAATAAAAAGGGTGTTGAGATTGTTCATTATGTTTGTTTGTCTTGTCATTTTGATATGGGCTTGTTCCATATCCTGGGACAAGAGGTACCCCAGTTGACGCTCTTGATGATACTATTTTACTTACAATGATATTTAAATTGAACTTGCCTTGTTTCTCGAGTTGAGTAACACATGGAGTAGGTACTCGTATTCAAGGGGCATGAGACTTTCAACCTTTACTTTGTCAAGCACATTACTCATATTTGCTTTCACTTTAAACTTAATCATTCAAGATGCTATGATAGGGGCAATGAGAGCTTGACACCAAGGATTACCATATTACAATCATTAACTTAAGTAGAGAAGTTCAGAAGTTAGATGAAACTTATTCATGTTTTACCTCTACTCATATATACATCTTTCCAAAGTGTCCACCTATCATATTCAGATTTTCATCATCACTCTATGACCAATGTAGGATGTCCATACTTATCATTATGCATACATGTGGTCCATACTACTATCTGTTATGTTACACTTTGTGAACTATCATCGAACATCCTTGCATTGAATACTTGACATCACTTCATAAACTATTCGCATATTGCTACTCCTTTGAAGAATGAACCATTTGACTATATGTAGCAATAGTAATCATCTTTGATATTCATTGTTAAGTATTAAATTGCAAAGTCCATGTTAGTTTTATCATCTTCATACACGAGGATGAGCATGGATTAAGCTTGGGGATGTTGATGCATGTAAAATGCATACATGAACTTTGCACTTTAATTGCTTATATTCCAATCATATTTGCATCATATAAGGGTTATACCAATGTTTTATAATGATTTTGGAAATACTTCATAGTTTTCCCATTTATTTGGAATTAACCCTGTTTTTCCAGAAAACGTCTTTTTTTAGTGTTTCAGACTTCCCGAGAGCTTCGGGACTCCAAAAAGGGCAAGGTCAAAGTGCACGGTTCAGAATTTTCGAGAGGAACGCAATGGGCTTAAATTGAAGACCAGAAGCCCAACAGGCTGGAAATGGGAGGGTCCCACGCGGCCTAAAGTACATGGCCACGTGGGCCCAGCTCGTTTCCCCCTCGGAGCTCCGTTGCCGTCGATTTTTCTTCCACCGACTCTGTCTTGACCTAAAAACGTCTATAAAAAAGGTCCCCTAGCGTTTCGCGAAAGGAGGCGGCAGAGAAACAGAAAATCACGAAACAGAGAGTCAGAAGGCTACCGCCGGAGAAGATCGGAGGGGGGAAACGCCGCCGGAATCACCTCCGGAGGGCTCCACCCCCCTCCGGCGTGTTCATCATCTACATCTACAGCAAGATCATCTCCATCTCCCCACTGTAAACTCTTGGCAAACATGATGTGTGGTGCAATATACTATTCCCTTGATGTATTGTGTCTCCCATCTGTGTTTGAGAAGTGATTTGTTCATGGCACTTGTGAAATAGTTCGTTGATTGGTTGCATACAAGTGTTGTTATCTTTTATGATTGTCTTTATGTACAATATATGAGTGCACGCATATGTTGGGGAATGCATGTAAGGTGATCACCGTAGAGTAATGGATTGAGTAGGACATGTCGGAGTAGAGAGAAACCGGTGTCTGAGACTTGAAGTTACTTTATGGGGATATATATGGGGGACCCTACAACTTAAGGCTATGGTGGGACAATTATGTCTTAATAATTCTTGTGCTGCACATTTATTTGGCCATGAGATCCATCATAAGAGTTCTGTTATTGCTCATTTACTTGGCTACACCTATTTATGGCTCCCACCTAAAAGAAACAACTAAGACTGAAACATGTGCTTCACTAATTGTGACAACCACGCGAATGAAATAACAATTGCTAGAACATTTGCTCCCTTGAGATATTTGCTACTTGAGATATTTGATACTTGCTACTTTGAGAGACTTGCTTGAGAAAACTGCTGAGAGAAACTTGCTCTAAGAAACTTGTGTCTGAAACTTGATTGAGAAACTTGTTACTAGAAAAACCCATTCCACATCACTTTCTTTCATTAGTTAGTTCTTTTCATATTTATTGCTTTGCATAAATGGTCGTATAAGAGGGTTATAGGGCTTTAGAGAATAGATAGTTTACCTTCAGCTCCTTGTGGGTTCGACACTCAATACTTATCGAATTGTGCTACAGTGATCCCTTGCTCTTGGGGGTTATCAGAGCCTCATCAGGAAGATGAATAGCTAAGTGCACCATTACATAAAAAAAAGCCAGGGGAAGAGCTTCTCAAGTTTGCATAGGATCACAACAATTTCAACCTTCAATCATTTCAGCACATCAACTTTCAGGGTTTTTGCACAAAGCTCCCTAAAAAATCTTCCTAGCTCTGCAATAGCCTCATACATTTCCTTCGATGCAATTCCCTTGAGCCCAGCCGGCAACACTCGCTGCAGAAGTATGTGGCAATCATGCGTCTTCATACCGCTGTCCTTACAACAATCAATATCCACACATCTTCCCCAGTTTGCGCAATAACCATCTGGGAAACTGGTGTTTGCCAAATACCTACTTGTCGTGGGTAGAAAACACGGCAGATGCTACTTGAGGGTAGCTTAAACTTTTGGGCAAGGCGACTCTGGTGTCTGGATGTTTGTTTAGCACGGCAGGGGACAAAGGTTTACCCAGGTTCGGCCTCTCCATTGGAGATAAAGACCTACTTCCTGCTATCTTATTATTAATCTCGATCTCTGTCTCGATAACCCGGCTACTACAACAGAGCCGGATCTCGATCTAGGTTACAAGGATTGTATGTCTCTCGCCTAAAGCTTGGGGTTACGAAAAGGTCCTCCTTGTCTAAGGGCCTGGAGCCGGTTTATATAGATACCGGGCCTCCTGGTCGCGTACATGATAAGCCGGGTTCTACCCGAACTCTGAGTCCTACTACTACTCCTTTATCCTTCGTGTATTCCAAGTATAGAACCGCCTCTTGAACCGCCTCTGGACCTTCTGGAATACTCTTCATGAATAGCCGGGTCATCGCCAAGATACCGGCCCAGCACCATAACCCGGCCTATGCTGAGGGTTAACTGGCTTCGCCGGGCCTCCTGCCTGGCGGGTCATGTTTTCCTCTTCATGGGCCTACCGGGTTATTATCCCCCCATCAGTAGCCCCCAGGTTAACCAGGTAACCAGATTGCCACGCTTTGCTTCTATCTTGCGTTGTTTGTTTCTTGACCAATGCTGGTGTTCTGGCTTGCCTGGTTAATCACCTGAAATACAAAGATAATAAATATGTACAAGATATCAAGTTTCATTTCCCTCTGTCTTGTTAAGCCAGCTCTTCTTGGCGGGTTATCTCATGACCCGGCTTTCTCATTCTACACCGTGTATCTCCGGGTTTCACACCCAACACTTAGCGAAAATTTCTGCTCGGCCATCTCACTGAGACACCATAAATGAGTCAAGGAATATTCTTTTTGTCCTGTCTAATTGTCGCTGACTTCCCGGAGAAGATGCTTATCTTATCCACTCATTTTTACCATGTTACCCCTAGGGTTTTCACCGCGGTTATAAATATCTGACCACGACCTCGCGCAGTCATTTTCCCCATTCTCAAACTCATCTCCAACTTCGCGCAAGCACTGTAGCAGCCGCGGATCCGATCTCGAATCGAGCTCTCCAACTTCAACTAATCTCCAAGGTAACTCCAATCTTTGTTTTTACTTGTGCTGCGCATCCGATTCCGCTCCTCATTTTGTCTAGATTCAATCTGCACTCCTCTACCCACATTTGCATCTGAGCTAGGGTTCTTATCATGTTCATCATTCTTCGCCATTGTTGCCGCTTAGGCACCTCGTTGATCTCCAGCCATGGTGAAGGAGAAGAAGATGGCAGGAGGGCCCAAAGCTGCAAAATCTCTTGCAAAGAAACCTCCCAGCTCCGCAAAGGGCGGATCTAGCGGTGCGCCCGCAACCGCTCCTGTGAACTGGACACGGTCCAGCGCAACCAAGACCACGCTTCAGTCTTTCGTGAACCGGGGTGAACTCCCACCTCAGGAGGAGATCCAGTGGCGCGCCCCTGGGGAGGAGATCCGCCCAAACCCCAAGGAAGGTGAAGTGGTAGCCTTCTTAGATCATGTCCTGCGTGGTTTCCGCCCACCGGGTTCCCTGTTTTTTCGCCGGGTCTTAAAATACTACGGTCTTAGGCCACAAGACATAGGCCCCAACTCCATTCTCAACATAAGCAACTTTGTAGTTTTCTGCGAGGATTACTTGCAAATTGCCCCCAGCATTGAACTTTTCCTAGAATTTTTCTACTGCAACCCATCCCGCAAAGACAACCTTGGCCCTTACGGTGGAGTGGCGATCCAGCGCCGGCGGGTATGTGATTTCCCGGCTCTTGCTCTCGCCAGCCATCCAAAGGGATGGCAAAACACTTATTTCTATTTCAAAGACACTTCACCCGAGTCAGATGATGCTCGTTACCCGGCTTTTCTGAACTCTGGCATGACCTACGAAGCAAAGATGAACAGCTATGCCCCAGACGCAGACCGGGTCAAACTCGAGCCCACGCTCCGCCGGGCCAAAGCCCTGCTCGCACATGGACTCAGGGGGACTGACCTGGTCAAATGCTGGATCGGCTGGTTCATCCAGCCCCTCAGCATCAGAAACCGGCTCTTCCATGAATATACGGAAGAGACCACTGACGACATGCGTTATTCAGAGATCACTCTGCTGGATGACCAAATCGTGAAGAACGCCAAGAGGCTCTTGGCGAAAAGAAGACCGATATTGCTATGGACGGGCTCGCCCCATATAGTGCCAAAAACAAGCCTCCTACGGTAAAAAACTTGCCCTTAATTGTTTCTGTAAACTATAACCCGGTACTTCTTGCAAACTGTTATGATATTTCTTTTTCCAGGACTCCAAATGGTGGAGCGCAGATTTCACCCCTACATCCTCTACTGAAGAGGACACAGAAAGTGACGATCAAGAGGAAGAAGAAGAAGAAGGTGAGCCAGACTCCATAGGCCGGCTCTTCCTCGAGCTGATTAACACCGAAGTCCCCAAAAAGGACACTTCTACTGATAACTCGGCTCTTCTCATTCCAGGCCCCAATGACCCGGCTCCGGACGTATTGCCGGGTCCTGAAACTGCTGCACCCACTCCACAAAAACGGACCCGAGCCGCCATTGCAAAGGTGCCAATTTCTCGTTTTTCAACTTGTACAACGAACTCATCTCAAACTCAAGTACCAACACAGGAGAAGGAGCTTGAGAAGGAGGCCAAGGCAAACAAGAGACCGCGGACCCGGTCTCTTCAGCCCACGTATCCTTGAGCTCAGGTATCCCTCAACAATCTTTATCAAGCTGGGCCAAATCCATCCAGAAGACGCCCAGCTCAAAGTATCCTTTAGCTGGAAAAATCCGGGTCCCTAAACGCTCTGGTTTATCAGATACTTCTTCCTCGGACGCGGTTAGCACGCCCGAGGATTTCCACATCAATGCCGGGTTAGAAATGCTTCACTATCTCTTCCTTTTTTCAGTACTTTGCAATCTTTACTATGACTAACTGCTTTTCTTTTGTTTCAGCGCTAAGGCAATTGTGGAAGAAGAAGAAGACCCGAATCTTCTCCCGCTGCCTCTCCTCAACACACAACTGCTGAACCCTCTGTAATGGAGGTACAAATTGAGGAGCCGGTCCAGAAGGAAGAATCTGGCGCCGAAAATGTGGTAGCATCACCACCAAGTCCCCCTGCACCTGCTCCAGAGCCAACAAAGAACACTCCCTCACCCGGGCATGGCTCTGGTACAAAAGAAGTTGAACCAGAAGTTCTAATCACCGGGTCTCATCAAGGCCCAGCTCCTGGTGTCTCTCAAGTTCTTGCAAAGATTGTTGCTCCTGAAGTCAAAGTAGATCCCTCTGCCAAGGGCAAGGACCCGGTTTCTTCTTTAGATTTGGCGACCTTGGATTCCATGTCCACACCTGCACTATGCGAGGAGTATTTCTCTCGCCTTGCTCATCACAAGAATTTGGAAACTGAACTTGTTTCTCTACTTCAAAAACGATACCAGGTACTCTTTTATCTTTGCTTGACCTTTTATCTTTTGCATAACTATAACCTTACTAGCCCCCAAGCTCCAAGACTATCACTTGTTGATGGACTTGGTGCTTGAAAAAATAATAACTTACCAAAAAACTTCAACCTGTAGCCCCCAAGGCCCGGGTTGTATGTTTACAACAAGCCGGGTCTTGAAATCACTTTTCCTTCGTCACAATCAAACTGCGAAAAACAACTTTTAAAGACTGTAGCCCCCAAGTGCCGGGTTAGCTGCCCGCAGCAACCTGGGACTGCACTTTTCACTTATAAACTTGAAACTTTAGAAAAAACTCTGAACTGCTCTCTTTTTTGTGTAACAGGAGCATGTTAACAAAGCCAACGAAGAAGTGGCCCGGCTCCAAGGAGCCTTGAAAGCTGAAACTGAGACCCGGACTGAAGATACGAACAAAATTCAGGCCCTTGAAGAAAAAATAACTGCCTTGACGCAAGAAAATTCTGACTTGACGCGGAACATGCAAGAGCATGAGGATAACTTTCAAGAGCAGCTGACCAACCTCCAACAGAAGTTGGACTCAGCCACCAATGAGCTTGCCTGCCTAAAAAAGATGATCACCTCCATGGTTACTTCACTTGTTGGTAAGCACAAAACTTTGAAACCTTGTAATATTTGTCTAACCAGACCCGGAATGTGAACTAACTCCAACTTCTATTTCTTGAATACAGGTTCACGTGACGGAAACGTCCGCAAAACCGCAGCTGAGAAGATAAAATGCATGTATACACTGGTTCGCCAGTTATACTTTGGAAGCTGTGAGGTGATCAAGGCCGCCAGGAACTGGGAGAACCCGCCCAGCACTTATACTGAAGTGCTGGGTCACTTATCCACAATGCCAGGCTGGATTCAGTTATTGAAGAAATCTGCTTGCAGAGCCGGCGCAATGCGCAGCCTAGCCTTAGCTAAGGCCTACTATCCCAGTCTTGACCCGGCTAAACTTGCTTCAGGGTTTCCAGAGTACAATGCAGATGGAACTGCCTTCGACAGGAAGGCCTACGGCCGGGTTGTGAAGCAGACCCGGGTCGCAGCCACCCAAATTGCCAACGCTCTGAAGCTCAACAGCATCCAATATGGCTATAATGAAGCTAATAAAGAGATTGTGGAGGATGAACCTCAGCGCATCAACCTCCTGCAAAGTTATAAGGATTTCCTTGCGACAGAGCAAAATGTTTCCAGCTCCTCTGCAGCCCCAAGCTCAACAACTCCAACTGTGCCTCCTCCTTCACGTGCGGCCGTAGAAGACGATGAAGAAGGATATTTCCAATCTCTTCAACTTGTCACCTGGCGCACAAATGAAGCCCCCAAGACCCGGGAGCAGAAACAGAGCCGGCAAAAGAGACTCGGCCAGCGCCAAAGATGATACTCCAGCCACCACTCCTTCTACTAACCCGGCGCCTGAGGCCGGCTCTTAAACATTTGCCCAGCAGCTGCGTCTGCCTAAAAACTTGTCTTATTTGGCCCTTGGGGCACAGTATTGTAATAACTTAGCCGTATTTTGATACTATGCCTGTGATGTGCGCTCATGCGCTGTAAAACTTTGCAGTAATCGTATTGTGTCTTTACCTGTCAAAATACTTGTTCTTCTGTGGTTTCGATGACCCTTTTGGTGTCTTTAACTGTGAGCCGGCTTTCGCATGGATACCCTGGCGCAACTTCTCTGAGAAAACAGGGTCGAACCAAGTCCCAATGGGCTTCATGGTTGATTGAATTTCCAGGTGTGCAATCAGGCCATAAAGTCGCGAGTCACATCAGCTGCACAGCAAGATAACCAAGAATACTAGTGGCATAAAAGCCGGGTCTTGGGATTGCAGCTACAGACTTTTGCAGTAAGAGCCCCCAAGACCTGGATCAATGTTTATAAAGTAAAGGGCTTATGCCACAGTACCCCATTGATCCAAAATACTGGCGGGACGCACTCTTTGGGCGTCCTCAAGATATAAAATCAACTAAAAATGACTGATACTGAAACTAAACACACATATTACTCAAGAGAACAAACTGTGAACTGCTCAGCCGGGTTACAATATTTGAAACCCGGATAACCTCTGGGGCCGGGTCCCGGGGAAATAACTTAGCACTTTTCAATAACAAGCCCCCAGGACCAAGCTGATCAAAAGAACTATTATGATGCAATAAAAAATAACCGGCTTAAAAACTGAAAAGTAAACTGAGACAAAGAAAATTTCTGTTCAACCTTTACTTTATTGATAGAAAAGGTTAGGTCAGCAAGCCGCCTCATTAAAAACCTTCCAGTCCCCTAGGTACCCTGGTAAGGAAAAGAGCGCGTCTGAAACCTGCTGCCTGTTACATCGTGTGTTACAACTTTTACATCTTTCTCTTGCTAAGTGTAATATGGGCGCAGCTGCGCAATGTTCCACGGCCTCTCACGCTCTTCCATGGAAAAGGTGGAGCGTGTGGTATCATTGACTGTCTCTGACTTTTCTCTTGCGTCCACTAAGTAGTATGAACCATTGTCCAATTTCTTGCTTACGATGAAGGGCCCCTCCCAAGGAGGTGATAACTTGTGCATCCCTTCCTTGGACTGCACCCATCGTAATACCAGATCACCCTCCTGGAAAGTGCGAGTTTTAACCCGGCGACTATGATACCGCCTCAAATCTTGCTGATAAATTGCTGATCTTTCCAATGCTTGCTCTCTATTTCCTCCAGCAGGTCAACAGAATCCTGCCGGGTCTTCTCATTTTCCGCTTCAACGTAAGCCGCCACGCGAGGCGAGTCATGAATAATATCACTTGGCAAAACTGCTTCTGCCCCGTACACCATAAAGAAAGGGGTCATCTTTGTAGATCTGTTGGGTGTTGTGTTAATTCCCCAAACAACTGATGGCAACTCCTCAACCCACGCTCCGGCGGCTCTGAGACACGGGACCCGGAGACGTGGTTTTAAACCTCTAAGCAGCTCCTGATTTGCTCGTTCAACCTGTCCATTGGCCTGAGGATGAGCAACTGAGGCCACATCCAAACGTATACCATTATTTCCACAAAACTTTGCCATCTCTCCAAGTGACATATTAGTACCATTGTCTGTGATAATACTATGAGGATATCCAAACCTATGTATGATCTGCTTCATAAACTTGACCACTGTAGCCGCCTCACAATTTGTAACAGGCATAACTTCAACCCACTTTGTAAACTTATCAATAGCAACCAAGAGGTGGGTTTTCTTGCAAGGAGACATGCTGAAAGGACCCACCATGTCAAGCCCCCAAACTGCGAAAGGCCAAGTCAAAGGTATGGTGCGCAGTTCCTGAGCCGGCACATGAATCTGTCTGGCATATCTCTGACACCCATCACATCTATTCACCAAGCGCTCTGCATCTGCCTGGGCTGTGAGCCAAAAGAAACCATGTCTAAAAGCTTTTGCTACCAATGACCTTGTTGAAGCGTGATGACCACAATCCCCTTCATGAATTTCCTTCAAAATTTGCCGGCCCTCCTTTCCAGAGACACACCTCTGAAACACGCCTGAGACACTTCTCTTGTACAACTCGCCATCAATAACCACGTAGGCCTTGCACCGGCGCACGATCTGCCGGGCTATAACTTCCTGTTGTGGCAACTCACCACGCAAAAGATACGCCAAGTAAGGTTCTGTCCACTCTGGGATCTCATGTGTTGCTGCTACCAACTGTGAATCCGGGTCCTCCTGACCCGCCAGCTCCTCTGCATCCTGAAGCTTGACTGATGGCGTCCATAGCTCGTCCAAGAAAACATTTGGTGGAACCGGCTCTCTGCGAGAACCGAGTCTTGACAAAGCATCTGCAGCATCGTTTTTTCTGCGGTCAATATGATCCACCTGAAAGCCTGAGAAGAACCCGGCTACTCTGTCCACCTCTCGCCTGTAAGCCGCCATCGTTGCATCTTTTCTGTCCCAAGTTCCTGACACTTGTTGCGCCACAAGATCTGAATCCCCATAGCACTTGATACGCTTGACATTCATCTCTTTTGCCATACGCAAACCATGCAACAAAGCCTCATATTCTGCCACATTATTGGAACAATCAAAGTGAATTTGCAAAACATAACTCAACTTATCACCTTTGGGAGAAGTTAGCACAACTCCAGCTCCTGATCCTTGCTCTTGTTTAGACCCGTCGAAATGCATAACCCACGATTTGAGACTCGGGGTGAGAGGTGGCGCATTCAACTGCGTCCAATCATTAAGAAAATCCACCAATGCTTGAGATTTAATAGCTGTGCGAGGCACATACTCAATGTGATAATCCCCCATCTCTATGGCCCACTTGGCAACTCTCCCAGTAGCTTCTGAATTTCTAATAATATCTGCCAAGGGTATAGAACTAACCACCGTAATTGGATGCTCCTGAAAATATGGTTTCAACTTTCTACTGGCCATGAAAACACCATACACTAACTTCTGCCAATGCGGGTACCTTTGCTTGGTTTCTGATAACACCTCACTAACATAATAGACCGGCCTTTGCACCGGGTTCTCTTTTCCTTCCTCTTTTCTCTCGACCACCACCACGGCACTCACAGCCTGAGGCCCGGCAGCGACATATAATAGCATGGGTTCCTTGGGACCCGGCGCTGCCAGAACTGGCGCTTCTGACAGCTGTTTCTTCAAAGCCTCAAATGCCTCATCTGCCTCTTGATTCCACACGAAATTATCTGTTTTCTTCAATAACTTGTACAAAGGAATTGCTTTCTCTCCGAGCCGGGAAATAAACCGGCTTAACGCTGCCACACAACCCGTCAACTTCTGAACATCGCTCAGTTCCTCTGGCTTTTTCAAGCTTTGAATGGCTCTAATTTTTTCCGGGTTTGCCTCAATTCCCCGCTCTGACACAATGAAACCAAGTAACTTTCCCGCTGGGACTCCAAACACACACTTTGTAGGATTAAGCTTCATCTGGTACTCCCTCAGATTTTTGAATGTCTCTGTAAGATCACGAATAAATGACTCGGCTTTCTCTGACTTTATTACCACGTCATCAACGTAAGCATGCACATTACGTCCAATCTGATCATGAAAACAATTCTGAATACACCTCTGATAAGTTGCCCCTGCATTCTTTAACCCAAAAGTCATGGTCTTGTAACAAAAAGCACCAAAGGGAGTGATAAATGACGTCTTTTCCCAATCATTTTTGTTCAACTTGATCTGATGATACCCTGAATAAGCATCCAAGAAACACAAAAGCTCGCTACCTGCTACTGCATCCACGATTTGATCAATACGCGGTAACTGAAACGGATCTTTGGGACAAAACCTGTTCAAACTTGTGAAATCAATACACATCCTCCACTCGTTGTTCTTTTTCAGAACCAAAACCGGGTTAGCTAACCACTCTGGATGAAACACTTCCATGATAAAGCCGGCCTCCAAAAGCCGGGCTATCTCCTCTCCAATTGCTTTCCTTCTTTCTGCATTCATTTTCCTCATACCCTGTTTTACCGGCTTTGCCTTAGGATCAACATGTAAGCTGTGCTCAGCGAGTTCAGTTGGAATGCCTGGCATGTCACTAGGTGTCCATGCAAAAACATCCCTATTCTCACGGATGAACTCGATGAGCGCGCTTTCCTATTTATCAGTCAAGTTGGTCCCAATGGCGAACTGCTTGGAAGAATCTCCAGGCACAAAATCCACCATCTTTGTATCTCTGGCAGCTTTGAACTTTGCCCTATCATCCTCTGTTGTTGGCCTTTTAAGTGCTGTGTTATCCTGCGGGTCAAGATTTGCTCTGTAAGCTTTCAATTCCTCCTTAGCACAAGCATGCTCTGCTAAGGCTGCATCCCCCTCATCACACTCTGCCGCAATATCTCTGTTACCATGCACTGTAATGATCCCATGAGGACCCGGTATTTTCAACTGGAGATACACGTAACACGGCCTTGCCATGAACTTGGCATAGGCCGGCCTTCCCAACAATGCATGATATGGACTTGGAAACTTTACCACCTCAAACGTGAGCCACTCTGATCTGAAGTTATGGATAGACTCACCAAAAGCTACCTCCAATGAAATTTTACCCTCTGGTGTGGCTGATTTTCCCGGAACTATACCATGAAAAATTGTTGACGTTCTCTGCAACTGTGACTCCTTCAAACCCATGCGCACAAACGTGTCCCAGTACAAAATATTGATGCTACTGCCACCGTCCATCAGCACTTTCTTTAACTCAAAACCATGAACTTGGGGAGCCACAACCAACGCAAGAAGACCCGGGTGCTCCACCACCTCTGGATGATCCGCCCTACTCCAAGTAACTGTATGCTCTGACCACCTCAAATATCTCGGAACTCCTGCAGCCACTGTGTTAACTGCCCTCTTGACTATTTTCCTCTCTCTCTTGGTTGTGCCACTTGTGTATATATGATACTGACCAAGTTGCCTTGGCTGCTGTGAAAATCCACCTTGGTTACTTGTGTTCTGATTTTGGTTCTGACCCGGATTTCCCGTAGGTACCGCATTTGCTCCAGTCAAAGGTCCCGAGGCCGGGTTACCACCCGTGCCGGGTCCTCCACTTCTATTTGCTCCTTGCAAAGCTCTCTGCACCTCATTGTTTTTCCACCTGTTCAGATCCACACACTGAGCCAAAGAATGATTGGCGGCTCTGCCGTTCTTACTATGACGAGGACACGGCATCCTGAAGGCCTCCTCATTACTCATTGGACGCGATCCTTGGTAATTATTTCCACTGTTGTAATTCCAATTGTTGCCTTGAGAACCCCTGTTTTCCTGATAACCCCTGTTTTCCTGATATCCTCTGTTTTCCTGATAATTCCCATCCATCCTTTGCCTCTGAAACCCGGCATTGGTATTTGCCACTAACTCTGAACTACCATCATTGTGACCTCGCTTATGCTGATTCTGGTTACTGTTATTGTTGTTACCCGAGCCATTATTGTTCCTTCCACCATTATTTGCCGTGCCTTTCCCCTTCTCCTCCTCAGGCTCATCCTGAGTCTTGTCTGTGGCTGCATGCCTGTTGCAAGCATCCATCAACTCTGCCATGGTGACCGGTTTAACCCGGTGCCCTTCCTTCATGCGACCCAGCTTCTGGACAAGTGGTGCATACTTACAAGTTTTCTCCATTGATGAAATTGCGTCCTTTGGCTCGATACCAGATGAGGAGTGCAAGATTTCCGTGACCCGGCCCATCCAATGACGTGCTGACTCGCCTTTTTTCTGTATACAACGATCAAGATCCTCGATGGAAAACAAACGCTTGCACGTACCTTGAAAATGCTTGGTGAAAACTGCCTTCAACTCATCCCAGGAATTAATGGACTTCTCTGGTAGATTTTTAAACCACAACTTTGCTGCTCCATCACTCATCATCAAATACATGTACTTGGCGCAAACATTCTCTGTGGCATTGCGTATACACATTGCCATCTCATAACTGCTCAACCAACTGGCTGGGTCCATGCTAGGTTCATAGTTGGATATCTTGCTTGGCTCCTTGAACTTCTCAGGGAAAGGTTCTGCTCTGATGGAATCTGAAAGACATTTTGGCCCGGCTAAACTAGAAGAACTTGCTGAAACATTGACATTACCGGGTGAGCTTGCAGACGCGGCTGGCGCAGGGCCCGGTCCTCCTTGAGGTACTCCTGCTGCAGGTACTACGGGTTTGCATTACCTGCACTTCTCCCTGCACGTGATCTATTAACTATCTGCTGTGCTATAGAAATTGCTGGGGCGGGTTGATGCTGCTGATTATTTTGATTCTGATTCTGCTGGGGCGGGTTTGGCTGCTGTGCTGCTGCAGGCCCGGCCAACGGCGGGTTTCCTCCATTGCGGCTCCTACTACGATACGTTGTAGAATGCAACGCACTTTTCTCTCTTGAATACTGCGTCTGCTGAACTACTGCAGTACGTAACATATCTATGGCACGCCGGGCTTCAATCTCTGCTGGTGTATCTCCTAATGGAATACGATCAAGTGCCAGAGTTGCTGCATACACGTTATCCGCTGGATTTGAATAGTGACCCACCGGCGTGTGAAACCTCGGTGTTCTAGGCGGCAGACCCGGATTTCCCCTGGCTCCTCCAGCGGGCAAACCCGGCGCTGCTGTTGCTGCTACATCAGTTCTCGCTGTTCCTCTATTCTGCTCTGTACTTGCCCTAGCCACTGGTGCCACCTGAGTTGCGCCAATAGGCTGGTCTTCTGGAGTTCTGAACAATGCTGCCACAGGCACTGGGTTTGCTATATTTTCCCCAAGGCCCAGCCGGCTTTGATGCCTCCTCCGGTGTGCCCGGGTTGCCTCGTTGAGACGATTTTCCTCTTCTTCTATTTGCTTCTTTCTCGCTTCTATTTCTTGCCTCTCTGCCTCGGCGTCCCTGCGCATCTGCTCCAACGCTCGGCGTGCTGTATCCAATTCCATTGCTCTAACTGCTGCGTTTTCTGGAGTAACCAACCTTGTAAGTGCTGATGGATCTAAGACCAGGCCATTGTTAAACAAGGCCGGGGCAGCTGCTATGTTACTTCTTTCCTCTCCTTGGGCCCGGTTATGCAGGAACCCAAAACTGTTTCTGTATCTTGCCGTACCCTCGCTTTCCTCTGAGACCGAAGCCGGCTCTCCATCAACCCTCTGTTCTGCCAACTCCAGAATTGGGGGCAGCTGCTGTTGACCCGGGGTGAAGGCCGGTGGAACAACAGCTGATGGTGACGGTTGCATGCTGGACGAAGGCGCGGTGTACACCGCTACCCTACGTACCGGGCTTGGACTTGACTCTTGTTCCTCATCATCCTCTTCTTCTACATCATACCCAAACCGGCCTTCGAACAGGGGCAAGATTGATTCCGACCCGGCTCGTTCCACCGCGTCGCCCGGGATTCCTGCCGGGTCATCCAGCCGTTCCTCCAGCGTGTTCAGGACCCCATCAACTTCAGCTGTGCCAACTGATTCCTCTCCATCAGATTGAACAATTGTGGCGGCTCCTGACACAGATTCATAATCTCCATCACTAGCAATCTAGTTGTAATCATGCCCACAAAAACATTAACTTTGCCAATTGGAATAACATCACCTGATTCTAGTAGATCCGAGTCCGGTCCCCAGCCAAAATCATCAACGATGAGCTCTCCTTGCTCATTGGTTGTGATCTGGCCAAAGACGAAGTTTTCGACCCCTTGCCTTGCTTCACCCATGATGGTGACACCCTTGGACGCGATTCCCACAGACGGCGCCAACTGTCGTGGGGTAGAAAACACGGCAGATGCTACTTGAGGGTAGCTTAAACTTTTGGGCAAGGCGACTCTGGTGTCTGGATGTTTGTTTAGCACGGCAGGGGACAAAGGTTTACCCAGGTTCGGCCTCTCCATTGGAGATAAAGACCTACTTCCTGCTATCTTATTATTAATCTCGATCTCTGTCTCGATAACCCGGCTACTACAACAGAGCCGGATCTCGATCTAGGTTACAAGGATTGTATGTCTCTCGCCTAAAGCTTGGGGTTACGAAAAGGTCCTCCTTGTCTAAGGGCCTGGAGCCGGTTTATATAGATACCGGGCCTCCTGGTCGCGTACATGATAAGCCGGGTTCTACCCGAACTCTGAGTCCTACTACTACTCCTTTATCCTTCGTGTATTCCAAGTATAGAACCGCCTCTTGAACCGCCTCTGGACCTTCTGGAATACTCTTCATGAATAGCCGGGTCATCGCCAAGATACCGGCCCAGCACCATAACCCGGCCTATGCTGAGGGTTAACTGGCTTCACCGGGCCTCCTGCCTGGCGGGTCATGTTTTCCTCTTCATGGGCCTACCGGGTTATTATCCCCCATCACTACTGATGGCCCTTAAATGGGTTAGGTTGAGACTCTAAGTGCAGAGTTTGTACTATAGGAAAGACTTGTTTTCCCCACGAGGGTGACTCAAGGGTTTATATCGAACTCTCGGGGAATCAGTAGTGAAAGTTTCATCTCCTTATTCTTCTCTTGGAAACCTGCAAACAAAGTAAATTGTTTTGTGCCCTCAACCTCACCAAGTGGTTGTCAAGCACAAGGTGTGAGAATGATATGAAAATAATATAAATGCACAACATTAAATAAATATGCAATGATGGTGGAAACAATGATGGATGATATTTTTGGGTTTTGTATTGTGAATGCAAGATGTAAAAGTATTTTTGTATTTTTGGATTTTTAAATGGCAGAAAATGAAAAGTGGATAAAAGTTGTTGGAAAGGTGTTTCTTATGATTAAAAATGGTTCGGGTTCATGGTTTCACAAATGCACTCTCTCTTTAATAAAGTGGTAGACAATGGAACACTAGAGTTAACATATGAGATTGCAACAAAGGTTTCATGACAAGTTATTAATCATATGGGCATCACGTCCTAACATAGAGATCTTTTGGTTATTAATCTCTCTTATACTCCACCAAGATGCGAACTAAATCATAACACCTTAGTATTAAGATAAATCAGAGCATAGCATTAAGTTTCATCACATGAAGTTAAAATAAGAACATGCTAGATCTAGTCATGGAGTAGTGGCATGGTCACACCCACATCTCCGGTAGCAAGATATTTTTCTTTATCCCTAGTGAGGTAACAAAGTAAGGTAAAGTACCCAAGTGGATCGCGGAACTTTCTGTCCTTTCACCGCACTAGCCACCCCCCGTTACTCCATCTAATGCACACGTTCCCCCACAGACGCTCTCATACACATGCTTGATCAAAACAAGTAAACAAGAATGGGGTACAAAATATGCATCTACTTTCATAACTGAAACAAAACTATTGCAATCTCAAACATATATTAACTCATAAAAAGATCTACCACAAAGGTATTACATAGATGACCGTAATCATGTTCGGCAGCTCATACGGTGCTAATTAGTGAAGCTCAAGAGAGGAGAGATACATAAGTTACTTCCACAAACCCATAGTCCAGGGGTGGACTACTCCCTCTTCATCATGGATACGGTGGAGAAGTCGTTGGAGAAGGTGGAGACCTCCCCGGCAGCGCCCCGCCAGAGTTTTCCCCATCCAATCTGCAACGCCAGGTCTCTGTTTCGTGGTTTCTGTGTTTCTGCGGCGCTCCTTTCCGAAGGGCGTCGGGGACTATTTTTATAGTCGGTTTTAGGTCAAGACGAAGCTTCTGGAAAAAAGATCGACGGCAACGGAGCCTCGAGGCCCAAGTTGATGGGTCCCACGCGGCCAAGGAATCTGGCCACGTGGGCCCACCTCTTTTGACCCTCGGGTCTCCATTTGTTTGCTTCCTTCGCTCTTACGCTTTGTTCCTTCCAAAAACTGATGCTCGTAAATTTCCAGGTCATTTGGACGTCGTTTGGATCCCTGAAACATCAAAATATAGAAAATAGGGTTTTCTACTAGTGCAGGGTTAATTCCAGAAAAATAGGGAAACAATGAAATATTCCCAAAATCAATATAAAACAATGATATAACCCTTATATGATGCAAATATGATTGAAATATAAGTAATATAATGCAAAGTTCATGTATGCATTTTACATGCATCAACATCCCCAAGCTTAACATATACTCGTCCTCGAGTATGAAGGTGATAAAACCAACATGGACTTTGCAATTTAATACTATCAATGGATATCAAAGATGATTACTATTGCTACATAGAGTCAAATGATTCATTCTTCAAAGGAGTAGCAATATACAAGATATATTATGAAGTGATATCACATATTCAATGTAAGGATGTTCAATTATAATTCACAAAGTGTAACATAGAAGAAAGTACCATGGACCAAATGTATGCATAATGAAAAGTAAAAACATCCTATAATGGTCATAGAGTACTCTTATGAAATCTGAATATAAAAGATGGACACTTTGGAAAGATATATAAATGAGTAGAGGTAAAACATGAATAAGTTTCATCTGACTTCCAAATGCTTCAACTTAAGTTACTGATTGCAATGTGGTATTCATTGGTGTCAAGCTCTCATTGCCCCTATCATAGCATCTTGAATGGTTAAAGTTTAAAGTGAAAGCAAATATGAGTATTGTGCTTGACAAAGTATGGGTTGAATGTCTCATGCCCCGTGAATACGAGTACCTACACCTACTGGCTACTCAACTCGGGTCACAAAGCAAATTCGAGTTTTAAAGTCATTGCAAGTAATAAAAGCGTCATCAAGAGCGTCAACTGGGGTACCTCTTGCCTCAGGACATGGAACAAGCCCATGTCAAAATGACAAGACAAACAAACAAGATGAACAGTCTCAACACCACTTTTATTTACTATTGGTATAGCTTTTTATTGTGGGGTGCATCACTGAAGGTTCACCATAGCATGTAAGTAAATTTCCACCATGAATGATGCATGGCTTGGATTAGTGGCCCAGGCATCTCTCTAGCCATTTATACTTACTCCTCAAACTTACCAAGTTTCCACATTTATTTCGCACAATGTTAGGCATCCATAGACAAAAGTACATGATATCAACTAAATATATAATTAAGAGCACGTTGAAAGCTTGCCATGTGACAGCACATATGAGCTAACTCCCAACCAAGACTCTTGTCAAGCTCACAACTTCATAATTGTAATCACAATGGTTCATGTTCATTAAGTGCAATAAAAGTAAAGTGTGCATCAAGTTCGTGAGAGCTTTTTAACCAACTTTTCCCATAACAATCAATAACATAAGCATTTTAATTCAGATGTATAAATAATACAAAATAACATGAAAAACATACTCGGAATAGCATAAAGCTAATACGTAGATATAGTGGACTCACTGGAAAAACTTTGGTTGAAGATGTTGGAAAACAAGTTTTTGCTTGTTGGAATTTTTGGGCTAGCAAGAGGGAGAAAGTTGACCATCTAAATGCATGCATAAGTGTCCATAGAACTAACCAATCCATGTTAAACAAAGTAAAGTAACATTCAGCATCAAAACATTAATAAAAGATAGCTCTTGATAAAACACTTGCAAATTAATATTCATTAAAAACATATGAATCATGCAACTATATGTATCTTTTTGAATCAACTCAAACATCCCTTTCCCAATCTTTCTAATATCATCCAACTTAATTCAACCCAAATTTCCAGTAGCTCTCTCATATATAAATGATAGTGGTGGTCTCAAGACAAACAAAAATCAAACCGCAAGAAAAAGCAAATAAAAGACGCTCCAAGTTTATGCGATAAAGTGCATTGATCGAAAAACAGAAGTTAGACGTGTGCAAACCGAGAGTGTGTTGGTCCAGTGGGGTTGTCTTCACATCCCCAAGCTTATGGTCTTCACCATCCTTGGATAGCTCTTGGTGCATCTCCTCTAATCCCTGTGAAAAAACTTCAAAACACCGTTTCTCCCATTTCTTTTCTGTGGGGTGACATTAGTAGCTATAGACAAACGAATTACTTGCTGCATAAAATACTTAAACAAAAATTCAGATGAATGTCCAGAAAGTATATAATGTTGTATGCCTACTTATAAACTCAATTGGATCAAAAAGATTCAAGTTAAAAGTTCAAAGAATGCATCAAACAAAATGGGACAGAATCTGTCCAGAAAAACAGCAGCAGCAAAACGTATTTTTCTACCCTATTTAAATATGTCAAAAATTATGCAAAAATTCATGCTTACGGAGGATGAAAAGTTGCAACTACAGTTCAAATATCAAAAATTCATTCGGAGGTATAGAATAGGAATTAAAAATCATACCGTGCACAGATTCGTGCTGGAATAAAATCTCCGAACGCAAATAGCAACTTTTCAAACCAAAATAGGTAAAATTTGGCACTTTATTAAAAATTCCAGAAACAAAACTAAAAACTAAATCTCTTGTTACAGCAAGAGGACACAAAGAAAATCAAAAATAAAAACAACCGGGTTGCCTCCCGTAAAGCGCTTTCTTTATAGCCATATAACTAGGCTTCTTACTTGATATTTATAGTGGACGAAGCTCATGAGGGAGTTTGAACTTTGGTGTGTCCCTCTTCCTTGGGAAGTGTTCCTGATGGCGTGAATCACACGTTCGTTGGGAGACCCCAAGAGGAAGGTATGATGCAGTTCAGCACCAAGTTTTCCCTCAGAATGAAACCAAGGTTTAATCGAACCAGTAGGAGCAGCAGCGTTTCTGAAGGTTGTCAACAGCGTAATATGATGCGGCGCAACACCAGGGATTCCGGCGCTGACGTGGAACCTGCACACAACACAATCAAACTACTTTGTCCCAACGAAACAGTGAGGTTGTCAATCTCACCGGCTTGCTGAAAACAAACGATTAAACGTATGGTGTGAAAAAATAGTATTAAATTGCAGTGAATGAAAAAGGAACAGTTTGCAGTTTGTGGTTGTTTAATCAGTGTAAAGGAATGGACCGAGTTCCACAGTTCACTAGTGGTGTCTCTCCATAAAAGATAACTAACATGTTGGGTGAACAAATTACAGCTGGGCAATTGACAAATAGTGAGCGCATGACAAAGCATATATATGACATGATGATTACTATGATATTTAATTGGGCATTACGACATAATACATAGACCGTCATGCAACAGCGTCTATGACTAATAATCCACCGCCGAGTTGTCATCCGAGTCCCCATTGGTATTAAGTTGCAAGCAACGGATAATTGCATTAAGTAAAGTGCGTAATGTAAACAATACATATGACCGTGGACATAGCATTGTTAGGTTATCCCTAGTGGCAACAGTACATCCGCAACCTTAGAAGTTGCTGTCACTCTCCCAGATTACCGGAGGCATGAACCACTAGTACAGAACGACACATTGGAAACGGGCCAAAAACCCCTTCGGCAACGGAGAAAGGGTCCGTGTCCCCGCCTCTGTCACTGATGTGAAGGCATTCATCGGTAACGGAGGCCAAAAACCGTTTCCGATGAGGTCTCCATTTGGCAACGGTTGTGCGCAGACCTCCGTTGCTTTAGTTTTCCTACATCAGATACAGAGTTTTCCATCTACCCGTTTGCACTGAGCTTTTCTCATATTTCGGTTATATGCCATAATACATGAAAGGCTGATTGCACAATGCACTAAAACGTTATTCAATTCATAACATAGAATAAATGCCATCATTACATTGGTATACAATAATATCACCATTTTTTACAATTTGACTACAATCATATCTATCACACATTGGCATAATGTAATATCACCTATTACACTTTGACTACAATCATGAACTCTAAACCTATAAGCAACTAACCTAACAAGATGGAAGGCTGGCTTAATTAAGCCAGCGTTCCATCTTTGACTTGGAGCTCACCTTCTATGAGCTCTCGGTCAGCGCTGTACCCACTCCGAGACCAGTATCCACGAAATTTCCTTGCCTTAAGGTTTTGGTTCTCGGAATGGTACATTGGTACTTTTATGCAGTGTTGCCGAAATAAACTCCTGCGTGAAAGAAAAAAAAAAGATTAGCAAAATGTACAAAATACATCTGGATATAAAAAACCGGTGGCTATTTTCCAGCAACTGCTTTGTTCGGTTGCCATTTTCAAGAAACTGCTAAGATCGACGGCAAATATCCAGGAACTGCTCTGTTCGGTGGCAGACAGTTTGCATTCCTTCCTTCTCTTCTTCCTCGTTCCACCCCAATCCCCCACCCGCCATGGACGACCGCAACAGAACAACAGAGACAACTACCGTCCGTACCCACGGCACCGTTTTGGAGGTGGTGTACACGAACGAGGAGCATACCGTGGAGCGGATCCTCAACAAGTACGAGGAATGGCTAGCAGAGGAGAAGCATCGGTTCATCGACCTTGACATCGAGTACACCCGTAATCGTCGGCACATGTCTGTCCTGCAACTCGCCATGTGCCAGCATGTCCTCGTGTTCCACTGGTGCAAGTCCAAGAAGAATTGTCCAGAGTTGGGCAAATTCTTTGAACGCAAGAATATCACCTTTGCAAGCGTGGACATCACCAACGACAGCAAGGTGCTTTCTTCTGCCGGCTTCCACATTCCACCGGAGTACTATGTGGACATCCAACTCGTATACAAAATCAAGGGTGGAGACGAGAGGGACGGAATGGGTGATCTAGCGGCAGACCTCATCGACAAATCATACGCCAACATGAAGAAGGAGTTCCCATCCAACCAGCATGATTTTTGGGAGTGGATGCCGCTGCACAAAGTTAACCTCGACTACGCAGCAATAGATGGGTACGTGACCTACGAGTTGTATCGCAAGATCCTAACCTTGGAGGACAGGCTACGTCCAACATGGCAGGAAATGCTCTGCCCTAGGTGCAAGAATGCCCTAGGTGAATTGCAATAGGCTTTGGATGTGGGTGTTTAACTAGTTTGTACAGTTGGTGCTTTATCAATAAGTGTTTGTAATTATCAGAACATGTATGTGTGAATTTGCACTAGGAATTTTTTTATGTGATGAAATGCTCATACGTAGAACCTAGTTCATCGGCATCACAGCCGGTCACAGAAAGATTTATACCTTTCACCCGGCGGGAGAGGAGGTGCAGGCCTCTGCCAGATGCGCTGGGATGCTACCAGCGTGCTACGACGCAATCACCTCCTCCTCCTTCTCCTTCGTCGACATCCACCTCCTCCTCCTTCTCCAGATCAGACACCACCTACAGATCCTCCACCACCTCCAGATCGGCCACTTCCTCCTCCAGATCGGCCACTTCCTCCTCCAGATGGGTTTCTGCTGGTAGATCCGCCGGAGGTGCTGCACCACCACCTCATGAATAACCTCCTCCACATCGGCCTGGCTCAGAAGAAGCCGGGCATCACCGGAGGAGGAGGGCATCAGATGGTGGCGCTGCCGCTGTCGTGGGTTTGTCACGTCAGGTGTCATAGATGACTTCGTAGGTGTGGGATTACGCGAGTCAAGCATCTCCGAGCTTGGGATCGCAGGAACAAAGATCAACACAGATTTACCCAAGTTTGGCCCCCTCAATGTGAGGTAAAAGACCTACTTCCTGCCTACCCTAGATTGGTATTGATATGATAATCGAGGTGTTACAATGGAGGCGATCCGATCTGGTACTCGCCGTATGAGCTAGGGTTTAGGGCTTGATAGCTTGACCCGCTCTAAGTCCTGCGAGTCCTCTTTATATACACAGAGGCTCGTCAGGTTACAAGATTTCTACACGAAGCCTGATTATCTTTCTTGTCTTCTGATACGTCCAAAACGTATCTATAATTTTTGATTGTTTCATGCCATTTTTATGCTTTTAGCACTTGTTTTTATATTAAGTTTATTATTTATTTGGACTAACCTACTAATAGTTGCAAAAGTACACAATGTTCTTGTTTTACTCTTTGATGTGTAGAAATTATCAAGAATATAAGAGGAAACCTTGTTGGAGTCGAATTGGGACTTTCCTGAAATCTGTCTGAGAACTTTTTACGAAGTTTGCCAGTTTGACCCTCGAAGATGACGTCAAATGGAGACCTGGCTGTTACGAAAGTTGTCACAATTTTCCATACGAAGATTTTAAGCCCGAGATCAGCCCAATCGGAGTTCGGACGCGGCCTGTAGGCCCGTTTTGGTGGAACCCTAAAAGGGGGTGACGGAAATCCGAGAAGATATATAAAGGGAGGAAACCTAATTCGTGGAGGACTCCTCCACCCACGAATTTCAGCCACCAAAAGCCATGTTTTTGCCTCCCCTATGGATCCCATCTCCATGGGGGAGGGCTCCCAAGAAGCCATGAAGGAGGGAGGCTAAGGGGCGGCGCTTCCTCATGATGCCGGCGGCGGGGAAGGAGTTCCCCGCGCCGCCGGCGCCACCGCCGCCGCCTTGCGCTCCTCGCTGCCCTCTCCGCCGTCTTCACCGCCATCTCCATCACCATCTCCTCCTTATATTCAGTGGTTCATCCTCCCATAAACCTCTGTACCGTCCTATGTAAACATGGTGTTTGATGCTATAATATTTATCCTATGATTTACATCATGTTTCCGTAGTTTATTTGTCTTTTGATTGCTTAATTGAATGCATGAGGTTCATTAGAGTTGTATGTCTATATGGTGCTGTCCTTTGGTGTCCATTATATTTGTGCGCGCATGGATCAAACACCCTAGGGTTGGTAGTATTTGTAACGAAGCGGGGGAAGTTCTGCCGGAGTGACAGAAACCTGAGAACGCGAACCGATTAGTTGCACGTATGGGAGTAAGAGGACCTTGAACTTAAGGCTATGGTTGGGGAAACCTTAATGCATTGTTAGTATTTGCGGATGCTTGCTAAACAATCCAATCATATAGTACTTGTAATCCCAAGTAGTGGAGTGCATGTATATTTAGCCTCTCCCACATAGAAAACTGCATCGAAGACAATGAACCAAGTACCTTCACTAATTAATCTTGGACAAAGCCACCACAATTACCACCACTTTTCCACACTCATGGTACTATTAGTATATGGTTACTTAGTGTATTTTATTGCTGCAGCACTAACATTTACTTTCTTGCATTTATTATCTCGCAAAGCTATCTCTCATACCTGTATTGCTACCGTAGTTTTATTTCCTAGATAATGCAAACGTTTAGTGTGCGTAGAGTTGTATCAGTGGTTGATAGAACTTGAGAGATTACTTATCCTACCTTTAGCTCCTCGTTGGGTTCGACACTCTTACTTATCGAAAAGGCTACACGCGATCCCCTATACTTGTGGGTTATCATCTTCCAAGGCAAGTTTGCACCGACCTTCTGGAACTTTCCTTTATGGAGTCGCAACGCGAGATTGGCCCATCTTTCATGTGGCCCAATAATGATAGCGCAGCCTTAAGTCGCGGGTTAATCATTCCCCCGACATTAGCCCCCAAGCGTGGCCTGAACTTCATAGTATTTCTTGATCTTGAATGTTTAGGCCGCGCTTTTCCTTATTTCGCGACTTATAATTGTGCAGGATTAACCTTAACTCGCACCTGGAAGATCATCTGACTTCGTGAGCTTCTTTGTTAGAGTAGCCTGATAGCTTCAGAACTTGACGATCCATCTTCAAATTTTTGATGATAATATGATGTAGCCCCCAAGGATTGAGAGGATGTATCGTGGTAATCATCTCAATTCTTCTCAGGGAATTCTGAAGGTCATCACCTGTAACTTGATATCATGAATAAAACTATTGTTAAGATACAAGTAATTTGTAATTGGTGTTGCCGTACTATAAGTAGTACATCGACCTCTAGTTAGGCCATCTGAATCCTTAAGTGGGCACTCGCGCGACTCAGTATTTCCTAGGAACATGTGTGTTCAGGGTCGAGAGCGGCCATGATAGGCAATCAAGCTCGATTGACGCCACACCCCAGTACTTTGGCCACATAATGCGAGTAGCAATCCAACTTAAGGTAAATTTGATAATTGCCAATAAATCGGCTGTTTCAGGGTAACAAAGACCCCAAGAAACATAATGATATTGCTATGATAGGCTAAGCTATGATAAGCTTTGATTATGATGACACATAAGGTCGCGCCTTGGTGGCAACCGAGTGTTATACATAGGGTTGGATCGCGCGTAGGTGGCGATCCATGGTGATACATGGGGTCGATCGCGCCTAGGTGGCGACCAGAGATGATACAAAGTTTACGGCCGCGCCTAGGTGGCAGCCGGTTTCTGATACAAGGGTCGATCGCGCCTAGGTGGCAGCCGGTTTCTGATAGACGGTCCATGGCAGGGAGCACGTCGTCTTGGCAGAAAAAGCCACCGTCCAACCAGGACGGTGGGCTGGCGCTGCAGAGCTTTGGGGCGCGCCCCACGGTGACGTCGCAGTTGGAGCGTAGCGGCGGCCGGCCGCTTTATCACCAATTTGGCAAGTCTTGGAATCCGCTTTGCTTGCCGCAGCTCCTTTGACCACTTTATACACGAGAATGGCAACTGCGGCGTCTTCGTCATCGCGCGCAGGCGCGCGCGTCACTCTGCGGCGGGCGCAGAGCCCATGTGCGCTCTGCAGCGGTGCAGGAGCTTGCTTCCACTTGAAGGAACACCGCGAGGGCCTGAGCCTCGTTGAGGTTTTATAGCCGTTGACTTCTCGCGAGGGAAAACCTCCCGAGGGTGGCGTGGAGACACGCCAGGGTCTGAAGATCTTCTAGGAGAGGCCTTCCCGAGGCAGAGGCTCCTCTCGAGGCCTCCCAAGCCGATCGTCTGGTCCTTAGCAGAAATGCTCAGTCGAGCAAAGAAGCTCTCGCGAGGGAAAATGCCTCGCGAGGCTCGTCAGGCTGAAAGCCTGGTCCTTAGTAGAATTTCCTGCGGAGCGTTCGAGGGCTGTGGCAGGCCGGCCCATGATACCCTGGTTTTCACTGGGCCGACAGTAGCCCCCGGGCCCACGATGGGCACGCTGGAGCTCCTCAGGCGGAGGCGAATCGTCGTGGGCCCAAAGAAGCCTGCGAAGCCCGAGACACGTGGAGCGTCACGGCCGGACATGATCCCACGATCTCCTCTGAAGTAACGGGCGTGGTGGTGGGTCCCGCCACGTCCGGGTAACGGCTCGATGAGCCGATATAAGGCGAAGAGCTCGGCGCAGGCGGCCATTACTCCACTCGTTCCCCCTTTCGCCTCCTTCTTCCCATCGCTCAATCCCCGAACTCCTCCTTCGCGACCTTGCCGCAATGGCGCCCAAGAAGGCCACCGCCGCTACGAAGGGCAAGGCAGTGGTGCAGGGCGGCGAGCCCGCTGAGATGCAGCGGGACGATGACTTCGAGCCGGCTCTGAGCGGCTCCCGCTTCGAGACGGAGGTGCAGCTGGACAAGGTGCGCCACATGGCGGCCTCGAAGACCAACGAGCACGGCGCCACGGTGCTCAAGCGTGCGGGCAACTCCCACGGCAGCTTCTATCCCATCTTCATGCACTCTCTCTTCGCCGGGCTCGTTCCTCCCTTCTCCGATTTCTTCCTGGCGGTCCTGGAGCGCTACCAGACCCAGGTTCTTCATCTCCACCCCAACTCCATCCTCGTCCTCGCCATCTTCGCCTACCTCTGCGAGGCGTACATCGCATTCCGCCTTCGGTGGCCCTCTTCCGCAGCTTCTATGCGCTCCGGTTCACGGCGAACAAGGAGCGGTCGGGGTGCGTGTCCTTCCGCATCACCGACGGCATGAAGGGCTTCTACATCCCCATCGCGCGGAACGGTGAGGACATCGTGACCAGCGTGACGAAGAAGGTGGAGGACTTCCGCAAGCGCTGGTTCCTCATGCAGTTCGGGAGCCAGAGCACCTTCTTTGAGCTGCCTGAAGCGCCTCTGACGAAGAGGGCGAGCTGGTCCTCCAAGGGACTCAAGGGCGCGACGCTTGGCCCTGTGGTGAGGCGCTTGAGGGACCTCCGCGAGGCCGGCCTCACCGGGCAGATGGTGGCCAAGGACTTCGTGAGGCGCCGCATTGCCCTGCTCCAGAAGCACGCGGACGCGATGTGGCTGTACTCCAACCAGAGGGACAAGATGCGCCTGAGCGCTACCCTCTACACGAAGGAGGAGTTGCACGCCCTCATGGAGACCCTCTTCACGTCCCCAGGCATCCCCGCGCCCACTGACCAGACTGTGCCGCTTCATCGGATCGACCTCGGGCGCCGTGTCTCGCATGTGCAGGCGATGCCGAAGTTCGACCAGTGGGGCCTGGTGCCTAAGGGGCACGTCGGGCCTCGCGAGGACCCGGAGTCTATGGCGCAAGGGGCGCTAGTTGAGGGCGATGAGGAGACGGCGGAGACGCCCGCAGAGTCTGATGCGGGCACAACCGGCGCCTCGGGAGATGCTGCTTCCTCGGCGGAGAACTCGGGCGCCTCGAAGGGTGCGGCGCCTGAGGCTGAGATCCACGAGGTCTCCTCGGGCAGCGGCGACGAGTTCGTGGTTGCCCCCTCGAAGCGTGTCGAGGGGGAGGAGGAGAGCGACGACGGCGGTGCTTCGTCGGGCCACTGCGAGCCCCGCTCCAAGGCGATCCATGACAAGAACGTCGGAGCCCAGGAGGAGACAGAGGCACGGACGAGCGCGGAGCCCAGTGCTCCGCCCGCGAGGCGGAAGAAGAGGAAGTGGGTCGACACCGCGGAGTAAGTTTTCGTACTTCCTTTCCTGTTCGATGTTGCTCCTGTGTAGGCCTCTCGAGAGGTTTCTGAGTCCTTTCTTCTCCAGGCGCCCCGTGGAGCCAAAGAGGCGGAGGCTCCGGAGACTTGGAGAGATCTCCAGCTCTGCCGCGGCGTCCGCAACGCCTACGACTGAAGAGGTGCACCCCGAGGCCACCGCTTCTTCTCCCGAGGCTGCGAGGCCACCTCCTGGGGCGGAGGAGCGCCACGAGGAGGGGGAGGGGGAGGCTGAGGTGATGCCGCCGCCACCTTCGCGGCCTGACGCTTCTCCCGCGCGGCAAGAGAAGACGCCGGAGATGGACGCGGCAAGGGCCACGCCGCCAGCGAAGGGGGGCACAGCGGGGACTGCTGCGTCTGCAGAGACGCATGCCGACGTCGAAATGGAGGACACCACCGTGCCGTCGCCTCCACCGAGCTCGGGCCTTGGAGGGCCTACAGCGGGCACTGAGGCTGGCGCGGGGACGGCCTCAGCAGAGAAGGTCAATCCTGCTCCCGGGAAGAGGAGTGTGCTCCCCAGGGGCAGAGAGATGGTGGAGCTGATGGTGGGGGCGCCTCGAGCCCCTAGAAGGCTCCTAGCGCTGAAGGTGAGGGGGGCTCTCGCCAGAGCCCCCAGAAGGCCCCTTGCACGGAGGAAGAGGGAGGCTCCCAGCAGAGCCCCCAGGCGCGCCTCGAGGACACCCAGAGCCCAAGGCGCGATGCCCCGGAGTCCTCGGCAGCGCTGGCGCCTCCAGGCCCTCTGGAGAATCGTGGGCCCTAGCCTTGCTGGGTCGGCGCCCTGTAGTAGCTCGCTGAGAACCTGTACTTCGCTCGGCGAGGGAGGTGCTCGACAGGCTCGAGGCCCAGCTTGCTGAGGAAGACCGCGTCAGGGCGGAGGAGGTCGCCGAGCTTGCGCGGGGCTGGGCTTGCCTCCAGGAGACCGTGGAGCGCTGCCGCCGGAAAGATGAGGCAGCCCAGGCGCAACGCGAGGCGGCGCTGCGCTCTGCTGAAGAGATTCGCATCAGCGTGGTCCGCGAGGTCGAGTAGACCCTTGCGGACCTGAGTGCTAGGCGCGAGGCTCTCGAGGCGGAGACGGAGGGCAAGCATCAGGAGCTGGCGGCGCGCGAGGCGGCGGTCTCCGCCAAGCACAAGGAGCTTCTGGACCGCGAGGCGGGGATCATCGCTGAGTCAGAGACTGTGCGGCAAGGCCTGGAGAAGCTTGATGTCTACGTGTGCTTCTATTCTTGTAGACAGTGTTGGGCTCCAAGAGCAGAGGTTTGTAGAACAGCAGCAAGTTTCCCTTAAGTGAATCACCCAAGGTTTATCGAACTCAGGGAGGTAGAGGTCAAAGATATCCCTCTCAAGCAACCCTGCAATTAATATACAAGAAGTCTCTTGTGTCCCCAACACACCCAATACACTTGTCAGATGTATAGGTGCACTAGTTCGGCGAAGAGATAGTGAAATACAAGTAATATGGATGATTATAAGTAGTAATTGCAATCTGGAATAAAAATGGCAGCAAGCAAACATGTAGCAGAACTTGTTGTAAACGTGTTTCAATGCTTAGAAACAAGGCCTAGGGATCATAATTTCACTAGTGGACACTCTCAACAATGATCTCATAACTGAATAAGTAAAAGCTACTCTTAAACACTCTCTTGTTGGATAACAAACACCATTCATTGTGTAGGGCTACAAAAGCACACCTCAAGCCGGAGTAAACAAGCGCCACAACATCATAAAGGAGTCACACACGGTGCACACACTGTCAGCTTTACACCGTGGAGAGTACCGGAGTTCATATTAAAGTAACCTATAGAGTGCATAATAGATAAAGAGTAACATCTACATATTCAACTAGATTAGCACAACTGAACACAAGTAAATACTGCTCGGGATTATTCTCCTTCTTGATAACACAAGAGTACTATGCGTAGGGCTGCAAAAGCACTCCTCAAAGTCTGAGTAAACAAACACCACAGTTCCCAAGAATAAGCCATGATAAGTATCTAAATTATTCATAGAGTCACACGAGTACCCACACTGTCACCTTGATACCGTGTTGTCACAACGACTCCAGAAACTAGACAAAATCACTTGAGTAGCATAAACATTATTAATGTATTCAGCGATACTTGCAATACACACGATCACATAAAGATCACACCATGTGAGAGAGAGATGAACCACATAGCTACCGGTAGAGCCCTCAGCCTCAGGGGAGAACTACTCCCTCCTCATCATGGGAGTCAGCAGCGGCGATGAAGATGGCGGTGGTGTCGATGGAGATGACTCCGGGGGCAATTCCCCGTCCCGGCGGCGTGCCAGAACAGAGATTCTGTCCCCCGAAACTTGTCGTCGATGGCGGCGGCGCTGCGGAACTCTTCTGGAAATATGACTTGGTGTTTTAGGGTTTTCGCGTCTGAGGGAATAAATAGGCGAAGGGGCAACGTCGGTGGAGGCCCGAGGGGCCCACACCACCTGTTGGCGCGGCAAGGGGGGCCACCGCGCCGAGGTGTGGTTTGGCCACCTCGGCGCCCTCCTTCGTCTCTCCTTCGGACTCCGTGACGGTTCTGGAAAAATAGGAACGTGGCCTTTTGTTTCGTGCAATTCCGAGAATATTCGCAGAAGTACTTTTCTGAAACCAAAAACAGCAGAAAACAGGGAACTGGCACTGTGGCATCTTGTTAATAGGTTAGTCCCAGAAAATGCATAAAAGTGATATGAAGTGTATATAAAACATGTAGCAAATGGTATAATATAAGCATGGAACATCAGAAATTATGGATACGTTGGAGACGTATCAAAGCTCCGCGAGGACCTGGGCGTCCGCGAGAACCAGATGATGCAGCACGGGGCAGAACTTGATGCCCGCGAGACCGAGCTACGCAAGCGCGAGGAACAGGTCGAACAGACCGAGAAGGATCAGTCTGCGCAGCGGGAGCACCTGGAGTCTCGCGAGAGCAAAGTTACCCAAGAAGAGGTGTTCTACCAGAAGCGCCTCGTGCTGACCAACGAGAACCTCCGCAAGAAGGAGGAGCAGATGGCGGAGGAGTCCGCGACCAAGGAGCAGCTCTTCCGCGACAATTGCAGAAAGGATTTCATGGATAAGGTCAAGAAACAGGAGGCGCGCTTCACGAAGAGACGCACGAGCTTGAGGCTCGCATCGGGAGCTTGAGGATCAGAAGCAGCGATTTGACTCCCGCCTTCATGATGCTGTGGAGGCTCGGAAGCACGCGGAGCAGGACCTTGCCTCCTTGACGCAGGACATGAGCGAGATGCAGCAGCAGGTGGGTCCCGTCGTGGAGCTCGTCGAGGAAGCTCGGCAAAGCGCTCTGACCGCGCAGATCTTGTCGCGCCAGCGGGAGCGCATGTTTGCTTCCTTGGTGAGGCGTGCGCGGGCCGTTGCGGGCCGCCTGGGGACCGAAGCCCCCAGGCTCTCTGTCGAGGGGAACTCCGACGTCGCCACCTACCTTGGCTTCTTCGAGCAGCTTCTCACCAAGTTTGAAGAGGTCGTGACGAACCTCGACGACCTGGTCGACACCGAGAGCCGCGAGCTCCTTGGCGTCGCGGTCGGCCAAGTCTTCGCCAACCTTGCACACCTCCACCCCGGCTTCGACTTCGCGTCTGTGATGGAGCCTCTGGAGAAGGAACTCGCCTCGAAGCTGGACGCCTCGGTGTGGGACGACGTGGAGAAGTACTCAACGCTTCAAGAGGGTCGAGGTCGAGGAGAGCGACGACGAGGCGGCGCTGAGGAGGTGGATGATGAAGCTGTCGACGGCGACGACGACGACCCCGCTGCTTAGGTTGCCCCTGTGGAGAGATGTGCCAAGGGCACCAGTTATCTTAAGACTTGTTGCTTTTATTTGTGCTGGTTTGTAAAGACACTTTTATTTGTGCAAGTGTGAGTGCCCCTCGGGAGGCCTTTTATCTGTTCCCTCATGTCTTTTTCGCTCTACGTCGTTAGGACCCTGCTCTTAGCGCAAATAGCACCGCCGCTTCGGTATGCCGGAGTCAGGGCTCGACAAGGCCGGGGGGTGCGTAAGGCTTAGAGAGGTAAGAGCCCTCGAGGCGCGATGCTCAGGGGCTCCCCTTTGACGTGCAAGCAGCCCATGAGGCGTAAGAGAGAAAAGAGAGGCTCGAGGGGCGACAAAACCAGCGAGAGGGAAAAAGAGCTCATGAGGCGTAAGTTCTGGACTTAGCTCTGGCGAGACGCCTGCTTTGTAGAGGGTGTTGTGTTCCTGGTGAGGTGTTCTCCCTCTCGAGGCTGCCTGAGGCTGGTTTGGAGCTTTTGGAGCCCTGCAAGGCGTCTTGTTCCCTGTGTTGGAGAGAGAGGCGAACCCACAAGCAAAGCATAGTTGTACAACTCATGCGCGCTCATAGATTTCCTCATGGGTATCTCACGAGGAGAATAAGCACCAAGGTCCTTGGTGAGGTGACGTGCATGGGAGCTAACCCACGAGTCAGAGCTCTTTGGTGAGATAACGGTCGTGGGCGGAGAGCCACGAGTTAGAGCTCGGATCCTTTGGATTTTACGATGCTGCTGGGATGCTCCCGAGACACAGTGCACCGCTCGCGAGGTGCGCATGGGGAAAAATGTGAGCGCGAATGAAATGTAAGAAAACAAACTCACCAAGCAATATTACATAACGGCGCCGAAGCGCAATAGGTTCATGATGACCTGAAATTGTTCATTACACTTGGCGAGGCCAAGACAAAGTCCGCCATGTCTGGGCATGGGGTTCCACATGGAGTGGCTGAGGCTTCCCGCGGCCCGTGGCGACGCGTTGTAGGAAACTCTCAGTGGAGATGGCCCTCGTGAAGGGAAAGCTTGGTGAAGCTGGGAGGTGAAGACGCGTGCTTCCCTCTTGAGACAAAAAATGCCTGCCGCGACGTGATCACGGGTAGAACTTGCGTAGGTGCTCGATGTTCCATGGATTTTTGATGGATCGCCGTCTTCCGTCTCGAGCCGTACCGCGCCGGGCCTGGCGATGTGCGCGACCCTGTAGGGGCCTTCCCACATGGGTGAGAGCTTGTGGAGGCCTCTCTGGAGAGGATCCTCCTGAGGACGAGATCGCCTGTCTCGAGGGTGCGCGGCCGTATGTGGCGGCTGTGGTAGCGGCGCAGGTCTTGCTGGTACTTCGCCGCTCGGAGGGCGGCACGGCGGCGTAGTCCATCGAGCAGCAGCAAGTCGTCGTTGTGGAGCTCCTCTTGGTTGTCCTCGTTGAAAGCAAGGATCCGTGGGGACCCATGCTTGATCTCGGTGGGGAGGACTGCTTCAGCGCCATAGACGAGAGCGAACGGCGTTTCTCCAGTGGGCTTCGTGGCGGTGGTGCGGATGGACCAGAGCACGGAGGGGAGCTCTTCGATCCAGTTCTTGCCGTGGGCCTTGAGGCGATTGAAGCTTCTTGTCTTGAGGCCTTTGAGCACTTCTGCGTTCGCCCGCTCAGCCTGCCCGTTGCTTCGTGGATGAGCCACCGAGGCGAAGCAGAGCCGTGTGCCAAGACTCTCGCAGTAGGCCCTGAAGATGCCGCTGGTGAACTGCGAGCCGTTGTCGGTGATGATGCGATTTGGCACGCCGAAGCGACAGGCCAGGCCTCTGATGAATTTCACCGCTGATCTCGCCGGGATGGTGCGCACCGCTTCAACCTCCGCCCATTTGGTGAACTTGTCGATGGCGACGTAGAGGTAGCGGTAGCCCCCGCTGGAGCGTGGGAAAGGTCCCAGGATGTCCAGCCCCCAGACCGCGAAGGGCCAGGAGAGAGGGATGGTCTGGAGCCCCAGTGCGGGCTGGTGGACTTGCTTGGCGTGGAACTGGCATGCCTCGCAAGCCTGGACAACGGCGGTTGCATCTTGAAGCACTGAGGGCCAATAGAACCACTCCTGAAGACTTTCCCTGCGAGGGTGCGTGATGACGAGTGGTGGCCACATTCTCCACTGTGTATGTCCTTGATCAGCTGGCGGCCTTCTTCAGGGGGACGCATTTTAGTGCAACTCCATTTGGACGCTTGCGGTACAGGTCTCCCTCGTGAAGGCAGTATGACTTGGCCTGGCGAGCAACTCTCTCTGCTTCTGCGTCCTCTTCAGGGAGGACTCCGTCCCTGAGGTACTCCTTGAGCTCATCGATCCAGCCCGTCTCTTGGTGTGTCATGGCCAGCAGCAGGCGTTCCCCTGTGGGTGGACCGCAGCTCGGCGCTCCAGATGTTGGTGGTGGTGGGAGCTCTTCGTCCGTGTTCATTTGACCGCTTCTTTTGGCTGTTTCACCGATGCCCTGGTGAGCCTCTCCTCGAACACGCCCGCCTGCTGGGCTTCTCTGCGTGATGCTCGCCTGGCGATGTCGTCGGCCTCCTGGTTCTCCCTTCGTGGGATGTGCCTGAGCTCCATCCCCTTGAAGTGTTTCTCGAGCTTGCGGACCTCCTCGAGGTAAGCGGCCATGTGGCCGTCCTTAGGCGTGTAGCTCTTGTTGGAGAAGTTGACGAGGAGCTGGGAGTCGCCCTTGATGAGTAAGCGCTTGATGCCGAGGGCGATTGCGGCTCTGAGCCCGGCGAGGAGGCCCTCGTACTCGGCGATGTTGTTGGAGACCTTGTCTGTCGTGAAGCACAGCTGGACGGCGTAGTAGAGCTTGTCGCCCTTGGGTGAGGTCAGGACGACGCCAGCCCCAGCGTTCTGGCATGCGAATGCTCCGTCGAAGTGCATGGTCCAGTGGCTTGGCACCGTGTCTCCTGCTGGCGTGGTTTCTGCCTCATGAGGCTCTTCTTGCTGGGTGTCTGTCCACTCGGCGACGAAGTCAGCCAATGCTCTCCCCTTGATGACCCTGGTGGTGTCGAAGCGCAGGCCAAAAGGTTGCAGCTCAATGTTCCACCCTGCGACGCGGTCAGTGGCGTTTGGATTGCGCAGGATCTGCTCCAGAGGGAATGATGTGACCACCGTGATGGGGTGGCCCTGGAAGTAGTGGCGCAGCTTCCTGGAAGCGATGAGGAGCGCGAGGAGGAGCTTCTGCTGCATAGTGTACCGCTCGCGAGCATCTCGCAGCACAGTGCTGACGAAGTAGACGGGATGCTCGACGAGGGTTGTCGATGGTGACGCAGCGCTGGGCTCCTCGGGAGCCTTGTCGAGCCTCTCTTGAGGTGGACCCTCGACGAGGGTGCCTTCTGGTTGCGGGGCTCGGCATGGGGCTCAGGGCCTGAAGAGGATGTTTCCTTGTCGGGGGGATCTGGGCTTGGCGTGGCAGTGTCCTTCTTGGCGAGGACTGGCTCTTCCCTTTCTGCCACCAAGGCTGCGCTCACTGTTTGTGGAGTGGCTGATAGGTACAGCTTCAGATGCTCGCCAGGCCTTGGGGCAACCATGACAGGTGGGCTAGCCAAGTACTTCTTCAGGTCTTCAAATGCCTTGTCCGCCTCGGCGTCCACTTGAACGTGCCAGACCGCTTCATGAGCTTGAAAAATGGCAGCGCCCTCTCGCCGAACTTGGAGATGAAACGGCCGAGGCTGGCCATGCATCCCGCGAGGCGCTGCATGTCCTTGAGGCGACGAGGTGGCTGCATCTCTTCTATGGCTTTGATCTTGTCAGGATTCGCTTCTATGCCGCGGTGAGACACTAGGAACCCGAGGAGTTTGCCTGACGGTACCCCGAAGACGCACTTGGCGGGGTTCAGCTTGATGTTACTTTGCGCAGGCTGGCAAAGGTCTCCTCGAGGTCCTCCATGAGGGTGTGCTCTTCGCGAGTCTTGACCACGATGTCGTCGACGTAGGCTTCTGCATTTCTTCCCATCTGAGCCCCCAAGGCCTTCCTCATGAGCCTCTGGAAGGTGGCGCCGGCGTTCTTCAAGCCAAAGGGCATGCAGACGTAGCAATACACACCACAAGGGGTGAGGAATGCTGTCTTCTCCTCATCCTCCTTCGCCATCTTGATCTGGTGGTAGCCTGAGAAGGCATCCAGAAAACAGAGGAGGTCGCAGCCGGCGGTGGAGTCCACGATCTGGTCTATCCGAGGCATGGGGTACGGGTCCTTGGGGCAGGCCTTGTTGAGGTCGGTGTAGTCGATGCAGAGCCTGCCGCCCCCGGTGTGCTTGGGAACGACCACCGTGTTGGAGAGCCATGTGGGGTGTGGAACTTCCCTGATGATGTGTGCTTCTTTCAACTTCTCTACTTCCTTGATGATGAACTCTTGCTTCTCTGGCGCCTGGCGCCGTGCTTTCTGCTTCACGGGGCGTGCGTTTGGACACACGGCTAAGTGGTGCTCGATCACCTCCCTCGGTACTCCGGACATCTCTGACGGTGTCCATGCGAACATGTCAGAGTTTGCCCTGAGGAAGGCGACGAGCGCGCTTTCCTATTTGGGAGGCAAGCCAGCGCCTATGGTGACGCTAGCCCCCGAGCCGCTGGCGTCCATGACACCTTCTTCGTGGCTGCCTGCTCCTGTGAGAACAGCTGCTTCTTCTTCGCGGGCCTCTCGAGGGGCTCCATGTCCTCATCAGCGGGGAATGCCACGGCAGCGGCCTTGTAGGCGGTCTCGACAGAGCGCATTGCGTCCTGGACTTGACCGTGGATGGCGATGGTGCCGCCGCTGCCTGGAAGCTTGACGATGTTGTACGCATGGTGAGTGACGGCCATGAACTTCGCGAGGGCGGGGTAGCCGAGGATGGCGTTGTAGGGCAGGCCAATGTGTGCGACGTCGAAGTCGATCTGCTCGGTGCGGTAGTTCTGCGGCGTGCCGAAGGTGACCGCGAGCCTCACCTGCCCCAGAGGTGTGGTGGAGCCACTTGTCACCCCCGTGAAGGGCCTAGAGGGCATAAGCCACTCGTAGGGCACTTGAAGCTGCTCGAAGGTCTCGACAGAGATGACGTTCAAGCCCGCACCCCCATCTATGTCTTGGCGACGGCGATGTTGTTGATGATGGGGGTGCACACCAGAGGGATGGTGCCTACAGCCTTGGTCGACTTGGGGTGGTCCTTGGAGTCGAAGGCGATGGTGTACTGCGACCACTTGAGGGGCTGGGAAGCCTCAAGCCCTGGAAGCGCTGCGCTGACCTCGCGAGAGAATTGCTTGAAGTGGTTGTTGGACTTGGGCGCCTGGGACCCGCCGAGGATGCAGGCTATTGCCCCCTGAGGGGCCTGGTAGCCCCCAGGGTTCTCGTCGGGGAGGTTGCCGTTTGCCCAGCGTTGTTCCCCCGAGCCCTGTGCTGGAAGTTGTGGCGTCCACCTCCGCGGCCACCACGGCCTCCGCCGCGGCCGCCGCGGCCCTGGTTCTTCTCGCTCCTTGCTGAGCTGCTTGAGCTCCCAGCAGTCTTCAGTGCGTGGTTGTGCCTGTTGTGGTAGATGCAGTATGGGCGATTGTCCGCCTTTTTCTCTTCAGCCGCCGGAGAGGCCTCGCGAGGCTGCTTTGCGTCAGGCTCTGCCGCGAGGATGGCGGTGGTCTTGCGCTTCTCGGCAGGCTTCTTCTTGCTCCTGGACCCCTCAGGAGGGTCATCCTCCACTTCCTTCTTGACGAAGAGGAGGCCCTCTTCAGCCTTGGCGCACTTGTCAGCCAGATCAAAGAGCTTCACCACAGAGGAGAGGGTGTCGTGGATGCCGAGCTTCTCGAGCATCCTGTGGTTCGTGACGCCCTCCCTGAAGGCGGAGATGACGTGCGAGTCCGGGATGTTCGGAATCTTGTTGCGGACCTGGCTGAAGCGCTGGATGTATCTGCGGAGGGTCTCGTCAGGCTTCTGGCGCACCGCGCGAAGGTCGTTGTAGGTGAGCGCGCGTTCGTAGGTGCCCTTGAAGTTGGCGACGAAGACCTTGCAGAGGTCCTCCCACGTGTCGATGGTGTTCTCGGGGAGGTTCATGAGCCACGAGAGCGGGAGTCCTTGAGCGCCATGGAGAGCCAGTTGGCCATCACCTTGTCGTCGCCTCCCGCAGCCTGGATGGAGACGGTGTAGAGCTGCAGGAACTCCAGAGGGTTGGTCCTGCCGTCGTAGCGTGGAGGGAGGTCTGGCTTGAACTTACAGGCCAGACGACGCGGCGCAGGTTGCGGGTGAAGGCGGTGCAGCCGTGGCGTACGTCACGGCACCGCCAGCGAGTACGCCGCGGTTCTGGCGACCTGCAGCGGCAATCTCCTGACGACGCGGTTGTGGCGGTCCCTCTGGCGCTCGATCTCCACGTGGGCATCCGCCGGAGTCCGCTGCACAATCTAGCAGTCGTGCGGCGAGGATGAGTGCGACGCGGCGCGGTGGTTTGCTGCCGGAGCTGCAGCTGGAGGAGGTGGCGGAGGCGGAGGGGGAGGAGGAGTGCTATGTTCCCCTCGCGTCCGGAGTGGCGCACCAGTGAGCGAGAGGCGTAATCAACGCAGAGCATATGCCGGGGCTGGTGATTCGGAGATGGTTTATTCAGCTAGGCCAGTTAGTCAGGTGTCCAAGGGCAAGCCTCGTCTTCACTCATCGGAGGAGCCGATCGAGCCCGGAGTGTTACCTCGGGTCAGAACAAGCATCTGCAGATGTATGATCCGGTGTTAGCAGCAAAGCAGAAGGTGGGCCAGGGCAATGCTAGCCGAGCTAAGGGAAACCCGGCCCAGGTAATGCAAGCCGAGCTAAGGGTAACTCGGGTCAGGGGAATCAGAATGGCGGGCAAGCAGCGTCGGCTGGCCGAGGTAAACCACCTCCACCCCCGAGGTATCAGCAACAACCCCGGCCGCAGGGGCAATATCAGCGAGAGCCAGAGTATGTTCAGCAACCTCAGAATGTCGGTCAAGGCGATGACCGATACGATGATGGAGACTCGGCCATGGCGCGAGCTGGATACCACAGAGTGGATGGGGCGTTGGGACCTCAGATAGGAGCTCGGATGTTAGCTCCGGGCGATGTTCGTAACAAGCTGGATAGAATCTACTTGTCCGAGCAACTGGAGCACCAAGCCGCAAGATTGGCTGACAGATTATGTATCCTCGGTGCACATAGCGGGGGGCAATCGCCGATGGGCGGTCCGGTATCTCCCGCACATGTTGGAAGGTCCAGCTCGGATCTGGCTGAATAATTTGCCGGAGTATAGTATCAACTCCTGGATAGACTTGGAGCTGGCGTTTAACAGCAACTTTGCTAGTACATACAAGAGGCCAAACCGACCTCAGCTCCTGGCAGCATGTAAGCAAGATGATCATGAAACTGACCGAGAATTCTTAACTCGGTGGAGCAATGTTCGGAATTCCTGTGAAGGAGTTGTAGAGGCACAGGCCATTTCCTGGTTTGCAGATGGTTGTCGACATGGCAGCATGCTGTGGCAGAGGCTCCAAAGAGATATGCCGAAATCCCTAGCAGACAATCCGGATTGCAGATTCTTATGCTCTGGGTGATCCGATGCAGCCAGCAGCAGAGGCAGTGGCACGTAACAGAAGGAGGGAGCCAATAAACAACCGGCTCGGACCAAGGTGTAATGACCGCCAAGAGTTCGGACAAAAGAGGAGGGAGCCGGACTACCCATACACCTCGAACCAAGTTGCAGCGGTGAACCCGGATCAGCCCGGAGCTGGAGGTGTCCAGAGGCCGAAAATCAATGGTCCGGCATTTAGTCCGAACCCGGAGCCACCCTTGACTTATGAATCAATGATAGATGGTCCTTGCTGTTACCATACGACCGACCCGCGCAAGCCAGCCAACCATTCAACCCGGCAGTGCAGCTGGAACCGCAGAATCAGGAAGAAGGGGCGAAGGCCGGAGGAAACAGAGCAGGACCACCTCAGAGATTTCAGCCGAGGCCACCCAAATCTGTCCGGAGCAAATGTTACCCCGATAACCACTGCACCTCCTCCGAGGCCTGCAGCAGCAAGGCCCGTGAATGTTGTGAATGTCCGAGGTAATAACAACAACAATGGTGCCGGACCAAGTCAGCAGTATGAATACCCCGGAAATGACTATAGAGAGGCTCATGCGAGCTATGTGGTCTTTGTGACCGAGCCAACTGACAAGAAGAGCGTGCAGAGGCGTGCCATGGAGGTGAATGCAGTAATGCCGGTGGTGCCGACCTATATGAACTGGTCTGAGCAGGAGATCACTTGGAGCAGGAAAGACACACCTCGGATCATGCCGAGCCCTGGAAAGTATGCCCTGGTGGTAGATCCGACGTTGTGTGGGCCTACTAACAATGTGAGGTTTACCCGAGTTCTGGTGGACAATGGCAGTGCCATCAACATCATGTACCGAGACACAATGGTGAAATTGGGCATATCGCCAAATCAGTTGATGCCAAGCAGTTGTACTTTTCATGGGATTGTGCCTGGCGTTTCCTGTGCACCCATGGGCAAGATATGGGTGGATGTAGCATTTGGAACCAAGGATAACTGCCGAGTTGAGAGTATCGAGTTCGAGGTGGTGGACTTGGAGAGTGCATACCATGCATTGCTTGGAAGGCCGGCTCTGGCCAAGTTCATGATTTCCACCCATGTTGCATACCTGAAGATGAAAATGCCAGGGCCTAATGGGATCATATCCATCTCGGGTGACTACAAGCGAGCCATTCAGTGTGCCTCGGCGGGGTCTAATCTGGCCGAGTCTTTGGTGATCGCAGCTGAGAAGAAGAAGCTGCATCAAGTGGTGGCAATGGCGCAGTCAACACAGCTCGGCATGTCCGGACTGATGAGCCCGGACTCAACTGCAGCATTCGAGGTGCCCAAGGAGACCAAGAAGATCCCCATTGACCCGGAGCACCCAGAGCATATGGCCATCATTGGGACCGGGCTGGGCGAGAAATAGGAAAGCGAGCTCTGTCACTTCCTCCGTGAGAATCGGGATATCTTTGCATGGTCGGCTAAGGACCTGCCTGGTGTTCCGAGGGAGTTGGCAGAGCACTCTTTATTTGTCAGGCCGAGGTGAAACCGGTGAGGCAACCGACCCGTCGTCTCTCAGACGACCGAAGACAAGTGGTGCTGGACGAGCTGGCTAAGTTGCTTGCAGCCGGGTTCATTATGGAGGTGCTGCACCGGACTGGATATCCAATCCGGTCTTGGTGGAAAAGAAGAAAGACGAGCCAGCCGTGGTCAAGGTGTGGCGCATGTGCATTGACTTCACTAACCTCAACAAGGCGTGCCCGAAAGATCCGTTTCCATTACCTCGGATTGATCAAGTGATTGATTCCACTGCTGGTTGTGAACTGTTGTCTTTTATCGATGCGTACTCTGGTTTTCACCAGATACCACTGAACCCGAAGGATCAAATAAAGACTGCTTTTATTACCCCGTATGGGGCGTATTGCTATCGTGTCATGTGTTTTGGTCTGAGGAATGCCGGGGCAACTTATCAGAGGTGTATGCAGAAATGCCTGCACTCTCAAATGGGCAAAAATGTGCAAGTGTATGTCGATGATATCGTCATCAAAACTAAGGAGAAACGTACTCTCCTCGAGGATCTCGAGGAGACATTTGTGAATTTGAGAAAATATCGGTTGAAGCTTAACCCGGACAAGTGCACCTTTGGTGTCCCGGCTGGAAAGTTGCTTGGATTCCTGGTGTCTAGCCGAGGTATCGAGGTTAACCCGGCCAAGATCCGAGCTATTGAGAACATGAATTACCGAAGTGTTTGAAAGATGTGCAGAAATTCACAGGGTGCCTAGCCTCGTTGAGCCGATTTGTAGGTCGGCTGGGAGAAAAAGCCTTACCTTTGTACCAGCTCATGAAGAAAAGTACCGGGTTTACATGGACCCCGCAGGCCGACGTGGCGTTCAATGAGCTGAAAAAGATGTTGTCCACTGCCCCGGTGTTGGCGTCACCATTGCACAATGAGCCGATGTTACTTTACATTGCGGCCACAAACCGAGTTGTAAGTGTGGCAGTGGTGGTGGAGCGCGAAGAAGGTGGCAGGTCGGTGCAGAGACCGGTGTATTACTTGAGCGAGGTGATCTCTACCTCGAAGCAGAATTACCCTCACTACCAGAAGATGACGTATGGTGTCTACCTGGCGGTCAAGAAGTTGAAGCATTATTTCCAGGAGCATCCCATGACGGTGGTGTGCGAAGCTCCAATCTCGGAGATCATCGGGTGCAAAGATGCAACTGGCCGAGTTGCCAAATGGGCGATTGAGGTGTCTCCATATGCACCACATTATGAGAGAAGAGATGCAATTAAATCCCAGGCGTTGCCGGACTTCTTTTGTGATTGGGCCGAGATGCAGTATGAGCCACCCAGGCCGGACTATAATTATTGGAAAATGCATTTTGATGGGTCCAAGACAAAGATCGGGCTGGGGGCTGGAATAGTCCTCACCTCGCCGAAGCGAGATCAGCTGAAATACGTGCTGCAGATTCATTTCTCAGCATCAAACAATGTGGCGGAGTATGAGGCCTTAATCCATGGCCTCAATGTGGCGAAGGAGATCGGTATCCGGCGTGTGGAGTGCTTCGGCGATTCCGACCTGGTGGTGCAACAATCTTCTGGAACTTGGGATGCTCTGGATGCCAACATGGCGTTATATCGGTTCCATGTGCAAAAGATATCCGGGTTCTTTGAAGGGTGTGAATACAGGCATATACCTCGGACAGAAAATAATGCTGCCGACGTGTTGTCAAAGCTCGGTTCATCTAAAGAGGCAGTACCACCAGGGTAGCCCTGAATCACTTGAGAACTCCTTCAATCAAACCTTCTCCTGAATCCGAATCTATTTTCATCCCGGCGGAGCAAGAGCCCGGACCTGTTCCAATGGAGGTAGACGTCGGTGCGTTTGGTCGGACCCGGGGACTGCGTGGCAGAGCTCGGGGACTGCGCACCGAACCTCGGGGACTGCTCATCAAGACTCGGGGACTGGTCGCAGGATGGTGGAGGAAATAATGGAGGAGATTATGGTGGCCGAACCAATGGAGGTGGACGAGAATTTTTTCCTTTGCACCCAGTGCCGGAGTGGGCGGAGCAAATCATGAAGTTCATAACGGAGGGAAGCTTGCCAAGTGACACAACCGAGGCTAGGAGAATCCAAAGGAGGGCAAGGCGTACACCATCATCAACAAGGAGCTCTATAAAAGAAGCGTAACCGAGGTGTTGCAACGGTGTGTCGAGCCAGCTGAAGGCAAGGAGATGCTTTTGGAGATCCACCAAGGAGAGTGTGGTCATCATTGCAGCACAAGAGCTCTGGTGGCCAAGGTGTTCAGGCATGGGTTCTATTGGCCCACTGCTCTTGCTGATGCAGAGGCCATAGTCCGGAGATGTGAAGGATGCCAAAGGTTTGCCAAGCAAACGCATATGCCAGCCTCGGCGCTCAAAACAATTCCTATCACTTGGCCGTTTGCGGTATGGTGTTTGGATATGGTGGGAGAGTTCAAACCAGCCCGAGGTAACATGACGCACATACTGGTGATGGTGGACAAGTTCACCAAGTGGATCGAGGTGAAACCAATCCGGAAGTTGGATGGTCATTCAGCAGTGACTTTTTTGAAGGAGATCATTCTGCGATATGGGTACCCCCATAGCATTATCTCGGACAACGGCACGAACTTTGCTGTTGGAGAATTTGCTCGGTTTTGCATGAACAAGGGAATCCGGCTGGACATAGCCTCGGTGGCACACCCGGAGTCTAATGGACAAGTGGAAAGATCAAATGCTCTAGTGTTGGCCGGCATCAAGGCTCGGCTCATTGAACCACTGCTGAAAACGCCGGGGTGTTGGATAGATGAGATACCAGCAGTACTGTGGGGTCTAAGGACCACGCCAAATCGATCAACTGGCTATACGCCATTTTTTATGGTCTATGGGGCAGAAGCTATGCTACCCACTGACATCGAATATGATGCGCCCAGAGTGGCAATGTACACTGAAGCCGAGGCAAAAGAGGCTCGGGAGGATGCAGTAGATCTGCTTGAGGAAGCTAGAGAATTGGCCTCATCTCGGTCAGCAATATACCAACAAGGTCTCCGACGTTATCATAGCCGGAGTGTCAACCCTCGTGTGTTTCACGAGGGAGATTTGGTGCTGAGGCTGGTGCAGCGCAAGAAAGGTCGGCACAAGTTGTCACCTCCATGGGAGGGACCGTTCATTGTGAGCCGAGCTCTGCTCAATGATTCGTACTATCTAATAGATGCGCAGGAACCAAGGAAGATGGGCTGGACAACCCCGGATCAGAGGTCAGGCGACCATGGAATATAGCTCTACTCCGACCTTTCTACTCATGAAGGGCGCAATGTATGTGCCTCGGTTAATCCTTAATGAAATGTCGGCACTCCGAGGTTGAAGCTCGGGGACTGCCTCGCTCTTGTGCTTGTGTTTTATTTCTGTTTGTCAATTTCGTTCATATGCCGAACTATTTTGAACCTCGTCTCAAACTTCAAGTAATGTATGCTGTGTAACTAATCTTGTGACTCGACTGACGAACGCCGAAATGGTAGTCAAGAGCAAAGATGAAAAAACGTGGGAAACATGAAAATGGACTCGGGGACTCGGTCCAAAAATATAGTTCGGCATGTGTCGTTTACTAACCCCTGTCTTTACCTTTCGTTTATGTCGGATGATTTTGAAACACACCTCGACATTTGCTAAGTACTGTATGCTATAAACAACAATCTTGTGACTCGACTGTCGAACGCCAAAATGGTAGACAAGAGCAAAGAATGCCAAGTATAGTAAACACGAAAGTGAACTCGGGGACTCGTTCCAAAAGGGTTCGGCATAAATTCTTAGAAAAGCATGGTTCGGATAGCAAGATAATAGTACTGGTAGCAAGGCAAACTACTTAAGTGTATATTACATCTGCACCCGGCATACCGGGGATTTAATGTTTTTTGAGACAAGTTCAGGCCTCGGAACCAGAGACCTCGGTCGCCGAAGTTGTGGTAGTGGGGACCTCGGAAGCAGGAGCCTCGGGCGCAGGAACAACCTCGGGCGCAGGAACACCTCGGTCGCGGAAGCAACCTCGGTTGTTGGAGTGGATGCCGGGGTGTCCGTCACGTCGGGGGAGATCACCTCGGTGGCTACGGCTTTGCCGGACTTGCCCTTGGGTTCGGAGGTTCGTCGAAGCTGAAGTCATCATCAGAACCTTCAGCCACCTCGGTTGTTTTGCCGGCCTTGCCCTTGGAGCTCTCAGGCTCGTCAAAGTCAATTTCCTCGCCGTCAGAACTTCTTCACCGGACTCTTCTCCTCGTCCGAGCTCTCTTCATCCTCAGAATAGAGGCGCCCGTCATCAAAGGTCCGGGTGTTTGCATAACTAGCAAAGAGGTCGGCTGCTGCTTGGCGTTTCGCAATGCCATCAGGGGTGGAGTTCCAAGGAGAGCCCCTGCGCAGGGAGGTAACCGTGTGGATCTCAACATTCATACCAGACAGCACGAACACCAGGGCCTTGTCCGCTCCAGCCCGAGCTGATGAGCATCTCCACTCCCGAAGTCTAGCCTCGGCTCCTTTCAGCTTCGTGGCGAGCTCGTCGATGCAAGTGGGAGTCTTGACCTTGGGCCAGAGGGCACGGTGGACCTCGATGGCAGCATCAACCAGCTTGGTTCCAATGGCCCTGAGCGGCCTGATCCGAGCATTAAGGGCAACAAGGTGGTCCTGGATATCCCAGCTTTCGCTGAGGGTTTCTGTCTCAGCCCTCTTTGCCCGAGCTGCTTGAACTTCGCGGATAGCCTTGTCCTTGGAGTGCTCAAAGTTCTCTGAAGAAGACAAAAAGGCTGTCGCTGAAATAAGGCATACGGTGGCACGGGGTGTAGGTCGGCAGAAAATAAGGAAAAGGGGAAAAGAAACTTACTGTCCATTTGGTGATTAATCCGAGCGAGCTCGGACAACCAGCTTTTCGATATAGCTCGGAGGGCGATAAGTTCGGCTTCGGCCGAGGTGGCGCGGCTCTCCAGGGTCTTGGCAAGCTCTTGCTGCTGTTCGGCGGCCTGGTCTTTGACCTTCATAGCGTCCTCCACAGCAGTTTTGGCTTCATTAGCCCGGTTCAGCTCTTGTTGCAGCCGAGCTATTTCATCTTCGGCTGTCTTCAACTTGGAGGCGTAATCTTTGTCGCTCTGCTCCTTTGCGGATAGAAGAGTCCGGTGAGACTTCTTCAGTCTGTTGTGATCCAGCAGGAGGTTCTTGAAGATCTTTGTCCGAGCATTGTTGCACTCCTGAAAAAATAGAGAGATCAGTTCGAAGAAATCCGAGGTTTTTTAGCACCCGAGGCCCAATTGAGTCCCGGGGACTCGGCGTTGGCCTCGGGGACTCAGCATGGGAGAAATGACAAGTTTTTGAGATTCAAGCCGAGCAATTTTAACTCGGTGGAGTGTCAATTGCTCAACCCGAATCTCGGGGACTGGGAATAGTGTATGTTTGTCATTTGGTTTCAAAGGAAGAAAGAGAGTTGCGTAAAGAAACTTACCGAGGCCTTCTTGCTGCAATCAAGGACCGCAGTCTGCATGTTGTAGATGGACTGGAGCACGGCGCTAGGTCCAACTGGATGCTCAGAGCTCGGGTTAGAGGAGACCTCGGCAGCGTCAGCCGAGTTCCAGTCCATGTCATAGTGCTTCTCCGAGCCTAAGCTGTTCCCGCTCTTGGTCCGGAGTTGCCCGACCTCCCAGCTGCTGATGTTCGGCTGGATGGTAGCAGCAAAAGAGCTCGGGAGGTGGCGACCTGAGAGCTCGAGGGCGCGGTCTTGGTCAAGGTGGACTTCGGCGCGGGAACATGCGGCACTAGTTGGGTGCTCGCAGCCTTGGGGCCCGGTGGCGGTGGCGGCATTGGAGTTTGCTGTGGCTGTTTGGGGGGCTCAACAACTGGAGCTGAATCTTTCTTCTGCTTCTTCTGCTTCTTCTGCTGCTGTTGCTGCTGGTTGCGCGCAGCTTGAGACTTGGGGGAGAGCCGAGGCTCCTGCACGGTCTTAGCCGGAGTCTTGGCGCGATCTGTCTCCGCATCCTTCTGAGGAGGCGGAGGAGTCTGATCTCGGCGGGGAGCAGAGTGCCCCAGGCCGGAGTCAGAGCTCGGCGGTGGAAGTTCGGCGGAGGAGACACGCACCGGGGAGGAGATGGTCTCTCCGGGCTGCTGAGGTCAATGGACCGTTCTGGAGGAGAGGCTCTGGCGGGGCTGCCGAGGTTAACCTCGACCTCGGTTGTCTGAGCTTCAACCACTGGAGGCAGTGGTGAATGTATCGAGCTATGGCTCTGTTTGATCTGCCGAGCCGGGCTAGACGAAAAAGAAAAGATTAAGTTAGAGTAAAAAACTTAACCTCGGAACAGCGTGAAAGGTAAAAAGGAGCAAGGTGACTTACGCATCTTCCTCCACGGGGCCTCGCTTCTTGTGCCTCGCCGAGGTCTTCTTGGCACGCTTGGCTTTGGGCGCGCAGTCTCCGAGGTCTTGGAAGCCTCGGCATCCGAGGTACCAGGTCCTGAGCGCTTCCGGGAAGCTGCAGACGCTGGATGAAAGTTCTTATATGTTGGAGGAGCATATGAAATGGAATAACGTTGACAGGTTCCAGAATTTGGCAATCGTCATCGTCGTCATCGGGCCAGTCCTGGATGGACGAACGAACTGGTGGGCGGTGCGAGGTGAAACCACGAGTCTTACCCGAGGTGGCCTTGGGAATGGGGAGGTGATCCTCATTGTCCGGATCTTCAACCTCGGCGGCGGCCGGGATAGGCAGGTCGGGAGTCCACTCCTTAGAAGAAAGGGGGCCATCCTCGATTTCCTGTCGAGTGAACTTCTGCAGAGGTGGCAAGGTAAAACCGAGTTAGCACAAGAATCAATACAAGGTCGGGGTGAAAATGAAACCGAGGAATATTATACGTCGGGTAAGTACACTTACTTGAGCTGGAAGGTGATCTCGGTCATAGGGCTTGACACCCCATTTCCACTTATCGGGCATGGTGGTCTTGGCGATGGCCCGGATGCGCCTCTTCACCTCGGAGTCATCAAGTTCAAAGGTGCTGTGCCGAGTGGGGTCGTAGCGGCCACTCATATGGCAGATCTTATGGGCCCGCGCTTGTAAAGGGCTAACTCGGCGGGTGATCATGGTGCGCAAGATGTCATCTGCCCCCAGCTTTTCTCCTGGAGGACATCATGGTTTGGTGGATCAGTAAGAACCTCGGGAGCGTCGGGTGCAGGCTCATAATCCCAGTTGAGTTGGGCAGCGGGGGTTCCAATGGTGAACTCCGGCAAATTGATGAGATCTTCGGTGCCCGGGTTCTTCACATAAAGAAGGAGCGTTGCCATTTGCGGCAGGAGTCCAGGCCCTGATCCGAGGAAACTCAGAAGGCGCCGAGGTGAAATCGAGGCCGCCCCGCAAGCGGTCATCTCCTTGTCCACGACCTTCTTGTTCGGGACACTTTGCTTCTTCAGCTGGAAGTACTTGGCCCAGGACTCGATGCTTGGCCATAATCCGAGGTAACCCTCGGAAAAGGTCGCGTAGGCCGAAAGTTGGAGGATGGCATTGGCGGGCAGGTGGTGTGGTTGTAGCCCAAAGTTGTCCAAGAAATCCCGGAAGAATTTCCCGGCCGGGAGCCCGAAGCCACGTTCGAAGTGATCCAGGAAGACGACCCGCTCCCCGGATTCCACCTCGGGTTCGATATCTCCTTTCTTCGGAACTCGGCAGATGAGTTTAGCCGGGATCCGCCGTGAATCTCGGAGCCATTGATGTCGACCTCCGTGACATCGGATCCCTCCCAGCTACCTCGTTCTCCAGGTGCTCCTTCCTCGGCGGGATCCGAGGCAGAAGACATGTTGACGCTTTCCTGCAGAAGAGGGAGGTTCAACCGGGGTAAGTACCTCGGACAGTTCAGGATAGCCGGGATAAATACCTCGGATTATTCATGTGGGGACCCCGGACTAGCTGTCCGAAATACCCGATTATGCTTAACACAACGATCCCGTGATCAGTCTGTCGTTGCACATAATCCGAATTGGATGCCAAAGTTTACATCCATTACAGTACCGAATAGAAAGTCCTACATAAATGGTCATGTAGACCAAGTTCTTACATAGGTGCCTTCAAGGGCCAAACCAAAATATCAGCGGAAGCTACGGCGTAGAAGACATCATATTCTAACGATGACAACCCGACAGGCAGCTGACTTGTGGAGATCCTTAGTTGGCGTAGAAGTCGCCATATTCCTGTTCTGCGTAGTGTTCCTCCTCGTAGTCTGGCTAGGACAATAGCCAGGGACGAAACCAATATGAGTACATTTGAATGTACTCGCAAACTACCCCAACATGAGTATGCACCAGTTTTATTTTAGTTGACAACTTTTACTTATTTAAAACATCTCTATATCTTTATTGAAAAAGGTAAGAAGAGTTTTGTAACTATTTTTGAAGAAGTCACCATTTTCATCTGTTTCTCCAAAACTTCTCCTTTTCCCGACCATAGCCCGTCATGGTCCATTTTCATCCAACCACCTCATACCGATCCGTTGGTATAGGTGTAGGAAACATTCTCCACTCCATTTTTCTTTTTAAAACTCAAAGTTCTTTTAAAAACTTGCACAAGGTCTTAGGACAGTCTCCCAATTGTCCATATCCGAGGACTCGGCTATTCGAATAGTTTTTAACACTTTGCAGAGGTAGCACGCTTTTAACCCACATCCATCCGACAACTCATCGTGTCTGCCACGTCTCGCCATACCAGGTGTATGCGAAGTAAGCCGCCGGCCATAGCCTCTTATTTGCTCATGCTAGTATAGGATCCTTCCCATATGACACTTTCCATCAACACCCAGTCCAGTTTCCCGTCAGAAACCCTAAGTGTGAGGACTCATAGTTTTGTCCAGCGGTTTATGGTGGAACCTTCTATCCTCCCCACCATCTTGTGTGAGGACCCGGGTCAGGGGGTAGATCCTCGGACCATCCCCTCATGCATAACGGAGTCATCTCCGTTGATGAGGTATCCCATACTAATAAGAGCAAACTACATGACTAAGCCTTTTCCCATATATGGTAAATGTGGTCGCACAGGGTAGGATTGGTTGCCATAGTACTAGTACACTGTGCATTTTTCATAAACATCACCATTTTTCCATGTCTCCATTCCAACACCGACATCTCGGCATTCCATAACCACACAAGAAATTTCAAAGGAGTTTTGAGTAACAACATTGTTTCCCATCCTAAAGTTTTATATAAACTACTACATAGGGTGGCAAAATAATATCCATATATTTTTGAAATGGGTTTTATAAATCTTGCTTTGAGAGTAAAACATGTTATGAAAGTAGATGCATATTTTTGTAGTGCAAGCTCAGAGAATAGCTTGCCTTGCTTGGCAAAGTGATCTTGCTCTTGTTCTTCAAATTCAGCAAACTCTCCTTCCTCGATATATCCGACAACGTTCTCGTCTAATTAATAAACAAACAATGCAAACAATCACTAAACTATATAAGCAATCATCTCAACACAACAATCATGAACATCACACATAGCTACTGCACACATTAAACCATACAATTTGGTTTCAAAATAATTGAATTAAACATCAATTATTTACTTCTAAATTATGGCAGAAACTTGTGGAACATGTTTAATTCCATAACTTGAGTTCTGTTGGTCACAAAAATACAAACTAAAATTCTAAAGAAAGCTACTGAAGTGTAGAAGACAACACAATTGAGTTTGGATTAATTTGAGTTACTAAACTCCCTACACATTTGTTTGAATCCAGAAGTTTAATAATCAAGTTTTGGCTACCATTTAAATTCTATTGCTTCAAAAATTAAATCCTTTTAGGGGTAACTAAACATGACTAAATGTGACCTAACAAAATTGGTCCTAATTCATTTGGGTTAACCAATTAACATATTTAAATGTTTGAGTGCTGAAGGGTATTTAAACTTCAACTGAATACTAAACAAATACCACTGCACAATTAATTCTACCAAAATTAGGGAAGCTAATACATGGTAGTACTAAGCTAGAAAAATTGGTATGAAATTATTTTGACTAACATAGTATCATAAACAAACAAGTTTAAATTTTAAACCTTCTGTAGTATTTTTAATAATACTTTTTATTTATTTATCTAACTGAGTTGAATCCAATTGGGTTGGTTAAAAAATTTCATAAGCTTTCCAGAGCAATTGGATTTGATTTATTTGGATGTCTACATCTCGAGTTATTGAATTTTGAAGTTGATGCCAGTACTGTTTTTCCAGAGAAAAAGAATTAGAAATTCTAACTGTTCTGGATAAAGTTGAGAAACCTGACAGGTGGGCCCTACAGGTCAGTGACTCAGTGTGCACAAAGGAAATGATTAAAACACTGACGGGTGGGGTCCAGTTGTCTGTCTAACATCTACAGCGAAGCGGTACGTTGCCGTTGGATCTAGATCCAACGGCTCTCAGAGCCCGCGAACGGCGACGACCATTACTGGGCGGCGCCGCCGCGCCGGCGGCACGGTGATGATCGGAAACTCACCTAGAGGGCTCGGATGGTCGTGGAGATGAAGCAGATCGACGGCGGAGGCTCGGGGAAGGCGATGGGGCAAGTGGCAGTTGCTGGGGAAGCTTCTGTCGACGGCGGCGATGTCGCGCACTTCGTCGGCGACGGGCAGCAACTCCGGCGGAGCTTCGGGGTCACGTCCGTGCACTAAAAAGAGGGAAAAGAGGCTCGGGTGAGTGATGTGTCCACAAGGAAGAGCGTAGAGGCCAGAGAGAGGAGAATGGGAGGGTGTGGCGTTGCGGCGATGCTCGACCTTGACGGCGGCGACGGGTGCGGCAGTGCAAGGCCCTCTGGCGGCGCACAGACCAAATTGGAGCGAGGGAGAGATCGAGGGAGGGGTGTGGAGTTTTAGTGAGGTCTCGGGTGACTTTATAGGCTCGGGGCGGTCCATGGTGGTCGAGGTCCACGGCAGCGACCATGGCGCGTCTACGGCGATCGAATCCTCGATTACGCGGCGAGGGTGCAGAGGCTTGTGGCGGCTTGGTGCTTAACGGGGTCCGGACACGTTCTAGAAGTGTCTAGAGGAGCTGTGCGTGTCGGGGAGCAGAGAGGGGGGCCTAATTGCTCGGCGCCGTCCAAGTCCTCCGCGGCGGCCGTCGGGGAACAGCGGCGTAACTGCGACGGGAGAGGACTCCGTTTTTCTTCCCTGCGGTGCAGAGAGCGCAGAGGCACGGCGAGCGCTGCAGGGGGGTCCGGGCGGCGAAGAAAATGGCGACGAAGGCGGTGGCGACACGGCGATGGTCGTCGGGGCTGGAGTCGATGACCTTTTTGCAGAAAACCCCCTGCTTCTTCTTTTCTTTTTAATTTCCAGTTTCTTTTTAAATTAGGGCACTTAAACATTTTAGAAAAATTTGCAAATAATTGTGGGGCCTCCCCATAACAGGTAGAAGCTCCACAAAAATTGGCATTGCAAAATAAAATGTTTTGCAACATTATCTTTCATAGTACTTTGTTTATGTTATTTTAATTTATTTCAATTTGTTTTTATTTTAGAATTTTAAAACTAGTTCAAAAATAATATTTGAGAGGGGAAAGTGGTAGGAACAAAATGGGGAGTGTTTACATTACAACTCCACTGTCTTTGGTTTGAAATTAATTGAGTTTGTTACTTGAAGAAATTCAGGTGACAACTTGTCACTTTTATTTTTCCTTCTCTTTGTTTATTTTTCTTTCTTTATAACTTTATTTTGTTCTACTTTTTCTTCAAGTGTTCATTAGAGCAAGCAACACACAACAAGAACAAACAACTCAAGTAACAAGAAGAAATCAACACACAATAAACAACAAAAGTTTTTGTTGGCTCTCATTTTTGGAATATAATATGGTTAATATTTTTGGGATGTTACAATCCTTCCCCCCTTAAAATAAATCTCGTCCTGAGATTTGCTAGGCTTGGGTTTAAGGAGGTCTGGGAATTCGCTTCGAAGATAATCTTCGCGTTCCCAAGTTGCTTCTTCTTCAGAGTGGTTAGTCCACTGGACTTTGTAAAACTTGATTGCACGTCTTCGGGTAACTCGAACATCTTTTCGAGAATCTTGAGAGGTCTCTCACGATAGGTCAGGTCTTGGTTCAGGTCGATGGAGAGGTGGTCGATGTTTTTGAAAACATCAGGCTGGTCAGGAACTTCAAGACACTTCCGGAGCAAGGAAATGTGGAAGACGTCATGATAATCTCCTAACTCCTGGGGCAATTCCAGCTGATAGGATACTTCTCCTCGACGAGCAATGACCTTGAAGGGTCCAATATACCTTGGCGCTAATTTTCCTTTGACATGGAAACGCTGCATTCCTTTGAGGGGTGTCACTCGGAGATAAACATGATCTCCGACGTTGAAGGTGAGGTCACGGCGCTTGGTGTCAGCGTAACTCTTCTGACGGGATTGGGCAGTTTTGAGGCGTTCACGAATAAGCTGAACTTGCTCTTCGCTTCTCGGAGGGTATCAGGTCCGAACAATTTGCTCTCTCCGGTATCGGACCAATTCAAGGGTGTACGACACTTCTTGCCGTAAAGGGCTTCAAAAGGGGCCATTTGCAGACTAGACTGATAACTGTTGTTGTACGAGAACTCTGCAAACGGAAGGCAATCTTCCCACTTGGAACCATAGGATAGAACACATGCGCGAAGCATGTCCTCCAATATCTGGTTTACTCGTTCAGTTTGGCCATCGGTCTGGGGATGATAAGCTGTGCTAAATGCTAGCTTGGTTCCGAGGGCTTCATGAAGGGATTTCCAGAATCTTGAGGTGAATTGTGTGCCTCTATCAGACACAATCTTCTTAGGCACACCATGCAGGCTCACTATTCTGGAAATATACAGGTCTGCTAACTGAGCTCCGGTATGAGTGGTCATGACAGGAACAAAGTGGGCAACCTTGGTCAGTCGATCAACGATGACCCAGATTGAATCATGGCCTCGGTTGGATCTTGGAAGTCCGGTAATAAAATCCATTCCAATCTCATCCCACTTCCACTCGGGAATTTTCAAAGGTTGAAGCAATCCAGCGGGTCGCTGATGTTCAGCCTTAACTGCTGGCAGATGTCACACTTGGCTACGAATGAACCAATCTCTCGCTTCATTCCATGCCACCAAAATCTTTCTCGAAGGTCTTGGTACATTTTGGTTCCGCCGGGGTGGATTGAGTAAGGGGTCTCATGAGCCTCCTTCAGGATTAACTCCTTAAGTTCCGTGACATTGGGCACACAGATACGGTCATTGAATTTCAGCACTCCTTCTGCATCTTCGGTAAAACCGGGTGCTTTGCCGAGGGAAATCTTCTTCCTAATTCCCTCTATGCTTTCATGACCTTTCTGGGCTTCTTTGATTTGATCCATCAGGGTTGGGTTAACTCTAGATTGGCGAGGTAACCATGGCTAACAAGCTCTAGTCCAAAATCTTGGAACTCTTTGAACAAGGCTGGCTGTTCGGCTTGGATCAGGGCATTCAGGGTGCAAGGTTTGCGACTAAGGGCATCGGCAACTACGTTAGCCTTTCCAGGGTGATAATGGATTCCAATATCATAATCCTTGATTAATTCCATCCACCTCCTCTGTCGCAGGTTCAGATCTTTCTGGGTGAAAATATACTTCAAGCTTTTGTGATCTGTATAGACCTCGCAGCGATGTCCCACAAGATAGGGACGCCACGTTTTGAGAGCAAGAACAACAACAGCTAACTCCAGGTCATGGGTTGGGTAATTCTCTTCATGTGGTCGCAACTGCCGGGACAGATACGACACAACTTTGCCTTCTTGCATCAGAACGCAACCAAGTCCGAGACGTGATGCATCGCAATACACGTCGAAACTCTGGGTGACGTCTGGCATATCAAAATTGGGGCTGAGGTTAATCTCTTCTTCAGCTCTTGGAAACTATCCTCACACTTCTGAGTCCATTCAAATTTCTTGTCCTTCTTCAACAGTTGGGTCATGGGTTTGGCTATACTGGAAAATCCTTCAACGAACTTACGGTAATAACCGCAAGTCCGAGAAAGCTTCAGATTTCAAACACATTGGTTGGGGATAACCAGTCGATAATGGCTTGGATCTTCTCTGGGTCCACAGAAATTCCTCCGGCAGACACAACATGTCCGAGAAATGCCACTTGACTGAGCCAAAACTCACACTTGCTAAGCTTGGCATACAGCTGGTGCTCTCGGAGAGTCTCCAAAACTAGACGCAGGTGTTCAGCATGCTCTTCTTTGGTCTTGGAATAAATAAGGATGTCATCAAGGAAAACTACCACGAACTTGTCGAGGTACTCCATGAAAATCTTGTTCATGAGATTCATGAAATAGGCTGGGGCATTGGTCAGACCAAAAGACATCACGGTGTATTCAAACAAACCGTAACAGTGGTGAAGGCGGTCTTGGGAATATCTGTCTCTCGGATCTTCAACTGATGGTATCCTGTTCGAAGATCGATCTTGGAAAAGACTCGGGCTCCGTTCATTTGATCGAACAGATCCTCGATCTTGGGAAGAGGATACTTATTTTTAATGGTTACGTCATTCAGCTTGCGATAATCCACACACAGGCGTGTGGTACCGTCTCTCTTATCCACAAATATAATGGGTGATCCCCAAGGTGAAGCACTTGGGCGAACAAGTCCTTTGCTGAGCATATCTGCCAACTGCTTCTTCAATTCAACTAGCTCTTCCGGATTCATCCGATAAGGTCTTTGGGATATAGGGGCGGTTCCTGGGATAAGCTCAATTATGAACTCAATTTCCCGGTCTGGCGGCATACCAGGCAATTCTTCTGGGAAAACATCCTTGAACAGGTGAACAACACGAATCTCATCTAGGGCAGGTCGAGCTATGCTCTCATGGTAGCCTGGGTGAGATTGACTAGTTTCAGACACATACTCCACTTCTACTTCGTTGCCGGTGGTGATGGATACAGCTCTTCTAGCACAGTCAATTCGACCATGGTACTTGGCTAACCAATTCATACCGAGTATAACATCGATGCCTTGGGTTCCCAGAACAATTAAGTTAACTGGAAACTTTTCTCCTTTGATCTCAAGGGGTACATCGGAGCAAAACATCTTGGTCTCTACGGTGGATTCTGGGATTTGGATGACCATGGGTTTGTGTGGCGCCCCGACCCGACTGCTATACAGTGATATTGTGTCCCCGGTTATCCGCTACCACCGGACACATTATCAAAGCATAATAGAGAGATCAAGACTTGTGGAACAACTGGCACATCACAGACTCTACGACTCAAGCATTATAGTTCAACTCTTATAATAGAGAAAGATAGCAAATATTACAACCAGGGGTCACAGACCCAACAGTACAACATGCGGAAGCGAAGGCGTTGTTCTAAACAACAAGAACCAAAATATGGCCTAAGAGGCCTAAAGATAAACATTCCAACGCCAGCTGTTCCGGAATGTCCCAAGCTGCCACCTGGGAACCCCAGACTACTCGTCGACGTCCACATAGAACCCACCTTCAGCGTCGGTGAAGTCCTCCACTGAAAATTAACAAACGACGTTGAGTTCGACGAACTCGCAAGATTAAATAGAGCTACTAGCTCGATGATTGGCTTTCAAAGGTTTTATGGCTGTTTTGCATAAAGCTGATTTTATTTGATAAAAACATAACTCAATGGCATCGACTATTCAGAGTATTTTCAAAAAGGGGTAAGGAGTAACTCTTTCCTTCTGATCACACTTTTCCATCATTAACCACCATCATCAACCACAGTACCTGTTTCACCAAGGCACCTCCCCGAATCACCCTCGAGGAAGTCAACCTTGCATTCCTGAGCGGTACCTTTAGTACCCAGTTTTTAATCATTCCGATAAAGTTATTCTATGATCCTACCTTCACTTCCCAAGTCGTCCATAACCGCGACACGGCTTTTCGAAAAGATTTACCCTGCAGGGGTGTACAATGTTTGCCACGCGTACCGTCCGGCCCATTACCTGTACAATTAGCTCTCTTCCTTGGAAAGCCGGCTGGGTGGAAGCGGTGTCGACTTCTCCCTCGTTAAGGACTTTCCAGGATCATTAGTGGCGGCAGGGCAGCCAGTGCCTGCAACACCCGCCCCACGGCCACTCATTTTCCTAACACCACCATCCTCATCTCAGTCTTGGCCACCATCCCAACGCACGCGCAAATGGAAGCCCGAACTAGAGGACCCTGGCTAGACCCGCCCGAGTGATTTAGTCTATGAGGGTTCCTGCACTGCGAATGCATAGGCCTCACGCATGGTTGCACGCTCAGTCTTGGTTCAAGAGGTAAAGAACTCGCACTTAGGCGGCGAGAACGAGACAACCCACCACATTCCCCGTGGCCTCTCATCCACGCCTTTAAGCAATTTATTATCCATCACCACCATTTTCCATCACATCCGGCCATTCCATCAACTGTTCCAACATTGACACATCCACCGAACATCTAAGCATCTAAACTAAGCATGGCTAAGCATATACATAGCGAGTATAATTATCTCGGGCCAACACTTCAATCCTATGGATATTAGGAAGGATACAGGTAATGGCAACAGATTTCTAATGCAACTAGTAGGATACTCTAATCCAAGCAAAAGACATTTGGAACCGAATGCAATATTATAGTGGGGGAAAATAATTGCGGAAATATAGGAGGAGACATGCTCAGAGGAGGGATTACGCTTGCCTTGATCAGGGGGCTGATAAAACGGTTCGTCAGGGTATTGCGGTGGCACCCCGACTGATTGATCTATCGATGCATTAAAACACCGGAAAGACAACAATCAATAATCACACAAGCAAAACAGGTGCAATGCACAAACACATGATGGCATGACATTTTAATGCACTGAAATTTAACTAACAAGTTAAATGGGGTGCAAAATAATTATTTCGGCAAGAGGAGATAAAGCCCCATATTTAATTTAATGTTTTCCTTACATCCTAAAAAGGGTGCAGTACTACAAAGGTGTTCAAATAGGCATGCAAATGATGTTATTGGTTAGTTCATCTTATTCTGAGCATTTTTATGTATTAAACACATTTTTCTGATAATCCAATAAGCAGTTATTGTATTTTCAATATTTGGTTTAATGCTGCCATTTTACTGACATCACTTGAATAGCATCTAAACTAATTATCCATGCTTGGTGAAGTGGTTAAACATGAAGTATATTGAGTGCTGAACATTTTGGTATATCAAACTTAATTTTTGGATCAATATTTAATAAGTTATGGATTTTCCAAAATGCATTTCTTTTCTGCCATTTTAATATTTCATTTAAACAGAGCAGAGAAATAATTCAATTCTGCCCAAATAAAATATGGACGTGTAAAGTTTGTTAAGATAAACATTTTGATATCTTATTTGCTCAATTTGGAATTACAGGACAAAAGTTATGAATTTTTAAAGATTCACTTTTATTAGCCATTTTTTGTACTTAATTAATCAGAGCAAGATAAAAGATTTTGGCATGTGTCAGGATTAAATGAACATGTAGAGCACACTTTGCTGAACATGTGGAAATTTGAATCATCCAACTTGAAGCATTTTCGAATTACTATGCAATTTAGAAGAAATGATTTAATTCTGCAATTCTGTTTTTCAGTTTTAAAACTCACAGAAAAATATCCGAAACGTTTTTCACTCGGGGCTGGGCTAGCCCGTGTCAATGACATGTGGGGCCCGTGGCCACGTCCGCAGACACGCTGGCACGGTCAAGGCCACGACCGGCGCGCTGGGCGCGGTGACCGCGTGCTGGCCGGCAGCAACGGCGACGACGGCGCCGCCGATTTAGGGCTCGCCGGAGCTACGAGTAGACACGAACCTACTCTACTAGTCGAGGGCTACTCGTGGGTGTGCTTGGGTTCACCGGAAACCCACCGGAGCTTCGCCGGCATCGAGCACAGCGGCGACCCTAGGCAAAACGCACGGCGGCGACGATACACGGCGAGAGGGAGAGGGGAAAGTGGATGAGGAGGATCCACTCGTTACCCTTGGCGCGTGCGAAGAGACGGCGGGGCCGGAGGTGGACAAGAACGGCGACGCGAGCTCGGCGGAGTTGCTTCGGTGGTCGGAGAAGAACCGGATGGCGGCGGTGATTCACTGCTTCCCTCCTCGATTCCTCGGGCGGAGAAGGAGGATAGGACACGTCGGTGACGGCGGTGTGCTTCGATTGGCTCCGGGAGGCTCCAATCCGGCGTCGAGCTCGGCGAGCTTGGGCCCGTGGTGGAGAAAAAGGAGAGAAGGGGGGGAAGTGAGCAGAGGAGCGTCTCGGGGTATTTATCTCCTCGCAGGGGGAGAGGAGAGCAGGGGGTCCGGTGCGCGGTAGGGGAGCGAGGGGGGCCTGGGCGGCACGGCGCGGTAGGGAGCGCAGAACACGGCAGCGGGTCGCCCGGCTACAGGAAGGAGAAGGCGTTTTTTACGAAAACCCCCTCGGACTTTTCTTCCTTTTCTATTTTCTGTCCTTTTCCTTTTCTGTATTTTATTTAGAGCAATTAATTAAGGCATTTAACCAACTCCAAATCTTCTGAAATTTTGGGGAAAACTCTTATTTCACATAATGAGGCCATGGTAAAAATTGGAGCTTATTTGGAGCAAGTTTGTAGAACAAACTTGTTTTAGTTTCTTCTCTGCCATTATTTTAAAACATTTAATTGAGGCTCTTAGCTCATTCCAAAAATGGTGAAATTATTTGGGCAGCCTCCTATTGCCATGTAGTAGCTCCTCAAAAATTGGTGGTTCAGAATAAAAAGTTTTGAACAACATTTGTTCATAGGGCTTGTTTATGGTAATTTTAATTAATTACAATTTGATATTTCTTTGATTATTTCAAAGCAAGTGCAAGATTTCATTTTGAACTCTTGGAACTTCCTTGACAAATATATTAACTTCCAACAATTTTTATTTGTCAAAACTTGTAAAACTCGTTTGAATTATATTTGGCAGTTGTAGCAATTTGTTTTTAGTTGGTGCCCAACCAATTGTTTATTTATTTAGCAATTTAATATGGATGCCATGAAGCAATGAAACACAAAAGTGGAAATTTTATTCACATTTTCAGGTTCACAAAATTCGGGCTGTTACAGTTTGGGTAAGAGGCTCTCAACTAAACCTCCCTTAGCAACAAATTCTTGGGTAACAAATGAATGGGTAGCACCAGAATCAAACAGAACAGTTGCAGGTACTGAGTTGACAAGGAACGTACCCAGCACAACATCCGGAGCATCCTGAGCTTCTTCAGCATTGATATGGTGCAGACGACCCTTGGCAACAGCAGCATTTCCGCGGGGTGCGGCATTCTTGCCATTTCCATTTCCATTTCCATTGCGGCCTTGACCATTGTTCTGTGCCGGCGCATTGGGGCGCTGGACATTCCTCTTGGATTGGGACATTCCTTGGAGTAGTGCCCCTTGTTGCCGCATTCAAAGCAGATCACATTGGATTGCGGGTGAAGTTGTTGAAGTTTCCTCCGGGACGGTTATTGTCATTGGGGCGGTTGAAGTTGTTTGGGCGGTTAGGGTAATTGGGGCGTGGAGCTTGGGGTGGACGATAGGCAGGCCTAGTGTTCTGCTGAAAGATACGAGGTTTCTGGCTGCTCGAACCTTCCTGAGCATTCCTCCTCTTGCGACCTTCATACATAGACTTGCGCTTGGTCTCCAACTGGATGGCCTTGTCCACAAGTGACTCCAGATCACGGAAATCGTGGATAACCAAAACACACTGAAGTTCATCATGGAGTCCACTCATGAAACGCTCCATCTTCTTCTCTTCTTTGTCGGTGTCATCAGGAGCATACCGAGATAAATCGGTAAAGTCATCCAGATAACCAACCACATCTCTACTTCCCTGCCTCAGTTTGCGGAACTCATCCTTCTTCCTCTCAATGAGTCCGTAAGGAATATGCTTCTTGCGGAACTTCTCCTGGAACTCAGCCCAGTTGATGACATGACCAGCTGGCTGGAGAGTCTTGGTAGTTTCCCACCAAGCTCTTGCAGGTCCAGCGAGATAGTGGGTGGCATACAGCACCTTCTCATTTTCTCCCACAGCAGCAACTTCAAGATTATTGTCGATGGTGCGAAGCCAATCATCGGCTTCTAGTGGTGAAGTCCCTTGGAGTAGGTGGGTGGGTTGGTCTTCTGAAAATCGCCTAAGGTGGATCGCTGGTTCTCATTGCCATTGCCATTACCACCATTGTTGTTGTTGTTGTTATTGTTGTTGTTGTTATAGGCGGCTGCGAGTTGTTGCAAGGCAACGAGATGAGCCTGGCGCTCCTGCCGGGCATTCTCACGTTCCTCCATGATAAGTGCGAGAAGTTGGGCGGGGGTTGGGTCCGGTGGTGGTGGTGCTGATCCTGATCCTCCCGTATTGTCGCGATGGGGCGGCATCCTGAAGCACACCGGGTATAAGAGGCAAGGCAAAGAAAAGTTCGACTAAGGGAAATGATGATCTCTCAAGTGGTTGATTAATTTAAGGTTTATATGAAAATATTTCACACAGATTTAAACAAGACAAACATACTTATATATCACAACATCACATCAAGGAGTTCATAACAACATCAAGCTTACAACCTCAAGCTTACAACATCACCTTACATCTAAGATACATAACATCTGGTTTCCAAAAGAACGACTACTACGACTCGACTAGCTATAGGGGGTCAACCTAATCCTGCGGTAGTGATCAAGTCACTCGCCTACTGAGGTGGAACCTCCAGCTCTAACACGTCAGCATCTGACTGGTAGGCTGGCTCCTCGGGATCCTCCTCCTCGTCCTCGAGAAGTGCCTCGAGTGGCTCCTCCTCCTCGTCAACTAACTCCTCCTCATCATCATCCTCCTCACAATCCATCTCCTCCACGAAGTCATCATCGTCACTGAGGAAAGCGTCGTTCTCCTTGCGGAGATCCTCGCCCTCCTCCTCCATCTCGTCAGTATGGTGCTCTAGATCCTCAATCAGCCCGTCCTGCTCTGCCACCTTCGTGCGGAGCTTCACATAGTCTTCCTCAGCTGGGCCCTCTTCCTGAGAAGAGCAACCTTCTCCACCATCAGCTTCATCTCGTTCTCGCGAAGCTCAACGAGCGACTCGCAGCCGAAGTGGAGCTGAATCCTAGTGCGCAACAGATCATCCTGAGTGCACTGAAGTAAGATCTCCATGTCCATGATGTAGCTCCCAAACATCGGTGGTAAGGTGAAGGAGTAGGGCGTCCATCGCAGTTGCGCCTCCCGTAGAACCGGAAACGGGAGTCTACTAACTCCGCCTTGTGCTCCTCACAAAGTTGGGCTAGCATCCTCTGTGTAGCAGTACAGAGACCATCAACCCAAGTGGCCTCCTTGGTGGTGAAGATGAGCGTCCTGGAACTGGGAGACTTGATGTTCCTGCGAACTGACGACCTGATGAGCCAGCTCAGCCTTCCGACACCGTGAACATCAACCTGAGCTCCCTCAAACTCTGGAGCGGGGCGACCTAACAGCTTGGTCAACTCGAACAAGTCCTCTCGGATTGTGGACATTCTTGGAGTAGTGACCCTTGTTGCCGCATTCAAAGCAGATCACATTGGGATTGCGGTGAAGTTGTTGAAGTTTCCTCCGGGACGGTTATTGTCATTGGGGCGGTTGAAGTTGTTTGGGCGGTTAGGGTAATTGGGCGTGGGCTTGGGGTGGACGATAGGCAGGCCTGGTTTGCTGAAAGATACGAGTTTCTGGCTGCTCGAACCTTCCTGAGCATTCATCCTCCTCTTGCGACCTTCATACATCGACTTGCGCTTGGTCTCCAGCTGGATGGCTTTGTCCACAAGTGACTCCAGATCACGGAAGTCATGGATAACCAGAGCACACTGAAGTTCATCATGAGTCCACTCATGAAACGCTCCATCTTCTTCTCTTCTTTGTCGGTGTCATCAGGAGCATACCGAGATAAGTCGGTAAACTCATCAGATAACCGACCACATCTCTACTTCCCTGCCTCAGTTTGCGGAATCATCCTTCTTCCTCTCAATAAGTCCACTGGGAATATGCTTCTTGCGGAACTTCTCCTGGAACTCAGCCCAGTTGATGACATGACCAGCTGCTGGAGAGCTTGGTAGTTTCCCACCAAGCTCTTGCAGGTCCAGCGAGATAGTGGGTTGCATACAGCACTTTCTCATTTCTCCCCCACAGCAGCAACTTCAGATTATTGTCGATGGTGCGAAGCCAATCATCGGCTTCTAGTGGGTGAAGTCCCTTGGAGTAGGTGGGTGGGTTGGTCTTCTGAAATCGCCTAAGGTGGATCGCTGGTTCTCATTGCCATTGCCACCATTGTTGTGTTGTTGTTGTTGTTATTGTTGTTGTTATAGGCGGCTGCGAGTTGTTGCAGGGCAACGAGATGAGCCTGGCGCTCCTGCCGGCATTTCACGTTCCTCCATGATAAGCGCGAGAAGTTGGGCGGGGGTTGGGTCCGGTGGTGGTGGTGCTGATCCTGATCCTCCCGTATTGTCGCGACGGGGCGGCATCCTGAAGCACACCGGGTATAAGAGGCAAGGCAAGAAAAGTTCGACTAAGGGAAAAGACGATCTCGCAAGTGGTTGATTAATTTAAGATTTATATGAAAATATTTCACACAGATTTAAACAAGACAAACATACTTATATATTACCAACATCACATCAAGAGTTCACATCAACAACAAGCTTACAACATCAAGCTTACAACATCACCTTACATCTAGATACATAGCATCTGGTTTCCAAAAGAACCACTACTACGACTCGACTAGCTATAGGGGGTCAACCTAATCCTGCGGTAGTGATCAAGTCACTCGCCTACTGAGGTGGAACCTCCAGCTCTAACACGTCAGCATCTGACTGGTAGGTGGCTCCTCGGGATCCTCCTCCTCGAGAACTGCTCGAGTGGCTCCTCCTCCTCGTCAACTAACTCCTCCTCATCATCCTCCTCCTCACAGTCCATCTCCTCCACGAAGTCATCATCGTCACTGAGGAAAGCGTCGTTCTCCTTGCGGAGATCCTCGCCCTCCTCCTCCATCTCGTCAGTATGGTGCTCTAGATCCTCAATCAGCCGTCCTGCTCTGCCACCTTCGTGCGGAGCTTCACGATAGTCTTCCTCAGCTGGGCCCTCTTCCTGAGAAGAGCGACCTTCTCCTCCATCAGCTTCACCTCGTTCTCGCGAAGCTCAACGAGCGACTCGCGGTCAAGTGGAGCTGAATCCTAGTGCGCAACAGATCATCCTGAGTGCACTGAAGTAAGATCTCCATGTCCATGATGTAGCTCCCAAACATCGGGTGGTAAGGTGAAGGAGTAGGGTGTCCATCGCAGTTGCGCCTCCCGTAGAACCGGAAACGGGAGTCTACTAACTCCGCCTTGTGCTCCTCACAAAGTCGGGCTAGCATCCTCTGTGTAGCAGTACAGAGACCATCAACCCAGTGGCCTCCTTGGTGGTGAAGATGAGCGTCCTGGAACTGGGAGACTTGATGTTCCTGCGAACTGACGACCTGATGAGCCAGCTCAGCCTTCCGACACCGTGAACATCAACTGAGCTCCCTCAAACTCTGGAGCGGGGCGACCTAACAGTTTGGTCAACTCGAACAAGTCCCTCTCAAACGTCAGCTTGCTGTCCTTCTCAAGCTGAACGAACTCAGTCCAATGGAGTGCCATCTACAAATTTTAAGCAAAATTTTAAGTTAGTTAGGTGACAAGTGTATCAAAATTTTAATATAGTAGGCAACAAGTGAGTCAAATTTTAAGCTTAATGAGAGGTGTGCAAAATTTTAGGGATACAAAGGAAAATATAACATTTAATGAGAGTAAAATTTTGCATAAGTAAGAGGATTGGAGATAAGCAATTTTCGAAAATACTTCATTCCTTTCTTTTTAGAAATTCATCTTTTGTAACATTTGACAAACGACCATGCTAACTAAGGTTTCCTAAAGTCAGGATGGCTCTGATACCAAGTCTGTGGGGACCCCGGACTAGCTGTCCGAAATACCCGATTATGCTTAACACAACGATCCCGTGATCAGTCTGTCGTTGCACATAATCCGAATTGGATACCAAAGTTTACATCCATTACAGTACCGAATAAAAGTCTTACATAAATGGTCATTTAGACCAAGTTCTTACATAGGTGCCTTCAGGGCCAAACCAAAATATCAGCGGAAGCTACGGCGTAGTAGACATCATATTCTAACGATGACAACCCGACAGGCAGCTGACTTGTGGAGATCCTTAGTTGGCGTAGAAGTCGCCATACTCCTGCTCGGCGTAGTGCTCCTCCTCGTAGTCTGGCTAGGTCAATAGCCAGGGACGAAACCAATATGAGTACATTTGAATGTACTCGCAAACTACCCCAACATGAGTATGCACCAGTTTTATTTTAGTTGACAACTTTTACTTATTTAAAACATCTCTATATCTTTATTGAAAAAGGTAAGAAGAGTTTTATAACACTTTTAAAGAAGTCACCATTTTATCTGTTTCTCCAAAACTCCTCCTTTTTCCGACCATAGCCCGTCATGGTCCACTTTCATCCAACCACCTCATACCGATCCGTTGGTATAGGTGTAGGAAACATTCTCCACTTCATTTTCTTTTAAAACTCAAAGTCTTTTAAAAACTTGCACAAGGTCTTAGGACAGTCTCCCAATTGTCCATATCCGAGGACTCGGCTATTCGAATAGTTTTTAACACTCTGCAGAGGTAGCACGCTTTTAACCCACATCCATCCGGCAACTCATCGTGTCTGCCACGTCTCGCCATACCAGGTGTATGCGAAGTAAGCCGCCGGCCATAGCCTCTTATTTGCTCATGCTAGTATAGGATCCTTCCCATATGACACTTTCCATCGACACCCAGTCCAGTTTCCCGTCAGAAACCCTAAGTGTGAGGACTCATAGTTTTGTCCGGCGGTTTATGGTGGAACCTTCTATCCTCCCCACCATCTTGTGTGAGGACCCGGGTCAGGGGGTAGGTCCTCGGACCATCCCCTCATGCATAACGGAGTCATCTCCGTTGATGAGGTATCCCATACTAATAAGAGCAAACTACATGACTAAGCCTTTTCCCATATATGGTAAATGTGGTCGCACAGGGTAGGATTGGTTGCCATAGTACTAGGACACTGTGCATTTTTCATAAACATCACCATTTTTCCACTTCTCCATTCCAACACCGACATCTCGGCATTCCATAACCACACAAGAAATTTCAAAGGAGTTTTGAATAACAACATTGTTTCCCATCCTAAAGTTTTATATAAGCTACTACATAGGGTGGCAAAATAATATCCATATACTTTTGAAATGGGTTTTATAAATCTTGCTTTGAGAGTAAAACATGTTATGAAAGTAGATGCATATGTTTGTAGTGCAAGCTCAGAGAATAGCTTGCCTTGCTTGGCAAAGTGATCTTGCTCTTGTTCTTCAATTTCAGCAAACTCTCCTTCCTCGATATATCCGACAACGTTCTCGTCTAATTAATAAACAAACAATGCAAACAATCACTAAGCTATACAAGCAATCATCTCAACACAACAATCATGAACATCACACATAGCTACTGCACACATCAAACCATACAATTTGGTTTCAAAATAATTGAATTAAACATCATTTTTTATGTTCAAATTATGGCAGAAACTTGTGGAACATGTTTAATTCAATAACTTGAGTTCTGTTGGTCACAAAAATACAAACTAAAATTCTATGGAAAGCTACTGATGTGTAGAAGACAACACAATTTGATTTGGTTCAATTGAGTTACTAAACTCCCTACACATTTGTTTGAATCCAGAAGCTTATAATCAAGTTTTGGCTACCATTTAAATTCTATTGCTTCAAAAATTAAATCCTTTTAGGGGTGACTAAACATGGCTAAATGTGATCTAACAAAATTGGTCCTAATTCATTTGGGTTAACCAATTATCATATTTAAATGTTTGAGTGCAGAGGGTGTTTAAACTTCAATTGTACTAAACAAATCCTACTGCACAATTAATTCTACCAAAATTAGGGAAGCTAATACAAGGCAGTACTAAGCTAACAAAATTGGTTTGGAATTATTTGGACTAACAGAGTATCAGAAACAAACAAGTTTAGAATTTAAACCTTCTGTAGTATTTTTAATAATACTTTTTATTTATTTAATTAAATGGAATGAATCCAATTGGGTTGGTTAAACAATTTCATAAGCTTTCAGAACAATTGAGTTTGATTTATTTGGATTCCTAAATCTTGAGATATTGAATTTCAAAGTTGGATCAGTACTGATTTCATATTTCCATTTTAAACAGAGAAATCCAGTTATGGATAATGTTTAAATCTCTGACCAGTGGGGCCTACATGGCAGCGACACAGCGCGCGCGGGAAAAAGATTAAAAACCTGACGAGCGGGGCCCGCCCGTCAGTCTCTCTCTCTCTTTCTTTTCTAATCGAAGCGGTACGCTACCGTTGGATGGAGATCCAACGGCCCGCAACGAAACCATCGGCGACGACCATTTCTGGGCGGCGCCGTGGCTCCGGCGACGGCGAGGTTGGGCAAAACCTCACCTAGAGGGCTCGGGAGGTCGAGGTGGTGATGCGAATCGACGGCGGCGTGGGGAAGCTTCTGGCCGAGTCCTGCTTGCTGGGACGGAGTGGTTCGTCGGCGGCGAGGTCTCCGTCTTCCTTGGCCACGGACAGCAACTCCGGCGAGGTTCCACGGCCGCGTCTGGGCACTGATCAAAGGGGAAAAGGGATGGGGTGAGTGCGGTGATGCTAAGGAAGAGAGTACGGGCCAGGAAGAAGGGAATGGGGCAGTGTGGCGTCGCGGCCACGACGGACCTCGACGGCGGCAGTGGCTACGGCACAGCACGCCCTCCTGGCGGTGCACGGCAAATCGAGAGGGGGCAGTGAGGGAGTGGGGTGGTGTGGTGTTCCCAGAGGGTGCGGGGTGGTTTTATAGCGCGGGGGCCGGCGCATCGTGGACGGAGTGCACGGCGACGTCCATGGCGCACGGCGGAGATATTTCTCCCCAATCCGACGCGGCGGTGCGAGGGACGTGGAGACTAGGCGTTCACCGGGGTCCGGACATGTTCTAGAAGGTCTCGGCCAAGCGCGGCGTGTCGGGAGCAGCGAGCTGGGCCAATTTGGGTCGACGACGGCGAGCTCGCCACGGCGACGCTGGAGTGGAATCGAGGCGAGGGACGGCGTAACTGCTCTCCTCTGCGGCGCCGCGGCTGCAGAGGCACGGGAGCGAGGGAGAGCGCGGCCAGGGGGGCCTGGGGAGCGCGGAAACGGCGAGCACGCGCGGCGACACGGCGATGGTCGTCGGGGTTGAAGTCGACGACACTTTTGCAGAAAGCCCCCTGCTTCTTCTTTTCTTTTATTTTCCAGTTTCTTTTTAATATCCAGAAGCTTTTCTGGGATTTAATTGGGGCACTTAAACATTTTAGAAAAATTTGCAAATAATTGTGGGGCCTCCCCATAACATGTAGAAGCTCCACAAAAATTGGCTTTGCAAAATAAAATGTTTTGCATCATTTTCTTTCATAGGGTTTTGAATTTGGTAATTGGTTTATTTCAAATTGATTTTACTTTACAATTTTAAAATTAGTTTTAAAAATAGCATTGAAGAGGGAAAGTAGTAAGAATCAAAATGGGAGTGTTTACATTACAACTCCACTGACTTTGGTTTGAAATTAATTGAGTTTGTCACTTGAAGAATTTCATGTGACAACTTGTCACTTTTATTTTTCCTTCTCTTGCTTTCTTTATAACTTTATTTTGTTTTCTACTTTTTCTTCAAGTGTTCATAGAGCAAGCAACACACACAACAAGACAAACAACTTAAGTAACAAGAAGCAATCAACACACAATAAACAACAAAAGTTTTTGTTGGCTCTCATTTTTGGAATATAATATTGATAATATTTTGGGATGTTACAATCCTTCCCCCCTTAAAATAAATCTCGTCCCGAGATTTGCTAGGCTTGGTTTTAAGGAGGTCTGGGAATTCGCTTCGAAGATAATCTTCGCGTTCCCAAGTTGCTTCTTCTTCAGAGTGGTTAGTCCACTGGACTTTGTAAAACTTGATCGCACGTCTTCGGGTAACACGAACATCTTCTTCGAGAATTTTGAGAGGTCTCTCACGATAAGTCAGGTCTTGGTTCAGGTCGATGGAGAGGTGGTCGATGTTTTTGAAAACATCAGGCTGGTCAGGAACTTCAAGACACTTCCGGAGCAAGGAAATGTGGAAGACATCATGATAATCTCCTAACTCCTGGGGTAACTCCAGCTGATAGGATACTTCTCCTCGACGAGCAATGACCTTGAAGGGTCCAATATACCTTGGCGCTAACTTTCCTTTGACATGGAAACGCTGCATTCCTTGAGGGGTGTCACTCGGAGATAAACATAATCTCCGACGTGAAGTGAGGTCACGGCGCTTGGTGTCAGCGTAACTCTTCTGACGGGATTGGGCAGTTTTGAGGCGTTCACGAATAAGCTGAACTTGCTCTTCAGCTTCACGGAGGGTATCTGGTCCGAACAATTTGCTTCTCCGGTATCGGACCAATTCAGGGGTGTACGACACTTCTTGCCGTAAAGGGCTTCAAAAGGGGCCATTTGCAGACTAGACTGATAACTGTTGTTGTACGAGAACTCTGCAAACGGAAGACAATCTTCCCACTTGGAACCATAGGATAGAACACATGCGCGAAGCATGTCCTCCAATATCTGGTTCACTCGCTCAGTTTGGCCATCGGTCTGGGGATGATAAGCTGTGCTAAATGCTAACTTGGTTCCGAGGGCTTCATGAAGGGATTTCCAGAATCTTGAGGTGAATTGCGTGCCTCTATCAGATACAATCTTCTTAGGCACACCATGCAGGCTCACTATTCTGGAAATATACAGGTCTGCTAACTGAGCTCCGGTATGAGTGGTCTTGACAGGAACAAAGTGGGCAACCTTGGTCAGTCGATCAACGATGACCCAGATTGAATCATGGCCTCGGTTGGATCTTGGAAGTCCGGTAATAAAATCCATTCCAATCTCATCCCACTTCCACTCGGGAATTTTCAAAGGTTGAAGCAATCCAGCGGGTCGCTGATGTTCAGCCTTAACTCGCTGGCAGATGTCACACTTGGCTACGAATGAACCAATCTCTCGCTTCATTCCATGCCACCAAAATCTTTCTCGAAGGTCTTGGTACATTTTGGTTCCGCCGGGGTGGATTGAATAAGGGGTC